>OY728155.1:1733935031-1735185031 GCA_963277665.1 Viscum album | reverse complement strand
TTATATCGACTGGCTTCCTAGATCAGGAGCTGGTTTGATACTCAAATGTAGTTATTTTAGGATGATCGAAAATTTCAATATGTATAAGAGGATGAATATATACAATAACCTTAATATGGTACCTAATGGGTACATTTCCTATGATTATCTCATCATTGGGTTTCTTTGAGAGTTTTTATCTTATTTTCATATTGTCGAAACTATTCTTCCAGTAATTTTTTTTCAATTCTTCATGGTTGTGAATTGGATATATCCACCCCATTAAATTTATCATTAATTGTGTTCCACAAGAGTGGTAGAAACACTATACATGTAGGTTCTTGGTTTTAGTGTGTCCTATGGTTTTGCGTATGTACAACCAAATTGGGTGAATCGCGATCCTCCTCTAAAGGTATATTTTCTATTTTGGGTCCCACGTCCATTTCATCTTAATATATATTCTCTATTACATTAAGTGAAATGAAATTAAATTAGGCATATAAAGAAATTAATATTTTCAATTTATATCAATAGAATATTTTGATTCTTCATTAAAAAATATGATCATTTCTCAAAACCTAGGACATATTGGACCCTTTTGACATTCAACCTCAATGATGGTTGATTTGCTTCACCATATGTTTTACCTATCTTGGTCGATGAATGGTGAACATGAGGGAGTTTCCCTTCATGGTTACCTAATTGTATGTAAATAGTAGAGTTTTGTATTCTGGTATACAGAACAGATGGGATGTTGACTGATGATATTTACCTCATGTTATGGAGAAGATTGGTTCCCTATACAGTGATGATGATGATGAAAATTCCCAAAACAATTGTGGGTGGGTCCAATCAAGAACTATAATATAAAAAAATTTATTATGTTGTTGAGGATTCAATGATTATATTTGAGGATTTTGTGATTATAAAGATAGATACAAAGATACATATTCAATTATCCTAGTGGGATATTATTTATTTGGAACCACTATTAATCTCTCTATGACCCTCTCGAGTGTTGATAAATATGGTTATGACGATTTGAATTAAAATTCCCCTAGTCACCTAGTTTGTGTTCTATTTTCACCTGCCATTGATTTGTCATGGATAGTGTTTGGGATTTGAGATATGAATGGTGGAGGTTCTGGTAGATAATCACCTAACCTTAGGGGTCAGCTGTTATTTGCATAATAGTTATATCTTCTTTTAATGATATATTTTTATAAAGTATAGTTATGATCATGTATTAGTATGGTGTAAATGAAACCAAGATGGGAAAAAATTTCGTTGGGATATTGTTTAGTTTATTCCTACTTAATATTTGATATTTAAAATAAATTACTATTTTTAGAGGTGTCCAATTCAATGACCCATTGGACATTCCCTCCATCATTTCATGATATGATGGAATTATAGAAGTTTGGTAATTTAATTTTAGTCCTTAGTTGGCTCATTCATTACATTCCCCTTAATTTCCTAAGAGGTAATGATATTACATGATAATTTATATGGGGTGTTATATAATTACAAGGGTATGGTGAAGGTAAATGCTCCATAAATTCCCCTTGTGTGATTAATGAAACATAGAACAGAATCAATAATCAGGAGTTGAAGAGTAGAGATGAAATGGTTGAATGTGTGTTGAAGATTTTCTATTTTATTTTCTAGTTTTGGGTACACATCTAATGATATAAAAGCCAGATCTATATGAAAACATAGTAACTTGATGGTTAGAATATGTCCCTCATATCCTGTAGAGGGGAGGTTTCTATACATAAAAGCTTATGATACTCCCATATAAATTGAGGTTCATAAGGCATGTTATCCTTATCTATCACATATATTATATCATATTCAGATATTGAATGGTCCCACAAAATTATGGGGTGGTCTTTTTGGTCAAATATATCCATATTTAAATGATGGATTCTTCTCTATTAGTCTTACATGCCTCCATCAGGTTACTCTAAAAAATGATCTCATTGTGGTATCCTACTGACCGATGTGGATTTGTTATGGATGCTGATGGTGATGTATATATTGTTGACCCTGGTATTTTGATCAAATCTCTATAGAAGGAATCATAATTTTGATAAACTCGATATACATAAGTGTCCGTGAAAGGTGAGTATTTCCATTACCATGGGAGATATCCTTGTGTGGAGTTTGACAGTAAATTTTTTTAGGAGTATAGTCCATGTGATACATATCCTCAGTACCATGAGAATGAATATCGGGTTAATAATAGTCTTCTTCTTCAATTGAGGAGTTAGTGGACCCTTATGGTTATGATAATGTGTCTCAAAAAACATCAGGGATTCTTATAGTGATCAATTGCTGTTATAAATTTAATCAAAACCTTTTATCGACAAATTTTACTAATTTTCATGTATAAGTGAAATATTTGTGTAAAATACCCTTGTATTAATCTAAAAGAATTATTATCATTATTTAAAATAATCCATATTCTTGTTAATTTAATATTTCAATCTTAAATATAAACATTTGTGTCAAAAAAATTTATTCTTGTTTGTTAGGGGATGTTAATTCGATTTCGTATAAAAAAATAAACATGTTCATTGTTTAACTCAGCATTTGAAGTGCCATGTACACCACACAAAAATTCCCATAGAACTTGTTAGAGAAACTAGGACAAATATGATATTTTATTTTCTAAGATCAACAAATATGTAATGATTTTTTAATTCTAATAAAAAATTTCACGAAAATTACATTAAAATATGGATTAAACTTTTAAGGCTCATATTAACCAATAACGGGTCAATTGAAGCATGAAATTCTATCTTCTAATTATAAAAAAGATTATAATTGAGCCTAAAATTCCTCAATTTAATCCCCACTATATTTTCTAATTGAGGTGATATTTAGTTAAATGAAATGCATGATTTATGAAGCATTATTTATTGAAAAAATGATTTTTATTTTGGGGAATCATAAAATACAAAACCCATTAATATTGATTCTATTGGACATATATGTATTAAAATGGAAACAAAAAGACGTTTATTAGTACTAAATCAATATCATTGGATAAAAAATTACAATATATGCCATATTTTGTGGGTAGACTTAAAAAATCCATATCTATAACATTTGAGAACAATATTTCGATAATATTTGTATTTTTTAATTATGATATTGAACAACCATTTGGAGGTGTTGTTTTGGATTGTAAACAATCCACTGCCTTGGGATATAAATTCACTCCCATATTATTCTAGCATGTGGTTGGAATATCAGAAAATATGGAAGATAATTGGATTTAATATGGAATGTCTAGGATAATTGGATGACTTTCTATAGGCATATTTCAACATGAGAGACCTCTCATGCATCTTCCATTCATGTTTGTTTTCTATTATATTCAATTTTAATAGTTTGAGTTAATTTTTATTTCATTTAAATATAAATACAAGTTAATTCATCATAATATGTACTTATCATCCACCATGTTTTTTGAAATATTAATTGCCTAAAAATATTCTCAATAATGATGAAAACAATTCCATTTTATCACATTCTTATTTAATCAAAAGATTGTTTTTGCCTATCTTTATGGTTCATGTGGGTGTTCAACACACCACTCATTTCTTTTACCATTAATTTTTTATATTTAAAATTAATTACCATATGTATAGAAAAAATTATTATAAACCACAAAAATCGTTGAGTAAATATATAATTTTTGGGATTCATAATTTGGGGATGTTAACTTATTTGGATGTTTCAATTGTTTAACATTGTTTTGATTCGTATTGATTTTGAAAAGGATAAATCTTGTGTATTAATAATAGTTTTATATTGATAGGCTAATTCAATGGACTATTCAAAACACAAATAATAATGGTTTAATGTAATATAGAACTATCCATTCATATGAATTGATGACAATTATAACCCCCTTCAGGGATTGGATTAACGGAAAAACATGTTATTTCAATTGAAAAAGTATTATAAAGATGATTTTAGTTAAATTAAATGATAGGAAATGGTATGAGATGTCATAATAATATATAACAGATATTGAACTCACCACAATATTAATTAATCTATTGAATAAAATTTCATCAATCAATAGTTTCACCTAACATATGAAAACAAAACACTAATTAAAAAGGAATATAAAAACACTCTAAAATCATTAACATTTTAGAGTAATCCACCTGATATCCAATATTGAAATTATATAAGTGAACTAGTCAGTTGAATAGTCAATAAGAGACAATCAGTTTCACATTAAATGGAATCATTTTGTAGGATGGTTCAACTATTAGTGTTTAGTTTTTTATTTTTTATAAAAAATTTAAAAAAATATTAAAAAAATATATAAATAATAAAATTGAATGAAAGCCCATCCATCCCAAAATTTCCACTACTGGAAAAAAATAAAAAACCCAACATCGTATAAAAATAATAAAAATATTTAAATATAATGAATACCATCAATTTTCAAGCATCACATTTTTTTCAATACCCAAAATCCTCTCAAAAAATCTAGAAGATTTGATTGAACATGAAATTAAGTGACCTATTACCCAACATTAGATGATCATTTGAGATAAAAAATATCAATATAATCATTAAATTTCTATCTAATTGTTCAACTTATGGAAAATCATAGGAATCAAACAATAATAAATCCGTATTACAATAATATGAGTTACCAACCCTTGGTATTAAATATACAAATATTGAGGCTGATTTCATATTCAAATAAGGTTTGATACATATTCTACCTCATTTCCTTGGGCGTGTTTGTGAGGATCCTTATCTTCTGCTAAAATAAATACAATTGGTATTATATTCCATGAATACTCAAGTTGAATATAAAGAAAAAATCAAACATATCTAATTTCATTTCTATGTAATTTACTCTAATATATCATTGATCTATTATCTCTCTCATGGTTCTATAAAAACAAAGAATTACATGAACTGTGTATTTATAGATAAATCATTTCATTCATTTTGAATTTATTGTATATGAATGGAAATATGTGGTTTCCATGAATTCACAAATTTATCTCACTATGTTTACATGGAGAGGTTTAATAATATTTTGAAAACCCTCATGCACCACCAACTCCAAGATCAAATCCTTATCCAATACATATATGATGGTGTTTTTAATGGGATGAAAACTCATTAATTTTGCAATATGTATGAGTCCAGTTAAAAACAATCATTCATCTACATGATATCTTAGAATAAACATGGATAGAAACATAATGTATTTACATAGTCGATAAAAGGATCAAAAAAATTTCCAAGAGAATTAATCCATATAGTCTAACAGGATCCCCAAGTGCACTGGTGAACATAAATGTGTTTTGTGAAGAGAAATATAAGGCTAAAAATTTTCAAAACACATATTTTCAATAATCTATGTTATCAAACCCAACTAAAAATTATTGAATCTGATACTCACTAGGCCATCCAACCGAAACATTCTCATAGCTACAAGATAATCCATCTAATTATTCTAATCCATTGGAGAACGACAAAATATTTTTTCCGAGGGACACCAAACTTATAATGTTAGTTCATTTCATTAGAATATTCTACCAATTCCACCTAGATCTCTTCAATTCAACACATAACCATTCCTTTAGTTATGAAAACTATATCTATGATCCCCCTCAGTTCCACCCTAAAAAACAAAACAAATTCATATATGTTCATGGTTGGGTTATCTTCTAAAAACCTTATCCTTTTGTTCCAAAACCAAATAGTATCAATCCTACTATTTCACCTAGTTGATTCCACCAACCTAGTGATCCATCTCAAACACCATCACAATAAATTCACATTACATAGAAACAATGTCATATAAATCTGAATGCATGATATTTAATTTCATATTAGAATTCACGGGGAAGTGTTCTGAATGATATTTATTCCTTATCCAACTATATAATGAAAACAATGAAACATAAATAATAAAACATGGCTCCCACCTAAATCAGAAAAAAAATTCTAATACCTCTAAACATGCTGCTCAACCATAGAAAAACACTAAGGAAAATGTAAGTGCTATTTCACAAATAATGGGAAAAGAAATTACTACGCATCATGATGGACACCATAAATCCCATTTCAATTGTGTGATGGAAAAATAAATATAAATCTAGAAAATGAACTTGAATCCACTCACTCACATCCAAAAATCCCTCTAAAGACAATTATTTTCCTCTTGCCATCTCAAAAGTGAAGAATCATTTTGAACCCTATTTTTTAATACTCCACATGTTTACACAATTTAAATTTAATATTCCCCTCACATATTCTATAATGAAAATCAATATGTTTCCAATGTTTTATAAGGAATTTTAAACAATAAGAGAAAGCATATGAACTTAAAAAATGTTTCATCCGAACATCCCATACAAATTAAGTTAACTAGTCCTATGGCTTTTATTGTTTTATTTTAAATAGGGAGTTCCATCTTTGAGGATTCATTAATCGACATATGATGCTCAATAAATATTGTGAACAATTCCATATTCTCCAACTATATTCAATATCCCTTACACAAAAAGGATATTTTTATCTAGTTTTCCAATTTAATCACTACCAGTCAAGTGGGAATAATCAATGATGTCCTTGTATGACAGAATGATATTATATTCCATTAAGATTTTAATTTCCATGACATGAATAGTGATAAAAATTATATTAAATCAGATATTACTATAGGAATACCATTCCCAATGACATTAATATCTAAAATTGATTTTCATGTTTACATTTTATCCAAGTAATTTGGTGACCCACTAGTTATGATCAATATTTTTTATCCCATGTGAAACCAATAATAAAACAACTCATTATTCTCGATCTATGATTCTAAAAAAACCAGTTAGATTGTGTTAAACAATGATCCATCATGTTCTTCCAATTCTAATGGTATAAGAATGTATAAATCTTGCATCCTCATCAACAATGTAATAAATATAGGATATTATATTGAACTTTCACAAATTAAATACTTAGAACTAATGGATCATGAAATCACATAATAATCCCATCATATTGTTTTTTGTAAACTAATGCAACATTGATGATAATATAGAAAATGAACCAGTATGATCATTTTTCTATTAAAATAGTATTATATACATTTCATCATTTAAATAACATTATTATGAAAATTCATTTTTAATTCATGTGAGCCTTAAACCGATGTTCTAATCATGTTTCATTAGGGGTGAGGTTTTTGATATTTTTTTCATTGTTAAAAATGTGTTGACTAGTGAGGATGATAATGAATATTCTTTTTGAAAAAATTTATGTAAACAATATTGAAAAATATATTTAGTTGTATTATTCCCATTATCTATATTACTCCACATTAGAATGTGATAAAATGTAATTTAAAATATTCTAGTATCTCATACACTGATTTCATATTACCTAATCCATGCATAAAAGAACTCTTAGAATTGAATCATCTATTCGAAAATAAAATAATTAAAAACCAACACATGATATAGTTCATCACTCTGCATGATGATGATGAAAGGAAGGATACCAGAAATATCTTTCAACCACTATATAATTGCATGTTCCACAACATAGAATTTGGGAAATTTTCCAATTGACAATCAGGTATCATAATGTAGGATTGTTTATGCACATTGGAGTTTAGACATATTAGTTTCCACAAGTAGACTATGGGTAATCCATTGCAAATGTCCATATATAAATAATATAAATTCATTTAATTAGGGAAGGAAACCAACATTTTCTTTATAATTTTATGAAATTATCATTATTTTTTTACTTATTCATTAAATATATAATGATTTATTTCATTCACATATATTTAATAAAATTTTTTCCATATAATAACCAAAGAGAATGCATTCCCTAGTTATAACACCATATTCCACCATCCCACTACTAGAAGGAGATGGTAACCCACAAAATCCAAATTAGGGTGAACCTATTTCCCATTAACTCCCCCTTTTTCTCTTCTCCCTCCCCCTATATAAATTTATATCAATATATCTATCTTTATCTATTTTATATTATTCTTCTTCTCTCATTAATAATTTTTTAGCTTTTTCAACATTACAACATTTGTCCCTTTTATTATATTTTGTGTGGGTTTATATTTCAATAGAAACTAAAAAATATTAATTAATAAAAAACCAAAATATTCATAATTCATTACAATAATCATTTTAAATTAAATCAAACCATCGTTGGGAGTCCAAGGAAATGTTTTCATCTCAAAAATTATTTTTCCATCATAAATATAGATAAATAATTTTCTTTTTATGAAAGATAAATTTCAAATGATCAATTATTTATTATGAAAATAATCATTATCCAATAGTTATGATTGATAGTAGCCTTCATCCCATGGTAATGAATGTTTATATTCTCATATTCTATTTTCACCCCAAACTATGAATCTTGAGTTTTTAGAACTCGGATCTGAATATCATACTTTATAATAAAATGATATGATATAGTCATTTTCTAAAATAAATTAGTATCACAATAACCACATAACGACTCATTATCCATATATTGTTCCACCTTTTGAAATCCCATTTGAGCCTATCAAACCGTTTTCTTGATACAACATTAAAATAATAATATCTTTCCCCACCCAATATTTACATATACATTCATGGAATTATTTATTGAAATTTATGTGTGTGTGTGGGGGGGGGGGGGTTCATTTTAGGTATTCATTGCTTGATTTTAGACATGTCATTATATTCTTAAAAAATCATACATCTAATTTTCTGGTAGATATTTCCATTTGGTTTTTTGGGAATGAATTCAAGTTTTTTTCATTTTATGAAAATGTTACTGAAATGTGTACCAAAAAAATATGTTTGAGGAGACATTAAAAGAAACAACATATTGGATTTTGTCTTAAAAGGGTTAAAAATTACAATTACTCATCATTTATTGTTGTTTTAAACATTTTAATTACATTCATGAGGAGTTCAAGTAAGGGTTTATAGATGACTGTAAGATTTTTTCAACGTCCAACTTACGAAATAACTCATTAACCGTAATTTTTTTATTTTTGAGATATTTTCTATGTTTTTTCTATATTTCTAAATTTCACCCCCTAAAATTTTCCCCCATTATATTATGCTTTCGTAGAGTAATTCAATTGGAAATCTGTGTTCTTATTTCATTCTACATATCACTTCTAAAAATATATGAATTATTTTTAAATTATTGGTGTTCTATCAATATTTTCATTTTCATAGATATTATATTCATGTTATTAAATATTCACTAAAGAAACCATAAAAATACATTTTTATAATTGTTCACATTAGAATATCGAATGTAAGCTGATATCTCATTCCAATTAAAATATTGTCACTTATCATTGGTGAATTAGGGAACCTATATAAAGAAATTCTTTTAACCTTGAAATTAATTAGTTATGGGAGCCGAAATTTTATATTGGCAATTTATATTATAAAAACTTCTTTTTTTGAAAATTATTTCTCTAATGATTTTTTGTGGAATTATTTTTTAGAAAAAAATTCTAGTATTTTTGTGAGTAAAACTAAATTAGTTAGGTGTTTTTATATTATCTATATGAATAAATGGAAAAGAATAATTTGAGTTTGTCTTTATTTTATTAATTTATTTTAAAAAAATTGAAATCATTTTAATTATTATCAATAAAAAATGAAATGTTGGTGTCAAATACCCAGGTTTTAATTTGATTAAGATTTTTGAGAATTATTTGAATTAATATATATTTAAGGAATTTTTTTATATTAACAATAATAACCGTCAAAATTATTATATTTAATTATTATTCTAATGTCATGTTCCCAGTAAAATATACTATGAATCATTAAATTGGTGATTTGGAAAAAAAATCATTTTGAATGGTCATATGGATCATGAATGATTGCCCAAATAATATACCACTAAAACTAGATAAAATATGATGTTTTTATCTTGGATCAATACAAGAGGTTTAATTCATTTATTATCTACAAGAATAACGGAAACTAAATCAAAACATGGATAAAAATATAAATTTACATTACAACCAATAAGTATTCCAATTGATTTTTAAAATCCAGCCCAAAATTCTAAATTAGAGTTTTAAATAGCCTACAATTGTTGACTCCCCCCAAAAAACAATAATAAATTTGAACTATTTTTTTGTGAATTATAGGATGACTGAATCCATCTTTTTTGATGAAATATTTTATATTTTAAAAAATGTTCCTATTCAAAAAGAAATTAATTTTTTAGTATTTGATTAATACTGGTTAAAATGAAAAATCAATACATTATTTAACAAAATGTCAATAATTTATTATACGGAAGTACTATTGATGAATTTTCTTGATAGAATAATGTAGAAAATTATTTGAATTATTATGAAATAATATTTCTCTATATTAATTTTAATAAATTATAAAAATTGTGATCCAAATAGGGGGAGATTCTGAATTAAAATAGACCACAACCAATTGCTATAAATTGACTCCCCTATTATCCCTTCACGAGGTTGTCATTTTTACACATAATAAGTATATTTGAATTTAATATATTCATGAAAAATTCAGGGGTTAACATTACTTAATATTATTTAATGAAGAGATATCACTCCTCTGTATTCCATTTCTTATTTGATTTCTTATTTCTTTTCAATTGTAAGAATATATGTTCATTTATTTCAATTAAATATTAATTATTGTTTCATATTAATATTCACTAATTATTAACTTCCTTATATTGTAGTTTTTAATTTGTATCAAAATAATTAATATCCAAATGAAAACACAACTATCATCATGATTTCTAATCCATTCGAAATCAAGTATTTATTTCACATAAAATTTTGTTTCTATATTATGTACACTACTCTTCTGATGTCCCTTCTTTTTAATCTCATTATAAATCATCACCATAAGAATGCTAAAAAATATTTCTAACCAAATCAATGGATAATTAAAAATAATGTAAGGGTGATTCATAATTTTGTTATGTTATGTAATTGGATTAATTTTTTTGTTCAACGTTATTTCAATTAATATTGTGTATGATAGACACGTAATGCAATAGAATAGTAAAAGGATTTTATTGACATGTTTATTCCATGGTCTATTGGAAAATATACACAATGTTTCATGAAATATTAATGGGTCCATAAATATGAAATGATGAAAATTATTACTCTCATTTAGGATTGGATAAAAGATAAATTAAGGAATATTGATTGAAACTATCTTGTTCATTGAATATTAGTTAAATGAAATGATTTTAAAGACCATGTGATATCATTATATTATATACCTAATAATAAAATAACCCCAACAGATATTAAATTCATAAATAAATCTTCATTAATCATTCACATCAACCATACCCTACAAAAAACCTGACCATCAATAAAAAGAAAGAATAGTATCTAAAATTTATACAATCCCAAATGATTTTACTTAAATACCACTATAAACATTATTATAGGGAACCATAATATTTAATTTTATAAAGTGAAAAGGCAGTTATGATTTGGCATATTAAGAATATGGTCATCATTCTATGTCTTCGGTGGAATACGATTAATTTCATTTTTTTCATTTCATATGGATGCGAGACTAGTATATAAATATTTCTGAAATATGGTGTTAACCATCTAGTGTTGCAAGAATATGATCCAGCTGCTATGAATATTCATGAATATTCAAATATGATTTCTTATTATTGACTGGAATATTAGTGTTCCCTAGAGAATATTATGTTATCACATTGTGAGTCTCAATTAGAATGACCAAATAGTTCCATAAATAATCTATTAAAGTATTATTCCTATATTTTTCATTCTAGAAAAGATCATTTCCCTAGGAACATTCTAGTCATAGTTGGAGAGCACCGATTGGAAGGGTAATATGAACCTGATCAAAAAATTCATTCCCCATCATAATATAATGATGGAACTCTATAATTTAATAAATTTCATGATCCTATCCATATATATACTCATATATATGAAGGTGGAAAATTTTATTAGAATAAGTATCTATATGATAAACACTTCGATATTCTACAAGAATAATATAGGAAGATTCACTGAACGGAATATGAGTTCCCCATGAGCCTTTGAATTATGCCTCCAATTTTTTATATAAGAATATGAAATGTTATTGAGCCATTTGATGCTCTGACATAGTGATCCCTGACCATAATGGGGATGTGAGGTCGATCGTTGGCCATTGAAATATTCCAATAGTCATTCTTGAATTTATACTGTCTATATCCCAACATATATACCACTCTCACATAGTGAACACGGGTTGGAATCTGAATATGATACAGCAGTGCTCATCATCCTATATCACAACATGTAGACAATTTTTGTTGATGGGATCATGAATATTTTATTATTATAGAGAAACTACTTTTTTATACTGATCAATATGTCATGATGTCCTAGCTATATGGATATGAATTTGTCCTTATCCTTATATTTGTACTAGTGTCAGAATATGCAGGCAGAGTTATTTTTTTTGTTTACATGATGTAATAAAACATTAGAAATGTGGGAAAACGAATGTATTCATGCACATATTCATTCTACACCATATACATTAATATTTTTTCCAATGAATAAGCAATATAATACCACATTTTACCCCCACCCATTTCCATTAAAATGTTCTGATAAACATCATGCATGGTGGTGGGACATGAACCTACGCTATTCTTGGTGTATGAATATGCCTGCATTCTTATTCTGATTGAGAATGGACATGTTCCAGATTACATGTTACTAAATGAAAATTCTAGTAGACATAATCAACTATACCAGGGATATGATACCTCTAATTATTTTATAGTAATTTTTGGGCCTGATTTATCTTCCTTATTTTTAATAAATGGTTATTAACGGTGGTATTGTGTTGGGTTGTTCCCTCAGCAGGTGAAATTAAGGAACAAATGGGATGATGGTTAGCATGGTGGTTGACCAAATAAATCCTTAGTGGATCCTAAATTGATTTAGTGTCCATGTTTAAAACTTTATGCAATGTCAATTGATACATATGGTAGTGATTTTCTCAATCCAGTGATATGAGATTTAAGTGTTTGGAAATGATAATGAGGTCTAGTTTTTTTACTGAAACTATGATTTAATGATGATTAACCATTTTTATTAGAATTTAAATACCCTCATTTTCATCTTCAAGGGACATGATTATAGTATATCTATTCTATTCCCAGATAATTTCATTCCCCACCTATCCTTTAAAGTGTAGGGTGGATAAAGTCAGTATGATTCCCATAGGGGTTGAAGTTAAAACTAATTTACTATATTCTTCAATGAATTTTGACATTATCTAAGGTTAAAGTGTTTCATGTTACATACATATCTAAAATCACTAAGTCAACAAGTAATATTTTCATCAGTTAGTTCATCACCATTGGCATGATATATTCTCTATCAAATATTCATTGGTAACAAAATTTTCCATGGTTATTCTTGGTCTAACCATTCTACTTCTGCGGTCTTATAATAGAAATCATATGATTATTTCATATGATTCCTAAAATAATACAATTAACCAATAATTTTAATCTTTGGAAGGATTCATGTTATGTATATAAAATTTTTTTAATTGGATATAAAACCAAAATGTCTTGATGGGTTGTAAATAAATGATTCTGTTAATTGAGATATTAACTTCATCGTTACTATTTTCATTTCACCAATAAAAAATAAAATTGATGTCAATATAGTTTGGTCTGATGGTTTAATGTTGGGTTTTAATGTATTTCACAATCATCCATTTTAGTTTAACACTTTATCTTAAATAACACTACAAATGGAACCCACATCCATAACTGGTACAAATATTCATTCTAAATATAGGTTTCTATTTTGGTTTATAGATGAAAAATTAATTTAAAAAACAAATTGGATGAGGCGATTGGAGGATGAGTGCATCACACCCCTTGGTGGTGAATTTTTTTCGTACTGTAGGACTCTATTTTCGATTTATGATATGTTTTAAAATCAATTCTAAATCCCAATATGGTAGTGGTTACTCTAACAAAATTTTCAATTATTTAATCCTTACATATTTCATGAATTTCATATTATTGAGTCTATCATTTATGTATCAGATGTTCTTTATCCATTCCATGTTGTCAGATATATATTTATTTTTAAAACCACATAACCAAGAACTCCATATTTTACTGCCATCCATATAGGTAATTAATATCTTGAGTATGGGATTGATTCGTTATCAGTCATCTTATGTACTATTTTTATAACATAAATAAAAAATTGAGTAGTTCATTAAACGAGTAGAATTTAATTTCATGAATAAATAAATTATTAAATGGAACATTGGAACCTTTTATTGAGACATAGCCTTTGGGAGTCATCCATCGAACCCTTGTTATTGAAATAGTAGTATTCATTATAGTTTGATTATAATCTTGGGGTATTGACTTATGTGAGTTCCATAATGTAGAGTTATTCATATCGGGCCACTACATACCACTAACATATTTTAGTTTACCTATCTTCTAGGAAATTATTATCTGAATCATATGTTTGGTGTAACTCCCTAATCCTGTGTGAGCATTTCTTCCGGTGACAAAAAATGGTAAAAATTATTCAAAGTCACTTTATTTAGATGTTGGACTTCAATATTAGTACTATGTTAAAATTATTTAATATAGATATGGGGACTCAATAAGGCATACGATGTATACCTTTTATATTAGTAATTAGTGATCTAATATTTCAATTGCCTTCTCAATCCACTAGTCGATGCGACAGAATGATCATCCCAAAGGAGTTATTAGGTCTTTATGGATTGAATGTTAGAGACATGTGGGGAGATATATATATGTTGATTAATATTTGAGCTCATGAATTAATAATGTTCCATAAAAATCATTGTTATGTATTGGGTAATTGATCTCATAGTTCTATCGATATATTATTACACAAAAATGATTCCCATATAATATTTAATATTGATCTCAAGACAGATGAAAAAATCATATATGTCATGGTTATGGAAGGAATCAAATTTATCATATATAAATTTATTGTGGATTAAAAAATAATGATTCCTTAATATTATTGTAGTCATATCATCCAACATGTTTAGTCTTACACATTAAGGGTTCCCTAATATGCATAGTGTACAAGGTTACCATGTCTTAATGCACCTTCTTGACATATCATAGTCATCTCCCAGACCATATTTATTTTCATTCAGAAATGTATGAGAATGTATAGGAAAGTAATAGTTGTATAACACTACTAAAAAAGAAAATAGAATGTTTCAGATGAATGGTTCAGAGTACATCGCATAATCTAAATGGTTTGACTTATTTATAGCACATGATAATGGATGAATTTTCTTTAGGATACCACATGATCAATGACTTCATGTTTGGAGGCATAAACATGAAAATGATGATTTTTTTGTAGGATGTCATATTATAAAGACTAAAATTTCATGGCATGATAAATAGACATAACAAAATGTTTTAGAGGACATCACGTGATCTAGGATGATATGAATGGATTGGTCGAATGACCAGGATTACTCACCCATAGGGCTTCACATATTCTAGGATTAAATATCTTATCATCATCATGATATAATGCTAATATTATTAGATTATTTCACATGATATTGGATGATATTTATGGGGATTTCCTTGTTACGTGGAAGAATTTTCTTGATAATGTTACTTGATCATATATGTCTTATTTTAGCTTCATCGTGAGACATAAATGACTAATCATCATTTTTCTACATAAGATTGGTGTTATGTCCAAAAAATTGAATGAATTCGATTGTGATAGAAATAAAACTTCATAAAAATATTTTATTATGCATGATGGTTTTGTGTGAAATTATTTTACATGTATGATGGATATCACATGATCTAAAAGGTATATCAAGTGATCCTCACAAAATTGGAGGGTTATTTCCCCGTGTTTTCACATGATATAGATTACAAATGTAAGGTATAAGTAGATTAGTGTATATATTATGAAAATAATTATCCCATTTTTAGACATTGTCTTAGCCGTTTATTGCATTAAAACCTCTATAATTTTTTCTGTTATATTGTTTTATTTTCAAATTCTCTAACTAATTTGTTTGACCTCATTCTCATAACTCAGTTGACATGCCTAAATTCTTTCACATGACATATCAAGCTGTTATGAGAAATTACTACTATACATTCATGAATCCTCATATTTTATTTTAAATTTAACAAGACAAATACCATTGTGATCACATGACTATCCACTCTATGAAGTCTTCTCCCTGTCCCATGTGTGCGATCAATCATGGTTTCATCTATTAGTGTTTTTGTCTACTAGGGGGTATATTGGAAAAATACCCTAGTAATTTGATACCATATTTTTCAAATATATCTTATATTTTTTATTTAATAAGTGGAGGGATTTGGTGTTACTCACATATCTTTATCATATCCTAGGTCATTCAATGTGCATCATTAGATGATCAATGTACGTAATTCAATCCTATCATGGATCTATTTATTTGAATTTGGATGATCAAATGAGACATCCTAACCATGTTGAAATACCATGATAACTCAACATGGATTTTAAATGATATATTGGGGTCTTCATGTGATAAAAATTCCTTTTGAAAGGGTTTCCTTGGATTTGGGAGGATTTTTCTAGGGCTTTCTGCAAGAAAAAGGTGAATTCTCTATGGTTATCCATGTGGAAATTTTCTCCTTAAAATTGGTCTCCCAATAAATTTTATTAATGAGTCTAGGGTAGTGGGAACAATGGGATTAATGGTTATTACGCCTGGTGTATAACCATTTCAGATGATGATCAACATATCTATATTATAAAACATGTTACCACCCTTTCCCCATTATTTTCATTCATTATTTTATTAAGGTCTGTGAACTCATGTATATTTACAAGTGTTTCCAAATATAATAATTATCCTCATATGTGATGAGTCATGTTACCAATATTGGGATTTATAGTGATTCTAGAGCATTTTCATGTGGAACCATTAAATATGTCCATAGAGCTAGTTGTGGAATCATAGAGTTGACCGGGATTGTTACAAAACTATTCTCACGATGAAGGTGACATGTCATCTATATCTTGGGCGGATAGGTAGTCAAGTCTATAGGGGAATGGGGTTAATTTTGTTCCATGTACCCAAATCACATGATAATAAATTTCAATGAAAGGATCTATGTTTTTCACATATTTCATATATTTTTACATGTCTCTTTGGTTGGTTTAATAAGTACACACTAGGAGACAAGTCAATTGAAATATAGGAATTCAATTTGTATCCTCTCTCTGATTATTAAATTTCATGTATTCTATTAATGTTACAATATAATTGTTCACAGGTCTCTTTATGAGCCGATATAAGTTTTGTGCTATTTGTGACCTTTTTGCACGACCATCCAAATGTAATGTGATCGCTTTTCCATTAGTGGATTACAGTTTCCATGAGTTTTTTCACTTTCTCTTCCTTTTCATTGTAGATAAAATAATTAAAATGTTTAAAATATTTCACCCTAGGTAGATTTTATAAATCTTATTGAGTAGGAATCAACACCCATTACTAATCCTTCACATATTCATGAAAAAACTATGAAAACGTATAAAATCACCATTTACAACAATATCATGTATTTAAAAGGTTTTAATATATCTATAAATTTTTTAGATAAATTTTATATAATCATTAATAATATATCTATGTTTGTCATTTCTTAATAATATCAATAATGTTTTTTTATAAGGCGTGTTTTTTTATATACAATAGTCTTCCATTACTTATTTAAAAGTTAAATATATTATCAAAAATTAATAAATTAGAATAATATTTTTATAGTGAATTATAAATTTAAATCTTAGATATTTAAAATTATAAATAATGTAATTAAATTTCATCCATATGATATCATGATATAGATAAAACATCAGGAAATTAATTGAAAAAAATTATATCTGATAGTGTATACGACATGAATCATTGAGCCAAAATGAACATTGAGAGTAAATTTTAATATACTCGTTGTCATATTTCAATTTAATTATATGTTATTTATACGAGTAACTAAATTACAGAATCTCTAAATATCTTTTTAATCCTAATTTTTTTAGAATTATTCTTATTGTGAAATCACTCATATTTTTGTACAATCATTTAATGCCAAAAATATATTCTTAAAAAATTTATTAATATTGATATTTATGTTTGGAATTATAATAAGTTAATAATAATTTTATATTTTTAATTATATAATAATCATTTTATATAGCCATATCAAACTTATATTAGTGAGAAAATTTTCAGATTTGTTAAAAACTTTGAAATTTCATAGACTAGTGAAAAATATCATATTTTCTCATACTTTTATGTATTTACATAAATTTTATAATTTTAATGTCAATGTTTTATTTTCATATTATTTAATTGGATCCCATCTAATATTTAATGATATTTAAAATGATTAACTATATTTGAATCATATTTATACCCAAATATGAGATAATGTTTTCTAGTATGAAATCATAATTTTTAAAAAACATGTTTTTAAATAGTTAATGTTCCTCCATATTAAATAAGAATATTTAATTTTAATGATATATTATTTTAATTTCACGTATTAAATTTATAAATATAACTATTTTTTTCAATATCATTAAGAATTATTGAAATATATGAAATATAATATCATCTTATGCATTCAAATACTTTTTCATGGGAACCCACTGTTTGACACGGCTAATGTTTTTAATTTTTATTTAACAAAGAAAATTTTCATGAATTTTAATTTTAAAAATTGATACCATATTTTGAATAGATAAAATTATGTCTTATACTAATTTTATAATAATTTTTTTTCATAATGAGTATTAAAAAAAGAAAAAAAATCAATAGTTTATGTAAAATTTGGATAAAATAGAAGTTAAACAATGTAGATAAGGGGTAACATGGATTTAAACCATATATAAATCATAATTAATGGAAATTTTTAATCAATATAATATATATGTTTCATTAATTATATATTTTTATGGCTTTAAATTTTTTTTAAAACATGGGTAATATATATTATTTTAAAAGTATTACACATTTATCTTACTCCACATTTATAAGAGGGAACTCTCTCCCTTAACATATTCAGAACTGTAAAGCAATTTGGATTGACTAAAAACTAACAAAAAAATCTCCACAACATAACGAGGTGAATATTTCAATCTAAATTTTATGATTACAAAATTTAATCAAGAAATATAATTTTAGAACATCCCCTCTAAAAAATAAACATTAAATAAATCATTTTATATATGTGGAATGAATTTGACTTAAATTAATGGGTTGGGTGAAAAATTATATATCCCCTAAATACATAAAAATTTTCATGAGGTGAATAAGAAATATATCATTGAATGGAATTTTATTCCCAAGGTTAATCAATATTGATAATGTACTTGATGGGTTATATATATTTTTCTGTCTGAGCTCATGATGTATAATATTTTTAATTTATTCATTATGAATTCAGTTAATAATTTCTATGATATTATTTAAATGATATTATTATTGGATAATTGTTTTCTTTATGGTATTGATTAAATTGAATGTATAATTTGATAATTACAATTAAAATTTGATAATTCCTTATTTATTAAAATTTATTTATTCATTATAGGATCCACATTATGAAACACTTACAAATCATTTGAGTATGTGCTTATTTTGTTTAATTTTCTCAATCTATGATGAATGAATCCTTGAATGAGTTGAAGAATTATAATTTTTAAAATTTTTCTATGTTGTATTTAATGTTTTCAAATGTTATTTTATATTCTGGTATAAATAACGATTAAAAAGGATAAAAACTATTGTGTTATTATAGATTTGATCTCTTATATTTTATGCCAATGAAAAAAATTTACCAGTAACTCTAGGATACTGGGTCCAGAGTATTTATATTTAGTATCATATAATAGTAAGTAGAGACCATAGTAACCATATTAATGAAGACATAGATTATGTACAATAACATCATGATAGAATTTCTGGAAAAATTTGTAAGTATATATAGATATTCTATAGGAGAAAAAATGATGTGGATTTCATATAAATAAATCATTGTATGGATAAAACATGTAGATAAAAATTATAAAAAACTTATACCTATTGGTAATAATTTTATAAATGACATATTGGTATTTGAATATGTCAAAAATAGGTATAAGAAAATCCACATAACTACACATCTAGTTTTACTCTCTATCGGGATATTATTTTTAAAACACTAAATTTATTCTAGATGCTTTATAATGGATTAAAATATAGGATGAAAATGAATTACCTTGATAAAATTAATTTGTAATAGAATCAAAATAATGAGACCTGATTTTTAAATCATATAAAAATTATATTGTCTCCCAATAATGATTACAATTTCATACATAATTCCCTTTTCTATTCAATGGATAGATCATAAATAATCATGTAATCATTAAATATAGAATAAATTTTAGTTTTTATATGAATACAAATTGCAAGATGATTGGATTGAAATATATAATTATAATTTTAATTATTTATCAGGATATATGATTAGAAATTAATATAATAATAAACTCAAGAACACACTAAATAGGAGATTGGTAGACTCTGTTAAGAGGTCAAGTGGTGGAGACCACATAAGAAAAATATTTTGGTTTACTTCTTGAGAGAAATTTGATTAACTATGTAGGAAATGTGAAGAGTTAATTACAGAGAAATAAATTTCTCCATTTCATTCATGTTATAGTTTTATGTATAAAACATGTGGAGCCTCGGTATTATAAAAGATAATTAAATATTTTAATGGATATCTCAAAGACCAAGGAATTATTAGTTATGAATTTAAATATATATATATAATATTTGAATTGGAATTTAAGGTGTACAATTTAAAATAAATTTTATCAATTTTATTATGGTTATAAAAATAAAGAATAGTCTTTGTATTTTTTTCATTATTAGAAGCATATATGTATTAATATATATTTAACTACTAAATTATGGATTCCATTTTGGGATTATGGTATTAAGGATGATGAAAAATTGAATGTGTCAATCACCCTAATTTATACGAATTTATGTAATGGAATTTTATCTAGATTAAAGATATTTTCAAATAAATTTATGGAAATAGAAACCATTTATAAAAAGCAGATCTTAATATTGGGTGAACACCATTCACCTCATGTGAGGCCATAGCGAATGAACCCAAAAAAAGACAGGAAAGAAGGATGCAATAGATAATTATTTAAATCAATATGAACTTGTTAATATTACAATAATTACATAATCATTTTCATGTATAATTTTTATTTTGATATTTGGTTGTAACATTTTTCGGATAACTTATTAATGTATTATATTATCTTTTGATAACAATTTTTATTTTGGTATATATATAAAAATATTAAGAAAGACATGTCACTCATTTATGGATATTATAAACTATTAAAAATATAATATATTGATTCTGGAATAATAATTCATTCAATTGATATTCATTTTCAATAATAATTTATTAACTATTAATTGATTAAAGAAAAACCAAAGGATAAAATTTATCTTAGGAAATAGAAATATATCATGTAAATATTTTTCCGTAGATTCATAGAAAACAAAATAATTCACCAACATTCATAAAATTGTATTCAACAATTTTTTTTATCATATTACCTTCATTAATATAATGGATTTTTAACTCATCACATAAATATGTTTTTGTGGTCATTAAAATTATCTAAATATTTTTATTTTTTTATCTGTGATATCAATCACTCTCGATAATTATTTATTCATTAATTCCATGTCAATACTTTCACCACCCACAAATTCATGACTAACTAGAATCATGGTTATGTATTCTTATTTAAAACAACAAAATCCAAGTTTATATATTTTTATAGTATATTTTTAACCTATTTATGATATGGGTATTTAGAAATGTAATTTTTAATGTATAAACACTTTTTTACAAGATCATGATCAAATTCTGAGGTTACAATTTGTTGAATGTGGAGTGACTGTAAAGCCGTAATATTTTTATGTACCATTATTTTAAATAATTTTAATATCTTTTATATAATTTTTTACATTAAACCTTAATACATTAAAATAATAACATTATGTTTTATGTCTAATACAACACAAAATAGAAATCCTTAATGAAGAAATATACACAATTTAAAAATGATTATTATGACCATGTCTTTGAATTGGAGGGTATGAATGATATTATATCAATTATGAAGTATTTATGTACATCTCATAATAAATAATAATTTATTGATAAATCTATATTAAATAATAAAAATTATTTTTATTAAAGTTATTTTCTGATTTACAAAAAATATTCTTTGAAAAATTTATTTATTTATCATTTATTATTTGGAATTATAATAAATGTGTACCACTTTTTGAAATTTCCTTTTTAAAAAATATTATAATTTCTGAAATAATTATATTTAAATTATCCTTTGGAGAAATTTTCTATTTTTATAAGGTTTATTTGTTATAAAATAGATTCATGTACTAATTTATCTACTAATTATATATATTTTCAATAAAGTAAATAATTTTACTCTAAAATTATAATTTTAATTAAATATTAATGAAAATAAATTATTATATAATATTATTTTGGATTAAAAAAAAAATTAATCATTTTTTACCAGATTATTATATTAGTTTATGGTTAGGCATAAAATCATAATTTTCTAGAAACTATTTTTAATTAGATAATTTTCTTGTATTATAATTAAATAAAATAATTATTAATGATGAATGATTTAAATTAAATTTACATGTCATATAACTATCTATATTAATTTAAATCCATCTCATGATGTTTTCTATTAATATAGAAAATATAATATTATCTTATTCATCAAAAATGCATTTCATAGAAACTCTCTTTTAAATATAGTTGAGAGATTTATTTTAAATTAAAATTTTACAATTATGTGAATTGAATTTGATAAATGGTCTCCATAATTAGATTCATTATACTTAATATTATACAATAAGGGAATATTTATTTTTGTTCATAATTAATAGTGGAAAAAGTACAAAAATTACCATGATTAGATGAAATAGGTTTTCCTAGAGGGTGGATAATATGATAATATAATGATTAGAAAGAAATATATAGGTTTTATAAATAATTTTTTATGAACAAATATAAACCATAACACTGTAACGGTGGTGGAACTATACCAGGAATCGAAGCAGCATGGGTACTGTAACAGTATTGTTCACCGATGGGGTCCTTTGGGCCATAAAATGGGCTTTCAAACTTGTATTCATGCCACTTAGCTTTGAGCCTTCGGGCTATGTAATGGTTTTCCCTCTACCTATTATAAAAGACGTATTTGCTTTAAATAATAAATTAAGGTTTCAGCACCAACCTTTAAAAATGTAATGTTTATTTTTGGATTGAGGATTCATTTAATAAAAGTGGTAATGATTAATTCTTTTTAAACATTCAATTTGTATCGTAATTCTCATTTATAAATGGACAGTCCCCCTATACACTTTATGGCACATGTAAATAAATTTGGATTGAATAAACACTAAATTAATTTCACCTCATTATCTTTCAAGACATTGTATATTTTTGGTTTTCCAAAAATACAGACTACATGATCATTCATTAGATATCGAATTGATGAAATTATATGAAATATTATTTTCCTTCACTAAGTAATTATTTTTCATTATTATTTTCCCACAGTAAATTATTTCTTTAAAATATAAATATAATAACAATGGTTTCTACCATATATTATGATGTTTTTAAATTTTTTAAAAATATTTATCCATAAAATTCTCTATCATAATTGAAACAAAATCTCCCCTCGTGTGTATTAATTCCTACCATTATGAGAAATGGGGTTATTTAATTCCATTAAAAACACTCATGGATATTATTAATAACATAAATAATAAATATATATTATATTTATGAAATTATATTGATTCTATTATTTTATTACATCGTCCAATTCATTTCTCTTTCACAAATTAAGGGAGTGATGTTGTATTTCATGCGTTTCTATGGCATACCATATCTACGAAGAAATTGGGTTTATTTATCATCTAAAAAATTTAATAAATTATATAAAAATGGAAATATTGATTTAATATGATATATAAACCATTAATTGTATTTTTTATTTAGAGAATTTTTATCCTAGGAAAATAATATGAACATCCCAAAAAAATATGCGTGAGAATGCCAGAAAATTAACACCCAAAGAGTACTCATAATAAAATATTTGTAACAAATAAGTGATTAAATATTTTAAAATAATCATATATGATATCCTAAATATTAATAATAATTTGTTAAATTAATAACATTATAAAATATTTATATAGTAGGATCATGTGAATTTGACTATAAAGAACTATGAGTTAATGGATTTAGTTCTACTTTCTCTTCACACTTGAATAATGTAATGTTTCAAATATAATATCATTATTTTGTTTATATAATACATATTTGATATGTAATATAATTTATCATTTATACATCATGTAAATTTATTTTATTAATTTAATTTTTTATCCATGTGTATTTGACATCAAAATTATGATTTTTGAAGAATTTCTTATCATTGAATTTTTTCAGTCCATCATAGTGATTGATATCATAATAATATTTTTAACTTGAAATTTGATTATATTTTATTTTATCTACACTTGTTTTAGGTGAAATTAAACATGGGACATATAATCTATACATGTATTATTTATCTCTTTAACATTGTGATTATTGTAATGGTTTCTCATCACAAATTGTATTCCTTAATTCATATGTAATGTTATACACCTATCTCACATTATGTAGTTTATGTACAACCCATTATATTTTTTTAATCTTTATTATCATTATTATAATTAATATTAATGTACCATTTTTATTAATTTATCGTGTCTTACATATTTCATGAATTTCATATTATTGAGTCTATCATTTATGTATCAGATGTTCTTCATCCATTCCATGTTGTCAGATATATATTTATTTTTAAAACCACATAACCATGAACTCCATATTTTACTGCCATCCATATAGGTAATTAATATCTTGAGTATGGGATTGATTCGTTATCAGTCATCTTATGTACTATTTTTATAACATAAATAAAAAATTGAGTAGTTCATTAAACGAGTAGAATTTAATTTCATGAATAAATAAATTATTAAATGGAACATTGGAACCTTTTATTGAGACATAGCCTTTTGGAGTCATCCATCGAACCCTTGTTATTGAAATAGTAGTATTAATTATAGTTTGATTATGATCTTGGGGGATTGACTTATGTGAGTTCCATAATGTAGAGTTATTCATATCGGGCCACTACATACCACTAACATATTTTAGTTTACCTATCTTCTAGGAAATTATTATGTGAATCATATGTTTGGTGTAACTCCCTAATCCTGTGTGAGCATTTCTTCCGGTGACAAAAAATGGTAAAAATTATTCAAAATCACTTTATTTAGATGTTGGACTTCAATATTAGTACTATGTTAAAATTATTTAATATAGATATGGGGACTCAATAAGGCATACAATGTATACTTTTTATATTAGGAATTAGTGATCTAATATTTCAATTGCCTTCTCAATCCACTAGTCGATGCGACAGAATGATCAGCCCAAAGGAGTTATTAGGTCTTGATGGATTGAATGTTAGAGACATGTGGGGAGATACATAGATGTTGATTAATATTTGAGCTCATGAATTAATAATGTTCCATAAAAATCCTTGTTATGGATTGGGTAATTGATCTCATAGTTCTATCGATATATTATTACACAAAAAGGATTCCCATATAATATTTAATATTGATCTCAAGACACATGAAAAAATCATATATGTCATGGTTATGGAAGGAATCAAATTTATCATATATAAATTTATTATGGATTAAAAAATAATGATTCCTTAATATTATTGTAGTCATATCATCCAACTTGTTTAGACATACACATTAAGGGTTCCCTAATATGCATAGTGTATAAGGTTACCATGTCTTAATGCACCTTCTTGACATATCATAGTCATCTCCCAGACCATATTTATTTTCATTCAGGAATGTATGAGAATGTATAGGAAAGTAATAGTTGTATAACACTACTAAAAAAGAAAATAGAATGTTTCAGATGAATGGTTCAGAGTACATCGCATAATCTAAATGGTTTGACTTATTTATAGCACATGATAATGGATGAATTTTCTTTAGGATACCACATGATCAATGACTTCATGTTTGGAGGCTAAAACATGAAAATGATGATTTTTTTGTAGGATGTCATATTATAAAGACTAAAATTTCATGGCATGATAAATAGACATAACAAAATGTTTTAGAGGACATCACGTGATCTAGGATGACATGAATGGATTGGTCGAATGACCAGGATTACTCACCCATAGGGCTTCACATATTCTAGGATTAAATATCTTATCATCATCATGATATAATGCTAATATTATTAGATTATTTCACATGATATTGGATGATATTTATGGGGGTTTCCTTGTTATGTGGAACAAGTTTCTTGATAGTGTTACTTGATCATATATGTCTTGTTTTAGCTTCATCGTGAGACATAAATGACTATTCATCATTTTTCTGCATAAGATTGGTGTTATGTCCAAAAAAATTGAATGAATTTGATTGTGATAGAAATAAAACTTCATAAAATTATTTTATTATGCACGATGGTTTTGTGTGAAATTATTTTACATGTATGATGGATATCACATTATCTAAAAGGTATATCAAGTGATCCTCACAAAATTGGAGGGTTATTTCCCCGTGTTTTCACATGATATAGATTACACATGTAAGGTATAAGTAGATTAGTGTATATATTATGAAAATAATTATCCCATTTTTAGACATTGTCTTAGCCGTTTATTTCATAAAAACCTCTATAATTTTTTCTGTTATATTGTTTTATTTTCAAATTCTCTAACTAATTTGTTTGACCTCATTCTCATAACTCAGTTGACATGCCTAAATTCTTTCACATGACATATCAAGCTGTTATGAGAAATTACTACTATACATTCATGAATCCTCATATTTTATTTTAAATTTAACAAGACAAATACCATTGTGATCACATGACTATCCACTCTATGAAGTCTTCTCCCTGTCCCATGTGTGCGATCAATCATGGTTTCATCTATTAGTGTTTTTGTCTACTAGGGGGGTGTATTGGAAAAAAACCCTAGTAATTTGATACCATATGTTTCAAATATATCTTATATTTTTTATTTAATAAGTGGAGGGATTTGGTGTTACTCACATATCTTTATCATATCCTAGGTAATTCAACGTGCATCATTAGATGATCAATGTACGTAATTCAATCCTATCATGGATCTATTTATTTGAATTTGGATGATCAAATGAGACATCCTAACCATGTTGAAATACCATGATAACTCAACATGGATTTTAAATCATATATTGGGGTCTTCATGTGATAAAAATTCCTTTTGAAAGGGTTTCCTTGGATTTGGGAGGATTTTTCTAGGGCTTTCTGCAAGAAAAAGGTGAATTCTCTATGGTTATCCATGTGGAAATTTTCTCCTTAAAATTGGTCTCCCAATAAATTTTATTAATGAGTCTAGGGTAGTGGGAACAATGGGATTAATGGTTATTACGCCTGGTGTATAACCATTTCAGATGATGATCAACATATCTATATTATAAAACATGTTACCACCCTTTCCCCATTATTTTCATTCATTATTTTATTAAGGTCTGTAAACTCATGTATATTTACAAGTGTTTCAAAATATAATAATTATCCTCATATGTGATGAGTCATGTGACCAATATTGGGATTTATAGTGATTCTAGAGCATTTTCATGTGGAACCATTAAATATGTCCATAGAGCTAGTTGTGGAATCATAGAGTTGACCGGGATTGTTACAAAACTATTCTCACGATGAAGGTGACATGTCATCTATATCTTGGGCGGATAGGTAGTCAAGTCTATAGGGGAATGGGGTAAATTTTGTTCCATGTACCCAAATCACATGATAATAAATTTCAATGAAAGGATCTAAGTTTTTCACATATTTCATATATTTTTACATGTCTCTTTGGTTAGTTTGATAAGTACACACTAAGAGACAAGTCAATTGAAATATAGGAATTCAATTTGTATCCTCTCACTGATTATTAAATTTCATGTATTCTATTAATGTAACAATATAATTGTTCACAGGTCTCTTTATGAGCCGATATAAGTTTTGTGCTATTTGTGACCTTTTTGCACAACCATCCAAATGTAATGTGATCGCTTTTCCATTAGTGGATTACAGTTTCCATGAGTTTTTTCACATTCTCTTCCTTTTCATTGTAGATAAAATAATTCAAATGTTTAAAATAGTTCACCCTAGGTAGATTTTATAAATCTTATTGAGTAGGAATCAACACCCATTACTAATCCTTCACATATTCATGAAAAAACTATGAAAACGTATAAAATCACCATTTACAACAATATCATGTATTTAAAAGGTTTTAATATATCTATAAATTTTTTAGATAAATTTTATATAATCATTAATAATATATATATGTTTGTCATTTCTTAATAATATCATTAATGTTTTTTATAAGGCGTGTTTTTTTATATACAATAGTCTTCCATTAATTATTTAAAAGTTAAATATGTTATCAAAAATTAATAAATTAGAATAATATTTTTATAGTGAATTATAAATTTAAATCTTAGATATTTAAAATTATAAATAATATAATTAAATTTCATCCCTATGATATCATGATATAGATAAAACATCAGGAAATTAATTGAAAAAAATTATATCTGATAGTGTATACGACATGAATCATTGAGCCAAAATGAACATTGAGAGTAAATTTTAATATACTCGTTGTCATATTTCAATTTAATTATATGTTATTTATACGAGTAACTAAATTACAGAATCTCTAAATATCTTTTTAATCCTAATTTTTTTAGAATTATTCTTATTGTGAAATCACTCATATTTTTGTACAATCATTTAATGCCAAAAATATATTCTTAAAAAATTTATTAATATTGATATTTATGTTTGGAATTATAATAAGTTAATAATACTTTTATATTTTTAATTATATAATAATCATTTTATATAGCCATATCAAACTTATATTAGTGAGAAAATTTTCAGAGTTGTTAAAAACTTTGAAATTTTATAGACTAGTGAAAAATATCATATTTTCTCATACTTTTATGTATTTACATAAATTATATAATTTTAATGTCAATGTTTTATTTTCATATTATTTAATTGGATCCCATCTAATATTTAATGATATTCAAAATGATTAACTATATTTGAATCATATTTATACCCAAATATGAGATAATGTTTTCTAGTATAAAATCTTAATTTTTAAAAAAACATGTTTTTAAATAGTTAATGTTCCTCCATATTAAATAGGAATATTTAATTTTAATGATATATTATTTTAATTTCACATATTAAATTTATAAATATAACTATTTTTTTCAATATCATTAAGAATTATAGAAATATTTGAAATATAATATCATCTTATGCATTCAAATACTTTTTCATGGGAACCCACTCTTTGACACGGCTAATGTTTTTAATTTGTATTTAACAAAGAAAATTTTCATGAATTTTAATTTTAAAAATTGATACCATATTTTGAATAGAAAAAATTATGTCTTATAATAATTTTATAATAATTTTTTTTCATAATGAGTATTAAAGAAAGAAAAAAAATCAATAGTTTATGTAAAATTTGGATTAAAGAGAAGTTAAACAATGTAGATAAGGGGTAACAAGGATTTAAACCATATATAAATCATAATTAATGGAAATTTTTAATCAATATAATATATATGTTTCATTAATTATATATTTTTATGGCTTTAAATTTTTTTAAAAACATGGGTAATATATATTATTTTAAAAGTATTACACATTTATCTTACTCCACATTTATAAGAGGGAGCTCTCTCCCTTAACATATTCAGAACTGTAAAGCAATTTGGATTGACTAAAAACTAACAAAAAAATCTCCCCAACATAACGAGGTGAATATTTCAATCTAAATTTTATGATTACAAAATTTAATCAAGAAATATAATTTTAGAACATCCCCTCTAAAAAATAAACATTAAATAAATCTTTTGATATATGTGGAATGAATTTGACTTAAATTAATGGGTTGGGTGAAAAATTATATATCCCCTAAATACATAAAAATTTTCCTGAGGTGAATAAGATATATATCATTGAATGGAATTTTATTCACAAGGTTAATCAATATTGATAATGTACTTGATGGGTTATATATATTTTTCTGTCTGAGCTCATGATGTATAATATTTTTAATTTATTCATTATGAATTCAGTTAATAATTTCTATGATATTATTTAAATGATATTATTATTGGATAATTGTTTTCTTTATGGTATTGATTAAATTGAATGTATAATTTGATAATTACAATTAAAATTTGATAATTACTTATTTATTAAAATTTATTTATTCATTATAGGATCCACATTATGAAACACTTACAAATAATTTGAGTATGTGCTTATTTTGTTTAATTTTCTCAATCTATGATGAACGAATCCTTGAATGAGTTGAAGAATTATAATTTTTAAAATTTTCTATGTTGTATTTAATGTTTTCAAATGTTATTTTATATTCTGGTATAAATAACGATTAAAAAGGATAAAAACTATTGTGTTATTATAGATTTGATCTCTTATATTTTATGCCAATGAAAAAAATTTACCAGTAACTCTAGGATATTGGGTCCAGAGTATTTATATTTAGTATCATATAATAGTAAGTAGAGACCATAGTAACCATATTAATGAAGACATAGATTATGTACAATAACATCATGATAGAATTTCTGGAAAAATTTGTAAGTATATATAGATATTCTATAGGAGAAAAAATGATGTTGATTTCATATAAATAAATCATTGTATGGATAAATCATGTAGAAAAAAATTATAAAATACTTATACCTATTGGTAATAATTTTATAAATGACATATTGGTATTTGAATATGTCAAAAATAGGTATAAGAAAATCCACGTAACTACACATCTAGTTTTACTCTCTATCGGGATATTATTTTTAAAACACTAAATTTATTCTAGATGCTTTATAATGGATTAAAATATAGGATGAAAATGAATGACCTTGTTAAAATTAATTTGTAATAGAATCAAAATAATGAGACCTGATTTTTAAATCATATAAAAATTATATGGTCTCCCAATAATGATTACAATTTCATACATAATTCCCTTTTCTATTCAATGGACAGATCATAAATAATCATGTAATCATTAAATATAGAATAAATTTTATTTGTTATATGAATACAAATTGCAAGATGATTGGATTGAAATATATAATTATAATTTTAATTATTTATCAGGATATATGATTAGAAATTAATATAATAATAAACGCAAGAACACACTAAATAGGAGATTGGTAGACTCTGTTAAGAGGTCAAGTGGTGGAGACCACATAAGAAAAATATTTTGGTTTACTTCATGAGAGAAATTTGATTAACTATGTAGGAAATGTAAAGAGCTAATTACAGAGAAATAATTTTCTCCATTTCATTCATGTTATAGTTTTATGTATAAAACATGTGGAGCCTCGGTATTATAAAAGATAATTAAATATTTTAATGGATATCTCTAAGACCAACGAATTATTAGTTATGAATTTAAATATATATGTAATATTTGAATTGGAATTTAAGGTGTACAATTTAAAATAAATTTTATCAATTTTATTATGGTTATAAAAATAAAGAATAGTCTTTGTATTTTTTTCGTTATTAGAAGCATATATGTATTAATATATATTTAACTACTAAATTATGGATTCCATATTGGGATTATAGTATTAAGGATGATGAAAAATTGAATGTGTTAATCACCCTAATTTATACGAATTTATGTAATGGAATTTTATCTAGATTAAAGATATTTTCAAATAAATTTTTGGGTGAACACCATTCACCTCATGTGAGGCCATAGCGAATGAACCCAAAAAAAGACAGGAAAAAAGGATGCAATAGATAATTATTTAAATCAATATGAACTTGTTAATATTACAATAATTACATAATCATTTTCATGTATAATTTTTATTTTGATATTTGGTTGTAACTTTTTTCGGATAACTTATTAATGTATTATATTATCTTTTGATAACAATTTTCATTTTGGTATATATATAAAAATATTAAGAAAGACATGTCACTCATTTATGGATATTATAAACTATTAAAAATATAATATATTGATTCTGGAATAATAATTCATTCAATTGATATTCATTTTCAATAATAATTTATTAACTATTAATTGATTAAAGAAAAACCAAAGGATAAAATTTATCTTAGGAAATAGAAATATATCATGTAAATATTTTTCCATAGATTCAATAATTCACCAACATTCATAAAATTGTATTCAACAATTTTTTTTATCATATTACCTTCATTAATATAATGGATTTTTAACTCATCACATAAATATGTTTTTGTGGTCATTAAAATTATCTAAATATTTTTATTTTTTTATCTGTGATATCAATCACTCTCGATAATTATTTATTCATTAATTCCATGTCAATACTTTCACCACCCACAAATTCATGACTAACTAGAATCATGGTTATGTTTTGTTATTTAAAACAACAAAATCCAAGTTTATATATTTTTATAGTATATTTTTAACCTATTTATGATATGGGTATTTAGAAATGTAATTTTTAATGTATAAACACTTTTTTACAAGATCATGATCAAATTCTGAGGATACAATTTGTTGAATGTGGAGTGACTGTAAAGCCGTAATATTTTTATGTACCATTATTTTAAATAATTTTAATATCTTTTATATAATTTTTTACATTAAACCTTAATACATTAAAATAATAACATTATGTTTTATGTCTAATACAACACAAAATAGAAATCCTTAATGAAGCAATATACACAATTTAAAAATGATTATTATGACCATGTCTTTGAATTGGAGGGTATGAATGATATTATACCAATTATGAAGTATTTATGTACATCTCATAATAAATAATAATTTATTAATAAATCTATATTAAATAATAAAAATTATTTTTATTAAAGTTATTTTCTAATTTACAAAAAATATTCTTTGAAAAATTGATTTATTTATCATTTATTATTTGGAATTATAATAAATGTGTACCACTTCTTGAAATTTCCTTTTTAAAAAATATTATAATTTCTGAAATAATTATATGTAAATTATCCTATAGTGAAATTTTCTATTTTTTATAAGGTTTATTTGTTATAAAATAGATTCATGTACTAATTTATCTACTAATTATATATATTTTCAATAAAGTAAATAATTTTACTCTAAAATTATAATTTTAATTAAATATCAATGAAAATAAATTATTGTATAATATTATTTTGGATTAAAAAATAAATTTTAATCATTTTTTACCAGATTATTATATTAGTTTATGGTTAGGCAGAAAATCATAATTTTCTAGAAACTATTTTTAATTAGATAATTTTCTTGTATTATAATTAAATAAAATAATTATTAATGATGAATGATTTAAATTAAATTTAGATGTCATATAACTATCTATATTAATTTAAATCCATCTCATGATGTTTTCTAGTAATATAGAAAATATAATATTATCTTATTCATCAAAAATGCATTTCATAGAAACTCTCTTTTAAATATAGTTGAGAGATTTATTTTAAATTAAAATTTTACAATTACGTGAATTGAATTTGATAAATGGTCTCCATAATTGGATTCATTATACTAAATATTATACAATAAGGGAATATTTATTTTTGTTCATAATGAATAGTGGAAAAAGTACAAAAATTACCACGATTAGATGAAATAGGTTTTCCTAGAGGGTGGATAATATGATAATATAATGATTAGAAAGAAATATATAGGTTTTATAAATAATTTTTTATGAACAAATATAAACCATAACACTGTAACGGTGGTGGAACTATACCAGGAATCGTAGCAGCATGGGTACTGTAACAGTATTGTTCACCGATGGGGTCCTTTGGGCCATAAAATGGGCTTTCAAACTTGTATTCAGGCCACTTAGCTTTGAGCCTTCGGGCTATGTAATGGTTTTCCCTCTACCTATTATAAAAGACGTATTTGCTTTAAATAATAAAATAAGGTTTCAGCACCAACCTTTAAAAATGTAATGTTTATTTTTGGATTGAGGATTCATTTAATAAAAGTGGTCATGATTAATTCTTTTTAAACATTCCATTTGTATCATAATTCTCATTTATAAATGGACAGTCCCCCTATACACGTTATGGCACATGTAAATAAATTTGGATTGAATAAACACTAAATTAATTTCACCTCATTATCTTTCAAGACATTGTATATTTTTGGTTTTCCAAAAATACAGACTACATGATCATTCATTAGATATCGAATTGATGAAATTATATGAAATATTATTTGCCTTCACTAAGTAATTATTTTTCATTATTATTTTCCCACAGTAAATTATTTCTATAAAATGTAAATATAATAACAATGGTTTCTACCATATATTATGATGTTTTTAAATTTTTTAAAAATATTTATCCATAAAATTCTCTATCATAATCGAAACAAAATCTCCCCTCGTGTGTATTAATTCCTACCATTATGAGAAATGGGGTTGTTTAATTCCATTAAAAACACTCATGGATATTATTAATAACATAAATAATAAATATATATTATATTTATGAAATTATATTGATTCTATTATTTTATTACATCGTCCAATTCATTTCTCTTTCACAAATTAAGGGAGTGATGTTGTCTTTCATGCGTTTCTATGGCATACCATATCTACGAAGAAATTGGGTTTATTTATCATCTAAAAAATTTAATAAATTATATAAAAATGGAAATATTGATTTAATATGATATATAAACCATTAATTTTATTTTTTATTTAGAGAATTTTTATCCTAGGAAAATAATATGAACATCCCAAAAAAATATGCGTGAGAATGCCAGAAAATTAACACCCAAAGAGTACTCATAATAAAATATTTGTAACAAATAAGTGATTAAATATTTTAAAATAATCATATATGATATCCTGAATATTAATAATAATTTGTTTAATTAATAACATTATAAAATATTTATATAGTAGGATCATGTGAATCTGACTATAAAGAACTATGAGTTAATGGATTTAGTTCTACTTTCTCTTCACACTTGAATAATGTAATGTTTCAAATATAATATCATTATTTTGTTTATATAATACATATTTGATATGTAATATAATTTATCATTTATACATCATGTAAATTTATTTTATTAATTTAATTTTTTATCCATGTGTATTTGACATCAAAATTATGATTTTTGAAGAATTTCTTATCATTGAATTTTTTCAGTCCATCATAGTGATTGATATCATAATAATATTTTTAACTTGAAATTTGATTATATTTTATTTTATCTACACTTGTTTTAGGTGAAATTAAACTTGGGACATATAATCTATACATGTATTATTTATCTCTTTAAATTTGTGATTATTGTAATGGTTTCTCATCACAAATTGTATTCCTTAATTCATATGTAATGTTATACACCTATCTCCCATTATGTAGTTTATGTACAACACATTATATTTTTTTAATCTTTATTATCATTATTATAATTAATATTAATGTACCATTTTTTTTACTTTATCGTGTCTTAGGATTTAAATATCCCAAAAGTGGCAATGTTTTATTTCACAATCTCATTTTTATAAGACTGTTGATGATTTAATTTCCATTGAATGTTATTTGTTTTTTATTATATATTAAACTCATATAATTATAATATGAAATGTTAAATCATAGTTTTTTCTTATATTTTTATCATTATTCTATTTTTGGTACGTGAAATGAATGATATATTCTTTTAATAATATGTGACCTCATATCATCATTCAACCAAAAAATATTTTTCTTCTAAAAACAAGTTTTATATTTTTTTCATTAAATATATTTGAATTTTTTTTTTAAATATTTTTACCCATAATCATCATTTAAGAATTGAATTTGAAAATTAATTTTCATTTCTTTTTTAAAATAATGTTGTTTTGAGTTCTCGCCAAAAAATAAAAATGTAATCTTTGTTTTTAACCAAATTTCCATGAGCAGAACCTTTCCAATGTAATGAGAACACAATTACATATGGAATACTATAAAATTTTACATTTTTTTGTTCATATAAAATGGTTTTCATAGTATTTTAAGAATATATAGTCTTATAAAAAGTGATTTTCCATTTAAAAGGGCTATACTCCTCAGTAATGTTATAATGATCTTTTTTATTTTAATACTATTTGTAAAAAATGTGAAAATATTATTTTCTCGATATTTCACTATATATTTTATGTAATGATAAAATCCTAAATAATTTAAAATATGTATTATAATTTTTTTAAAGAATATAATATTATAATATTTTCTTTGGAAATTAATTTTTGAAATAATCAACATTACCTTCAAATATTTTTTTTCATAAATGGAAATTACTATTTCCTTAAATAGTTCCATTATTTTTCATGCATATTACTATTTTTTAATCCATATGAAATTTAAAAAATTTCAATGAATTACGTTTAAATGATTTTGAAGATATTTAGATTATTTATTCATTAATCAATAAATACAATTATTGATATGGAATGTTATTCATGAATTAGGTTGACCATTAAATATATATGGAACAAATAAGAAATTTCATGATATGATTAGATGAGAATTATAAATCCTACTAATTAATCAATTGACCTATAATTTGAATCACTTATATATTATTAAACGATATTTTATAACTAGTTTTATTACATATTTTAAAATGCCTTAATGGTAAATATATCATGATGTCTGAGGTCCAGAATTCCAATATTAAGGATTTCATTCAATAATAATTCGGTTATAATTGTGCTTGGAATTATTGTTGAGTCAAATGTTTTGTTTTGAGTGCTCTATTTTTTTGTGAAATCACAAATTCTTTATAAATACATTCCATATTTATGTAAAACAAATACAATTTATATTGTATTCCATCATAAAAACATATAATTTATTCAATCATAACTTCATGTAATGTATTAAATCACCACATAATGTCTTAGATTCCATCATAACTGTATGTATTGTATTCAATTATAACTTCATGTTTTGTATTCAATCATAACCGCATAATATTTTTTCAATCGTAACAATATTCCACAAACAATTATAATTTCATGTCATGTTTTTAATCATTACTATTGTATAATCATAACTATAAATGTTGATATCAATCATAATTTTAAGTTTTTGTTTCAATCGTAACCACTATTTTTTTTATTTTTAAAAATCATTAGTCTTAAGCTTTTATTTTTAATTAATGCTTACTTCCTATAAAAGGAATGATTTGGTTTCAAAAATATGTTTTGAAATATTTTATTTAATTTAAATAAAATGTCATTATGAAATTTTTAATGTATTAAAATGATATTTATTATTCTAATATGATATTACTATTGAAGTTCTAAGTGTTTAATTATGTCCGAATTTTCTAGAATAATTTGATCGTTAGATCATAAATATGGTTTTCGGGTCATAAATATGACTATTTGGATAATGGATATTAATATTGGTCATTCAACTATGCTCAAAACTCACATTTGATGATCTATAAATACTCTTAGATAGTTCAATCAATATCACAACCTTGTGTGAATGCTCTGAAGATTACAAGTAATGAATTTCATGTTCCATGGACTTGTATATTCGAAAAGTGTTGAATCACATTGTGTAATATTGATCCATTGTGATTACAATCAAGGGATTATAGGGATAAATAGATAGTCCTTTGATGATCTTTTTTGAATTGAGGGGATTTTTTGATAGAAAGATAGAGGTGTTTATTACATATTTAATCGAGCTCTGTTAGCGATAAGCTGACATACTGAAGTCAATCTTCAAATCTAGGCTTACCCTAGTGTGGGTAAGATATAATTTCATGAAAGAATAAACCAAATGACATCTATCCAAGGTTAATGTATTCACTTGTCTATGGGTTAAATGTATTTTATTCTTATAATTTATGTATTAACTTATAATTAAAAGATAAATATTTTTGTGTTTCTTTATTTTAATTTTTCCTAAAATTTTAATTGTTTTAATTACAGTTATTACATTTCACATTGTATTTGTTCTTATCATCATATACTCTGTATTATAGAATAATATTTTTTTATAATATTTTTATTATTGAAATAACTTTAATTACAATCATTTAATCATTTACTCTGATAATCATAATCATCTATGATACTATTGTGCTTTAAATAAAACATTTGGTTTACTTATCATAATCAATATAATTAGGATACTTATCATAACCAATAAAATTAAAACTATCTTTATCATCAGTATCAGGGCCCACTCTGAATTAATGATTTATAACAGTTATAGGTATTGTGAATTGGATTAGTTTCAACACATTTAATTATTTTTTTAGGTTTTATAATGAATATTTTCAAGCATACAATTCAACACCCTCTGGTAATTTTTTATATACAAATATATTTATATCCAACAATTGGTTTTAGAAAAAATATCTGAAATGATAATATTCAACTTCATATTAAAATAGGATTCCAATGTTTTTATTTTACTTTTTTCTCTTTCATGTTATATTCATTTCTTTCATATAATCATTGATTAAAAATAGATACTACACTAATATGGGGGTGGAATAGTTTTGTTTTTAAAGATGAAAGGAATCAATGTTAGTTCTTTAGATAATATTAACTCTATAAGAGCACCTATATTTGATGGGAATGTTTATAAATACTAGAGAGGTAGAATGATGATCATTTTCATTATTACTAGTGTTAACAACATTATGAATCTGACAAAAGATTATAAATTTATTGATAAGGAATTCAGAACATTAACTAATCCTGAAAATCGATAATATCATCTAAAATATATGATATATAATATAGTGATTTGTTCGATGACTATGAATTTATATAGTTATATATCTTCTTGTGAATCTACTTACTTCATTCATAAGAAACATTAATTTACATAATTTTTATTCATTATTTCATTCATCTATGAGAGCTATGAGGTTATGGGCCTGAGGAATCTGTTGAAAATGTATCCCATTGTTTCCCTGATTATATGGCTTGGTTTATTTTAGGGGACTTAAACACTATTGGGGATGTTGTAGATAACAAATGGGGTGTGGAGCTCTCTACTTCCACAATGCATGAATTTAATTCAATAATATTCACCAATGGACTTCTTGATACGGGGTTCACAGTTGAATGATATATGTGATTTAATAATAAGAAGGTATGAAAGAGGATTTGGAGTATAATTGATTGATGACTTTGAAATATCCAATGCTTTGATTCTGTTCCCGATTCACTGGTCAACTGTCTCCCCTATAGTTTATCTGATCACTCTAGATGCTTAGGATTGAAATTATTGAATGGAATAAATTCCTGGTAAATAATGAATCATTAGTGGTGATTTAAGAGAATATTTTGTAACATGAATGTGAACATCAACAAAACATGAATGATGATGATTTCACAGTTCTAAATGACAAAAAACACATTCTTATTGATAACTACTAGAGTTGAAAACGAACTACACAGACAAATCCAGGGCCATCTAGATGATGGATAGATATCATAATATGATATATTTGAATTCTTTTACTAAAAATAAATTAGTTTAAATGAACGTTAATTTTAAACATCAAGATGGGAACCATACCAATGATGTAGATATAGTAGGAAATATGGCATTAGAATTTTTTTCTATGAAATTACTATCTTATCCAGCTATCAGGTTCGAGGGGAGGGTGGACTCTAATGAGAGTGTTTATTTTTTTGGCCATTTATTTATGAGATAATAGAGTAAATTGATAATGAGCCTTTTTATGAACATCCAATGGTTGTTGAAATAAAGGAGTCGCTACATAACATGAAATATGATGTCACTCATGGTCTAAATGGTTTCCAATGTTATTTATATATATATATGTATAGGATAGCATGGGGAATAAGGTGTATAATGAAATGTCATATTTCATTATAGGGGACCCATCTATGGTCTTCCAGTCACACAAGAGTTCTTTTTTATTTGAAATCTAAGAAACCTTAATCGATAAACTAGTTCATCTTAATCTACCAATGATATTTTTTATATAAAATCCTTTCGAGCATTATTAAAAAGAGCCCAAAAACAACATTCCTAAAATTGGAATGAGAAAAAACATGGTTTCATTCTCAAAGGGGGCATTCGAGTTGAAGTGTCTATTTCTCAAGAATTAGTGGAGACATCGACAAATGCGTGTTGGGATCTAATATCATTATTAAAGTGTGAATGGAAAAGGTGTATGATAAATTTTGGGGGGGGATATATGCTCAATATTTTTAGGTACTTTAGTTTCAGGGCATGTCCATGTGAATTGATCATTAGGTTCTTCACATTTCAGTGGTTACCCATTTCCTTCATGTGAATGAATTTTGGATTATTCAAAATAGTTCAATTTATATGGGAGGGTAATCTTCTTTCCCAAATTCTTTTCATCATGGAATAATATTCTCTCTCAATGAATATTATGTATAAAATGGAGGAAGGGAAAATCATTGCCTTCACGAACATAGAAGGTGACACCATCATTTCCCCCATGATATTCATTAATGATGTTATTTATCATTAATGGAAGGATAATGTATATTAATGGATGGAATAAAATGATGGGTGTAAACAAAAATAAAGTAGGTTAAAAGGAAAAATCAGTTAAGATTAATTTTTACATAACAAATAAGTGTGATGATTGATGGTCCATGGACATCATAGTTATACTAGGAATAAATGAGTGGAAGATTCCACTACTATATTTAGGGGCCCCCATTTGAAATGGAAAATAAATAAAATAATCATTGAGGGGTTTTTAGAGAGAATCACATTTCACATTTGGAACAATAAATTCAATTTAATATTCTTTAGAAGATGCATCCAACTAATAAATTATGTCTTATCCTCTATGGTGATGAACACGATCTATTTCAATAATACCCCAAATAGTAAAATTGGCCTCCCTGAAAAAAAAATTCTATGTTCATTTAGTATACTAGTTTTTTGGGAAAATGTCACTGGGCGGGTTAAAAATCATTGGAAAAACCTATGGATAAAGGGGGAGCAGGTCTTCATGATACATCTACTTCCATTAAGTCTATGTTAGAAAGACATTCATAGGTTATTGTTGATGGGTAGTAATTTTGGTAATATTTTATGATGAACATGTATGGGGATATTTTGAATGAGTGGTCTTATAATAATAATATGACATTGAAGTTGGACAGACTTATGGTTGATATTCTACGAACACCGGATGTTAGTGTCTACTGTGTAGTGGGGAATGGTGAGCTTTGTTACTAAAAGGAAAACATGGTTACTATCCTTATTTTTTCAAAAGATATCTTGCATTGATATTTTGTTCAAGGAAACCTCAATATATATATTTTTTCATCAACTGAATCTGAATGAAATGTAACACGAGATGCATGATACAATAATGTTGTCTGATGATCCAAATAGATGTATGTTGGGTTTTTTTGAAATTGTGGAGATTCAATGGAATATATATTTGTCAATTCGTGCATGTTAGCTACTATTTTGTTTCCTGGTTTTGTAACCTCTGGGGAAAATTGCTTCCACCAAAATGTAATTTCGTTACATTGAATTTACATAACAATGCATTACTAGTTAATGAGAACATCATGTACACGGGTATTTTACAGACATATCAATTCATGTGAAGCACCTGTTAAAAAATAGAATCATGTCGGTATCTCATTTTAATAAGTGATATTGTGATCAGAATATGGAATAGAATGGATAATAATATTTGAAGTTTTTGGACGCAAATATTCAATTGCATATTTTTTATTCATCTGCATACAGGGATTAGAAACTTGTGGTGAGGAGACAAAGGCCCAAAGAATACTTGTTTGGGTATAGTGATGGGTCATTTGGGCTGCTCATTATAATTCAAGGGAATGTAATTCCTATTCCAATGCCTATATTCATGTGTGAGTAAGGTCAAAGGTTTCCAATATAGGGGGTTTCTTATCGCACATATATTCCCCCTACCTTATGAATTTTTTCCATGAGTAGTCTCAATAGTTGAAGGAAGTAAAAGAAATAGAAATGGGCTGTAGATCTATTGGAACCCTCGTGAATAAGGGATGATCTTAAATTTTGATGGTTTCTTTGTAGCAGGTCACATAAGAGAAGGGTGGATAGTTAGTGATGGAAAATGTTTAGTTGTTATTGGGATTAGAAATTACTATGGGCTATGTAATTCTCTTCTAGTGTAAGATAGGGATATGATCTATGGCCTTCAATTTTCCATGTTGTATAACATCGATGTGAATGATGTGGAAACAATGTATAATGCTCTAGTTGGGATAATGCATGAAGGAATAAGACTCTTTGGGGGTTGGATTATATGATCATGAATGTGATGAGTCTTATGGATTAAGGTATAAGGATTGGACAAATATGTAGAGAATTAAATATTACAGCTCTTATATTTTCTAACATAGCTAGTCATGATGATGCCTTCAAACACTCATTGCAAAAGGATTGTAATATAATTGTTATGGAACATGACATGGGCGTCTACCCTTATAGGATACAATTACATGTATCCCCTATACTTGATTTAAAAAAATGTACATCTTCAATTCAATGACAATGAATAGTAATCAGAGATAACTTCTATTGATGAATCCATTAATGATACAATAGTTACTCTTGATGAGTTAATTGGAACTAAATTACAATCATAGAACAGATTGATGATCGATGCTGAGAGTATATTGAATAAAATTCTATGTCATTCTTTTACTACAACTAAAAATCAAATGATGTCCAAAACTCTTGAAAAAGATGTTATTTCAAAAAATTCTAAGAATGTTTTTATTCAGTCATACTCATGTGAATATGAGAAATCCGAAAATGAATATTATAATATTTCATGAAGGACGGACAATATTTTTAAAATGAAGGATTCTCATTACAAATATAAAGATTAATATAAGGATAGAAATGATTATAAATGTTCATAACTGACTTTATATGAATGTAATATAACATGACACATCCGACTATATTTTCCTATGCTTAACAAGAAAGTAATAAGGGATAAATATTAAAATAAAATTCAAAAGATGTTTTCCAAAAACAAAGGAAAATAAATTACTCATGGAAGTTAATACTCAGAGTGCTAATGGGATAGACTCATCTAATTAATCTTTAAATATTGAATATATTGGACAAAATAATAATGGTCATTATGATAGAACTCCCAAATAATAACATTTTTTCATGTCTGATTTATAGTGTGCTGAATTGTTAACTAATATGTCTTTAAATAGTAATTATTTTGATAATAATTATTTTGAACCCACATATGAATAATCTTATTCAGCAAGTAAAAATAATACATTACCTTATTCTGAAAAATTCTCTGGATTTTTTGTGTTACTAGAAAATAAAAATAGTAAGATCAATAAAAAACCATAAATGATTTTTTTAAATGATTTTTTTTCAAATTAATCATTTGTTATTTCTAAATTTCTTGAAGAAATGATTTTCTATTTTGAGAAAATTTGTAAAAACATTAAAAAAATAAATTTTGAGATGGATAAACTTACAAAGGATCTTGAATATATAGTTTTTGAAGAAAATGATATAGAATCAAAAAAAATCCAAGAATAATAGTTGTGAGGATAATAATTTAGTCATTAGACTATAATATGAAATATTATTTTTGATATAAAATTTATTAAAGATTACTTCAAGTGAGGAAGGTTTTGATATAAATTATTCACAACTTTTTCCTCTTATGCATATTTATAGAATGTGTTATACTAATTCAAAATATATTTTTAGTCAAAAATAATTTGTTCCTCAATGTGTATCTTTTTAAAATAAGTGCCTAACTCTTGGATAGTGGGAAAAAAATTTCTTTAAGAAAAATCAAATTAATTAGATTTAATAATTCGGACACATCTATGAAAATGAGGATTCCTAATATTGTACATTCCAACTATTTATCTGATAATGGTTGGATGCTTAAAATATAACGGTTTTATTATTATGAAAATAATGGGAGTACCAAAAAAATAGTATTTGAACATATATAGTTGATGTTCTCATCATATAAATGGAAACACATATTTCATTAAAAAGATCATTAAATGAAAGGTATAAGCGTTACATTCATAGATAATTATACAGGAATGATCATTAGAATAGTTTATATTGTTCTTCATGGAAAAGCCTTAATTTGAAAAGTTTTATTTTTTAAGGGAAATTGGAAAAGGTATATAATTATATGTCAATTATGTGATGATGATTACCTTGTGAATTTTTTAATGATAAATTCTAAGTACACAATTCCAAGCGTGAATTTATTATTTTCTCCAATATGAATGAAAATGATTACACTATAGACATCGAAGACCTAAGAATCCAATACCTACCTTATATTAGTGCAATGTATGACAAATCATTGTTATCGAATAGATTTTTAGGACACTATAATCTTTGGAACATATGAAAAGTATATATAAAACGAATCATTGATTATCTACCGTATCATAGATTTTATTCATAAAAATATATAGACCATTACATTGTTGAATAAAATATAAGTCTATCATTAAATCAATATGTGAAGTATAATATTTAGATATTGTACGAAAAATACATATGGATCATTTCCGTCCAACAAAAACTTGAAATGTTATGGAAAAATAAATTTTTTTTAATTGATGATCACACTAGATTTAAATGGGAATATATTCTAGAAAATAAATTTGATGACTTATCATATTAAAAATCTTTTATTGATCAAAGTTAACAATATAAAAACCCTTCCATAAATATCTATTCATAGTGATTATTGTGGAGAATTTTAAAAAAATCAAAATTTTAATCAATTATAGTAATAAATTAATTACTTCAAACTCCTCATCCCTAAAAACCTCAGAAAAATGGTGTTGTTAAATGAATATATTTCATTCATCAATAGATTATACGAACCTTGGTGATTAATACTAAATTGTTGATTATTTTTGGGCTAATGTTATGAGTACATATTTTTATACTATAAATAATGTTTTAATAAAGACATATATTAGTAAAACACATTTAGATTTTTGGGTAGTTACGAAACATAATTTTTTATTCTTTAGATTATTTGGATGATAATTATTCATTTTGAACACAAATGATAACTTACACAAATTTCCACCCAAATCTGATGACTGAATATACGAGGCTACTCCACTACCTCTCAGGATTATAGAGTCATTAACAAATATTATTGTACTATTTTAGAAATTGTACAAGGCATATTTGGTGAAATTTATCCTTTAGTTTTTAAACCACCCAATCCTACATCCTCAGATGAGATTTCAAAAACTAATTGACAACTTTTTATGTAATATTCTTCTAATCAGTTGAATAATTAAGGGGATTTTTTGAGGTATTCACTCGAAAATATTTTCAGGAATATGTCGATGAACAGGTTTTAGAAAACCCAAATTAGTTGTTTCTACAGAATCATAACCCTAATAGTATCATTGGCTATGTAAATAAATCTTTATAGATTAGAAGTTCATTAGAAATGAAGTAGAACATCTAGCATTTCATACCCAATCAAAAGTTAAAAGTACAATTGGAGATTTCGGTGTAGAATATTAGATAAAATCTATGCATGAATAACTAATTTAATTCGAAAGGAAAAATCTCTAAACATTTGTAGAAGGACCTAAATAAACATCAATAATTTTACAAAAATGGGTTTTCATAGAAAAATTTCATGAAAATGGAATAATCATTCGAAAGATGGAAATAATAGTTTCTAAAGGTAATAAATAATAATAGGAAATATGTTATGATGAATCCAATACACCTACATCTAGTTGTGAATCTATTAATATTCTACTATACTTTATAGAATTATATAGTTTCCATCATTTTCAAATGGATGTGAAGTGTTATTTCATTAATTAATATTTACAGGAGGGAGTATTTGTAGAACAACCCATCTTTTTGAAGATACAAAACATCCTTAAAATATTATTAGTCATAACAAATCGTTATATGGACTTGAAAAATCTTCTATAGCCAAGTATGATAGATTAATATGATATTGGATATAAAAAATTTTATTAAGGAAACATCTGATCGAAATATTTTTACAAATAATGAATAGAAATATATTATTATTATGAAAATTTGTGTTGACGAAAATATATTTAGAATAACTGATCATTCATTAAAAAATTCCGTTGATTTTTTTTTGAAATCTTTTCTGAAATGATAATGATAGGTGAATTAAATTTTTATGTAGTTTTGGAATTTCTCAAAAAAAATATATCTAAACATTTATATATTAATGATATTCTTAAAATGTTTGGATATGAATGCACTAAATGTATATGTACACAAATCACCACCTCAAATAAACATGATCTTAATGATGCTAGAAAAATAGTAGATAAAAAATCTTGTGGAGGTGTTATATAAATATTACTATACTTAATTTCCTGTAATCTAGAATTAATGTTTTCAGTATTCTTACGTGAAAGAAATCAATATAATCCAAATCAATCCCATTTAAAAGTAGTGAAAATAATTTTGCGTTATATGAAGGGATCTATGGATTTAGTAATTTTCACCTCTTCTGGAAAAGTTGTTATTCTAAAATTATTTTCGAATGCTGACATTTTGGGTTTTAGATAAGGTAAAAAATTACAACTGATTCATTTCCATTATTTTGGAATTACATAGTTTCATTCTTCAGTGTGAAAAAATATGATGTATCACATTACACTAATGAAGATGAATATCTAGCAGCTGCAAGTTGTTTTTCTTATGTATTTTGGATGTAATAGAAAACCATATATTACGAAATGAGTTTTACTAAATGTCAGATACTATGTGGTAACACTAGTTCCATATCCTTATGAAAAACTTATTCTCATCACTCTGATGATAAACACATAGATATTAGGAATCAATTTCTTAGGGATCACACACTTAAAGTATATATCATTTTAAAATTCATCGGAATGCAAGAACATTATTATGATATATTCACAAATCCATTAACTTATTATAGATTTGAAAAAATTAAACAGAATCTAGAAATGATCATTATAAAGTAATCATTCACATATAAATTATGCATAAACCATCTTCATACATTAGGTTGTTGTTTTTCAAAGGTGGAGTATATCTGGGATTTTATTTTTTAATCATTTACATGATTTTAATGATATTTATGTTAATAATTTGATTGATTTTTTGAATCATTTTCATGTTTTTAATCATTTTCATGTTTTTAATAAGTTTCATTTTTGTAATTGGTTTCTTGTTTTTAAGTGGATTCATGTTTTTTATTGGGTTTATATTTTTAATCAGTTTCCTGATTTTAATCAGTTTTATATTTTTAATTGGTATCATGTTTCTAATTAGTTTCATGTTTCTATTTAGTTTCATGTTTTTAATAGGTTTCATCTTATTCAATTTTAGTATAATTTTTCTATTAATACATTATCAGTATTACATTTTCATCGGTATTACAATTTTATCAGAATTACACTCTTATCAGTATTATAGTTTTTTCATTATTACATTTTTATAAGTATTATAATTGTTATTATATCATTGTAATTGAAATCTGAATTGTACTAAAAATATATTTAGATATTATACTTGAATTTTTTTTCACTACATTCAATTTGAATTATATAAGGAAAATATATTGAAACCAATACATCTTCCTAGATACTCAAACAAGTAATGTTTCTAAAAACATAAAAATTCAATTACATTTAAATATTGATATTTTCTCAATTAATTCACATTATTTTTAAAACTAATCAATTTCATCTTGAATATGATAATTTTTTTGAAATTTAAAAAATCCACTAGAGTTCAAAATCCATTTCTACCATTGAATTTTTCTTATACAATATGAGTTATAGAATCACAACGATCATATTCTACCAGCTATATAAATATACCCACAACCTATTATCGCATAAATTACTCATTGATGTGAAACAATGTTTTGATTCCCTTAAAATAGTTAATACCATATATTTTTGTAACCCGAGGAAGTCATTGATCTTATATTCATATAATGTTTCATTTTTCAATATAGAAATTCCTTATCTCAAATAAAAATGACTTAAAAGGACTTATTGTCTATTAAATTTCAAGGTGAAATGTTAATATCTCAATAATTTTATTTTAGTTTTTATTCTTTATTGAAAAACTTAAAATACATCTATGCCATGAAGTCTTTTTGTATGGATTGAAATGGATCTGATCAAGAGAATGTCCACTATGATGAGCTACTAGAATTCTATAATACTATGGAAAGAGATGATAATATCAAATTTTATTTTACATTGTATGGGAAGAATTATACATCTTTAGTAAAGCAAGCCACACATTTATTGGGAGTTTTATATGAATTAGAATATTTATATCCATCTCATAGGTTGCCTAAATATGAAGTTATTTTTGATAAAGAAATATAATAGGAATATTTCATTGATATTCCCAATGATAAACAAAATGTGAATCATATTTAGGCTGACATTTAATTAATAGCCATATGGATGCAATGTTTATTATAAAACAGAACATCATATAATGAAATAATATAATTTTATGTTGTTTATGTCGTTGAATTTTTAGTATTTATCTGTAAATTAAATCTCATGGGATTAATATTTTTGAAATTAAAAAACAATTATGTTTTCTGTAATCAAATCATAGTTTATTATGTTTTCGGGAATCTGTGAAAATTTCATTTAGTATGTTTGAAGTTGTGAAATATGGAAATATTTTCATAGTTGACAAGTTTCAAAAAAAAAATACATACTAGTTAATATATTATTAAGAGTTTTATGTTATGATTAAATTTAGAATTGATGAAATTTGAAATAGGACTAAAAGCTAAAAATCCAAAAGAAAAATATATAGGGAGTATGAAAACTACATAGGAACAAAAATAAATTGTTTCTATAAATAAGAAGTATGAATCTGAACCAACCATGCAATAAATAAAGAAAAATATAGCACTTGATGAGTTTTAAGCTAAATGAATAATGAAAAAGTTAGAAAGGAAATAGGTAGATCCCTAATTTAGACATGATCTGGATGGGGCCAGATAAGGAAAAAAATTAAGCGAAGAAACTCTCAACAAAGAAGAGATGAAAAAGTGGATGAATTAGAGAATATTTAATGACATTGATATAGACAGGTTATTGAAAGGATTAAGGAATATTGAACCTATGATTTTTTAAAATCAATTTGCATAAATAATATGACTGGTATCATCTAAATATAGTAAAGGAAAAATATTCTCTTGAATGATATTTGGCTTCATAGGAATTTGAGGAATAATTTTTTTTTGAAATATATTGATTATTATAATGATAATTAATATGAAAAATTTGAAATACAAGAAAATGATGATAAAGATGAAGAATAATATGGTGAGGGTGGTGAGGAAAATGGAAATCGAGTTTATTCCACTAATACAATGACATCTTGTAAGAACTCGATTCTTATTTTGAGGCACGTGTTTCTTCTTTTCCCTTTTCCTTAAGTGTTTTTGAAAAAATATGGAAAACGGGGGAAAATACTAAATTTTGGAATGTACATGCTGTGTACTTTTGGCCATGTGGGATAAGCATTGAGGGCGTGTGGCCATGTCGTGGATGAAGGGTGTAGGAACTGACTACACACCGTGTATTAGTCCTCTATAGGCTGTGTAGTCAGTCAGCAGTACAAACCAGTAAGGCATTTGAGCGGCCACTACCTAGGTGATAGTAAATGCCATTTTGTCAGGAGTACATGTCGTGTACTCATGTCGACAGATTAACAGTGAGGTGGTGCCGCTAGAGGAACAATTAAATAAAGTAAGTACACGTCGTGTACTTTTTTTCGAATAAAATGGGCAGTAGCCTCCACTGTTCACAGGGAAGGCTTAGAACCGGAGGAAAGAGCGGGAGGGGATGAATGAACCTTGGAAGATCCTCCTAGTGTTCATCTAGAATTTTTTTCCACCTCATACGATCTCGTTGGAACCGCACAGGAAAGCCCTATACTCTCCTTAAGCCGTTCATACCAATTATTTCCTGAGGGAAAGTTATTTACCTATGAATGGGGTTTCTTCTTCTTCATATCTATGTCTTTCTTGGGAATTTCTACAATCGACATTCATGTATAGCGTTCGTTGGCATTTAAGGTAGGTGTCTTGGTGTTAATATTTCCAACTATTGTGTGTTTTGTGCGTTTTGTGCATTTTTGTGCCACGAACCCATGTTGTGCTGTTTTGTGGCTGAGGCCATGGAAATTTTGAATACCTAGAATTGTATAAGTAATTGAATGTTATATTAAATTTTTTTGGGATCAATTCTTGGATCCGGGACAATCCTCGGTGTGCATTCCTCTGTTTAGCCGTTTGGGGAGGATACCCGAGGGTATGCCTTTATAGTAAATGCTTGTAGAATTGCCTTGAGAAAAATTGCTTATGAATGTTTATTTACATCTTGGGCATGTCCTTGTTACTTGCGCCTAAGAGAAATGTTTACTTAGCCCATAGGCGTTGTTTTTCTTATCCAGAAGGGCAGTTGTTATCCTAGACTGAGGGAAACTTCTTCCGTCCCTATGGGTAGTTGATTCTGTGCCTGTGGACAACACATCATACGCCTGTGGGAAAATACCATGTGCCTGAGGGAAGAATCTTGGTTTGGATACTCTTTACCTGATGGTAAGGGTTTACGTATCTGAGGACATTAACTGTTACTTAGAATAATCACTGTGGTGATATTTTAAATTAAATAATTAAAAGGATATTAACATGGAAATATAATTGGTTAAAATAGTTACTTTTTAGTACTTCTTTATTTATTGAATTTTACTACTGCACACTATTGTTTAATGTTTTACACATAGTTGAGCACGGGCCTTGGGTGGGTTTCTAATGGGATTTTATTTCTCACACCCTGTTTGGGTCACGCTTTTTAGACTAAACAGATTACGTTGCAGCAGGTGTATATAAGGGCTAGGGTCCTTATACAGGTACTTGATTGCTGCTGGGGTGTAGGAGAGCATGAGACCGAGAATTGGCTCATGATGCCGCGGGCCGTTCTATTTTTATTTTCTGTACTTGTATATCAGATGTATTGTATTGTTCTGCTATGTTACATGTTATGGTTGTTTTCATAGAATTGTGGAATGTTGCATCATTTTATATACTTGTTGTTTATATCTACTGTAGTTGTTTATTTCATTTCTGTATGGATTACTGCTTCTTCTATTGCTGTATGTTTTATTTCTTTACGCTGCCCAACACATTGAAAAATGAGGGCATTGTTTCCCCACTATCAGACCAGGGCCCTCGCTACTAGTTCGTAGCCTCTGGAATTTGTGGAAATTATCTTGAGGTCACGTGGCGAACAGGGTTTGGGAAACACGTGGAGTGGTACCCGGGTCCGGGAAAATACAAAGCGGTATCAGAGGGGGTTCTTTTCTTTGACATACTATTTGGAGCCTTAGTTGGGGATATGATGGAACGGTAGTTGGTAATATGTTGTTCCTGGTAGTAGCTAACCCGTGTACATGGAAAATACAATTTAACTCGTATTGAAATCTTACTTATTTTACAATTTACAGTTGATATGATTTCATTGTTGGGTGATGCACTTGTGATTGTGTTGTTTATATTTTATGAATGGGATCTATTTAGATGCAACCCAATGAGATGAGGGTATTCCATATCATTCGTCATTTATGCACATTCAAGAAATCACCTGTCATGCATAGTTCCATGCCATGTAGGTGCATGAGAAATTTTATGCTGTTGTGATAGTAGTTGTGCTAGAAAAGCATGTCGTTGTGATGGCTGCTTAATAAATACATGATGTTTGATAGGGTATATTGTGTGATACTATTTATAGAATGGACTCCAAAACATCGGTTTTTGGGGATTATGGGCCCCCATTTACCAGAATGTGGTGGATCATTTACTATTTATTTTGTGTTAACACGGATAAGAAGTCAAACATTGATTTGTGGGGAGTATGGGCACTCACAGATTAGAATTTGGCACTTACATGTTGTTTTTCAGTATTTTCTGGGTTTCGGGGAAGTTCCTGAGGCATACTGTCTGGAAACCCAGTATACACACTGTGTAGAACTGTAGACACACCGCATATGTTCTTCTGTTCTGGAAGAAAAATAAACATTGTGAATACACATCGTGAACTCTAATTACACACCATGTAGTCTATTCCCGTGTCAAAAATCATGAGGGCAGCGACCTTGGGATGGGAAGATCTTGTAGAGAACACATTGTGTACGAGATGTACACGCCGTGTAGTGTTGACTTAGTGTCTTCCAAGTAACCAACAACACGGGTGGAGGAACCCTTAAGACATGCACATCGTGTCCACTGTGGAACACGCCGTGTAGGGTGACCTGGGAACCCGACTGTGTAACTAAAAACACGGGTCGGGGTAATCCTTTTGAGTACACGCCGTGTGTATATTAAACACCCCGTGTAGGATGAGCCGTGTTAATTGTCCATGTAAATAACAACACGGGTTAGCGGAGCTCGTCTAGTACATGCCATGTACATGTGGGACATGTTGTGTAGTCTTTTCCGATGACATACCGTTTGGAGTAAGCCGTGTGGATGGGAAGTGAGGTGGTGTACACGTTGTTTGTGGTTGTAACACATCATTTAATGTCAATCCATGTAGTCGGACATGTCACAAGAGATGAGGGTAGTTGGAAGTACCACCATAACCGGTGTGTGGATAATATACACGTCATGTAGTTTTGTTCAAATGGGAGTCGTGTGGCTTAGCCGAGTAGAAGGACCCAGACAGGGGATGGGGGGTCATGTACATGTCGTGTAGTCCGTATACACACCGTGTAGTCTTGATTTGAAAATTTTGAATGCCTTATTCCTCCTATTTTCTTTTGAATTTCATCGTTTTCAGTCTTGATAATATTGTTCTAAGGACTGTTTTTTACCTTGTAGTGACATGCCGCCTAGAAGACCACACATTGTTCTCCAGGAAAGCGGCAATGAGTATACTCCAGAAATGTTGGGCCATGGGTTACTAGTGGATCCTCTTACAGATCCAAATGCGGTGCCAGCCGTTATACCGAACATAGGCTCGGAGGGGTAGTTCCGTGAAGGCTTTATGCGGTTCATGCATACCTTTCAGGGAGCAGCACCGGCTGCCACATCTATGGCTGAGTTGAATCGTATGTTCCAACAGCAGCATCCGCCTTCGTTTTCAGGGAATAGAGGACCATAGGCTGTAGATTCTTGGCTAGGATCGATGTAGACTATTTTCGAGCATCTAGAGACACCTCCAGGGTGGAGGGTCATGCTCGCAACATACATGCTGCGTGATTCCACCAAGAGGTGGTGGGATGTTACCACCTAGTCAGATCATCACATAGACATGGTGTGGGGAGATTTTTAGGCATTCTTCTAATTTTTCTTCATTCTTGAGATGCTGAGGCCAGACAGAGCTCAAGAGTTCATGAATCTGTAGCAGGGCTCTATGTCGGTGAAGGACTCTTCCGCTCTCTTTATAGAGTTTTAGTGATTTGCACCCATCCTGTTGGGTGATGAGATGCTGAGAGCCAGATGCATTGAGGATGGTCTTCGATATCACATCCGAGCGTTGGTGAATTTTTTCAGGTTTCCTATTGTACATGCTATTGTGAACCCGGCGCTGATTATAGGGAGAAACCTTCGAGAATCTAGTGGCATGGGCAAGGGTGGTTCAACACCAGTTACTGGTACTATTTCTGCTGGCAACGTGTAGAGAAAGATGGACTACTCACAGGGTGGAAGTACCAGCCAAGCAGTTTCTTTTGGTGGGTCAGTCAGGTGATACCAGTGTGGTAGAGAGGGTCATAAGATGCCACAGTGTCCATGAGACCCAGTGGAGTACTGATCTTGCGGTAAGATGGGTCATCTGCTACACTTTTGCAGAGTGTTTCCACCGATGGCTAGTGAGAGGGGATATGTACAGACTCCGTGTGCAGGAGCAGGACCAGCAGCTTCTTACCAGTCGGGGAACTGGAATACGTCCGGGCGTCCAAGAAGAGATGGTGTTCGTGGCCGTGGTATCTAGACACTAGGATCTCAGAGGCAGCAGGGTGGGACAACTCAGGGTAGCCAGTCGCTACACATAGTTTCATATTTGTACCAATTATGGGTAGCCTTGGGCTCTTTTTTTCTCCTTCTTATGATATCATGACACTAGACACTATGTTGGGGACTAGGACAGCTGGTGTGCGTCAGTTCAAGGAGTTCCCCCTCGAGGTTGGTGGGTGTCACTTCCTTTGGGACCTTTATGTCTTAGATATGAAAGCATATGACATCATTCTCAGGATAGACTGGTTGGTTCCCTTTTGATCCTTTGTAGACTATTATCGTCGCATGGTGAGTTTCACGTCACCAGAGGGTGGAGAGTTTTTATAAAAGGGTAAATGCGATGTTCAGGTGAGTCAAGCTGGAACAGAGTATCATGGGCGAGGTGGAGTCACAACCCAGATTGTGAGCTTATATCTGGACGACCAGGGGACTTTTCAGACGGATTTCCCTCCGGTGGTTGATCGTTTCAGGGATGTTTTCCCGAACGAATTTTCAAGTCTACCTCCGGAGAGAGATGTGGATTTTTCTATCGAGCCCCTGCTAGGAGCAGCACTGGTGTCCATTCCTCCTTATTGGATGGCCATGCCTGAGTTGCAAGAGCTCAAGAGAAAGTCAGAGGTGTTACATGAAAAGGGTTTTATCTGACCCAGTACATCTTTATGGGGTTTGCCAGTCCTTTTTGAATAGAAGGTAGATGGTAACCTCAGACATTCTGTGGATTATCGAGATCTGAACCTATTGACGGTTAAAAACTGATATCCCTTGCCGAGGATTGATGATCTTTTTGGCCATCATCGTAATGAACGAGTGTTCTTGAAGATTGAATTGAGATCTGGATATCATCAGCTACACGTGAGACCATCGGATATACCGCTTATGTCTTTTTGGAGTAGGTATGGTCTATACGAGTATACGGTTATGTCGTTTGGACTCACGAACACGCCAGAAGTTTTTATGGCTCCAATTAATTGTGTATTCCATCCGTATCTGGATTTGTTTGTGGTAGTATTCGTGGATGACATCTTGGTGTACTCTCACACTCGACATGACCATGCCACCCATAATGAGATCATATTGAGTACAATGAAAGAGCATCGACTATATTCTATGCGCTCAAAGTGCCACTTTTGGATGGACCATATTCACTTCCTGGGTCTTGTCATTTCAAAGGTAAGAGTTTCAGTAGATCCAGAGAAGGTGACTGCAGTAGTTTCCTGGGAGCAGCCAAAGAATGTGTTTTAGATACGGATATTCTTAGGACTGGATGGTTACTATATATGCTTCATATAGGACTTCTCCCGCTTAGCAGCGCGATTGGGAGGTTTGACTGTGAAGGGTGTGAAGTTCCTTTGGTCAGAAGCATGTGAGACAACCATTCTGGACCTGAAAGGAAGGTTGACATTAGCACCAATCCTGATACTCCCAGATCAGGGGAAGAGGTATACAGTTTACTGTGATGCATCTGGTACTGGGCTGGGAGATGTGTGGATGTAGGGCGATCGACTTTTTTGTGTACGAGTCTCAGTAGTTGAGGCCAAATGAGAGGAATTACGCAACGCATGATCTCGAGTTAGCTGATGTTGTTCATGTGTTGCATTGTTGGATACACTATCTATTGGGAGACCGTTTCAAGGTTTTCACATACCACAAAAGTCTCAAATATATCTTTACTCAGCGTGACTTGAATCTGAGGCAACGATGGTGGGTCAAATACCTGTATTCCTTAGATTTTGAGCTTGCATATACACCTGGTTATGGTAATGCAGTAGCTAATGTAATGAGCACGAAGACTCATATTCATGCAGTGCATGGGGCTAGTGATGAGTGGAAGCTTATGTCTTTGTTCTCTAAGATGCATTTGGAGGTGCACGACAGTCATGGGTAGACTTATCTTTCCTCTTTAGCTGTGAATTCTACCCTCCTAGATATAGTGAGAATGAGACAACTGTCTGATTCAGAAGGCCTAGTTCTACGGGAGTCAGTGGTATGTGAGGACACTCTTCCTGGTTGGACGATAGGAGATGATGAGGTTTTGTGTTTCCATGGATGTGTGTGGGTTCTAGGGGTTATACACGAGGATCTGATGCGAGAGATTAATTATTTAGCTTGTGAAGTTCATCCCAGGGTTACCAAGATGTACCGTGACATGAGACGTCAGTACTGGTGGTCAGGTATGAAGAGATATGTAGCTGGTTTTGTTACGAGGTGTTCCACTTGTCAGCGTGTGAAGGCGGAGCATCAAAGACCAGCTGTACTGTTACAGGAGTTACCCATTCCAGAGTGGAAATGGGATGATGTCGTGATGGACTTCGTGACTTTCTTTCCGAGGTCACCTCGAGTCAATGATGTCATGTGGGATGTTTTAGATAGACTCACTAAGGTAGCTCACTTTTTTCCGATCAAGGAGACCATCAGAGTTGATGAGCTTGGATTCCAGTATATCCGAGAGATCCAACGTCTTCATGGGGTCCCTCGTTCTGTCATTTCAGATAGGGGAACCTGTTTTACATTTAGTTTCTGGCAGTGTTTTCAGTGGGCACTGGGTACATAGGTGATTCTGTGCATAGCTTACTTTCCTCAGACCGATGGCCAATCAGAGCATACGATACAGGTGCTAGAGGACATGCTGGCTGCATGCATCCTAGTGTTTGGTGGCTCTTGGGAGAAGCACATACCCCTAGTTCAGTTTTCCTATAAATATACTTTCCATGAAACTATAGAGATGGCATCTTACGAGGCTTTATATGGTAGGTCATGCAGATCACCATTGTGCTGGCTAGAGGCAGGTGAGGCAGCTTTGCTAGAACACATCTCATTCAGGAGACTTGTGAGAAGGTCCAGTTGATACGGAAGCTTATGGCTACCTTTCAAACTCGTCAGAAATCTTATGTTGATCGTCGTTTACACCCTTTGGAGTTCGTGGACAGGGATTAGGTTTTCTTGCATGTTTCTCTAGCGCTGGAACACAAGCGGGTCAGGAGACAGGGTAAAATTTCACCGAGGTATGTGGGGCCATTTAAGAATCTGGATAGATTCATGTCGGTTGCCTATCGGCTTCAGTTACCACAAAGGTACCGGGCCATTCACAACGTCTTCCATGTATCTCAGTTGTGTTGTTATCATTCAGACCCATCTCACGTCATTCATCCAGAGGAGGTTGAGCTTCATATGGATGCATCCTTTGAGGAGAATCTGATTCGTATCGTTGATTGGAGCACAAAGGTTCTCTGAGGACGGTCGGTTGCTCTCATATGGTTGTAATGGAATCATGGCCGAGTGTAGGATGAAACCTGGGAGCAGGAGACCAACGTACGTGCTCAGTGTCCAGAGTTATTCTCATCTTTATCTTCACCACCATTGTATGGTCAGTTCGGGGATGAATTTCTTTAAGGGGGGAAGTTTGTAAGAACCCGGTTCTAATTTTGAGGTACTGGTTTCTTTTTTCTCTTTAACTTAAGTGGTTTTGAGAAAATATGGAAAATGGGGGAAAATCCTAAATTTTGGAATGTACATGTCGTGTACTTTGTCCAAACGTCGTGTACGTTTGGCTGTGCGGGATAAGCACAAAGGGTGTGTGGCCATACTGTGGATGAAGGGTGTAGGATCTGACTACATGTCGTGTAGTGGTCCTTTACACGCCGTGTAGTCAGTCGGCAATCCAAAATAGTAAGGTGGTGGAACGGTCGCCAGCTGGGCGACAGTACATGCCGTGTAGTCAAGAGTACATGATGTGTACTCATTTCGACGGATGAACAATGAGGCGATGCCACCATAGGAAAAATTAAATGAAGGAATTACATGCCGTGTACTTGAAAGTAGACACCATGTACATGGTTTTTTCTCTTAAAATGGGCAGAAGCCTCCCCTGTTCACAGGGAAGGCTTAGAACCTGTGGAAGGAGCGGGAGGGGACGGCTAAACCTTTGAAGATATGCCGAGTGTTTGTCTGCAATCTGTTTCCACCTCGGACGATCTCGTTGGAACCGCATGGGTTAGACCTCCACTCTCCTTAAGCCTTTATTAACAATTTTTTCCCGAGGGAAAGTTATTTACGTATGAATGGGGTTTCTTGTTCAACATATCTACGTCATTCTTTGGCATTTCTGCAATCGACTTTCACGTATAACGTTCGTTGGCATTTAAGGTAGGTGGCTTGGTGTTAATTTTTCCAACAGCTGTGCATTTTGTGTGTTATTATGCCACGAACCCATGTTGGGGTGTCGTGTGGCTGAGGCCATGGATATTTTGAATACCTAGAATTGTATAGGTATTTGAATGTGATATTAAAAAATTGGTTAGGATCAATGCTTGGATCTGGGACCACCCCCTGGGTGCGATTCTCTGTTTAGCCATTTGTCTAGGATACACGAGTGTATGCCTTTATAATAAATTCTTGTAGAATTACCTTGATAGGAATTTCTTGTGAATGTTTATTTACATATTGGGCATGCCCCAGTTACTTGCACCTGAGGTCAGTGTTTACTTTTCTCGTGGGTGTTTTTTTTCTTATCCCGAGGGAATTTTTTATCCTAGCCTGAGGGAAACTTCTTTCGTGCCTGTGGGGAGTTGATTTTTTTCATGTGGCCAACACTTATTACACCTATGGGAAAATACCATGTGACTGAGGGCATATTCTTGGTTTGGATACTCTTTACCTGAGGTTAAGGTCTTACATGTCTGAGGACATTAGTTGTTACATAGAATATTCACTGTGGTGATATTTTAAATTAAATAATTAAATGGATATTAAAATGGAAATATAATTGGTTAAGTTAGTTACTTTTTAGTACATCTTACTTTATTTCATTTTACTACTTCACTCTATTGTTGCATGTTTTACACAAACTTGAGCACGTGCCTTTGGTGGGTGCCTACTGGGAATTTATTTCTCACAGCCTGTTTGGGTCATGCTTTTTGGAATTAACAGATTGTGGTGTTGCAGGTGTAGATAAGCGAGAGGGTCCTTATACAGGTACTTGATTGCTGCTGGGGTGTAGGAGAGCATGGGACCGAGCTTAGGCTCGTGATGCTGCGGGCTATTATATTTTTCTTTTCTTTACTTGTACTTCAGTTGTATTATATTGTAATGTTATGTAACAATTTTTATCTATTTTCATAGAATTGAGGCATGTTGCATCATTTTATATACTGGTTGGTTATATCTACTACAGTTGTTTATTTTAGTTGTGTATGGTTTACTGCATCTGCGGTTGATGTATGTTTTATTTCATTCTGATGCTCTACACTTTGACAAATGAGGGCACAGTTTCCCCACTATCATACATGGGCCCTCGGTGCTAGTCGGTAGCCTCTGGTGTTTGGGGAGATGTGCTTGAGGTCAAATGGTGAACCGGGTTCGGGGCACCTGTGGAGTGGTACCCGGGTCCGGGACGTTACACATCTCTTGAAAATAAAACCACTATGGAATCCTCCTAAGTAGCATCATTCAAATTTCTATCCCTAGATGGTATGTCATTAAAATAATTTTCATTGAAGACAATAACAATGAAATTAATGAAAATCCTAAAAGATTAATATGAAGAGGAAAAAACTAATAGAAATAATAATCAACAAAATGAGGATGTGGCTATAGGAAATCGTTGTGGTGAGATTCCATATTTCAATGAAGTTACTGTTCTAGAAAAACAATTACAATCAAATGAGAGAAATTCATCGAGAATGTATTTAATTGAATGGAAAATATCATTCCTTGTTTGCCAAAATTGACGAAAATATATAAAATCTTTGAAATATCCATAATAAATTAAAATATTCATTAATAATTCGGATAGAATTATTTCTAAAAATTAGAGCATATTTAAATGTTGTTCAATATTAGTATCTTGAACAAATAAATGCAGTTAATATATATTCCATGAGGTCATATAACATTGATAAAATTGTAAAAATGTGTGATCCAAATATTGAGTAAATAAGGAATACATTATATGATCTCAATATGGCTTACAAAATGATGATTAGGGATATGAATGAGAACGTGAAGGCATTTAAAAGTCCTAGAATGTCAAAATATATTCACTCTAATGAGTTTTAGAATCTCAAGTCTAGTTTCTTGGATTTACAAAATTTAATCATTTTGTTGAGACAAAATGTTCCAAACCAAAGGATGGTCTATAGAATATGAATATTGGGTTTTCATGCTCATGAGGAAAATCTCAAAAAATAGGTTGAAATTAATCTTCTTTAATAACAAGGAATTTTTAATCAATACATTTTTTAGTACATGAAGAAATTGTATTATCTTAGTAAGAATCACATGGTAAATTGATGGAGGACATAAAATAATTCAAAGATATGATCATAGCTATCTTCCTTATAATTCATATGGAAAAAGAGAAAAAATGATTTCTTTTTTATCTATTTTTGTTTTTATTTATCCAATAAAATATATAATCGGTTTCATATTTTTTGTTTCAAATATTTATTTTCAATAACCATTTTTAGTTGTATCTTGATTATTCCCTATGATAAAATCACAGACGGGGAGAATGTTTTATATTGGTCAAAGTGTTTCCTACAATGACAGAATATATTATTATGGGGGATAATCATTATGAATGGGGGACTAATATATTAAAGATAATATACTATGACAAATAAGGGTAATTTTATCATAAGAATGTACTTTTTATATTCACCAGTATTCTCATAAAAATTATAAAACTGAAGGGGAGATAAGTTTATTATTTTATCTTTATCCTTATGTTTTTTTGCATTCAAAAAGGGGAGATTGATGAGTCAAGAGTATTTATTTGACTCTCCATTTATTTTTGTTTTGGAAATCATATACTATTTTTAATTACATTCCATAGTTATTTAAATATAATATTATATATTTTTTGTTCAATCGTAACTGCATACAACATATTCAAACGTAAGCACATGGATTGTATTCAATGGTAACTGTATGTATTATATTCAATCATAAATCCATGTGTTATATTCAATCGTAACTGTATTTGTTGTATTAAATAGAAACTGTATATTTTCTAAAAATCATTGTGGCAATCAATTTATAATCTAAACATTATTTCATGTTTTCTATTGTTTCTATTCTATTATCATAACTATAAAACCTAATATATATCATAATTGAATGACATGGTTTTAATTATAACAACCTATTATTTTCATTATGAAAATAAATTGTCATAATATTTTTATTTCAAGTAAATATTAATTATTATAAAAGGAATTATATTACATCAAAACAATGTTGTAAAAATGGTTATGTATTTCAATTAAAATGACGTCGTCAAACGTTTTATGTTTTTATATAATGCTTTGTATTATATTTTAATATTATAGTTGAAGTGAAAGGTTTCTAAGTACCTCTACAATTTCATGAAAAATATGACCCTTAAACATGAATATGAACATTGGGATGAATACTTAAAATGTAAGGTCATTCAAATATACTCACAATCTACATTTGATGATCTAGAGACACACTTCCATAGCTATATCAATGTCATTACCTTGTGTGATGGATCTAAAGAAAATAAGTCAAGAATAGATTATAACATGGACTCAAATATTTGGTGACTTATGATTTGTTTTGTGTGATTCAAACAAATTTTGATTATGATCGACAGATGTCATGGATTGGAATACAATCAAGTGTCTTTAGTCTAAATATTAAGAGCCTCCAAGGGTATGAAGAAAGGGGATCTGATTACATAATTAATTGAGGACTATCAGGGATAGGGAAACAAACTATTGTTTATCTTTCTATTAGGGGTTTACCCTTGTGTGGGTATGATAGACATAGAGGAAAGTATATATCAAGTGATAACTATCCTAGGTTAATGGATAACCGTATATTTGTTTTAGATGATTCGTATTCTTTATATTTCTACAGAATTTGCAATAGAAATAAAAATCTTTTAATTTTTCGTTCTATTCAGATTTCATAACATAGTAATTGTTTCAAATACAACACATAAACTTCACATTGTATTGGTGATTATAATTATATACGGTGTATTTTATAAAATTATATTTTTATAATAATATTATTGTCGTAATAATTATAATTATGATCATTTATTCATTTACTCTAATTGTCAAAATCATATAGGATATGATTTTTATTTGAATACAACATGTTGAATACTTTTGTTAATCAATTTAATTATGATACTTATTGTAACCAAACCAATTAAGATTATTATTTTCATCAATACAGGGTCCCACACTGATTCATAATTTTATCACATTTGTTGGTAATGTGAATTAGATGACATTAAATGCATTTAAAATATGTTTTTTAGTTTTATAATGAATGTTTAAAGACCACCAAGTCACCCCTTTAGTATTTTTTCATATAGATATATATATATATATATATATTGATCCATAAATTTGTTAATTAATTTTAGACCTAGTTGAATTTTGTGATAATATTAATTATTAACTGTAATTTGTTTTCAATATTTAAATTAACATATTTAGTATTCCTTATTTATTATGCATTATTTATAAATGTTAGCTTCCACTTTATGTAACACTTAATAAGATTATGAGATCTCCCTTATTATTTCTTGTTTCCCTATGATATAATTAATAAATGTGTAAATGATTTTATGGTTATGGAATATTATTTTATTTTTGAGGTGTTAAATTTCATTTTACCAATTGTAATATGATAATGAAGAATATATCTAGTTTTTTGAGACTAATAAACTATTCAAACATTTGAGATGTGATCTACTGTAGCTTATACAGTTTTAATAAAGATACCACATACTATGGGATATTGGGTTCTAGTTCATTAAAATAAATTCCTATTATCTTATAAATAATTGAATCAATACTAATAAGAAGAATACATAATAAATTAACATTTTTATTACATTACCATATGTAAAATGATACATTGTAATGAAATGTTATATTACTTTACCCATTCAACAACTATAGTATGAAACTAATTTCTAAAATACTAAATTACCATTATTTATTTTTTTAAATACATACATTATGAATATAATGAAAATGGAATAACATAGTTCATGTAGGTTCTCGAACTAACCCAAACATGAAAATTATTTAATAATGAATATGTAATGATTTAATTTATATGGTGGTATTATTAATATTACAGAACAATAAAAAATACTAATGAAAACCATTAGAGTTGGGAATATAATATATAATTATTAAAAATATGATGTTATATATAAATTACGGGGACAAACCATGAACTCTACAATTATTGAACAATTATTTCCAAAAATTAAATGGTTTAAAATAGTTAAAGATAAAAATTTATTAGAAAAAAATAGTTGAAATGTTGAAAATGACACTATATTATGAAAAATATTATGTAACTAAAGTTAAATCCAAAGGCTATATGTTTTAAGGGATTCATGTTAAATTGTGTAGTAAATGTTTATTTTTAAATAATTTTTTTTAAATATCAATTAAATAGTCATAAATTAATATATAGTTTTTTGTAGTCTATCCAAAAAACTGAATAAACACTATAAATCCAAAATTATGTCAATTATAATTTTTAGTATTGGAATATATTTTATTCTTATATATCAACAAGTATAATATTTTATTTGTTGAACTATTCTAAATATATTTAATATTTCATCTAGAAAAATAATATTTTATCATAAATTAAATTGACAATGTTTCATTATTTTAATACCCAAACTATGAATATAATTTTTTATTTAATTCATTCTAAAATGTTGTTATTTAAAAATAAATATAAAATATATACTGTGTAATAATATAATTAATTTTAATAAAATGAATTTAAAATTTAAATATTGATTATATTGCTATAAAATATCATTTAATAACTTCTAAACTGTAATTAGTTAATTTTTGAAAAGTATAAATATATTAAATATAATTATTTATTAATTCAAAATGTATTATCAAATTCACATTTTGGTATATTTTATTTTAATAATTAGTAATATGTATTCTGAAAGATATTATATAACTAACAACCATGTAATGGTGAAGTTACAATTTCTAAATACATAATAAAGAACATCATAGACATATAAAATATTAAATCGAACACCTTAATTTTAAAATTAAGATGTCTACTATATATAATTTCAATTTATTTATATCAGATGATATATCCATTGGTTTGATTTTCATTGGATACCATAAAGATGAATATGTTATGCTTCCATTAAATATTTTTTTAATTTCATTATCAATCATTTAATATTCAGAATAATATATCATGTAGACTTCATGAAATATATTTGTTTTGTTAATATTCTGTTTTTAAACACTAGTGAACTAAATAATTTTATAGGTTTAATTACGGTTGAATGTGAAATATTATATTTCATACATGGGAAATTTTTCAAGTAAATTAAATTAAAAAATAATTGTTGTTATATTTTAACACTTAAACAAATCTGCCATTTAATTTAAATGACTTAGATCAAAATATAATATATTAATATAATCCATGTAACATTTCATGTGATTATTTTAATTGTTCAAACATTTCATTGTTAGGATGAACATTGGTCGTATTGGTGGTCTTATTTTGAATGACATTATTTATATTATTCATGTTCCCTACTATATAATTCATAAAAATGTTATCATATTCATATTTTTTAAAAAAATTAAAATTTCACATTTCACGGGTTTTATATATAAGTACTATAATTTGAAATTATTAAAATGTTATTGACTTTATATTTGGTTACTATAAACACATGGCTATATGATGGTGTCTCTATGTGATCATGATTTTCAAAGTGGACATTATATATATATATATATATATATATATATATATTATTTTACATATTCTCTAATTAATGAAACAAATATACATGATTTTAAAATTAAAAAAAATTAAACCGAAATATAAATCTCAAAAATTTGTTTTTAATATATCTCTTATAAAATATTTCAATAACATTCAAATTCTAGAAAATGGAATAAAATTTATATTTGTTTTCATTGTAAATATAAAAACCCTAAATTTATTTCTCTCAATGAACATGAAAATGTAGTATGTTTCTAAATACCATGAATATATAACCTCGTATTTTACTATATAAATTTAATATTAAAAATATTTTTTATAAGAAATATCTAAAATTGAATGAAATTAACCTCAGTCAGTATAAAAAGTCACCATCTCAGTCAGAAAAATGATCATATTATTCAATGGTTCTCTAACATGACCATGCATATTATTATGATATAATAATTTCATATGATTTCATTAGTCAGTTATTATTAGTGAAATATAAATAATTATTTTTTTAAATATTGGATCTCAATTAGATTTAAATAAATATGGTTAACTTTATAACAATACAACATATTGGTGCACCATTATTTCTAATAATAATATGATATTAATTAACGATCAAAAATATATTTCTCTTTATTTTTAGTGGTTTCAAAAATTAATTTTAGTAACCACGTTTTATATGAGCATTTTAATGCACTTTTCATCCATAGTATTCATATATATTTATGTTTGTGATATAATTTTAGAATGGAATGAATATAATCAGCTTTAAAATGTTTTTTTATTAATTAATTATTTAGAAATTATTTTCTTCCTTAAATCATAATCAATGGTATAATGATATGATCTTATCTATTAAAAAAACCAAACCACCATGTTTTATTCATTTTAGGGTATTATAGTGTGAAATTATAAACCTATCTAATATACAATAATATTAAATAAAAAATGCCTTTATCTATTTTTTAATATGTACCTATTTATATTATGATAAATATATTTATTTTCATTTTCACTATAATGATAATTCATTTAATTAATTTCTAAAAATATCAAACTTATATAATGAGGATTATGGGATAAGTAATTATTCTCATCAAAATTTAATTGATATTATTCATAATATTGATTATGTATATTTTGTATAAATATATACTAGGAATAAAACATTAATGCATTGATTTATTATGTAATCACCATCTAATAAAAGTATTAATTGAACACATGTAGTACAATAACCTTATATTTTCGTTGATTGAATTTTATAACAACTATATTATCATAAAATTCATATTTCCCTTTGATTTCTACATTTTCAATATATATTAAAATTATAAAAAATAAAAAATTCTCAATAGTATGCATGTAACTCAAGAAAAATAATGATAACGTAACACATAAGACATAATTTTTTCCTTTATTTTATATTGAAATATATTTATTTTTAGTTATTTTTTTCTATATATATATATTTGATTTATTTTTTTAAAATTTTATAAAAATTTAAAGAATATGTGTAATTTAGTTCTAAAAACTCATGTCAAAATGATAGGTGATTGTAATGCTATAGATTTGTTTTACATGATTATTGGATTATTATTCCAAATTTAAAACCATTAATAAGTTCTCATTAGTTTTCTATGAAATTGTTAGATGATTGATATAATGACTGTTAATCATTCTGGTCATCGTGTGATTTATGGAAGTTTTTCCTTTATATTTATTTAAAATTCCTCTCTTAAAATTAATGAAATTTATTTGTACACTCATATTTATGACATGAGTGATCCAAATAGGAATTATTCATACTCTTCCCTTCACTTGTCCCATAGAAAACTGATACATCTCCTCTCAATTCAGAGTGGGATCCTTCTTGATATGACCATTTAATCAATATATTTTGTTATATCCTTTTATATGTTGGTTTCTACTAAATTTGTCTATGTTTTGTTATTGGTAAAACCATAGGTGGTGTATGGATCAAATATTAGGTGTTTTAATTTCATATGGTTTGTAAATCTTTTTATGGGACTTCCCCTATCAATTCTTGAAGATTTCGAATCTTCTATTCTAATACATTATATGTGTTTCCAATAATTTTACTTTAATTTTCAGTCTATTGATTCATTGGCATCCCATACCACATATATTCAAATTTATATATTCCAAATGAATTTAAATAAATTTATACAAAATATAGATCAATAGATTTAGCTAAAAAACAATTATTGGCTAATGATTTATTATGGATTTTACTTTGATTTTGTTTACACCCATTGTAATGTTGTATTTTAGATGATAAAATTTTTATTGTAGTTTTTTTTTTCCGTTAATGTAATTGAATAGGTCGGAGTGTGACTAATGTTATTAATTTACTTGGACTTATTTATTTGATAATTTTAAAATTGGTTCATTGTTTTATCATTATGTTATTCTCTATTTATTAAGATTACGAGTTTGTCAATTTATGTTTCTAAATTAACCATATATGTAATGATATATATATTTGAACATATTCACATTTGAATATGTGAATAATTTCATTAGGAGACAAATATATTATATATATATATATAATAATATTTGTATAAATATAAATACATGAATCATTTTAATTTTAATTGTTTATGTCATATTTTAAAATATTTGTCCAATTATAAATCATTAAATAAATTATAAATTCTCCTTTGAAATGTTGTCAAATAATGTTGGTGTTCTATTGGGTTTTTAATACCACATAACATAAGAATCTATTTCATAAAAAACAATTAATAGTTTCAAAAGTAATGGCCTGATCAATAAATTAAAATAATTTTAATATATATAAAGATCCAAAATTAAATATTTTTCTTCTATAAGTGTTTTGATATTACAACATAAATTTGAAATAGAGGATTTCATTATATGTGTATACTGTCATGATATGAGTATGTGTAGATGGATTATTATGGCTCTTGATTGATATTTTATATATAAAAACATTACCATCACCCATTTTTTTATTAAATTGAGTATCCTAGACATCATAACAAGGGATGATTGATAGTTATCATATAGTCCCTAAAATATGCAAGAAACCCACATTGTAATTGTATAAGACCATGAGGATGTTTAATCAGTGAGGCAATATGGTGGAAATTTATTTGGTTATATATATATATGAGCTTTATTAGTAGATAATATGATAATTACATGCAGAGTACGAAAATGGACTTATTATTATATGTATTTGAATAGAACATGAATATTTATATAAGGATTATTTATTATTGTATTTTGGAAATCACTATTCGATTCAACATAGGTTTTATCTAATAAAAAATATCTATAATGTGTTACATTTTCTTTTCATCACTTTATGGATCTATAATTGAATTATTATATTCTATTAAATTTGAAATCTATTTATTTTATACATTAACATCAAAATATCATCTTATGTACTATTTTTATAACATAAATAAAAAATTAAATAGTTCATTAAACTCGTATAATTTAATTTCATGAAGAAATAAATTATTAAATGGATCATTGGAACCTTGTATTGAGACATAGCTTTTGGGAGTCATCCATAATATCTGTGTTATTGAAATAATAATATTAATTATAGTTTGATTATGATCATGGGGGATTCTCTTAGGTGGGTTCCATAATGTAGAGTTATTCATATCAGGCCACTAAATACCACTAACATATTAGAGTTTACCTATCTTCAGGGAATTTATTATGTGAATCATATGTTTTTTGTAACTCCCTAATCCTGTTTGAGAATTTCTTCTGGTGATAAAAAATGGTAAAAATTAATCAAAATCACTTTATTTAGATGTTGGACTTCAATATTAGTACTAAGTTAAAATTATTTAATATAGATATGGGGAATTAATAAGGCAATGTATACATTTTATATTAGGAATTAGTGATCTAATATTTCAATTGGCTTCTCAATCCATTAGTCGATGCGACAGAATGATCATCCCAAAAGAGTTATTGGGTCTCGATAGATTGAATGTTAGAGAAATGTGGGGACATACATAGATGTTGATTAATATTTGAGGTCATGAATTAATAATGTTCCATACAAATCCTTGTTATGGATTGGGTAATTGATCTCATTGTTCAGTTGATATATTATTACACACAAAGGAATCCCATATAATATTTAATATTGAACTGAAGACAGATGATAAAATCATATATGTCATAGTTATGGAAGGAATCAATTTTATCATATATAAATTGCTTGTGGATTAAAAAATAACGATTCCTTAATATTATTGTAGTCAAATCATCCACCTTTTTTTTTCTTACACATTAAGGGTTCCCTAATATGCATAGTGTACAAGGTTACCATGTCTTGATACACCTTCTTGACATATCATAGTCATCTTCCAGACCATATTTATTTTTATTCGAGAAAGTATGAGGATGTATAGGCAAGTAATAGTTGTATAACACTACTATAAAAGAAAATAGAATGATTCAGATGAATGGTTCAGAGTATATCACATAATCTAAATGGTTTGTCTGATTTATATCACATGATAATTGATGAATTTTCTTTAGGATAACACATGATCAATGACTTCATATTTGGAGGCTTCAACATGGAAATGATGAATTTTTTGTAGGATGTCATATTATACATACTAAAATTTCATGGCATGAACAATAGACATAACAAAATGTTTTGGAGGACATCACGATATCTATGATGACATGTATGGATAGGTCGAATGACCTTGATTACTCACCCAGAGGGCTTCACATATTCTAGGATGAAATATATTATCATCATCATGATATAAAGCTAATATTATCAGATTAATTCACATGATATAGGATGATATTTATGAGGGTTTCCTCATTACCTGTAAGTATTTTCTTGATAATGTTACTTGATTATAGATGTCTTGTTTTAGCTTCATCGTGAGACATAAATGACTAAACTTGATTTTTCTACATAACATTGATGTTATGTCCATAAAAAATTGAATGACTTTTATTGTGATGTAAATAAAACCTCATAAAAATATTTTTTTATGGACGATGGTTTCGTGTGAAATTATTTTACATGTATGATGGATATCACATGATCTAAATGGTATATCAAGTGATCCTCATAAAATTTGAGGCTTATTTCCTCGTGTTTTCAAATGATATATAATACTCATGTGAGGTACAATTGGATTAGTGTATATATTATGCAAATAATTACCCCATTTTTAGACAATATCCTAGACTTTTATTATATAAAAACCTCTATAATGTTTTCTGCTATATTGTATTATTTTCAAATTCTCTAAGTAATTTGTTTGACCTCATTCTCATAACACAGTTGACATGCCTAAATTCATTCAAATGACATATCAAGCTATTATGAGAAATTACCACTATATATTCATGAATCCTCATATTTTATTTTAAATTTAGCAAGATAAATACCAGTGTGATCACATTACTATCAACTCTATGAAACCTTCTCCTAGTCCCATGTGTGTGATAAATCATGGATTCATCTGTTAGTTTTTTTTCTGCTAGGGGGTGTATAGGAAACAAAACCCCGGTAATTTGATACCTTATGTGTCACATATATCTAATATTTTTTAAGTAATAAGTGGATGGATTTGGTGTTACTAACATTTATTTATCATATCCTAGGTCATTCAACGTGCATCATTAGATGATCAATGTCTGTAATCCAATCCTATCAAGGCTCTATTTATATGAATTTGGATGATCAAATGATACATTCCTAACCATGTGAAAATACCATGATAATTCAACATGGATTTTGAAACAAATATTGGGGTCTTCATGTGATAAAAATTCCTTATGAAAAGATTTCATTGGATTTGGGAGGATTTTTCTCGGGATTTCTGCTAGAAAAAGGTGATTTCTCTATGGTTATCCATTGGAAAAAATCACCTTAAAATTGGTCTCCCAATGGATTTTATTAATGAGTCTAGGGTAGTGGGAAAAATGGGATTAATGGTTATTACCCATGGTGTATAACCTTTTCAGATGATGATCAACATATCTATATTATATAATAAGTTACCAACCATTCCCCTTTATTTTCATTCTTTATTTTATTAAGGTCTATAATCTCATGAATATTTACAAGTGTTTCAAAGTATAATAATTATGCTCATACGTGATGTGTCATGTGACCAATATTGGAATTTATAGTGATGCTAGAGCATTTTCATGTGGAACCATTAAATATGTCCATAGAGATGGTTGTGGAATCATAAAGTCGAATGGGATTGTTAGAAAACTATTTTCATGATGAAGGTGACATGTCATCTATATCTTGGGCATATATTTAGAAAAGTCTATAGGGGCATGGTGTATATTTTTTTCTATGTACCGAAATCACATGATAATAAATTTCAATGAAAGGATCTATGTTTTTCACATATATCATATATTTTTACATGTCTCTTTGGTTGGTTTGATAGGTACACACTATGAGACCAGTCAATTGAAATATAGGAATTCAATTTATAGCCTCTCACTGATTATCAAATTTCATGGATTCTATTAATGTTACAATATAATTGTTCACGGGTCTCTTTATGAGCCGATATAAGTGGTGTATTATTTTTGACATGTTCGCACGACCATCCAAATGTCATGTGATCGCTTTTCTATTAGTGGATTTCATGATCCATGAGTTTTTTAACTTTATCTTCTGTTTCATTGTAGATAAAATAATACAAATGTTTAAAATATTTCACCCTAGGTAGATTTTATAAATCTTATTGAGTAGGAATCAACACCCATTACTAATCCTTCACAGATTCATGAATAAACTATGAAAACATATAAAATCACCATTTACAACAATATCATGTATTTAAAAGGTTTTAATATATCTATAAATTTTTTTTATAATTTTTATATAATAAGTAATTATATATATATATATGTCATTTCTTAATAATATCATTAATGTTTTTTAAGGCGTGTTTTGTTAAATACTATAGTCTTCCATTACTAATTTAAAAGTTAAATATATTATCAAAAATTAATAAATTAGAATAATATTTTTATAGTGAATTATAAATGTAAATCTTAGATATTTGAAATAAGAAATAATTTAATTAAATTTCACCTCTATGATATCATGAGGTAGATAAAACATCAGGAAATTAATTGAAAAAAATTATATCTGATAGTGTATACGACATGAATCATTGAGACAAAATGAATATTGAGTGTAATCTTTAGTATGCCCGTTGTAATATTTCAATTTAATTATATGTAATTTATATGAGTAACTAAATTACATAATCTATAAATATATTTTTAATTCAAAATTTTTGTTAGAATTATTCTTATTATGAAATAACTCATATTTTTGTACAGTCATTTAATGCCAAAAAAATATTCTTAAGAATTTGATTAATATTGATATTTATGTTTGGAATTATAATAATATCATAATACTTTTATATATTTTATTATATAATAATCATTTTATATAGGCATATCAAACTTATATTTGTGAGAAAATTTTTAGAGTTATTAAAAACATTGAAATTTCATAGATTAGTGAAAAATATCATATTTTCTCATTCTTTTATGTATTTACATAAATTATATAATTTTAATGTCAATGTTTGATTTTCATATTATTTAATTGTATCCCATATAATATTTAATGATATTTAAATTTATTAACTATATTTGATTAGTATTTTTACCCAAATATGAGATAATGTTTTCCGGCATGAAATCATAATTTTCAAAAAACCTGTTTTTAAATAGTTAATGTTCCTCCATATTAAATAATAATATTCAATTTTAATGATATATTTTTTTAATTGCACGTATTAAATTTATAAATATAACTATATTTTTAAATATCATTAAGAATTATAGAAATATATAAAATATAATATCATCTTATGCATTCAAAGTCTTTTTCATGGGAACCAACTATTTGACACGACTAATGTTTTTAATTTGTATTTAACAATGAAAATTTTCATGAATTTTAATTTTTAAAATGGATACCATATTTTGAAGAGAAAAAATTATGTCTTATAATAATTATAAAATAATTTTGTTTCATAATGAGTATTAAAATAAGAAAAAAAATCAGTAGTTTAGGTAAAATTTGGATTACAGAGAAGTTAAAAAATTTAGATAAGGGGTAACATGGACATAAACCATATATAAATCATAATGAATGGAAAAATTTAATCAATATAACATATATGTTTCATTAATTATATATTTTTATGGATTTTAAAATTTTAAAAAACATGGGTATTATATATTATTTTATAAGTATTACACATTTATCCTCCTCCAAATTTATAAAAGGGAACTCCCTCCCCTAACATATTCAGAACTGTAATTCCATTTGGATAAACCAAAAAATAACAAAAAAATCTCACCAACATCATTATACTTATTACATTGTTGTTTTTTATTCCCAAAATACCAACCATATTATCTTTTATGATTGATCCAAAATAGGTTATTCAAAGAAAATGTATTTTTATTGATTTAGAACTATCATTTTAATTAATATTTTATTTATAAAATTATATTAAAAATTTTATAATATGATAACATAATATTCTCCCATTTACTAATATGTTATTATGTTAACATCTTAATATTAATACATCTCCTAATCTGTTAAAAAAAATAACCATGTCTTGTTTGTGTGGAGAACTTACACAATATGAACCGATGCAATTTTTTCCTTCACTGAGTCTCATGGTTATTCATAATGATTTAAATAATAAATATATATTATAATTATTAAATTATATTTATTATTAAATATTAATCCATCTTTAACAACCTTACTCATTCTCCCATTAACAGAATGATATTGTCGCATGGGCATACATATGACATACCATCTATATGAGGTGATGTGATTCAATTTCCATTTCAATATTTCAATAATTGATATATAAATTTATTTAATGAGTAAATATAATATTTAAATCATTAATATATTTATAAATATGTTTAATATAAATTGAATTCACAATATCATGAAGATAAATTTCAAAATATGAATGAAAAAACCACAAAATTAACACCCAAAACAATATTAATAACATGTAATTTTCTTAGGGGATGTGCTAAAATATTTTAAGAGAATAATGTATGGTTTAATAAATATGAATATGGTTCATTTATTAGTTAATAAGTTTCTTGATATCATAATATAAGATATTAAACTACATCCAACAATGATAAAGTGTGGGGTAAAAGATTTTGTCTAAACTTCAATTCAGTGAGTGATATTTTAGTGGTACATATATAATATCATTATATGGGTTATATAGTCCCCCATTGTAATATAATAACCTGAAACCATAATTATATAGTGTATTTTTTTTTAATTTTTATAGTTTTCCAAATAAAATTTTAATTACTAAAATCCCACATGTTAAAGAATTTATAACTCATTTTTTTCATTAGGTTTTATTAATTCATAACTTTCTATGTTATCATAATAATTTATGTATAGTTAATTTGTAAAATATTATGTTTTATATCATTTTTTTATAATTATTTACTTTTGAAACAATTATTTGAATGATTTATTACTTCTCACCTCAATTTTATGTTCATTATAATTGTTTTTCATCAAAAATTATTTTTCGACGTATGATATGTCATAAAACTAAATACATTTATTATGTTTATATAATTCCACTTTTATATGTTAAATAAGAAAACTAAAATTATTTATCACAATTAATGTTTCATTTTATTTTCATTCATTCTATACGGATTACGATTCGAATGTTTCTAATGATATAAGAGTATGGATCACAATCTCTTTTTAGTCTGGATTGTTTATTTTTTATTCTATTTTGAATGGTATTGTTTTATTATCGTCACATAAACTAAATTAATTTTAATCTCATATTTTTATACATTATTTTCTCATGTAATATTACCATTTTAATAACTTTTTTATGAAATTTTATTTATAATATGTATTAAATAAATTACAACTTCACTTATCTCTTCAATCGAAAATATTTGTTCTTCTAAATCCATGTCTTCTAAAAAAATCAAAAAAATTACAAAAAATTATTAATTACATTTTTACCCATAATTTATGTAAATTAAAATTAAATCTTACTATAAATCCTTCAATTCACAATGAACACTTAATGTTTTAATTTACTCTATACATGTCATCTTGATTCTTTTCAATGAATTTTTTCCATCAACATTCTAAAATTTTATTTTAAATTTTATTTATTTTTAATGATAATGGTTATTTGTGAAATGAATTTTTTACAATAATTTTTTGTAATTTATATTCATCCATTACAAAAAATGTTCCATTTTATATATAATCCATTAGGGATATGTTGTAATGTTACCATCATTATACATTCTATAAATGTTTAATGTTTATTTTTTATAGGGAATGTTCTAAAATTATATTTCTTGATTAAATTTTGTAATCATAAAATTTAGATTGAAATATTCACTTCATTATGAACATTGGAAATTATATCTACACGTAATATCAATCATATAAATGATATATATTTTTATTTCTTAAACTATATTTCCTTACTACATAAAATTTCATACATTGAATGATATTTTATTGACTAGGTAAATACTGATATTTCATATTTAATAATAAATACTGAAATTTATTAATAAGGAATATTGTTTATGAATTAAATAAATCATTTGATATATGTGGAATAAATTAGACTTGAATTAATGGGTTGGGTGAAAAATTATATATCCCCTAAATACATCATAATATTCATGACGTGAATAAGCAATATATCGTTGAATGGAAATTTATTCACAATGTTAATCAATATTGATAATGTACTTGATGGTATATATATATTTTGTTGTCTGAGCTCACGATGTATAATATTTTTCATTCCTTCATTATGAATTCAGTTAAAAATATCTATGATATTATTTAAATGATATTATAATTGGATAATTTTTTCTTCATGGTATTGATTAAATTGAATTTATAATTTAATAATTACAATGAAATTTTGATAATTACTTATGTATTAAAATTTATATATTCATCATAGGATCCACATTATGAAACACGTACATATAGTTTGAGTATGTGCTTATTTAGTTTAATTTTCTCAATCTACGATGAACGAATCCTTGAATGAGTTGAAGAATTATATTTTTTAAAATATTGCTTAGTTGTATTTAATGTTTTAAAATGTTATTTTATATTGAGGTATAAATAAAGATTAAAAAGGATAAAAACTATTGTGTTATTATAGATTTGATCTCTTATATTTTATGCCAATGTAAAACATTTACCGGTAACTCTAGGATACTGGGTTTAGAGTATTTATATTTACTATCATATAATAGTTAGTAGAAACCATAATAACCATATTAGTGATGATATAGATTATGTACAATAACATCATGATAGAATTTCTAGAAAAATGTGTCAGTATATATAAATATTCTATAGGAGAAGAAATGATGTGGATTTCATATAAATAAATCATTGTATGGATAAAACATGTAGATAAAAATTATAAAATACTTATACCTATAAGTAATAATTTTATAAATGACATATTGGTTTTTGAATAGTTCATAAATATGTAAAAGAAAATGTGTGTAACTACACATATAGTTTTACTCTCTCTCGGGATATTATTTTGATAACTATAAATTTATTCTAAATGTGTTATAATGGATTAAAATATAGGATGAAAATGAATGAACTTGGTTAAAAATAATTTATAATATAATCAAAATAATGAGACCTGATTTTTAAATCATATAAAAATTATATGTTCTTCCAATAATGATTACAATTTCATACATAATGCCCTTTTTTATTCAATGGATAGATCATTAAGTAATCATGTAATCATTAAATATAGAATACATTTTAGTTGTTATATGAAAAATAAATTGGAATTTGATTGGATTGAAATATATAATTATTATTTCTAATTATTTATCATGATATATGATTAGAAATCCATATGATAATAAACTCATGAACTCACTAAATAGGAGATGGGTATTCTCTATTAAGAGCTCCAGTGGTGGAGACCACATAAAAAATATTTTGGTTTACTTCATTAGAGAAATGTGATTAACTATGTAGGAAATGTGAAGAGTTAATTACAGAGAAATAAATTTCTCCATTTCATACAAGTTATAGTTTTACGTATAAAACATGTGGAGGATAGGTATAATAAAAGATAATTAACTATTTTAATGGATATATCTAAGACCAAGGAATTATTAGTGATCAATTTAAATAGATCTATAATATTTGAATTGGGATTTAAGGTGTAGAATTTAGAATAAATTTTATCAATCTTTTTATGGTTATAAGAATCAAGAAAAATTGTTGTATTTTTTCATTATTAGAAACATGTATGTATTAATATACATTTATCTACTAAATTATGGATACCATATTGGGATTATGGAATTAAGGATGATGAAAAATTAAATTTGTTAATCACCCTAATTTATATGAATTTATGTAATGGTATTTTATTTAGATTAATGATATTTTCAAAAAAAATTATGGAATTAGAAACAATTTGTTTATTTTATGAAACAATATATTTAATATGAAATATTATTCATTTTTTTGATAGATGATTAATGTAATTGGTAAAAATTAATTTTTTATAACATGAATGTTATAGTAATTTTGCGTCATCAATATTTTTCTATTTATAGGAGTTATAACAATATAGTTTATAAAAAGGAGATCTAAATGTTGGGTGAACACCATTTACCTCATGTGAGGCCATGGGGAATGAACCCAAAAATGACAGGAATTAAGGATGAAATAGATAACATTTTCAATAAAGATGAACTTGTTAATATTACAATAATTACATAATCGTTTTCATGTATAATTATTATTAAGATATTTGGTTGTAACTTTTTCCGCATAACTGATTAATGTATTATATTATCTTTTGATAACAATTTTCAGTTTGGTAAATATTTAAAAATATTAAGAAAGACAGGTCACTCATTTATGTATATTATAAACTATTAAAAATATAATATATGATTCTGGAATAATAAATCATTCATTTGATATTCATTTTCAATAATAATATATTAACTATTATGTGATCAAAGAAAAACCAAAGGATAAATTTTATCTTAGTAAATAGAAAGATATCATGTAAATATATTTCCATAGATTCATATAAAACAAAATAATTCCTCCATATTCGTAAAAAAATATTCAACAATTTTTTTTATCATATAACCTTCATTAATATAATGTATTTTTAAATCATCACATAAATAGGTTTTTGTGGTCATTAAAATTATCTAAATTGTTTTATTTTTTATCGGTGATACCAATCACTCTCGATAATTATTTATTCATTGATTCCATGTCAATATTTTCACCACCCACAAATTCATGACTAACTAGAATCTTTGTTATGTATTGTTATTTAAAACAAAAAAAACCCAGTTTATATATTTTTAGAGTATATTTGTAACCTATTTATGATATGGTTATTTTGAAAAGTAATTTTTAATGTATAAACACTTTTTTTACAAGATCATGATCTAATTTTGAGGTTGTTTTTTTTTGAATGTGGAGTGAATGTAAAGCCCTAATATTTTTATGTAACATTATTTTAAATAATTTTAATATCTTTTATAAAATGTTTTACATTAACCCTTAATACATTAAAATAATAAAATTATGTTTTATGTCTAATACAACACGAAATAGAAATCCTTAATGAAGAATGATACTCAATTTAAAAATGATTATTATGACCATGTCATTGAATTGGAGGGTACGAATGATATTATACCAATTATGAAGTATTTATGTACAGCTCATAATAAATAATAATTTGTTGATAAATCTATATTAAATAATAAAAATTATTTTTATTAAATTTATTTTCTGATTCACAAATAATATTCTTTGAAAAATTGATTTATCTATCATTTCTTGTTGGGAATTATAATAAATGTGTACCAGTTTTTGAAATTTCATTTTTAAAAAATATTAGAATTTATGAAATAATTATACCTAAATTATCTTATGGAGAAATTTTTTCTTTTTTATAAGGTTGATTTATTATAAAATAGATTCAAGTACTAATTTATATATTAATTATAAATCTTTTCAATAATGTAAATAATTTTACTCTAAAATTAAGATTTAAATTATATATCAAAAAAATAAATTCATGTAACAACCTAGGTAAATAAAGAATATGAAATTTTCTTATTTATCCATATTTTTGAATAAAATATTAATATGACTTTAAAGGGGACACTATGCTCGATGGCGTACCAAACACGCAACAACGAGTTTTTTGGGAATCTTACGTTGCACTCTAATAATAAAATAATATTGTTTTAAATTGTAGTTAACATGTAGTCGTTGTATTGTCTGGAATGGATAGAAATAACTAAAATATGATGATATATGTTTTTAAATGTTTTTACATTTATCCAATAAAAGACAAAGGCTTAAAATACGGAAAGAATTCAATTTTAGGCATATATGCCCTAGTTTTCACTAAAGGTTCACTTATCGCCTTTTGATGGGGAAACATCATTAAATATAGTTTTGTTCACTCTTATACATTCTATTGGACCAAATAAAACTCTTCTTGAGAATTGGGACATCAAAATTTACTTTGTGTAAATTTTTGGTATCTTTCCCATAAAGTTCATTTTTTAATGAATAGTGTAAAATGTTGTATTTTAATTCAAAACCACTTTTTAATCTAATTTATTTATATTATTAGATTATCTTTTTAATTTGTTTTAAATTTAAATTATAATATATTTTTACCATTAAATCCAATAGTGGTCTTTGGAATTAATTTCACTTTGAAATCAGACTTAAACTAGTGTAAATCTTTTGATACTTATTGGTTCATAAAAACACGCTATTTGCTCTGACCGCGGGAATTAGTTATTAAATTAATTAATGTGACTTATTTTTTTTGAATTTTGTAAAATAGAATTCATTTTTTAATTCGTAATATCAAATATAGCTTGGGGTGAATTTATGGGATTTTTCTGAAAAACATCAATTTTGATGAATAGTGAAACCACTAAGTGGTACTTATAAAAACTGATTTTTCCGTTTAAATGAAAATTTGTCATCTCTGTGTATTGAATTTCAAAAATCCGACAAACATGGTTGACATTAAGAAGTAAAATGTGGTTCAATGGGATAAAAATAATTTTTTGGTGAATAGTAACTTATTAAGTTTTTAATCGCGATTAGAGGTAATTAGTGTAGTTTAAGGTAAAAATAATGTTTTAATAATACGAAATTAACTTGACACATGTACTAACCTCATTGTATGTGTCTGGACGACCAAGACAACCCATGGGTCAACTTGGGGACCCCATGAAGCCACTTTGGTTGGAAAATGACATTAATATCTTTTTATTTAAAGTTAAAATGAGACAAACATGAAATGTTTTACTAAAACAATTTTTACATGGGGTTATACAAATCAGATTTTTGACTATAAATATTAATTGGAAAGATAAAAATATTTCCTACATCATAGTTTTTTTTATAATTTTTAGACATTAAATAAATTAAATTATTTATGACATCATGATGATGCAGCGATGACCTCATTATTTAATGATTTAAATAAAATGGAATGATAAGGTAATATCTAAGACCTACAGATGTCCAAAACCTATTGGATGAGTGGATTTAGAACCCTTATCATCTTATACTGGAAACACATCAATGTGGGACCTCTTAAATCCGAATACCATTTTAAAATAAAGTTACTTTTCTTTACCATCCAAGAGTGCCCCTCCTCTCCTCTTATAAAAGGCCCCCACCTCTACCTCATTACCCACACTCCCAAAGACTTTGGCTCGGCCATACTCTGCCCATTTTGTCTCTCAACTTCTCTCCCTTACTCCTTGAAGCCTCAATTTGGGTAGAAGTCTTCCCAAGGATGCCTTTGAGCTCAAACCAAAAAGAGTTACCCGATTTTAAGGTAATGTCTTCACTTGAGTCCTTTTGTTTTATTTTGCTTCTCCAACCCCCTAAAATCTTTTTATTCATTTCTTTTGTAACAAATCCATTATAATAAATATACTAGTATGTTTTTCGAATAAGGATTCGAGCTACACTTTCACACACCTACATCTAATGGTTAAAGAACATACTGTTTCTGTGGATGGAGAATTTCTGCCTCCCGAAATGATGATTGTTCAACATTATTCTATCACCTTCAAAGGTGGCTATTAATATGACAGTATATTTATATATGATATATAATATTTTTATGTTTTCCTTAAGCTTATTTATTTTACATTTTGGGCATACCTTTATGGTTTCCATTATGGGTAACTCGGTATCTTCATTTAAGGATGTGCGGACTACCGCCCCCTCAAAGTGATTTGATTCGTTATTACCATATGTGGTAGGTATAAAGGGTATATTTAATGATATTATATAAGATACCATACTAGAATTAAAATACTATTATGTATCATTATGTATTAATTCCATTAAATATGAAATATAAATGGAAGTAGCGTTCATGCTTACGTACGGCTTACCGTCTCCATGAACGGTACATTTCATTTCTTATCTCAAAATAATATGTACTATTATAAGTACATATATATAATGGATATATATTATTTATTATACATCTAAATGATTAATATAATTCTGGAATTAAAATATACATACCTCCCATATAGTTTTAATTCCATTAATACAACATAGAAATGAAAGTAGCGTTCATGTGTACGTACAACTTACCGTCTCCATGAATGGTGCATTTCATTTATTTCCTCTAAATGATTATGTGATATTATTAATACATGTATATTCTGGATATATATGATATATATGATATCCAAATCAGGAATGTCATTATAGATATAAAGAACCTTTGACCACATGAACAACATGTAATTGTAAGAAGTCCACTTTCGACTTAAGAACCAAATATCGACAAAACAATCATTATTAACATAATGATTACATAATGTTTATAACATGGAAATAAGTGATATAAAAGGAATAATAAGCTTGAAAAAGGTTCTTAATCAAGTTGAAATTAACTCAAGTTTATTATTTAGGAGATTAAATAACGATCGAGTCAAGTCAGACCCGAGGTAAGGGATCCTACTCTACTCTTTCTTTTTAAGTACACTCTTTTATGTCATTCCCTTTAAAGATCATCTTTCTTGTAATTGGGATGTTCTTTTATATTAATCATACTGAATTTTTTATGTTCATGTGATGAGATACCCTATTCTCTCTCATCAATCTATTTTGGATGTTTTGAGTAGCACTGTTAGGCTACCGAATTTTCGTAAGAGATCCAACCTCTCTCTTTCTTTTTTAGTACTCTCCTTTATGTCACTTCTTTTAAGCTCCTATTTGTTATGTTGGGGGATGTTCTTTTATATTCCTCTTTCTATAAACTTTATTTTAATATGATGATATACCCAATTTGATCTCATCAATCCATTTTTGTATGTTTTATGTGGCGCTGTTAGGCTGCCGAGTTTTCGTAAGGTATTTTTCATCTCACTTTTATTCCCGTGAGATTTATGCTACATTTTCCACAATTTCCATTGAGTGTTGTATGTACTTCCCATTATTATACACATTGTGTAGTATAATTTCATTTATGGTTATTCACATCTTCATTGTATGACCCTTCTTCCATGGGGTGTACGTTTCGAAAGTTACCCAACTCGGTAAGGGGACCTTTCACCCTCCTCTTTTTAAAAGAATTATTTTGTTATGTCTTTTAATTCACGTACTATTTTTTTGGGATATGTTATTTTATATCATTATTGATGTAAATTTTATTTCCAAGTGATGATATTCCCTTTTTATCTCTCATCAACTATTTTTCTAAATTTTGAAGTGACGCCGTTAGGCTCTCTAATTATTGCAAGGGAACTTCTTAACCCAATATCAATTATTTGGGATAAACTTGTACACCTTGAATATATCGTTCTATTATTATGTGTGAATGTCCTATGATTTTTTTACACTTAATACCCACTTATATTTCGTATATTCGTTTGTCACACATAGTTATGTAATTGATTTATCCTTAATCCAAGGATACCGTCTTGGTATGGGACTTCGTCTCAATCTCCTTTCATTGAGGCATATTTTGTTTTATACACAATCTTTAGTTATACGGTGTATAAACCCCTTTTACTTTTACGTTTATCAAAAAGGAATATTTTTATACAAATCGTTTTACTAAACGTCAAAAGGGAATGTTTTTGTCGTACGTATGTGGCGAGAACGACTTCTCTGCCGTCATGACCATTATTTGAGTTTCGGCTTCCTCTACAATCCATACCTTCTTTTTAAAAGAAAAATAAATACCATGTTTTACTTTTCATTTATTTTGGTATTGAAAATGGTTTTCATAATGATTTTATATCAATGTGTTGTATTGATATCTTGTGATTGAAAGGTGGAAATGTTATGTTTCCTATATGCATGTTTTATGTGATATGATTATGTTGATGTTCTTGGGAATTATTATGAAGATGGGGGGTTCCGTGTAAAACTAAGGGCGGGTGACCCCATATAGCTCTCCAATGCATTGGGTAACGCGAAGGATTGAAACGTTAAGGTTTCTCCGAAGAGATTTAGGGAATATACTGTGATGGGTATTCCAAAAGTAACCGAGAGGGTTACTCCCTACATAAGAATGTTATGAATTTCTCAAGTTACCTTTATGTCATATGATTTCTATGATTTTATTAGGTATGTTTAAGTGCTTATGTTTTATGGTTAAAGTATGATTTCATTCTTATGTATACATGTACTCATGATTCCTTTCCATATTTTAATATCCCTTACTGAGCTTTTTATGCTCATCCCAAGTTTTTGAAATGTTTTTCACTGGTCAAGGGATGGGTACATGATGTGATGATATTGTCAAGGATGTGTCAAGAAAGAATCCATGTTTTATTTTAAATATGTTTCCGTTGATGGGAAGAATGAATACTGTCTTTTATGTAGCCAATTTGTCTAAATGTGGAATGTAATGAAAGTTTCATGATCTAATTCTCTAAAACTCTAAACCTGAAAAGATCCTCAATGCGTAATCCTGTAATAACTCAGGATTAAGTAAGGTTTAAGGCTGGGGCATTATAGTTGGTATCAGAGGTCAGTTTAGACAACTTTAGGGATTAGGAGTTCTTGTGAGACACATGATTAGTCCCTATATCGATTATTTCACTTAAATCCTTGTTTTATAACTTTTTTTTCAGGTCAAGTAAAGTCAGTTACGAATGGAAGGAGAAGGATATAAAATAACATTCCTTTCTCTTCCTAATGACATGCTTGCAATAATTATTGCAAAGTCATCTTTGGATGATTGTGAAACTTTTTCTAGCATACAACTCAATTGCAAGCAGTTGTTTGAGATATCAAACACCTCCACTATACCTAGTTATCATCGTGGATCATTGGTTGTTTTTAGAAAAATACTATTTTCACAATATTCTCATATTCTCAAGAACGGTAAATATTATCAAGGTATTTTCAAATATTTTACCTTATCACAAGAATTTGAAGCATATTATGATTTTAGAAATGGTGCTGAGGAAGGATACCCTTTCGCAACCTATTTATATTTTCTTTTAAAATATAGTCTCACATCACATACTTATAGAATTTTAAAAGGACCAATAATAGACAGTTTCAACTCAATTTTGGTCTGACTATTTTATAGAAATCAGGTTTTATAGGATGTTTTGGAATTATATGTCATACATGATTATTTTCCAAAACTGTTTTTATGTGAACACCCATATTACCCATGTTGTATGAGGTGTATTTGGATGGAGGAAGCAAATGATTTTGAAGGATCTCTAAATCATTGTTGTAATGCATGGGACTTCTACCTACATGAGCAAGATGACGATGAAACTAAGTGGACGCCACGATCAAGGTATGATGTTATTCATTTTTGGAATCGTTTTATTTTATCTTATGGTGGTGAAATAAGACTTCAAGAATTAAGATGTTTAGATCGTGATGAATTCGGATGAAAATTAAAGGTATAATCAAAAGATTGAGGTTAAAACATGTTAGGGTTATTTTGGAGTTTTATAAAAAGGACAACACGCAGATCGTGTGACAACCCGTCACGTCGGAAAAAGCTGCGGGAATCAAACCCATAACCAAAGTGCGACTGGTATTTATTGCCTACCACTAGACTACGTGAAGTCCCTGGTTAGTTTGACTGATTCTTTTTAGTTATATGATTTTATGAAGTAAGAGTATGTTGATTTTGGGTTATTAATGAAAATGATTAACCTATAATGGAGGATATTTGATTAGGTTAATTACTTTTCAATACAAGACTTTAAGAGAAACTGATGTTGTTTGGAGATAAATGATACGATTTAACTTGGAAGACTATGTGACTAAATCTTTAAAATATTTGGGTTTCAATCTTATATTGGTTTACTTTGAATAATTTTATGGACAAATTGTTTATCGGATGGTCCTCGTTGAACTTTGGGTTTTGTTGGACAAATTTGGAAGATTAAGCATAGATTTTCTTTTTAATGGGTTATCCTTTTCTGGATTATCTGACCTTGTACGAACCTTTCTGGTTTTTGTTTTGGTTAAAGCCTAAATACATGGGATGTATATAGTTCTCTTTGGTGGATTAGGTGATTCTGTAGAAGTTTATTATAGTACTCTTAATGTGAACAAGTCTTCTTAAATACTCGTCTTTTGGAGAAAATATGAGTTTGTGTAAAAGTTGAAAGTCAACATGAAAAGTGATTATGTTTCCCTATGAATAAATTACTCAATAAAAAGTAACTTAAAAAATGTTGTCTATTAACTTTTCGTACTGAGGAATCGAATACCGTTTAACCCATCACAAGTATGTGATTTTCTTGTGGTTAAATTTCTCCTAAACTTGTTTTCTATAACTCTCCATCAGAACATGACCCTATGTTTTCCCCTCCATGTCCATATTTTTCTACATGGAATCCTAGTATGGGTTAACTCGGGTGAAAGTTGTACTTATCTTTCTTTATTTTAAAGTGATTGTTTTACCGACTCTTGTTCCGATGTGGGACTTTCAAGGATGTTTCAAAGATCAATTTTAAAAATTGTGAGGACACAATTCCCAAAAGGTGTGAAGGATGTAACACCCCAGGTAAATAATGAATTTGACATTTCATATTTATCCATATTTGTGAATAAAATATTAATATGACTTTAAAGGGGACACTACGCTCTATGGCGTACCCAACACACAACAATGAGTTTCTAGGGAATCTTACGTTGCAGTCTAATAATAAAATAAGATTACTTTAAATGGTAGTTAACATGTAGTCATTGTATTGGCGGGAATGGATATAAATAACTATAATATGATTATATATGTTTTTAAATGTTTTTACATTTATCAAATAAAAGATAAAGGCTTAAAATACGGAAAGAATTCAATTTTAGGCATATATGCCCTAGTTTTCACTAAAGGTTCAGTTATCACCTTTTGATGGAGAACCGTCATTAAATATAGTTTTGTTCACTCATATACATTCTATTCAACCAAATAAAACTCTTCCTAAGAATTGGGACATCAAAATTTACATTGTGTAAATTTTTGGTATCTTTCCGATAAAGTTCATTTTTTAATGAATATTGTAAAATGTTGTATTTTAATTCAAAAAACTTTTTAATATAATTTATTTATTTGATTAGATTATATTTTGAATTTGTTTTAATGTGAAATTAGAATATATTTTTACCATTAAATCCAATAGTGGTCTTTGAAATTAATTTCACTTTGAAATCCGACTTAAAATAGTGTCAATCTTTTGAAACTTATTGTTTCATAAAAACACGCTATTTTCTATGACAGCGGGAATTAATTATTAAATTAATTAATGTGAATTATATGTTTTTAATTTTGTAAAATAGAATTAATTTTTGAATTTGGAATATCAAATATAGCTTAGGGTTAATTTTTGGGATTTTTCTGAAAAACTTCAATTTTTGATGAATAGTGAAACCACTAAGTGGTACTTATAAAAACTGATTTATCCGTTTAAATGAAATTTTGTTGTCTTTGTGTTTTGAATTTAAAAAATCCGACATACATGGTTGTCATTAAGAAGTAAAATGTGATTCAATAGGATAAAAATAATTTTTTGGTGAATAGTAACTTATTATGTTTTTAATCGCGATTAGAGGTAATTAGTGTAGTTTAAGATAAAAATAATGTTTTAATAATAAGAAATGAACTCGACACATTTTATAACCTCATTGGATGTGTCATGGACGACCAAGACAACCCATGGGTTAACTTGGGGACCCCATGAAGCCACTTTGGTTGGAAAATGACATTAATAACTTTTTATTTAAAGTTAAAGTAAAAATGAGACAAACATGAAATGTTTTACAAAAACAATTTTTACATGGGGTTATACAAATCATATTTTTGACTATAAATATTAATTTGAAAGATAAAAAGATTTCCTACATCATATTATTTTTTTTATAATTTTTAGACATTAAATAAATTAATTTATTTATGACATAATGATGATGCAGTGATGACCTCATTATTTAACGATTTAAATAAAATGGAAAGATAATGTAATATCTAAGACCTACACATGTCCAAAACCTATTAGATGAGTGGATTTAGAACCCTTATCACCTTATCCTCGAAACACATCAATGTGGGACCTCTTAAATCCGAATACCATTTTAAAATAAAGTGACTTTTCTTTTCCTTCCAAGAGTGCCCCTCCTCTCCTCTTATAAAAGGCCCCCACCTCTACCTCTTTACCCACACTACCAAAGACTTTGGCTCCGCCAACCTCTGCCCATTTTGTCTCTCCACTTACCTCTATTACTTCTTGAAGCCCCAATTTGGGCTGATGTCTTCCCAAGGATGCCTTTGAGCTCAAACCAAAGGGAGTTACCCGATTTTAAGGTAATGTCTTCACTTGAGTCCTCTTGTTTTATTTTGCTTCTCCAACCCCCTAAACTCTTTTTATTCATTTATTTTGTAAAAAACTAAAGTATAATAAATATTCTAGGATGTTTTTATAAGAATTATTTGAGCTACACATTCACACACCTACATCTAATGGTTAAAGAACATACTGTTTCTTTGGATGGCGAATTTCTGCCTCCCGAAACGATGATTGTTTAACATTATTATAACACATTCAAAGGTGGCCATTAAGATGACACTATATTTATATATGATATATAATATTTTTATGTTTTCCTTAAGCTTATGTATTTTACATTTTGGGCATACCTTTATGGTTTCCATTATGGGTAAACGCGATATCTTCATTTAAGGAAGGGCGGACTACCGCCCCCTCAAAGTGATTTGATTCATTATTACCATATGTGGTATGCATAAAGGGTATATTTAATGATATTATATATGATACCATACTGGAATTAAAATACTATTATTTATCATTATGTTTTAATTCCATTAAATATGAAATAGAAAAGAAGTAGCGTTCATGCGTACGTACGACTTACCGTCTCCATGAACAGTACATTTCATTTCTTATCTCAAAATATTATGTACTATTATAAGTACATATATATAATGGATTTATATGATGTATGATAAATCAAAATGATTAATATAATTCTGGCATTAAAATATACATAGATCTCATATAGTTTTAATTCCATTTATACGACATAGAAATGAAAGTAGCGTTCATGCGTACGTACGGCTTACCGTCTCCATGAACGGTGCATTTCATTTCTTTCCTCTAAATGATTATGTGATATTATAAAAACATTGATATGCTGGATATATATGATATATATGATATCCAAATCAGGAATGTCATTATGGATATAAAGAACCTTTGACCACATGAACAACATGTAATTTTAACAAGTCCACTTTCGACTTAAGAACCAAATATCGACAAAACAATCATTATTAACTTAATGATTACATAATGTTTATAACATGGAAATAAGTGATATAAAAGGAATAATAAGCTTGAAAAAGGTTCTTAATCAAGTAGATATTAACTCAAGTTTATTATTCATGAGATTAAAGAACGATCGAGTCAAGTCGGACCTGAGGTAAGGGATCCTACTCCACTCTTTCTTTTTAAGTACACTCTTTTATGTCATTCCATTTAAAGCTCATATTTCTTGTTATTTTGATGTTCTTTTATATTAATCTTAATGTAATTTTTATGTTCATGTGATTAGAGACCCTATTCTCTCTCATCAATCTATTTTGGAAGTTTTGAGTATCGTCGTTAGGCTGCTGAATTTTCGTAAGAGATCCAACCCCTCTCTTTCTTTTTTAGTACTCTCCTTTATGGCACTTCTTTTAATCTCCTCTTTGTTATGTTGGGGGATGTTCTTTTATATTCCTATTTCTATAAACTTTACCTTAATATGATTATATACCCTATTTTATCTCATCAGTTTATTTTTGTATGTTTTATGTGGCGCTGTTAGGCTGCCGAGTTTTCGTAAGAGATTTTTCATCTCACTTTTATTCTCGTGAGATTTATTCTAAATTTGCCACAATTTCCATTGACTGTTGTATGTAATGCCCATTATTATACACTTTGTGTAGTTTAATTTCATTTATGGGTATTCACAACTTCATTGTATGACCCTTCTTCTGTGGGGTGTACGTTTCGAAAGTTACCCAACTCGGTAAGGGGACCTTTCACCCTCCTCTTTTTAAAAGACTTCTTTTGTTATTTATTTTAATTCACATACTATTATGTTGGGATATGTTATTTTATATCCTTATTGATTTAAATTTTATTTCCAAGTGATTAGATTCCCTTTTTATCTCTCATCAACTCTTTTTCTAAATTTTGAAGTGACACCGTTAGGCTGTCTAATTATTTCATGGGAACTTCTTAACCCAATTTCGATTCTTTGGGATAAACATGTACACCTTAAATATGTCATTCTATGATAATGTGTGAATGTCCTCTGATTTTTTTACAATTATTACCCACTTATATTTCGTATATTTGATTGTCACACATAGTTATGTAACTGATTTATCTTTAATCTAAGGATATCATCTTTGTATGGGACTTCGTCTCAATCTCCTTTCATTGAGTCATATTTTGTTTTATACACAACCTTCAGTTATACGGTGTATAAACCCCTTTGAATTTTACGTTTATCCAAAAGGAAACATTTTATACAAAGCTTTTTACTAAACGACAAAAGGGAATGTTTTTTTCGTACGTATGTGGCGAGAACGACTTCTCTGCCGTCGTGACCATTATTTGAGTTTCGACTTCCTCTACAATCCATGCCTTCTTTTTAAAAGAAAAATAAATACCATGTTTTACTTTTATTTTATTTTGGTATTGAAAATGGTTTTCATAATGTTTTTATATCAATGTGTTGTATTGATATCTTGTGATTGAAAGATGGAAATGTGATGTTTCCTTTATGCATGTTTTATGTGATACGATTATGTTGAGGTTCTTGGGCATTATTATGAAGACTGGTGGTTCCGTGAAAAACTAAGGGCGGGTGAGCATGGTATATCTCTCCAATGCATTGGGTAACGCAAAGGAGTGAAACGTTAAGGTTTCTCCGATGAGATTTAGGGAATATACTGTCATGGGTATTCCAAACGTAACCAAGAGGGTTACTCCCTACGTAAGAATGTTATGAATTCATCAAGTTACCTTTATGTCATATGATTTCTATGATTTTATGAGGTATGTTAAAGGGATTATGTTTTATGGTTGAAGTATGATTTCATTCTTATGTATACATGTACTCATGATTCCTTTCCATATTTTTATATCCCTTACTGAGCTTTTTATGCTCATCGCAAGTTTTTGAAATGTATTTCACAGGTCAAGGGAAGGGTACATGATGTGATGATAATGTCAAGGATGTGTCAAGAAAGAATTCATGTTTTATTTTAAATGGTTTTCCATTGATGGGAAGAATGAATACTGTCTTTTATGTAACCACGTTGTCTAAATGTGGAATGTAATGCAAGTTTCATGATCTAATACTCTAAAACTCTAAACCTGAAAAGATCCTCAATGTGTAATCTTGTAATAACTCAAGATTAAGTAAGGTTTAATGCTGGGGCCTTATAATTAATGTATAATTTTATTTAGGATTAAAAAATAAATTTTAATCATTTTTTAGCAGATTATTATATTAGTTTATGTTTAGGCATAAAATCATAATTTTCTAAAAACTATTTTTATTTACATAATTTTCTTGTATTATAATTAATTAAAATAATAATTAATGATGATTGATTTAAATTAAATTTACAGATCATATAACTAACTATATTAATTTAAATCCATCTCATGATGTTTTCTATTAATATAGAAAATATATGATTTTCTTATTCATCAAAAATGCATTTCATAGAAACTCTCTTTTGAATATAGTTTAGAGATTTATTTTAAATTAAAATTTTACAATTAGGTGAATTGAATTTGATATATGGTCTCCATAATTGTATTCATAATACTTAATATTATTCAATAAGGGAATATTTATTTTTGTTCATAACGAATAGTGGAAAAAGTAAAAATAATTACCACGATTAGATGAAATAAGGTTTCCTAGAGGGTGGATAATATGATAATATAATGATTAGAAAGAAAAAATAGGTTTTTTAAATAATTTTTTCTGGAAAAATATAAACCATAAAACTGTAGCGATGGTGAAACTATAGCAGGAATCGTAGCAGCGTGTGTATTGTAAAAGTATTGTTCACCGAGGGGATCCTTTGGGCCAAAAAATGGGCTTTCAAGCTTGTATTCAGGCCACTTAGCTTTGATCCTTCGGGCTATGTAATGGTTTTTCCCCTACCTATTATAAAAGAGGTATTTTCTTTAAATAATAAATTAAGGTTTCAGCCCCACCCTTTAAAAATTTAATGATTATTTTTGGATTGAGGTTTCATTTAATAAAAGTGGTCATGATTAATTATTTTTAAACGTTCAATTTCTATCGTAATTCCCATTTATAAATGGACCCTCCACCTATAAACTTTATAAAACATGTAAATAAATTTGGATTGACTGAACACTAAATTAATTTCACCTCATTATCTTTCAAGACATTGTATATGTTCTGGTTTTCGAAAAATATAGACTACAAGATCATTCATTAGAGATCTAATTGATGTAATTATAGGAAATATTATTTTCCTTCACTAAGCTATTTATTTTTTATTATTAATTTCCTACATGAAATTATTTTTATACAATGTAAATATAATAACAATGGTTTCTACCATATATTGTGATGTTTATAATTTTTTTTAAAAATATTTATCCATATAATTCTCTATCAAATTCAAAACAAAATCTCCCCTCGTGTGTACTAATGCCTACCATTAAGCGACATGGGGTAGTTTAATTCCATTAAAAACACTCATGGATATTATTAATAACATAAATAATAAATAAATATTCTATTTATGAAATTATATTGATTATATTATTTTATTTCATCGTCCAATTCATTTCTCTTTCACAAATTAAGGGAATGATGTTATCTTTCATGCTTTTCTATGGCGTAACATATCTACGAAGAAATTGTGTTTATTTATCATTTAAAAAATTTAATAAATGATATAAAAATGGAAATATTGATTTAATATGATATATAAACCATTAATTGTATTTTTTATTTGTAGACAATTTATCCTAGGATAATAATCTGAACATCCCAAAAAAATTCACGAGAATGCCAGAAAATTATCACCCAAACAGTACTAATAATAAACTATTTATAACAAATAAGTGATTAAATATTTTAAAATAATCATATATGATATCCTTAATATTAATAATAATTTTTTTAAATAATAACATTATAAAATCTTAATATAGTAGGATCATGTGAATTTAAATATAAAGAAGTATTAGTTAATGTATTTAGTTCCACTTTCTCTTCACACTTGAATAATGTAATGTTTCAAATATAATATCATTATTTTGTTTATATAATACATATTTGATATGTAATATAACTAATCATTTATAAATCATGTACATTTATGTTATTAATTTAATTTTTTATCCATATGTGTTTGACATGAAAATTATGATTTTTGAAGAATTTCATAACTAAATTTCTTATCATTGAATTTTATCAATCCAACATAGTGATTGATATCATAATATTATTTTTAACTTGAAATTTTATTATATATTATTTTATTTACACTTTTTGTCGATGAAATTAAATATGTGACACATAATCTATACATGGATTATTTATCTCTTTAACATTGTGATTATTGTAATGGTTTCTCATCACAAATTGTCTTCTTTAATTCATATGTAATGTTATACACATATCTCCCATTATACAGTTTATGTACTACCCATTATATTTTTTTAATCTTTATTATCATTATTATAATTAATATTAATATTAAATTTTTATTAATTTATTGTGTCTTAGGATTTAAAATTCCCAAAAGTGGCAATGTTTTATTTCACAATCTCATTTTTATAAAAAAAATTAAGTTTTAATTTCCATTGAACGTTATTAGTTTTTCATTATATAATAAACTCATATAATTTTAGTATAAAATTGTATATCATAGTTTGTTCATATATTTTAATCATTATTCTATTTTTGGTACTTGAAATGAATGATATATTCTTTTAATAATATGTGACCTCATATCATCATTCAGCCAAAAAATATTTTTCATCTAAAACCAAGTTTTATATTTTTTTCATTAAATATTTTAGAATGTTTTTTTAAATAATTTTTACCCATAATCATCATTTAAGAATTTAATTTGAAAGTTAATTTTCATTTCATTTTCAAAATAATGTTGTTTTGAGTTCTCACAAAAAAAAATTAATCTTTGTTTTTAACAAAATTTCCTTGAGGAGAACCTTTCCAATGTAATGAGAACACAATTACATAAGGAATACTATACAATTATACATTTTTTCGTTCATAGAAAAAGGATTTCATTGTATTCGAAGAATATATAGTCCTATAAAAAGTGATTTTCCTTGTAAAAGGGGTATACTCCTCAGTAATGTTATAAGGATCTTTATTATTTTAGTACTATTTGTAAACAATGTGAAAATATTATTTTGCAGATATTTCACAATATATTTTATGTAATGATACAATCCATAATAATTTAAAATATAGACTAGAATTTATTTTAAGAATGTAATATTTTTATACTTTCATTGATAAATAATTTTTGAAATAATCAACAATTCCTTGAAATATTTTTTTTCATAATTGGACATTACTATTGCCTTAAATATTTTCATGATTTATCATGCATATTACTATTTTTTAATCCATATGACATTTCAAAAAAAATTACCACGAATTACGTTTGAATGACTTGTAAGATATTAATATTATTCATCCATTAATCCATAAATAAAATTATTGATATGGAATGTTATTCAGGAATTAGGTTGACCATTCAATATATATGAAAAAAATAAGAAATGTTGTGATATGATTAGATTAGAATTATAAATCCTACTAATTAATCAATTGACCTATGATTTGAATCAGTTATATATTATTAAACGATATTTTATAACTATTTTTATAACATATTTTTAAATGCCTTAATGGAAAATATATAATGACTTCTGAGGTCCTGAATTCTAATATTAAGCATTTCATTCAATAATAATTCAGTTATAATTGTGCATGGAATTATTGGTGAGTCAAATGTCCTGTTTTGAGTGCTCTATTTTTTTGTGAAATCACAAATTCTTTATAAATACATTACATATTTATTTAAAACTAATAAAATTTATATTGTATTCCATCATAAAAACTTATAATTTAATCAATCATAACTTCATGTAATGTATTAAATCACCACATAATGTATTAGATTCCATCGTAAATGTATGTATTGTATTCAATTGTAACTGCATTTTTTGTATTCAATCATAACCACATATTATTTTTTCAATCATAGCAATATTCCACAAACAATTATAATTTCATGTCATGATTTTAATCATTACTATTGAATAATCATAACTATAAATGTTGATATCAATCATAATTTTAGCTTTCCATTTCAATCATAACAACTTAATCTTTTATTTTTGAAAATCATCACTCTTAAACTTTTATTTTTTATTAATGATTTATTACTATAAAAGGAAATGATTTCATATCAAAAATATGTTTTAAAATATTTTATTTAATTAAAATGAAATGACATTGTGAAAATTTTAATGTATTAAAATGATATTTTTTATTCTATTATATTATTAATATTAAAGTTCCAAGTGTTTAATTACCTCCAAATTTTCTAGAATAATTTGATCATTGGATCATAAATATGGTTGTCAGATCATAAATATGACTATTGGGATTATGGGTATTAATACTAGGTCACTCAACTACACTCAAAACTCACATTTGATGATCTATAAATACTCTTAGATAGCTCTATCAAAATCACAACCATGTGTAAATGCTCTGAAGATTACAAGTCATAAATTTCATGTTCCGTGCACTTCTATATTCGAAAAGTATTGAATCACTTTGTGCAATACTGATCAATTGTGATTACAATCAAGGGATTCTAGGGATAAATATATAGTCCTCTGATGATCTTTTTTGGATTGAGGGGATTTTAGGATAGAATGATAGAGGTGTTTATTACTTATTTAATCGATCTCTGTTAGAGATAGGCAGACATACTGAAGTCAATCTTCAAATCTAGGCTTACCCTGGTGTGGGTAAGATATAATTTCATGAAAGTATAAATCAAATGACATCTATCCTAGGTTAATGTATTGATTGTCTATGGGTTAAATGTATTTTATTCTTGGGATTTCTGTATTAACTTATAATTAAAAGATAAATATTTTTGTGTTTCTATATTTTCATTTGTCCTAAAATTTTAATTGTTTTAATTACAGTTCGTAAATTTCAAACTGTATTTGTTCTTATGGTCATATACTTTGTATTATAGAATAATATTTTTTTATAAAAAATTTAGTATTTTAATCATTGTAATTACAATCATTTAATCATTTACTCTGATAATCGTAATCATCTATGATACTATTGTTCTTTAAATAAAACATGTGGTTTACTTATCATAATCAATATAATTATGATACTTATCATAACCTACAGAATTAAAATTATCTTTCTCATCTGTATCAAGGCCCACCTGAATTAATTATTTATGACAGTTATTGGTATTGTGAATTGGATTACTTCAAACCCTTTTAATTATTTTTTTAGGTTTTATAATTAATATTTTGAAGCCAACAATTCAACACCCTCTAGTAATTTTTATTCTACACATATATTTATATCCAAAAATTGGTATCAGAGAACATATCTGAAATGATAATATACAACTTCATATTAAAATTGGATTCCAATGTTTTTATTTTACTTTTTTTCTCTTACATGTTATATTCATTTCATTCATATAATCATTGTTTAAAAATAGATACTACACTAACATGGGGGTTGGAATAGTTTTTTTTAAGATGAAAGGAATCAATATCAGTTCATTAGATAATATGATCCATATTAGACCACCTATATTTGATGGTAATGATTATAAATACTAGAGAGGTAAAATGATGATCATTTTCATTAGTACTAGTGTAAACAACATTATGAATCTAACAAAATATTATAAAATTATTGATAAGGATGTCAGAACATTAACTAATAATGGAAATAAATAATATCATCTAAAATATATGGTATAAAATATAGTGTTATGTTCTATGACTAATTATTTATATAGTTCAATATCTTCTTGTGAATCAACTTACATCATTTGTAAGAAACATTAATTTACATAATTTTTATTCTTTATTTCATTCTTCTATGATTGATATGAGGTTATGGGCCTGAGTAATCTGTGGAAAATGTATCCCATTTTGTCCCTTATTATAGGCCTTAGTTTATTTTTGGGGACTTCAGCACTATTGGGGATGCTGCAGATAAGAAATGGGGTGTGGAGCTCTCCAGTTCCTCAATGCATGAATTTAATTCAATAATATCCCCCAATGGACTTCTTGATATGTGGTTCATAGTTGAACTATATATGTGGTTTAATAATAGGAAGGTATACAAGAGGATTTGGAGTATAATTTATTGATACCTTTGAAATATCCAATGCTTTGATTTTGTTCCCGATGCACTGTTTAACCGTCTCCCATATAGTTTATATGATCACTCTAGATGCTTAGGATTGAAATTATTGAATGGAATAAATTCTGGATAAATAATGAATCATTTGTGGTGATTTTAGAGGATATTTTGTAATATTAATGTGAACATCAACAAAACATGAATGATGATGTTTTCACAGTTATAAATGACAAGAAACACCTTCTTATTGATAACTACTAAAGTTGAAAATGAAGTACAAAGACAATTCTAGGGCTATCTATATTATTGATAGATATCATAACATGATATATTTCAATTATTTTATTTAAAATAAATTACTATAAATGATGGTGAATTTCAAACTTCAATATGGGAGCCTTACCAATGATGTAGATATAGTAGGAAATATGGAATTGGATTTTTTCTGAGAAATTACAAGCTTATCCAGCTATCAGGTTCGAGGGGTGGGTGGAATCTAATGAGAGTGTTGATTTTTTTCCATAAATTTTTAAGATAATAGAGTAAGTGGATAATGAATATTTTCATGAACATCCAATGGTTGTTAAATTAAAGGAGTCGCTACATAACATGAAACATGATATCACTCCTGGACTAAATGGCATCCCATGTTCTTTATATATATAAATATATATATATATAGTATATCATAGGGAATAAGGTGTATAATTAAATGTCAAATTTCTTTATAGGGGACACATCTGTGGGCTTCTAGTCACATAAGAGTTGTTTTTTATCTGAAATCCAAGAAACCCGAATCGATAAACTAGTTCATTTTAATCTACCAATGCTATTTTTTATATAAAATCATTTCAAGCATTATTAACAAGATTCAAAAAATCAACCTTCCAAAAATTGGAATGAGTAACAATATGGTTTCATTCTCAGAGGGGGAATTCGAGTTGAAGTGTTTATTTCTCAAGAATTAGTGGAGACATCGACAAATGTGTGTTGGGATCTAATATCATTATTAATGAGGGCATGGAAAAGGTGTATGATAAATTTTTGGGGGGATATATGCTCAATATTTTTAGGTACATTAGTTTCAGGGATTTTCCTTGTGAATTGATCATTAGGTTCTTCACCTTTTAGTGGATACACATTTCCTTCATGGGAATGAATTTTGGTTTATTCAAAATAGTTCAATTTCTATGGAAGGGTAATCTTCTTTTTCCTATTCATTTCATCATGGAATAATATTCTCTCTTAAAAAATATTATATATAAAATGGAGGAAGGGAAAATCAGTTCCATCAAGAACATAGAAGGTGACACCATCATTTCCCCCATGATATTCATTAACGATATATTATTTATCATTAATGTATGGATAATGTATATTAATGGATGGAATAATATGATGGGTGTAAACAACTATAATCTAGGTTAAAAGGAAAAATCAGTTAAGATTAATGTTTACATATAAAATATGTGTAATGATTGATGGGTCGTGGACATCATAATTTTACAGGGAATAAATGAGTGGAAGCCTCCACTACTATATTTAGGGGCCCCCATTTAAAATGGAAAAATCAATAAAATAATCTTTGAAGGGTTTTTAGAGAGAATCACATTTCACATTTGGAACAATAAAAACATTTTCATATTCTTTAGAAGATGCATCCAACTAAAAAATTGTGTCTTATCCTCTATGGTGATGAACACGATCTCTTTCCACAATACCCCAAATAGTAAAATTGGCCTCCCTGAAAAAATATTTACTATGTTCATTTGGTATACTATTTGTAGGGGAAAATGTCGCTGGGCGAGTTAGAAATGATTGGAAAACCCTATGGATAAAGGGGGAAAAGGTCTTCATGATATATATACTTCCATGATATCTATGTTATAAAGACTTACATAGGTTATTATTGATTGGAAGTAATTTTGGTAACATTTTATGATGAACATGTATGGGGATATTTTTGAATGAGTGGTATTCTAATAAAAATATGACATTGAAGTTGTACAGACATATGGTTGATATTCTATGAACACTGGAAGTTAGTGTCCATTGTGTAGTAGGGAATGGTGAGATTTGTTACTAGAAGGAAAACATGGTGCATATCCTTAGTTTTTCAGAATAAGTTTTGCATTGAGATTTTGTTCAAGGAAACCTCAATATATATATTCTTTCATCAACTAAATCTGAATGAAATGTAACATGAGATGCATGATACTATAATGATGTCTGATGATCCTAATAGATGTATGTTCTGTTTTTTGAAATTGTGGAGATTCAATGGAATATATATTTGTCAATTCGTACATGTTAGCTCCTATTTTGCTTCCTGGTTTTGTAACCTATGGGGAAAATGGCTTCCACCAAAATTTAATTTCGTGACATTTGATTTACATAACAATGCATTACTATTGAATGAGAACATCATGTACAAGGATATTTTACTGGCAAATCAATTCTTGTGAAGGACCAGTTAAAAAATAGAATCGTGCTGGTATATCATTTAAATAAGTGATATTGTGTTCAGAATATGGAATAGAATGGATAATAATATTTGGAGTTTTTGGACGCAAATATTCAATTGCATATTTTTTATTCATCTGCTTACAGGGATTATAATCTTGTGGTGAGGTGACAAAGTTCCAAAGAATATATTTTTTGGGTATAAGGATTGGTCATTTGGGCTGCTAATTATAATTCAAGGGAATGTAATTCCAATTCCAGTGCCTATATTCATGTGTGAGTAAGGTCAATGGTTTCCCATATAGGGGGTTTATTGTGGCACAGATATTCCCCCTACCTTATGAAAATTTTCCATGAGTAGTCTCAATAGTTGAAAGAAGTAAATGAAATAGCAATGGGTTGTGGAACTATTTGAACCCACGTGAATAAGGGATGATCTTAAATTTTGATGGTTTCTTTATAGAAGGTCACATAAGATGAGGGTGGATAGTTAGTGATGGAAAATTTTTAGTTGTTATTGGGTTTAGAAATTACTATGGGCTATGTAATTCTCTTCGAGTGTAGGATAAGGAAATGATCTATGGCCTTCAATTGTCCATGTTGTATAACATCGGTGTGAATGATGTGGAAATAATGTATAATGCTCTAATTGGGATAATGCATGAAGGAATAAGTCTCTTTGGGGGTTGGATTATATGATCAAGAATGCGATGAATCTTATAGATCATGGTATAAGGATTGGACAAATATGGAGAGAAGTAAATATTGCAGCTTCTATATTTTCAAACATAGTTCGTCATAATGATGCCTTCAATCAATCATTGCAAAAGGATTGTAATATAATTGTTGTGGGACATGACCTGGGCCTCTACACTTATAGGATACTATTACATGTATCCCCTATACTTGATTTAATAAAATGTACATATTTAATTCAGTCATAATGAATAGTAATCAGAGATAACTTCTATTAATGAATCCATGAATGTTATAATAGTTACTCATGATGAGTTAATTGGAACTAAATTACAATCTGAGAATAGATTAAAGATCAATGCTAATAGTAGATTGAATAAAAATCGATGTCATTCTTTTACTACAACTGAAAATCAAATGAAGTCCAAAAATCTTGAGAAATTTGTTATTTCAAAAAAATTTAAGAATGTTTTAATTCAGTCATACTCATGTGAATATGTGCAATCCGAAAATGAATTTGATAATCTTTCATGATGGACATACAATATTTTTAAAATGAAGTATTCTAATTATAAATATAAAAAGTAAAATAAGGTTAGAAATGATAATAACTGTTTATAACTAACATTATATGAATTTAATATAACATGACACATCCGATTATATTTTCCTATGCTTAACAAGAAAGTAATAAGGGATAAATATTAAAATAATAGTCAGAAGATGTTTTCCAAAAACAAAGGAAAATAAATTACTAATGGATGTTGATACTCAGAGTGCTCATGAGAGAGGCTCATATAATGAATCTGCAAATATTGAATATATTAGACAAAATAATAATGGTCATTATGATAGAACTCCCAAAGAATATCATTTATTCATGTCTGATTTATAGAATGCTGAATCGTTAACCAATATGTCTTTAAATAGTAATTATTTTGATGACAATTATTTTGATCCCATGTATGAATAATCTTATTCAGCTGGTAAAAATATTACATTACATTATATTGAAAATGTCTTTGGATTTTTTGTGTTACTAGAAAATTAAAATAGTAAGATCAAAAAAACCATAAAGGAAAATTTTTGAATGATTTTTTAATAAAATGAATCATTTGTTATTTCTAAATTTCTTGAAGAAAAGTTTTTCGATTTTGAGACAATTAATAAAAACATTAACAAAATAAATTTTGATATGGATAAACATACAAATGATCTTGAAAATATTGTTTTTGATTAAAATGATATTGAATCAAAAAAAATCCAAGAATAATAGTTGTGAGGATAATAATTTAGTCATTAGACTATAATATGAAATATTATTCTTGATATAAAATTTATTAAAGATCACTTCGAGTGAGGAAGGTTTTGATATAAATTATTCACAACTTTTCCCTCTTATAAATATTTATGGAATGTGTTATACTAATTCAAAATACATTTTTAGTCAAAACTAATTTGTTTCTCAATGTGTCTATTTTTAAACTAAGTTCCTAACTCTTGGAGAGTGGGAAACAAATTTTTCATTAAGAAAAATTAAATTATTAGATTTAATAATTCTGACACATCCATGGAAATAAGGATTCCTAATATTGTACATTCTAACTACTTATCCGATAATGTTTGGTTGCTTAAAATATATGTGTTTTATTATTCAGAAAATAATGGGAGTACCAAAAAATAGTATTTGAACATATATAGTTGATGTTCTCATCATATGAATGGAAACACATATTTCAGTAAAAAGATCATTAAAATGAAAGGGATAAGCATTACATTCATAGATAATTCTCTAGGACTGATCATTAGAATAGTTTATATTGTTCTTCATGTAAAATCCTTAATTTGAAAAGTTTTATTTGTTAAGGGAAATAGGAAAAAACATATAATTATATGTCAATTATGTGATGATGATTACCTTGTGAATTTTTTTAATGATAAATTCTAAGTACACAATGCAAAGGATGAATATATTCTTTTCTCCAGTAGGAATGAAAATGATTACACTATAGAAATCGACGACCTAAGAATCCAATACCTAAATTATCTTAGTGCAATGTATGACCAATAATTGTTATTGAATAGATTTTTTGGACACTGTAAACTTTGGAACATATGAAAAGTATATATGAAAGGAATTATTGATTATCTAATATATCATAGATTATATTCATAAAAAATATATAGACCATTACATTGTTGAATAAAATATTAGTTTATCATTAAATAAATATGTGAAGTATAATCATTAGATATTGTACGACAAATACATATGGATCATTTCGGTCCAACAAAAACATGAAATGTTAAGGGAAAATACAATTTTTTTAATTGATGATCACACTAGATTTAAATGGTAATACATTCTAGAAAATAAATTTTATGACTTGTCATATTAAAAAACTTTTGTTGATCAAATATAACAATAAGAAAAACCGTCCATAAATAACTATTTATAGTGATTATAGTGGAGAATATTAAAAAAAATCAAAATTGTAATCATTTATAGTAATAAAGTAATTAATTCTAACTCATGATCCCTAAAAACCTCAGAATAATGGTTTTGTTAAATGAATATATTACATTAATCAATAGATTATATAAACCATGGTGATTAATATTCAATTGCTGATTATTTTTGGGCTAAAGATTTGAGTACATACATTTATACTATAAATAATGTTTTAATAAGGATATATATTAATAAAACACATTTAGAATTGTGGATAGTTACGAAACCTAATTTTCCATACTTTAGAGTATTTGGATGATAATTATTCATTTATAATATAAAAGATAACTTACACAAATTTCCACCCAAATCTGATGACTGGATATACTAGGCTACTCCACTGCCTCTCAAGATTAAAGAACCATTAACCAATATTATTGTACTATTATAGAAAGAGTACCAGACATATTTGGTGAAACAGATCCTTTAGTTTTTAAACCACCCAATCCTACATCCTAATATGAGCTTTCAAAAACTAATTAATAACCTTTGATGGAATATTCATCGAATCAGTAGAATAATTAAATAGATTTTTAAGAGGTATTCACTCCAAAATATTTTCTTGAATATGTTGATGAACAGGTTTAAGAAAACCCAAATTAGTTGTTTCAACAGAATCATCCCCATAATAGTATCATTGGCTATGTAAATTAACCCATATAGATTATAAGTTCATTATAAATGAAGTAGAACGTCTAGAATTTCATACCCAATCAGAAGATAAAAGTACTATTGGATATTTAGGTGAGGAATATTAGATAAAATCTATGCATGAATAACTAATTTAATTAGAAAGGAATAATGTCTAGAAATTGTTAGAAAGTACTAAATAAACCACAATAATTTTAGAAAAATGGGTTTTCATAGAAAAATGTGATGAAAATGGAATAATCATTCAAAAGAATGAAATAATTGTTTCTAAAGGTAATAATTAATAAGAGGAAATATTTTATGATGAATCCAATTCTCCAACATCTATTTGTGAATCTATTAATATTCTACTATCTTTTATATAAATATATAGTTTCCATCATTTTCAAATGGATGTGAAGTGTTATTTCCTTAAATAATATTTACAGGAGAAAGTATTTGTATAACAACCCCTATTTTTGAAGATACAAAACATCCTTAAAATATTATTAGTCATAAAAAATTGTTAAATAGACTTGAAAAATCTTCTATAGCCAAGTATGATAGATTAATATGATATTTGATATAAAAAAGAATATTAAGGAAACATCTGATCCATATATTTTTACAAATAATGAATAGAAATATATTTTTATCATGAATATTTTTGTTGATGACAATATATTTAGAAGAACTGATCATTCATTAAAAAATCCCGTTGATTTTTTTTGAAATCTGGTCAGAAATGATAATGATTGGTGAATTAAATTTTTATGTGGTTTTAGAATTTCTCAAAGAACAAAAAAAAAATATATATCTCAACATTTTTATATTAATGATATTCTAAAATTTTTTGGATATGAATGTACTAAACGTATAAGTACAAAAATCAGCACCTCAAATAAACATGATCTTAATGATGCTAGCAAAATAGTAGATAAAAAATCTTGTAGAGGTGTGATATAAAGATTACTATAAATAATTTACTATAATCTAGACTTAATGTTTTCAGTATGCTTATGTGAATGAAATCAATATAATCCAAATCAATCCCATTTAAAAAATGTGAAAATAATTTTTCCATATTTGAAGGGATCTATGGATTTAGTAATTTTCACCTCTTTTGGAAAAGATGTTATTTTAAAATTATTTTTGAATGCTGACATTTGTGGTTTTAGAATAGGTAAAAAATTACATCTGAATCATTTCAATTATTTGGGAAATACATGGTTTCTTTCTCCAGTAAGAAAAAATATGTTCCATCACATTACACTACTGAAGATGAATATATAGTAGCTACAAGTTTTTTTGCTTATGTATTTTGGATGTAACAGAAAATCATATATTACGGAATGAGTTTTACTAAATGTCAGATACTATTTGAATACACTAGTTCCATATCCTTATGAAAAACTTATTATCATCACTATCATGAAAAACACATAGATATTAGGAATCAATTGATTAGGGATCACACACTTAAAGGATATATCATTTTAAAATTCATCGGAATTCAATAACATTATTATGATATATTCATAAATCCTTTAACTTATTATTGATTTGAATAAAATAAATATAATCTAGGAATGATCACTATAATGTAATAATTAACATATAATTCATGTATAAACCATCTTCTTACATTAGGTTGTTGTTTTTCAAAGGCGGAGAATATCTGGGATACATGTTTTTAACCATTTATATGTTTTTAATGAGTTTTATTTTAATTATTTGATTCGTGTTTTTAATAATTTTAAGGTTTTTAATCATTTTCAAGTTTTTAATCAGTTTCTTATTAGTAATCTGTTTCATGTTTTTAAGTGAATTCATGTTTTTTATTTGGTTCATATTTTTAATCAGTTTCCTGATTATAATCAGTTTTATATTTTTAATTGGTACCATGTTTCTAATTAGTTTCATGTGTCTATTCAGTATCATGTTTTTAATAGGTTTTATCTTATTCAGTATTAAAATAATTTTGGAATTGATACATTATCAGTATTACATTTTCATCGGTATTACAATTTTGTCAGAATTACACTGTTATCAGTATTATAGTTTTATCATTATTACAAATTTATATGTATTATAATTATTGTTATATCATTGTAATTGAAATATGAATTGTACTAAAAATATATTTAGATATTATATTTGAATTTAGTTTCACTACACTCAATTTGAATTATATAAGGAAAATATATTGAAACCAATACACATGCCTAGATACTCTAACAAGTAAAGTTTCTAAAAACATAAACGTTCTATTACATTTCAATATTGAAATTTATCAATTAATTCACATTATTTTTAAAAATTATCTATTTCATCTTGAATACGATAATTTTTTTGAAATTTAAAAAATCCACTAGAGTTTGAAATCCATTTCTACCATTGAATTTTTCTTATAAAATATGAGTTATAGAATCAAAACGTTCATATTCTACCAGCTATATAAATAGACCCCCTACCTCATCTCGCATCAATTACTCACTAAAGTGAAGCCAAATTTTGATTCCCTTAAAATAGTTAATACCATTTATTTTTGTATCCCGAGGAAGTAATTGATCTTATATTCATATAATGTTTCAATTTTCAATACAGAAATTCCTTATCTCAAATAAAAATGACTTAAAAGAACTTATTGGATATGACATTTCAAGGTGAAATGTTAATATCTCAATAATTTTATTTTAGTTTTTATTCTTTATTGAAAACCTTAAAATACATCTATGCCATGATGTCTTTTTGTATGGATGGAAATGGATCTGATCAAGAGCATGTTCACTATGATGAGCTACTGGAATTCTATAATACTATGGAAATAGATGATAATATCAAATTTTATTTTAAATTATATGGGAAGAATTATACTACTTTAATAAAGTAAGCCACACATTTATTAGGAGTTGTATGTGAAGTAAAATATTTATGTCCATCTCATAGGATGCCTAAATCGAAAGGGATTTTTGATAAAGAAATATAATAGGAATATCTCATTGATATTCCTAATGATAATCAAAATGTGAATCATATTTAGGCTGACATTTAATTAATAGCCATATGGATGCAATGTTTATTATTAAATAGAACATCATATAATGAAATCATAGAATTTTATTTTGTTTATGTCATTTAATATTCAGTAAATATCTGTAAATTCCATCTCATGGATTCATATTTTTGAAATAAAAAAAAATATGTGTGGAGTAATCAAATAATAGTTTATTATGTTTTCATGAATATATGAAAATTTCATTTAGAATGTTTGAAGTTGTAAAATATGGAAATTTTTACATAGTTGATCAATTTCAAATAAATACATACCATTGAATATATTATTAGGAGTATTGTTTTATGATTGAATTTAGAATTGATGAAATTTGAAATAGGTCCAAAATCTGAAAATCCAAAGGAAATATATAGAGGGCGTATGCAAACTACATAACAATAAAAATAAATTGTTTCTATAAAGAAGAAGTATGAGTCTGAACCAACCATGAAATAAATGAAGAAAAATATAGCAGTTGATGAGGATGAAGTTAATGTATAATTAAAAAGATAAAAATGAAATAGGTGGATCCCTAATTCATACATGATCATGATGGGGCCATATATAGAAACAAATTCAGTGAAGAAACTCTCAACAAATAAGAGATGAAAAAGTGTTTGAATTAGAGAACGGTTAAAGATGTTGATAGAGATAGGTTATTGAAAAGATTAAGGAATGTTTCAGCTATGATTTTTTAAAATGAATTTTCTTAAATAATATGACTGGTACCATCTAATTGTATTAAAGGGAAAATATTTTCTTGAATGATATTTGGCTTCATATGAATTAGAGGAATAATTTTTTTTGAAATATATTTATTATTATAATGATAATTAATATGTAAAATTTTAAATAAAAGAACATGATGATAAAGAAGAAGAATAATATGGTGAGGGTGTTGAGGAAAATGGAGATTGAGTTTAATCCACTAAAATAATAACATCTTATAAGAACCTGGTTCTTATTTTGAGGTACGAGTTTCTTCTTTTCCCTTTTCTTTAAGTTTTTTTGAGAAAATATGGAAAACGGGGGAAAATCCGAAATTCTGGAAAGTGCACGCCGTGTAATTTTGGCCGTATGGGATAAGCACAGATGGCGTGTGGCCATGTCGGGGATGAAGGGTGTAGGAACATACTACATGCCATGTAGTAGTCCTATACAGGCCATGTAGTCAGTCGGCAGGCCAAAACAGTAAGGCGTTGGAGCAACCACTAGCTGGGCAATAGTACATGCCATGTAGTCAAGAGTACATGTTGTGTACTCATGTCGACGGATGAACAGTGAGGTAATGCCCCTAGAGGAACAATTAAATGAAGGAAGTACATGTCGTGTACTTTTTATTCGCTTAAAATGGGTAGTAGCCAGCCCTATTCACAGGGAAGGCTTAGAACCGGAGGAAGGAGCGGGAGGGGATGGCCGAACCATGGAAGATCCTCCTAGTGTTCGTCTGGAATCTGTTTCCTCCTCAGACGATCACGTTGGAACCGCACAGGCAGGCCCTCTGCTCTCCTTAAGCTGTTCTTACCAATTCTTTCCCGAGGGAATGTTATTTACCTATGAATGGGTTTTCTTCTTCGTCAGATCTACATCATTCATGGGAATTTCTCCTATCGACGTTCATGTATAACATTCATTTGCATTTAAGGTAGGTGTCTTGGTGTTAATATTTCCAACTGTTGTGTGTTTTGTGCGTTTTTGTGCCACAAACCCATGTTGTGGTGTTGTGTGGCTGCGGTCGTGGCTATTTTGAATACCTAGAATTGTATAGGTAATTGAATGTGATATTAAAATTTTGTTTGGGATCAATTCATGGATCCGGGACTATCCCCGGGGTGTGTTCCTCTGTTTAGCCGTTTGGCCAGGATACCCGAGGGTATGCCTTTATAATAAATGCTAGTAGAATTGCTTTGAGGGGAATTGCTTGTGAATGTTTATTTACATGTTGGGCATGGCTGGGTTACTTGCACCTGAGGGAAATGTTTACTTAGAACATGGGCGTTGTTTTGCTTATCTCGAGGGCAGTTGTTATCATAGCCTGAGGGAAACCTCATATGTGCCTATGGGTAGTTGATTCTGTGCCTTTGGACAACACTTCATACGCCTGTGGGAAAATACCATGTGCGTGAGTGGAGATTCTTGGTTTGGATACTCTTTACCTGAGGGTAAGGGTTTACGTGTCTGAGGAAATTAGTTGTTACGTAGAATATTCATGGTGGTGATATTTTAAATTAAATAATTAAATGGGTATTAACATGGAAATATAATTGGTTAAGTTAGTTACTTTTTATTACTGCTTACTTTATTGCATTTTACTACTGTACACTATTGTTTCATGTTTTATAAACAGTTGAGCACGGGCCTTTAGTGGGTGCCTACTAGGAATTTATTTCTCACTCCCTATTTGGGTCATGCTTTTTGGCCCAAAAAGATTACGTTGCAGCAGGTGTAGATAAGGGAAAGGATCCTTATACAGGTACCTGATTGCTGCTGGGGTGTAGGAGAGCATGGGACCGAGAATTGGCTCGTGATGCCGTGGGATGTTCTATTTTGTTTTTCTGTACATGTACTTCAGCTGTATTGTATTGTACTGATATGTTACATGTTATTGTTGTTTTCATAGAATTGAGGCATGTTGAATCATTTTATATACTAGTTGGTTATATCTACTGTAGTTGTTTATTTCAGTTGTGTATGGATTACTGCTTCTGCTATTGCTGTATGTTTTATTTTTTTCCGCTTCCCTACACGTTGACAAATGAAGTCATAGTTTCCACATTATTAGACCTGGCCCCTCGCTACTAGTCAGAAGCCTCTGGCATTTGTGGAAATTCTCTTGAGGTCACGTGGAGAACAGGGTTCGGGGCACCCGTGGAGTGGTACCCAGGTCCGAGATGATACAAAGTTGTATCATAGGGGGTTCTTTTATTTGAATTACTATTTGGAGCCTTAGATGGGGATAGGACGGACCGGTAGTTGGTAATAAGCTGTCCCCGAGAGTAGCTAACCCGTGTACATTGAAAATCCAATTTACCTCTTATTGAAATCTTACTGATTTTGCAAGTTACAGTTGATATGATTTCACCGTTGGTTGATGCACTTCTGATTGTGTTGTTTATATTTTATTAATGGGATCTATTTAGTTGCAACCCTATGAGATGAGGGTATTCCATCTCATGCATCATTTAGGAACATGCTAGAAATCACATTCCATGCATAGTTCCATGCCATGTTGGTTCATTATAAATTTCATGCTGTTGTGATAGTAGTTGTGCTAGAAAATCATGCTGTTGTGATGGTTTCTTAATAAAAACATGTTGTTTGATACGGTATTTTGTGTGAGCCTGTTTATAGAATGGAATCCAAACTTTGGTTTTTGGGGAGTATGGCCCCCATTTACCAGAATTTGGTGGATCATTGACTATTTATTTTGTGTTAACACGGATAATATGTCAAACATTGATTCATGGGGAGTATGAGCCCTCACAGATTGGAATTTGGCACTTAGGTGTTGTTTTTTAGTATTTTCTGGGTTCCGGGGAAGTTCCTGAGGCATACTGTTCGGAAACCTAGTATACATGCCGTGTAGTACTGTATACACTCAGTGTATGTTCTTCTATTTGGGAAGAAAAATAAACTTTTTGAATACATACCGTGTACTCTAATTACACGCCGTGTAGTCTATTCCCGTGTCACAAACCGTGTGGGCGGTAACATGTGGATTGGAAGAGCTTCTAGAGAACACATCGTGTACCGAATGTACACTCCGTGTAGTGTAGACCTAGTGTCCGCCGTGTAACAAACAACACGTGCGGAGGAACCCTTAAGACATTTACGCCGTGTCCACTGTGGAACAGTCCGTGTAGGGTGACCTGGGAACCCGACCATGTAACTAACATCATGGGCCGAGGTAATCCTTTCGATTACACGTCGTGTGAATGTCAAACACCCCTTTTAGGATAAGCCATGTTAACCGTCCATGTAGCTAACAACACGGGTCAGTGGATATCGTCTAGTACACGCCATGTACCTGTGGGACACGTTGTGTTGTCTTGTCCGGGGATAGACCGTTTGGAGTAAGTCGTGTGGATGGGAAGTGAGGTGGTGTACACGCCGTGTGTGGGTGTAACACGTCGTGTAATGTCAATCCAAGTAGTCGGACATGTCATAAGAGATGCGGGCAGTTGGAAATAACACCATACACGTCGTGTAGATAATATACACGCCGTGTAGTTTTGTTCAAACGGGAGCCACGTGGCTTAGCCGAGCAGAAGGACCCGGACAGGGGAAGGGGAGTGAAGTACACGCCTTGTTGTCCATATACACGCCGTGTATTCTTGTTTTGAAAATTTTTAATTCCTTATTCCTCCTGTTCTCTTTTGGGTTTCTTCATTTTCGGTCTTGATAATCTTGTTCTAAGGCGTGTTTTTGACCTGGTAGTGACATGCCGCCTAGAAGACCGCACGTTGTTCTCCAGGAAAGCGGCAACGAGTATACCCTAGAAATGGTGGGGCATTGGTTACCAGTGGATCCTCCTATCGAGCCAGATGCGGCGCCAGCCATTATACCGGACATAGGCGCAGAGGGGCAGTTCTTTGAAGGCTTTATGTAGTTCATACAGACCATTCAGGGAGCATCGTCGGCTACCACATCTATGGCTGAGCTGAATCATATGTTCCAGTAGCAGCATCCACCAACGTTTTCAAGGGATGGCGGACCACAGGCTGCAGAGTCTTGGATAGGATCGATGTAAACTATTTTCGAGCATCTGGAGACACCTCCAGGGAAGAGGGTCAAGCTCGCGACATACATGCTTCGTGATTATGCAAAGAGGTGGTGGAATGTTAGCACCCAATCAGATCATCATATAGATATGGCGTGGGATGATTTTCAGGCAGTCTTCTAAGACTTCTTCTTTCCTGAGACGCTTAGGGCAGACAGAGCTTGAGAGTTCATGAATCTTTAGCAGGGCTCTAGGTCGCTGATGGACTATTCCGCTCACTTTATAGACCTTTAGTTCTTTGCACCCGTTCTGGTGGGCGATGAGACTTTGAGAGCCAAAAGCTTCGAGAATGGTCTTCGGTATGACATCCGGGCATTGGTGAATGTTTTCAGGTTTCCTACTGTACATGCGATTGTGAACCAGGAATTGATTACGGAGAGGAACCTTCAGTAATCTAGTGGCATGGGCAAGGGAATATCAGCACCACTTACTGGTTCTATTTCTGCTGGTAAGAGGTAGAGACAGATGGACTTCTCCAAGGGTGGCAGTACCAGCCAGGCAATTTCTTCAGGTGGGTCGGTCAGGTGCTACTAGTGTGGTAGAGAGGGGAACAAGATTCCACAGTGTCCACAAGATCCAATGGAGTGCTAAGCATGCAGAAAGATTGGTCATCTGCTACGCTTTTGCAGAGCATTTCCACTGATGGCTAGTGAGAGGGGTTATGTACAAACTCCGTGTGCGGGAGCAGGACCAACAGCTTCTTACCAGTCGGGGAACTGGAATATGTCTGGGCATCCATGCAGAGATGGTGGCCGTGGCCATGGTATCCAGACACCAGGATCTTAGAGGAAGCAGGGTGGGACAACTCTGGGTAGCTAGAAGCTAAACATATTATCATATCTGTACCCGTTGTGGAGAGCCTTGGGCTCTGTGTTTCTCCTTCTTATGATATCATGATGCTAGACACTCTGTTGGGGACTAGGAAAACTGGTGTGCATTAGTGCAAGGAGTTCCCCCTCGAGGTTGGTGGGTGTCACTTCCTTTGGGACCTCTATGTATTATAGATGACAGCTTATGACTTCATTCTCAAGATAGACTGGTTGGTTCTCTTCCAAGCCTTTGTAGACTACTATCGTCGTAGGGTGAGTTTCACATCACTAGAAGGCAGAGTGTTTTTATACAAGGGCGAATTTGATGTTCAGGTGAGTCGATCTAGACCAGAGCATCATGGGCGAGGTGGAGTCGCAACCCAGAATATGAGCTTATATATGGATGACCCAGGGACTTTTCAGACGGATTTCCCTCATGTGGTTGATCATTTCAGGGATGTTTTCCAGGACGACATTTCAGGTCTACCTCTGGAGCGAGAGGTGGATTTTTTTATCGATATCGTGCTAGGAGCAACACCAGTGTCCATTCCTCCTTATCGGATGGACACACCTGAGTTTTAGGAGCTCAAGAGGCAATTAAAGGAGTTACAGGCAAAGGGTTTTATCTGACCCAGTACTTCTCCATGGGGTTTTCCGTTCCTTTTTGAGAAGAAGGAAGATGGTACCCTCAGAATTTTTGTGGATTATCGGATGCTGAACCAGTTAAAAGTTAAAAACTGATAACCCTTGCTAAGGATTGATGATCTATTTGACCAAAATCATTGAGAACGAGTGTTCTTGAAGATTGATTTGCGATCTGGATATCATCAGCTGCACGTGAGACCATCAGATATACCGCTTACAGCTTTTTGGAGTAGTTATGGTCTATACAAGTATAATGTTATGCAGTTCCGAATCACGAATACGACGACAATTTTCATGGCTCTAATGAATCGTGTGTTCCATCCGTATCTGGATTTTTTTGTTGTAGTATTCGTGGACGACATCTTGGTGTACTCTCACAGTCGACATGACCATGCCACCGATCTTGAGATATTATGGAGTACAATGAGAGAGCATCGGCTATATTATAATCTCTCAAATTGCCACTTTTTGATGGAATAGATTCACTTCCAGGGTCATGTCATTTCAGAGGTAGGAGTTTCAGTAGATCCAGATAAGGTGAGTGCTGTAGTTTCTTGGGAGCAGCATAAGAACATGTTTGAGATACAGAGTTTCTTAGGGCTGTATGGTCACTATAGACGCTTCATATAGGACTTCTCCCACTTAGTAGCGCCATTGGCGGGTTTGACTAAGAAGGGTGTGAAGTTCATTTTGTCATAAGCATGTGAGACAGCCATTCAAGACCTGAAAGGAAGTTTGACATCAGCACCAATCCAAATACTCCCAATGCAGGGGAAGAGCTATACAGTTTACTATTGTGCATCAGGTATTGGGCTGGGAGCTGTGTGGATGTAGGGCGATCGAGTTGTTATGTACAGGTCTCGGTAGTTGAGGCCACATGAGAGGAATTCCCCAATGCACGATCTCGAGTTCGCTGTTTTTGTTCATGCGTTGCGCTGTTGGAGACACTATCTATTGGGAGAATGTTTCTTGGTTTTCACTGACCAAAAAAGTCCCAAGTATATCTTTACTCAGCGTGACTTTAATCTGAGGTAGCGAAGGTGGGTCGAATAGCTGCAGTCCTACGATTTTGAGATTGCCTATACACCTGGTAAACGTAATGCAGTAGCTGATGTACTGAGTAGGAAGACTCAGATTTAAGCAGTGCATTAGGCTAGTGATGAGTGGAAGCTTATGGCTTTGTTCTCTGAGATGCATCTGGAGGTGAATGACAGTCAGGGGCAGACTTATCTTTCCTCTTTAGCAGTGAATTCTACCCTTTATCATAGAGTGAGGATGAGACAACTATCTGATTCAGAAGGCCTAGTTCTACAGGAGTCAATGGAAAGTGAGGAACCTCCTCCTGGTTGGACGATAGGTGATGATGTGTTTTTTTGTTTCCATGGACGTGTGTGGGTTCCAAGGGATATACGCAAGGAGATAATGAGAGAGTTTCATGCTTTAGCTTGGGAAGTTCATCCCAGGGTTACCAGGATGTATTGTGACATGAGACATCTGTACTGGATGCCGGGAATGAAGAGAGATGTAGCTGGTGTTGTTACGAGGTGTTCCACCTGTCAGCAGGTGAAGGCGGAGCATCAGAGGCCAGCTAGACTATTACAGCAGTTACCCATTCTAGAGTGTAAATGGGATGAAGTTGCGATGGACTTCGTGACTAGCTTTGCGAGGTAACCTGGAGGCATTGATGTCGTGTGGGTTGTTGTTGACAGACTCACTAAGGTAGATCACTTTTTTCCGATCAAGGATACCTTTAGTGTTGAAGAGAACAGAAACCTTTATATCCGAGAGATCTTGCGTCTTCATGGGGTCCCTCATTCTATCATATCAGATAGGGATGCCTGTTTTACATCTCGTTTTTGGCAATGTTTTCAGAGGGCACGGGGTAAATAGGTGCTTCTGAGCACAACTTACCATCCTCAGACCGGCGGCCAATCACAACGTACGATACAGGTGCTATAGGACATGCTTCGTTCATGCATCCTAGATTTTGGGGTCTCTTGGGAGAAGCACATAACCCTAGTGGAGTTTGCCTATAACAATAGTTTCTAGGAAACTATAGAGATATAAACATATGAGGCTTTATATGGTAGGGCATGAAGATCACCATTGTGTTGGTTAGAGGCAGGTGAGGCAGCTTTGATGGGACCACATATCATGCAGGAGACTTCTGTGCAGGTCCAGTTGATCTAAAAGTGGATGGCTACCTTGCAGACTCGTCAGAAATCTTATGTTGATCTCCGTATACGACCTTTGGAGTTCGTGGACATGGATTAGGTTTTTTTGCGTGTTTCACCGAGGCTAGGACACAAGCGGGTCAGGAGACAGGGTAAAATTCCACCGAGGTATGTGGGGCCATTTGAGAATTTGGAGAGATTCGTGTCAGTTTCCTATCGGCTTCAGTTACAAAAGTGGTACCAGGCCATGCATGACATCTTCCATGTATCTCAGTTGTGTCGTTATCATTCCGTCCCATCTCACGTCATTCAGCCAGAGGAGGTTGAGCTTCATATGGATGCATCCTTTAAGGAGCATCTGATTCGTATCGTTGATAGGAGCACAAAGGTTCTTCGCGGAAGGTCAATTTCTCTCATACAGGTGCAATGGCAGCATGGCTGAGTGCAGGACGAAACTTGGGAGCAGGAGACCAATGTATGTGCTCAGTGGCCAGAGTTATTCTCAGCTTTATCTTCCCCACCCTTGTATGGTCAATTCGGGGAGAATTGCTTTAAGGGGGGAAGTTATTAAGAACCCAGTTATAATTTTTAGGTACGGGTTGATTTTTTTCTCTTTTCCTTATGTTTTTTTTTGAGAAAATATGGATAATGGGGGAAAATCCTAAATTTTGGAAAGTATATGTCATGTACTTTTTCCAGACACCGTGTACGTTTGGCCATGTGGGATAAGAACAAATGGCGTGTGGCCATGACGGGGATGAAGGGTGTAGGAACTGACTAAAGGTTGTGTAGTGGTCCTTTACATGCCGTGAAGTCAGTCGGTAGGCCAAAACAGTAAGGCGGTGGAGCGGCCTCCAACTGGGTGATAGTACATTCCGTGTAGTCAAGATTACATGACGTGTACTCATTTCGACGGATGAATAGCGAGGCGGTGCCACCAGAGGAACAATTAAATGAAAGAAGTACACGCCGTGTACTTGAAAGTACATGCCGTGTACATTGATTTTTTTTTCATAAAATGGGAAGTAGCCTCCCCGGTACACAGGGAAGGCTTATAACCTGTGGAAGGAGAGGAAGGGGACGGCTGAACCTTTGATGATCCACCGAGTGTTCTTCTAGAATCTATTTCCACCTCGGACGATCTCGTTGGAACCACACGGGTAATCCCTCCACTATCCTTAAGCCTTTCTTACCGATTCTTTCCCGAGGGAAAGTTATTTACGTAGGAATGGGGTTTCTTATTGTTCAGATCTTCATCATTCTTTGGCGTTTCTGCAATTGACTTTCACGTATAACGTTCATTGGAATTTAAGGTAGGTGTATTAGTGTTAATTTTTCCATCTACAATGCGTTTTGTGCGTTTTTGTGCCACGAACTCATGTTGGGGTGTCGTGTGGCTGAGAACATGGCTATTTTGAATACCTAGAATATTATAGGTAATTGAATGTGATATTAAAATGTTGTTTGGTATCAATTATTGGATCTGGGACCACCACTGGGGTGTGTTCGTCTATTTAGCCATTTGGAAATGATACCCATGGGTATGGCTTTATAATAAATTCTTGTAGAATTGCCTTGAGAGGAATTGCTTGTGAATGTTTATTTACATGTTGGTCATGGACCAGTTACTTGCGCCTGAGGTTAGTGTTTATATAGCCCGTGGGTGTTTTTTTTCTTATCCCGATGGCAGTTATTATCCTAGTCTAAGGGAAACTTCTTCCGTGCCTGTGGGCAGTTGATTTTGTGCTCCTGGACAACACTTCTTATGCCTGTGGGAAAATACCAAGTGACTGAGGGAAGATTCTTTGTTTGGATACTCTTTACCTGAGGGTAAGGGTTTAATTGTCTGAGGACATTAGTTGTTACATAGAATATTCATTGTGGTGATATTTTAAATTAAATAATTAAATGGATATTAAAATGGAAATATAATTGGTTAAGTTAGTTACTTTTTAGTACTGCTTACATTATTTCATTTTACTACTGCAGACTATTGTTGCATGTTTTACACAAAGTTGATAACGTGCCTTTGGTGGGTGCCTGCTGGAAATTTATTTCTCACACCCTGTTTGGGTCACGCTTTTCAGACCAAAGAGATTAGATTGTTGCAGGTGTAGATAATGGAAGGTTTCCTTATACAGGTACTTGATTGCTGATGAGGTGTAGGAGAGCATGGGACCGAGTATTGGCTTGTGATGCCGTATGCTATTCTATTTTTCTTTTCTTTACTTGTACTTCAGTTGTATTGTGTTTTACTGCTATGTATCATGTTTTGGCTATTTTCATATAATTGAGGCCTGTTCCATCATTTTATATACTGGTTGGTTATATCTACTGAAGTTGTTTATTTTAGTTGTGTATGGTTTACTGCTTTCGTGGTTACTGTATGTTTTATTTCTTTCTGCTACACTACAATTTGAAAAATGAGGGAATAGTTTCCCCACAATTATACTTGGGCCCTCGATGCTAGTTGACATCCTCTGGTGTTTGGGGAAATGTGCTAGAGGTCATGTGGAAAACCGGGTTCGGGGCACCTGTGGAGTGGTACCCGTGTCCGGGACGTTACAGGTCTCTTGAAAATAAAACCCCTTTGGAACCCTCCTAAGCAGCATCATTCAAATTTCCATCTCTAGATGGTCTGTCATTAAAATAATTTTCATTGAAAACAATAAACATGAAATTAATTCAAATCCTAAAAGATTAAGATGAAGAGGAAAAAACTAATAAAAATAATAATCAACAAAATGAGGATGTGGCTATAAGAAATCGTTGTGGTGAGATTCCATATTTCAATGAAGATACTAATTCCAGAAAAAAAAATTACAATAAATGAGTTAAATTCATCCAGAATATATTGAATCGAATGGAAAATATCATTCTTTATTTTCCAAAATTGAATAAAATATATACAATCTTTCAAATATCCATAATAAATTAAAATATTCCTTAATAATTCGAATAGACATATTTCTAAAAATTAGAGCATATTTTAATGTTTTTCAAGAAAAAAATATTGAACAAATAAATGATGGTAATATATATTCCATGAGGTCATATAACATTGATAAAAATGTAAAAATGTATGATCAAAATATTGAGTAAATCAGGAATACGTTATATGATCTCTATATGGCTTACAAAATGATGATTAGGGATATGAATGGGAAAATGAAGGCATTTAAAAGTCCTAGAACTTCAAAAGATATTCACTCTAATGAGTTTCAGAATCTCAAGTCTAGTGTCTTGGATTTAAAAAATTAAATTATTTTTTTGATACTAAAAGTTCCAAACCAAAGGAAGCTCTTTATAATATGAATAGTAGTTTTTCATGCTCATGAGGAAAATCTCAAACAATTGGTTGAAATTAATTGGCTTTAATAACAAGGAATTTGTAATCAATATATATTTTAGAACATGAATAAAATTTATTATCTTATTAAGAATCACATGGAAAATTGATAGAGGACCTAAAAGAATTCAAAAATATGATCTTAACTATCTTCCATATAATTCATAAGGAAAAAGAGAATAAATGATTTCTTTTTGATCTATTTTTTTTATGTATCCAATCATGTACATAATCGGCTTTATATTTTTTGTTTCATATGTTTATTTTTCAATAAAAAATTTTAGTTTTATCTAGATTATTCCCTATGATAAAATCACATATGGTAAGAATGTTTTATATTAGTCAAAGTGTTTCCTACAATGGCAGAATATTTTATTATGGGGAATAATCCTTCTGAATGGGGGAGTAATATATTAAAGATAAGATAATACGACTAGTAAGGGTAATTTTATCATAAGAGTGAACTTTTTATATTAACCATTATTCTCATAAAAATTATAAAACTAAAGGGGAGATAAGTTTAGTATTTTATCTTTATTTTTATGTTTTTTGATTTAGAAAAATGAGGAGATTGATGAGTCAAGAGTTTTTATTTGACTTCTCTATTTATTTTTGTTTTTGAAATCATATACTATTTTTAATTATATTCCATAGTTATTTAAATATAATATTATATATTGTCTGTTCAATCATAACTGCATACAACATATTCAAACGTAACCACAAGGTTTTTATACAATCATAACTGTATGCATTATATTAAATCATAAATTCATGTTTTATATTCAATCGTAACTGCATTTGTTGTATTAAACAGAAACTATATATTTTTTAAAAATCATAATGGCATTCAATTTATAATTTCAACTTCATTTATTGTTTTCTATTGTTACTATTCTATAATAATATCTTTAAAACATAATATCAGTCGTAATTGCATGACATGGTTTTAATTATAACAACATATTCTTTTAATTATGAAAAGCAAGAGTCTTAATATTTTTATTTCAAGTCAATATTAATTATTATAAAAGGAATTATATTATATCAAAACAATGTTGTAAAAATGGTTATGTATTTCAATTAAAATGATGTCATCAAACGTTTTGTGTTATTATATAATGTTTTGTATTATATTTTAATATTACAGTTGAAGTGCAAGGTTTCTAAGTACCTCTACAATTCCATGAAAAATATGACCGTTAAACATGAATATGAACATTGGGATGAATACATTAAATATAAGATCATTCAAATAAATTCAAAATACACATTTGATGATCTAGAGACACACTTCCATAGTTATATCAATGTCTTTACCTTGTGTCATGGATCTGAAGAATACAAGTCAGGAATAGATTATGACATGAACTCAAATATTTGGTGAGTTATGATTTGTTTTGTGCGATTCAAACAGATTTGGATTATGATTGACAGATGTCATGGATTGGAATACAATTAAGTGTCTTTAGTCTACATATTAAGAGCCTCTAAGGGTATGAAGAAAGAGTATCTGATTACATACATAATTGATGACTATCGAGGATAGGGAAACAAACTGAAGTCTGTCTTTCTATTAGGGGTTTACCATTTGGTGGTTATGATAGACATAGAAGAAAGTATATATCTAGTGATAACTATCCTAGGGTAATGGATAACCTTATATTTGGTTTAGATGATTTGTATTCTTTATAATTCTACAAAATTTGTAATAGAAATAAAAATATTTTAATTTATATTTCTATTCATATTTCATAACATAGTAATTGATTCAAATACAATACATACATTTCACATTGTATTGGTGATTATTATTATATATGGTGTATGTTATAATATTATATAGTTATAATAATATTATTGTCGTAATAAATGTAATTATGGTCATCTATTCATTTACTCTAATAGTTATAATCATATAGGATATGATTTTTCTTTAAATACAACATGTGGAATACTTATCTTAATCAATTTAATTATGATACTTATTGTAGCCAAACCAATTAAGATTATTATTTTCATTAATAAAAGGTCCCACACTGATTCGTAGTTTTATCACATTTGTTGGTAATGTGAATTAGACGACACTAAATGCATTTAAAATATGTTATTTTAGTTTTATAATGAATGTTTAAAAACCTCCAAGTCACCCCTTTAGTATTTTTTCATATATATATATATATATATATTTCGATCCATAAATTAGTGAATTAATTTTAGACCTAGCTAAAATTTGTGATAATATTAATTATTAACATTAATTTGTTTTCAATATTTTATATTAACATATTTATAATTCCTTATTTATTATTCATTATTTATAAATGTTAGCTTCCACTTTATGTAACACTTAATACGATTATGAGATCTCCTTTATTTTTTCTCGTTTCTCTATGATATAATTAAGAAATTGGTAAATGATTTTATGGTTGTGGAAGATTATTTTATTTTCGAGGTGTTAAATTTAATTTTACCAATTGTAATATGATAATGAAGAATATATCTAGTTTTTCGAGACTAATAAAGTATTCAAACATTTGAGACATGATCTACTGTATCTTATACAGTTTTAATAATGATACCACATACTATGGGATATTTGGTTCTAGTTCATTAAAATAAATTCCTATTATCTTATAAATAATTGATTCAATACTAATTAGAAGAATAAATAATAAATTAACATTTTTATAACCTTACCATATATAAAATGATACATTGTAATGAAATGTTATTTTACGTTACCCATTCAACAACCATAGTAAGAAACTAATTTCTAAAATACTAAATTACAAATATTTATTTTTTGAAATCCATACATGATGAATATAATGAAAATGGAATAACATAGTTCATGTCGGTGCTCAAACTAACCCAAACATGAAAATTATTTAATAAGGAATGTGTAATGAATTAATTTATATGGTGGTATTATTAATATTATAGAACTCAAAAAATACTAATGAAAATCATTAGAGTTGGGAATATAATATATAATTGTTAAAAATATGAAGTTATATATAAATTATGGGGATAAACCATGAACTCTATAATTATTGAACTATTATTTACAAAAATTAAATAATTAAAAATAGTTAAATATAACAATTTATTGGAACAAAAATAATTGAATGGTTTAAAATGACACTATATTATGAAAATAACTATGTAACTAAAGTTAAATCCAAAGGGTATAAGTTTTATGGGTTTCATGTAAAATTGTGTTGTAAATGTTTATTTTTAAATAATGTATTTTGAATATCAATTACATAGTCATAAATTAATATATAGATTTTTTGTAGTCTATCCAGAAAACTGAATAAACACTATAAATCCAAAATTATTTCAATTATAATTTTTAGTATTGGAATATATTTTATTATTATATATCAACAAGTATAATATTGTATTTTTTGAACTAATCTAAATGTAATTAATAGTTCATCATAGTAAATAATATTTTGTCATAAATTAAATTAACAATGTTTCATTATTTTAATACACAAACTATGAATATAATTTTTTTTTTGAATTCATTATAAAATGTTGTTATTTTTAGAATATATATAAATTATATATTGTGTAATAAAATAAATTTTTTTAATAAAATGAATTTTAAATTTAAATAGTGATTATATTCTAATATAATATCATTTAATAACTACTAAACTGTAGTTAGTTAATTTTTGAAAATTATAAATATATTAAATATAATTATTTATTAATTCAGAAAGTATTATCAAATTAAAATTTTGATATATTTTAATTCCATCATTAGTTATATGTATTCTGAATGATATTATATAACTAACAAACATGTAATGGTGAAGTGACAATTTCTCAATTCTTAGTAAAGATCATTATAGATTTCTAAAACATTAAATTAAAAACCTTAATTTTAAAATTAAGATGTCTATTATATATAATTTTAATTAATTTATATCATATGATATATCCATTGGTTTGATTTTCATTGGAGACCATAAGGATGAATATGTTATGCTACCATTAAATATTTTTTAAATTTTTTTATCCATCATTTAATATTCAGAATAATATATCATATAGATTTCATGAAATATATTTGTTTTGTTAATATTATGTTTTTAAACACTAGTGATCAAAATAATATTATAGTTTTAATTACGGTTGAATGTGAAATATTATATTTCATACATGGGGAATTTTACAAGTAAATTAAATTAAAAAATAATTGTTGTTATATTTTAACTCTTAAAAAATTCTCCCGTCAAATTTAAATGACTAGGATCAAAACATAATATTTTAATATAATCCACATAACATTTCATGGGATGATATTAATTGTTCGAACATTTCATTATTAAGTTGAACATTGGTCGTATTGGTGGTCCTATTTTGAATGAAATTATTTATATTATTCATGTTGCTTACTATATAATCCATAAAAATGATATCATATTCATATTTTGTTTTAAAAATTAAAATTTCACATTTCATAGATTTTATATATAAGTACTATAATTTGAAATTATTAAAATGTTATTGACTTTATATTTGGTTACTAGAAACACATGGCTATATGATGGTGTCTCTATGTGATCATGATTTTCAAAGTGGAAATTATATATATATATATATATATATATATTATTTTCCATATTCTCTAATTAATGAACCAAATATACGTGATATTAAAATTAAAAAATAATTAAATAAAAATATAAATCTCAAATTTATTTATTAATATATCTCTTATAAAATATTTCAATAACATTCACATTCTAGAAAATGGATTAAAATTTATATTAGTTTGCATTGGAAATATAAAAACCCTAAATTTGTTTCTCTCAATGAACATGAAAATGTAGTATGTTTCTAAATACCATGAATATATAAACTCATATTTTACTATATAAATTTAATAGTAAAAATAGTTTTTATAGGAAATATCTAAAATTGAATGAAATTATCCTCAATCAATATAAAAAGTCATCATCTCAGTCATAAAAATGATCATATTATTCAATGATTCTCTAATATGACCGTGCATATTATTATGATATAATAATTTCATATGAATTCATTAGTCAGTTATTATTAGTGAAATATAAATAATTATTTTTGTAAATAGTTAATCTTAATTAGATTTAAATAAATATGGTTAACATTATAAAAATACAACATATTGGTGCTTCATTATTTCTAATATTAATATGATATAAATTAACATTAAAAAATATATTTCTATTGATTTTTAGGGGTTTAAAAAATTAAATTTAGTAACCATGTTTTATATCTCTGTTTTATTTCACTTTTCATCCATAGTATTCATATATAGTTATTTTTGTGATATAATTTTAGAATGTAATGAATATAATCAGTTTTAAAATGTTTTTTTATTAACTAATTATTTAGAAATTATTTTCTTCCTTAAATCATAATCAATGGTATAATGATATGATCTTATATAGTAAAAAACCAAACCAACATATTTTATTCATTTTATGGTATTATATTGTGAAATTATAAACCTATCTAAAGTATAATAATATTCAATAGAAAATGCCTTTATCTATTTTTTAATATGTACTTATTTATATTATGATAAATATATTTATTTTCATTCTCACCATATAGATAATTCATCTAAATAATTTCTAAAAATATAAAACTTATATAATGAGGATTATGGGATATGTAAATTTTCTCATAAAAATTTAATTCATATTGTTCTTAATATTGATTATGTATATTTTGTATAAATATATATTATGAATGAAACATTAATTAATTGATTTATTATGTAACCACAATCCAATAAATGTATTAATTGAACACATCTAGGACAATAACCGTATATTTTTGTCGATTAAAATTTATAACAACTATATTATTATAAAATTCATATTTCTCATTGATTTTTACATTTTCAATATATATTTAATTTATAAAAAATAAAAAATTCTCAATAGTATGCATGTAACTCAAGAAAAATAATGATAACGTAACAAATAAGATATCAATGTTTCCTTTATTTTATATTGACATATATTTATTTTTAGTTATTGTTTTCCTATATATATATATATTTGAATTATTTTTGTAAAATTTTATACAAATTTAAAGAATATGTGTAATTTAGTTCTAAAGAACTCATGTCAAATTGATAGGTGACTGTAATGTTATAGAGTTGTTTTACATGATTATTGGATTATTATTCCAAATTTAAAACCATTAATAAGTGCTCCTTAGTTTTATAAGAAATTGGTAGATTATTGATATAATGATTGTTAAACATTCTATACATCGTGTGATTTATGGAAGTTTTTTCATTTATATTTATTTAAAATTCCTATATTAAAATTTAAAAAAAATTGTACTCTAACATTTATAACATGAGAAATCCAAATAGGAATTATTTATACTCTTCCCTTCACTTGTCCCATAGAAAACCGATACATCTCCTCTCAATTCGGAGTGGGATCCTTCTTGATATGACCATTTAATCAATATCTATTTTCATATCCTTCTATTTGTTGGTTTCTACCAAATTTGCCTATTTTTTGTTATTGGTAAAACCATAGGTGGTGTAGGGATCAAATATTAGGTGTTTTAATTTCATATGGTGTGTAATTCTTTTTATTGGCCTTCCTCTATCAATTCCTGAAGATTTCGAATCTTCTATTCTGATACATGATATGTGTTTCCAATAATTTTACTTTAATTTTCATTCTATTAATTCATTGGCATCCCTTATTACATTTATTCAAATTTATATATTCCAAATGAATTTAAATAAATTTAGACAAGTATATTGATCAATAGATTTAGCTAAAAATCATTTATTGGCTAATGATTTATTATGGATTTTAAATTGAATTAGTTTACAACCATTGGAATGTTGTATTTTGGATGATAAAATTTTTATGGCAGTTTTATTATTTTAATTTGGTTAATGTAATTGAATAGGATGGAGTGTGAATATTATTATTAATTTATTTGGACATATGTATTTGATATTTTTTAAATTGGTTCCTTGTTTTATCATTATGTTATTCTCAATTTATTAAAATTACGAGTTTGTCAATTTATGTTTCTAAATTATCCATATATGTAATGATTTATATATTTTAACATATTCACATTTTAATATGTGAATAATTTCATCAGGAGACAAATATATTTTCTATATATATAAAATAAAATTTGTATAAATATAAATACATGAATCCTTTTAATTTTTTTAGGTCATATATTAAAATATTTTTCCAATTATAAATCATAAAATAAATTATAAATGCTCATATGAAATTTTTTCAAATAATGTTGGTGTTCTATTGGGTTTTTAATACCACGAAAAATAAGAATAAATTTCATAAAAAACAATTAATAGTTTCAAAATTAATGGCTCGATCAATAAATTAAAATAGTTTTAATATAAATAAAGATCTAAAATTATTTCCTTTTCTTCTATAAGTTTTTCGATATTACAACATAAATTTAAAAGAGATGATTTCATTATATGTGTATACTGTCATGATATGAGTATTTGTAGATGGATTATTATGGCTCTTGATTGATATTTTATATATAAAAACATTACCACCAGCCATTTTTTTTATTAAATTGAGGATCCTAGACTTCATAACAAGGGATGATTTATAATTATTATATTGTCCCTAAAATATGCAAGAAATCCACCTTGTAATTGTATAAGACCATGAGGATGTTCAATCAGAGAGGAAATATGGTGGAAATTTATTTGGTTATATATATATGAGCTTTATTAGTAGATTATAAGAAAATTACAACAGAGTATGAAAATGGACTTATTATTATATGTATTGGAATAGAACATTAATATTTATATAAGCATTATTTATTTTCGTATTTTGGACATCACTATTCGATTCAAAATAGGTTTTATCTAATAAAAAATATCTAGGACGTGTTACATTTTCTTTTCTTCACTGTATGGATCTATAATTGAATTATTATATTTTATTAAATTTGAAATCTGATTATTTTATTACATTAACATCAAATTATCATCCATAGATATCCTTACAGATCCAATTTTAATTTATAGTTTAAAGAGTTAGTGTAAAATTTATTATTTACATCCAGTTATTTATAAATAATGATATTTAAATCATGTGTTTGAAATGTCTTATACAATTAAAAAATGTTTGAATTATGAAACTAATTTTCAAGGGATAAAATGGATAATATAAAAAGGATAAAATTATGATATTTTATTTTTGTGAAATAAAATTAATCATTAAAAATGAGTACTCAAAAAAATATTTTTTGTATTTTATAAAAGGAAAACACATTGAATCACTAGAGTTATCCTATTATGCAGTTTATGATAACTCATATCATACATAAATTAGTTTCTATTTATTGAGTAGATGGTTTAAGCATAATATCTAATTTAGTGTAGTTACACACTTGAGATTCCTCTCCTACATTAATCATAGTTTATATATCTAGTTAGTTAAATATAAATGGACTTATATTATATATATATAATTAACTGGGTATTTTTATATTATGATGTTGTTTATAATTTTAATTAAAATATGGAACTATCATTATTTTTTAAGTTTATTTTATCTATAATTACATAATTTACATGGTTTAATTTTTTTAGTTTTATTAATTTATTTTTATGTGGTCATCCAATATATTTACACATATGTCTCGAATTTGGTTAAAATTTCACTGTATTATTTATTTTTTAGATTTCCTAATATCAATTTCATTAATTTAAATATGATTCCACACACTTATTACATTCTCTATAGGAATTTTATAAACCAATTATAGTTCTTATAGAATATATTTTGTTCTTAGGTCATGGGTGGACTAGGAAAGTTTATGAATTTATTTACTAGAGATCAATTGGTAAATTATGGTAGTGATGATTGATTAGGATATTATTTTTTAAGATAGAGGGATTATTTTGGGTATTATTTTCATTTACTCTAAAGTCATTCAAATAAATATATGTCATGGGGTGATCAGTTTTTAATGTCATGGTATTTTATGTATTTGTTAACCATGAGGATGCCATGTAATCAGGTCTGACAGTGTTAAAGAGTTTTATTTTCATAGTACGGACACATATTGTCCATCAATTAGAATTCAAATGTATTAAATGTAATGGCCTTGTAATTTGCCGATTGTTTTCACAAACAAGTGAAAATCATATTATTTACAAATGTTTTAAAAAAATATTTTCCTAAAAACACCTCTCTAAATTAAAACCCGTTTCTGTGTATTCTCCAAACTATACACCAATCCGTCCAAAGGTACCAATTTAAAACTATATCCCTCAAAAATATATTTTTCACTAATGAATCTACTTATTATTTTGAGTTGGTTACACTCATCATCTGTTCTATTATCCATATAATCCCAATTTATCTCCAAATGTGTATTATTTTCTCTTCTACTTAACTGAATCATGATATTAGAAAAACCGTTGATGGGTTGGGGTTTTAATATTTTACAATATTAGTTTGTTTTTTAGTTATTCCTTCATTGGACCATCCACTATCTATTAATGATTATTTTACATCATCCACAAATATCATAGGTAAAAGTGTTTATGATTTTGGATTACCAATATATTTGATGGGTAATTGTGTGTTCTGTGTCAGTTTAAATAGAATTTATATTTTATAAATAAGAATATTTATTTATATATATTGATATTTATCATGTTTTTACGAGATTATAGCTTATTTCCAATTAGTTTCTTACATATTTTCAACTAATTTATGCCTGTGCCAAAAAGAAAAATAATATTTTTTACTACTAATTTTTTTTACAATTATTATCTATAAAGAGAGTGTTTCAGAATCATTTGATATTTTTTTTGGATGTTAATGAGATTACATTGATGGAAATGGGACTATCAATTCAGATTTATTTACTCGATAAATTTAACTTTTTTCATTCAAACTTTTATTGTCAAATTGGTTTTATTTTATGATTTACATAAGTTATGTTTGGTGCCTGTCTATATATATAAGGGTGTATATGTATATATATTTACATAGTAATATCTTAATATGTGCATATATATATATAATCATAAGAATATAATGAAAATAAACATTAGACCTAAATTTTATGGTTTCTGTCTATTTTTTAAAAAATATTTTAATATTTGTTCTTTAAATGAAATATAAAGTTCCATTTGAATATTGGGGAAAGATGTTAGGTCTTCAATATTGTTTTTCAATGTAATTTTAACTAGAAATAACCTTCGTAATAAGGAGAAATATTATCCACATCTAAAGAAAGAACACAAACATAAAACTGTTACATAGAGATATATCGTTATCCTGAATGGGAGCTCTCCCTTTCAGTTATGTTGTAAAGTTATCACCTATTATAAAAGAGAGATTCACATGGATTAATTTTGGCAGGTGTTATGAGATTTGGTGGCTCAATTACATTGGATTTGTATTGAAATTATTGATCAAATTTCTACCCACCTATAAATTTTATTACTATAATGGGGATTATATTTATCGTTGTGAGTAATGAGATATTTTTTCTAACTACAACTATTTAAATAAAATATATTCCCTATGAATGGGATAGGGATATGGTGTTATACCATTTGTGAGGATAGTTTAAATAATGTTGGTTAGTTATAGACAGAAGAACTTCATTGATATGATGACAGATGGTTCCAACTATATTACATCTAGGGTTACCTCATGTGATATTTAGGAATACACCCTGATTATAAATATAAGTACCTGACTTAAATAATTAAATAATATTGAATTAAATGAATAATTCAAATTGAGGATCTTTTCAGGTTTATATTTTTAGATAATTAGGACATAACTATTACATCTCAAAAGATTACAAAGTAGAGACTTTATTCAGATTCCATTTTTCTCATAAAATAAAATCACATGAAAAAAAGTTTCATTTCTAGATCCATGTTTTAGACAGCATGACTTTTCCTTGATCCCATCTTCGACCCTATTCATCTTAATGTCCTGTGAAAACATTTCAAAACAGGGGATGAGCATAAAGAGATCAGTAAGGGTTATAAAACAAAGAAATTAAGCATTTGTTCATATATACATACAAAACAATAAATCTTTTACATACCTCATTAAATCATAAGATTTTATCAATAACACATAGAAATAATAAATCATAAAGCTATCTTGTGGCATCTATATCATACTTACATTGTAGCTATCACAGCTACATAGGGAGTTACTTTGAAATATTCATCACAGTATATTCCCTCAATATCATAGGAGAAACATTCATGTTTACCTCCTTCACCTTACCCAATGAATTTCAAAGCTATCTCGGGCTCACCCACCCAAGGTTTATCACGGAACCATCCGTATACATAAATAAATCCCAAGAACCACAACATGGTCATAACCCAAAACATAAGCATAAATGAAAGATAAAATGTCCATATTGAAAAAATAAAATGTCATTTCAAAATATTGAAATAATAAATCCATTCTCAAAATCATTTTTAATACCAAAATATGAAAAAAGAGTATATGGTATTAATTTTTTTCTTTTAAAAACATTTTTTGTTGTTAAGAAAGCAAAAGATCAAATAATACTCGTGGCGGAAGAAAGGTCGTTGTCACTGCTTACATAAAAAAATTTCTTTTTGTAGTTCAGTAAAAAAAAATCATATAAAAAGATTATATTTGAATAAAATGAAATGTCAATGGGGTTTATACTCCGTATAAAATAAAGTCATGTATAAAACTAAAAATCCATCAATGAAAGGAGATTGAGACGGAGTCCCTTACCTCTATCTGAGTTGATCCGTTCGTTCTTTAATATCCCGAATAATAAACTAAAGATAATTTATACTTTCTTAAAAACACTTTTAAAGTTTATTATTACTTTTATATCAATTATAACCATGTTATAAACATTATGTAATCATTTTAGCTAATAACATCCATTTTGTCGATATTTGGTACTTGAGTAAAAAATGAACACCTTATATTTACATGTTGTCCATGTGGTCAATAGTTCATTATATCCATAATCAAATTCCTTATTTAGACATAATATATATAATATATATACTATATATACATGTATTTATAATAGTACATAACATTTGGAGGTATTAAATGAAATGCACCATTCATGGAGACGGTAATTCATATGTATGCTTGAATGGTACATTCATTTCTATTACTTATTTTAATGGAATTAAAACAATATGATACATATATATATATATATTATAATTACAATATAATATCATATATAATATCATTAACTCTATCCTTTATACATCACACAGAAGATATTAGGGAGTCAAGTAACTTTGAGGGGGCAGTAGTCTCCACTTCCTCTAATGAGAATATCATGTTTACACATAATGGAAAACATAAAGACATAATATAAATGGAAATTATATAAGAATAAATATATCAAAAACATAATATATATAATATATAAATGCAGTTCCATTATAATGGCCACCATGAGAGGCGGAAGGAGATAATTGAACAATCATTATTTTGTGAGGCGTTAGTTTTCCATCCACAAAAACATTATGTTTATCATCCATTAGATGGAGGTGTGTGTAAGTTTATCTCGAATATTTCTCATAAAAATGTTCCAGTATATTGAGGATACTGGATTTGTTAGAAAATAATGAAATAAAATGAGTTTAGGGGTTAGATAAGTAAAATAAAAGAAAACAATTTAAGGGAAATATTTAACTTTAATTTGGGTAACTTCCTTTGGATTGAACCAAAAGGTCATTTAGAAGGGCCTTCTATCTAAGGTAAGGCTTTTAGGGGGAGTTTAGGGATTTAGGGAGATTAATTTGGGTATATTTTGGAGTAGCCATATTGCTTTATAGGTTTCCGGAATTTGTTAGAATTGGTCTCCTTTTATAAGGGGGGGGGGCTCTTTAAGAAAGTTTGAAAATATTATTTTATTATATAATGATATTCAGTTTATGAAGGACCAAAAATAATTATAGTCGAATATAAGATGACTCATGGTTGATATAAAATCATCGAATCACAATTGTATTGGTTTCAGATAATATTTTGATCATTATAATTTTATTTATTTAAATCATTTATTAATGAGGTAAGCGCTACATCATTATTCTGTCATAAATAATTTCATTTATTTTTTGTCTAATAATTATAAAAAAATTTCATGATATAGGAAATCATTTTATATTTCCATTTAATATTTACAATCGAAAATTTAATCTATATGACCCCATGTAAAAAATAATTTACTAAATGATATTTATTTTTGTCATTTTGGGCATTACATTAAGTTAATTAATCTAAATTTTCATTATCACATTCAAGTTGCTCAATTGGGTCCAAAAATCGACCAAAATATTCCCATGGTCATAAATGGCTCATCTAGTAAGGTTTGGACAAGTGTTAAGGTAATTTTTAATTATTATAATATTCTTTTTACCTTAAATTACCATATTTAACATTACTCGCAGTAAATATAAGTCAAAATTTATTATTTAATATTAATTATTTTTATCTCATTGAACCAAATTTTATATACTAATGACAAAAATGTATGTCAATTTTTCTATATTCAATTCATAGAAGTGGTAAAATTTCATTTAAATGCAAAAGTCGGTTTTTTTACTCTAACTAAGTGGTTTCATTATTCATCAAAAGTTGATGTTTTTCCAAAAATTACAAAATATTAAGCCTAAGATATATTTTATAATCCCAATAGGAAAATGATGTTTATTTTCTCAAATTTAAAACATTAAATTTTCATTAATTAAATTTAAAATTATTTCCTATTGGTAAAACAAATAGCGTGTTTTTAAGAAAAAATAACTATCAAAAGATTGACACTTGTTTATGTCCAAATTCAAAGAGAAATTAATTACAATGACCAAGATTGGATTAAATGGTAAAAATATATTCTAATTACACTTTAAAATCAATTAAAAATATAATCTAACCATATAAATAAATATGATTAAAAGGCATGTTTGAAATAAAATACTATACATTCACTGTTCATTAAAAAAAAGAACTTTATCAGAAAAATCCCACAAAATTACACAAAGTAAATTTTGATGTACCCATTCTAAGTAAGTATTTATATTTGGACATATATAATGTTTCAAAGTAGCATAAACTATATTTAAATAGGTTTCTCCATTAAAAGGCGATAAATTGGCATTTTAATGTAAATTATGCATAAAATTAGATTCATTCATATTTTAGGCCTCTAACATTTATTAGATAAATGTAAATATATTTAACAAACATGTATAATCATATATTAGTTAGTTTTGTTCATTCCCTCCAAATAAATGGCTATGAGTTAACATACATTTAAAATAATATTATTATATTATTAGTGTGCAACGTAAGATTTCAAAGAAACTAGTTGTTGCGTATCGGGTACACAATCGAAAATAGATACCATTTTAAAGTAAAATTTTTATTTAATTCACAAATATTAATAAATATTAAATAAGTATTAATCTTCATTTACTTGGGATGTTACATCCTTCCCATATTTTGAAAATTACGTCCTCACAATTTTTATACACTTATCAAAATACATCGGGGTATTTATCCCTCATAGTATTTTCAGATTCCCGCATTTCCTCCTCAATCATATGGTTTTTGCAAAAAACCTTTACTTGGTTAATTACATTATTCCAGAAAAATTTCTCTATACAATCAAGAATCTGGACTGGTTGTTTTTCATAAGTGAGATTCTCTTCCAACTAAACAACCTCTTGGATCAAAACATGAGATGGATCTGGCATATAATTCTCAACATCGAAACATGAAAAACATTGTGTACCTGGGATAAAATTGGATGTAAATCCACAATGTACCCAACTGATCCAACATTATCCAGAATTTCATAAGGACCAATGAACCTCGGACTCAACATCCCCTTCTTACAAAAACGAATCACAATTTTCCATGGAGACACTTTGAGAAATACATGATCACCTATCTCAAAAGAAAGATCCTTCCTCTGATAATCTGCATAAATTTTCTATCTCATCTAAGTTGTTCTCATGTTCTTATAAATCAAATGAACTTTCTCTACCATGTCTTTAACAAATTTTTGTCCCATAAGCTACCTTTCACCTACTTCATCCCAAAAATCTAGACTTCAACAATGCATTCAATATAATGCCTAAAATGGAGCCATCTGTATACTAGAATGAATACAGTTATTATAAGAATATTCAACCAAAGAAATATGTTAGTCCCAAATTCCCTGGTAATCCAGTGAAAAATCACATATCATATCCTCTAAGGTCTGAATTGTTCGTTCTGACTGCCGATCTGATTGAGGATGAAAGATGTACTAAAATTTAATTCAGTACCCAACTACTTCTGAAGGCATTTCCAAAAGTTATAAGTAATCATGGGATCATGATCAGATAAAATGGAGAGAGGAACTCCATGCAACCTGACTACCTTTTTAACATACAACTGAGCATGTTGATATAGAGACATAGTATCTCGAATATGATGAAAATGAGCAGATTTAGTCAATCGATCAACTATATCCTAGATTGCATTATTACCTCGAGATGAATTTGGTAATCAAAAAATGAAGTCCATGGATATATTTTTCTATTTACACTCTGGCACCAGTAGAGGCTAAAGTATCCCTTTCGATAACTACCGATATACATTAACCAGCTGACAATTCAAACACTTCATAATAAAATCAGCAATATCATTTTTCATTCCATCCCACCAGTAATACTCACAGAGATCTCTTTACATCTTAGTACTGCCACGATGAAATGAAGAAATAGAACTATGAGATTAACATAACAACTCATTCTTTAACTGTGAATCACATGGTATATATATTCTCCTCAAAAACCTCAAAACACAATCATTATCAACATTAATATCATGCAACTCACCCTTCAGAACCAATTCTACCTTTTTTAGAAACTCATTGTCCTCTTTTTGTGTTTGCTTTATTCTGTCTGATAGAGATTATTTCACTAACACCTGAAAAAACAGAATAATTTCCTTCAAAAAAAACTTCTATTCCAAATATTATCAAATCAAAAACTAAAGGATCTTGTTCCAAACATAACATGGTTAATGAAGCATTACATTTTCGACTCAAAGCATTGGCCACTTTATTAGATTTTCCTAGATGGAAATGGATGGTGAAATCATAATCTTTGATTAATTCCAACCATCTCCTATGCCTCATGTTCAATTCTTTTAGAGAGAATATATAATTAAAACTTTTGTGATCAGTATATATTTCACACATTAATCCATGCAAATGATGCCTCTAAATTTTTAAATAAAAAAAACAGCATCTAATTTCAAATCATGTGTATGGTAATTTGACTCATGAGGTTTCAACTAATGAAAATCATAAGCAATTACCTGATCATTCTTCATTAGGACACATCCCAGATCATTCAACGAAGCATCATTGTAGATAACAACCTCACCATTTCTGGATGGTAGTGTCAGAACTAGAGCATTCACAAATCTTATTTTTAGTTCCTGAAAACAATCATCACAATTTTTTTTCGAGATGAACTTAACACCTTTTCAAGTTAAATTAGTCATTAGACTAGGTAACCGTGGAATATTTTCAAAATAACGCCTGTAATAACCTTCTAAACAAAGAAAACTATGGATCTCGGTAATATTTTTTGGTCTTGGACATTCTTCAACAACTTTTGTTTTATCATGATCAAAAGTTATGCCAATTTTTGAAACAATGTGACCAAGGAAATAAATTTGTTGTAACCAAAACTCATAGATGTTGAATTTCCAATAAAGATTATTTTCTTTTACGGTTTGCAAGATGACCCTTAAATAACTTTCATACTCCTCATTAGTTTTAGAATAAACCAAAATATCATCACTGAACACATCCACAAACTTATCCAAGAACTCAAGAAAAATTCTATTCATAAAATCCATGAATACAGTAGGTGTATTGGTTAAACCAAAAAGCATAACTACAAATTCATAATGGCCATATCTAGTACGAAACGAGATCTTTGGAATGTCTTCTTTCTTTAATTTCAACTTATGGTACCCTGATTTCAAGTCAATCTTTGAAAAATGCTAACCTCCATGGAGCTCATACAACTTCATTTGATGGCCCAACATATGTTGAAGTAGTTGCAAAGGATTTAACCACCCCATTCTTCTTGTAGTCTGGATGCTTTCCCTCATTTGAGTTCATTTTTGGAACCTCATTTTCATAATGACCCATTTCATTGAACTTAAACCATTTTACTGACTATAAATCAGATTTTTTCTTACCATTACACTGATCTTTTTCAGTGCAATTATGAGCATTATGTCCCATTTTAAGACATTATAGAACTTACCAGAATTCAAAAGGCATTCCCCAGGATTCTTTTTACCACTATTTTAACAAACTGTAAACTTATGTTTCTTACCATCATTATTTATTGAATATTTCTTTCATTTCTCTTACCACCTCTTCCTCTTATTATGTTTTTTGTCAAAGAATACATGATCATTAGAAAACTCCATTTCCACCTTCTATACACAATGAACATGTTTTTCATAACTTTTGAACTCACAAGAAGCTAAATACCTTCGATACATTGGCTTTGATCTTGAGTAAAAATGGTCGATTTTACTATCAAGATCTCGTAAGAAATTTGGACCATAATTTTCCAGTCGACTGAATTTTTCTTCATAAGTAGCCACAGAGTCATCCTCCTACCTCAATTCCAGAAATTGTTTTTGCATCCTATGATGAAGCACCTGAGGAAAATAATATCTCATGAAACATACATTTGAATTCATCGCAATCAAGAGCCTAAATCTCTTCACTATCCCTGATATTTTTCATCATAGACCACCACTGATCAACTTCACCTTCAAAATGGTAAACAACAAGACTAAAATTTTGATGTTATGAACTATCCATGACATCGAAAATCATTTCCAATACTTTAATCCACCCTTCTGCTAGCACCGGATCAAATGATCCTCTAAAATATGGGGGATGTTTCCTCATGAAATGCTCCACTACTGACATGTTCCTCTATGGTTTATGTGGATGATCTCATACATGGATACCATCACCATTTATAGCCTTATTCAATTGTGTCGTCACTGCAAAAAACAGTTCAGTTCTGATTCTGACCATCTCAAGTTGATGATTTGGAATGCTATCCTCCTTCTAATGTCATTCCAACATAGATTCCCTGTTTCCTCTGTCAAAAACCATTCCGAACAAATAAATATTTTAGGTGAAGCAACATGGAAATATGTAAATTCTATATAATATCAATCTTAACATAAATTACTTTATGGATATTAATTTAACAATACACTAACTCCTAATGTTATCTAAACCGTCCTCTGATACCAACTATAATGACCAAGCCATAAACATTACTAATATTGAATTAAATTAATATTTCACATTAAGGATATTTTAAGGTATAGAATATTATAGAATTAGGACATAAATATTACATCTCAAAAGATTATTATGTAGACACTTCTACACAGATTCCATTTTTTATAAAATAAAAACTCTTGAAAAAAAGAGTCATGTCTAGTTCCATGTTTTAGACAGAACGGCTTTTCCATGATCCCATCCTTGAACCTATTCATCTTTAGGTCCTGTGACAACTTTTCGAAACTTGGCATTAGCATAAAAAGATCAGTAAGAGTTATAAAAAAAGAAAGAAAACATTTGTTCATTAATTCATACAAAACATGAACTCTTTTACTTACCTCATAAAATCATAATATTTTATGAATAACACATAGGAATCATAAATCATAAAGGTAACTTGTGGCATCCATATCATACTTACGTTGTAGCTATCAAAAATAAATACAGAGTTACTTCGGAATACCCATCACATTATATTCTCTCAATCTCTTAGGAGAAAAATTCATGTTTACCTCCATCATGTTACCCAATGCATTATAGAGCTATCTCGGGCTCACGTGCCCAAGGATTATCACAGAACCACCCATATAGGTAAATAATTCATAAGAACTATAACATGATCATAACACATAACATAAGCATAAAGGAAAGATAACATTCCATATTCCAACAATAAAATATCATTTCAATATATTGATATAATAAATCCATTCTCAAAATAATTTTCAATACCAAAATATGCAAAAATAGTATATGGTACTTATTTTTCCTTTAAAAAACATTATGGCTTGATAAGGAATCCAAAGATCAAATAATACTCGCGGCGGTGGAAACGATGTTTTCACCACTTACATAAAAAATATTCATTATTTTTCATTTAGTGAAACTATTCTTGTAAAAAGAATCCCTTTGAATAAAATAAAAATTCAAAGGGGTATATAAACCTCATAAAATAATTTCATGTATAAAACTAAAAATGCATCAATAAAAACGAGATTGAGACGATGTCCCTTATGTTGTGTCTGACATGACCTATTTTTTCATTAATATCCTGAATAATAAAGTAAAATTAATTTATACTTGCTTAAAAACCTTTTAAATATTATTATTACATTTATATCAATTATTACCATGTTAGAAACATTATGTAATCATTTTAGTTAATATCATCGATTTTGTCGATATTTGTCACTTGAGTAAAAAATGAAAAACTTATATTTACATGTTGTCCTTGTGGTCAATAGTTCATTATATCTCGAATGACATTCTTCATTTAGATATCATATATATCATATATATCCAGTATATCCATGTATTTATAAGAGTACATATCATTTGGACGTAATAAATGAAATGCACCGCTCGTGGAGACGGTAAGCCGTACGTACGCATGAACGATACTTTCATTTCTATTTTTTATTTTAATGGAATTAAAACATAATGATACATAGATATATTATAATTATAGTATAATATCACATATAATATCATTAATTATATCCATTACACATCCCACATAAGGCATTAATGAGTCACGTCACTTTGAGGGTGCGGTAGTCCGTACTTCTTCTAATTAGATTATCGCGTTTACACAAAATGGATACCATAAAGTCATTCTATAAATGGAAATTATAGTAGCATAATGAAAACATAAACATAATATATATCATATATAAATACAGTTCCTTCCTAATGTCCACCATGAGAGGTGGTAGGAGATAATTGAACAATCATCTTTTTGTGTGGTGTTATGTTTCCCTCCACAAAAACATTATCTTCTTCATCCATTAGATATAGGTGTGTGTATGTTTAGTTTTAATCATTCTCATAACAACATAATAGTTTATTGAGGATATTTGTGTTGTTACAAAAGAAAGAAATAAAAAGATTTTAGGGGTTGGAGATGTTAAATAAAATAAAACAATTTAAGATAACTTGTTACATTTAATTTGGGTAACTTCCATTGGTTTAAACAAAAAGGACATCTTGAAGTGCCTTATGACAATGTTAAGGCTTCTAGGGTGAAGATAGGGATGTATGAATCTTAATTGGGCACACTATGTATGAGCCCAATGGCTTGAGAGGTGCCATGAATTACATAGATTTGGTCTCTTTTTATAAGGGGGATGTGGGGATCTTTAGGAAAGTGTAAAAATATTATTTTATTATATAATTATATTCTGTTTGGAAAAGTCGAAAAATAATTATAGTAAAAGATATGTTGACTCATAGTCGAAAAAAATAATCTAATATGAATTGGATAGGTTTTGGATAGTATTTTAATCATTATAATCTTATTTATTTAAATCATTATTAATGAGGTAAACACTGCATCATTATTATGTCATAAATAATTTAATTTATTTTTTGACTAAAAATAATAAAAAATACCATTATGTAAGAAATATTTTTAACTTTACAATTAATATTTATCATCAAAAATATAATTTATATAACACCTTGTGAAAATTAATTTACTAAGATATTATTGTTTTTGTCATTTTTGCCGTTACTTTAAGATGATTAATCTAAATTGTCATTATCACTTCAATGTTGCTCAATGGGGTCCCAAAATCGACCAAAAGATGCCCATGGTCGTAAATAAATCATCCAATACGTTTTGGACAAGTGTTATGGTAATTTTAAATTATTATAATATTCTTTTTACCTTGAATTTTCTTATTTACATTTAACTGCGGTAAATATAAGTCAATAGTTACTATTCACCAAAAATTATTTTCATCTCATTAAACCGAATTTTATTTACTAATAACGACCCTATGTGTCATATTTTCGAAATCCAATTCATAGGAGTGGTAAATTTTATTTAAATGAAAAACTCAATTTTTTTAACTACTACTAAGTTGTTTCACTATTCATCAAAACTTGATGTTTTTCAGAAATATACCAAAAATTCACCCTAAGTTATATTTGATATTACAAATACAAAAATGATAATTATTTTTCCAAATTAAAACATAAAAGTGTCATTAATTAATTTCAAAATTAATCCACGTTGTTAAAACAAATAGCGTGTTTTTAAGAAACAATAACTATCAAAAGAATGACACTAGTTTATATCCATTTTCAGAGTGACATTAATTCAAAAGACCAAAATTATAATAAATGTTAAAAATATATTCTAATTAAACTTTAAATTAAATTAAAACGGAAATCTATCTATATAAAAAATCAGATTAAAAGGAACTTTTGAAATAAATTACAATACTTTCAGTATTCATTAAAAAAATAAACTTTCTCGGAAAAATCCCCAAAATTTACACAAAGTAAATTTTAAGAAGGATTTTTATTTGGTAATATATAAAGTATTAAAGTAGTATAAACTATACTTAAAGTGGGTTCTCCATTAAAAGGCTATAAAACGGCCTTTTAATGTAAATTATACTTAAAATTAGATTCATTCACATTTTAAGCCTATAACATTTATTAGATAAATGGAAATACGTTTAACAAACATGTATAATCATATTTTATTTAGTTTTGTTCATTCCTTCCAATGAAATGATTATGAGTTAACTATCAATTAAAATAATAATATTATATTATTAGTGTGCAACGTAATATTTCAAAGAAACATGTTGTTGCGTATCAGGTATGCTATCGAACATAACAACACTTTTAAAGTAAAATTAATATTTAATTCAAAAATATTAATAAATATTAAATATGTCATATTCTTTATTTACTTGGGATGTTACAATAAATTTATCTATTACTCATTTACATCTTATTAAATTTAGTATTCATTTCATATTTTTTTATTTATTTTTGATTTTCCTTGTTTATTTATATTTATATATCTTCTATCATATAATATATTTTTAAATGATTAAATTCAATTGATTTTTTTCCTATTTATTATCCTGTTTTTCGTTATAATTATTATCACACACATTATTTTTTGGTTCCATTGAAAACTTAACGTTAAAATTAACATTGAAATAGTTATGTAACAATGGTCAATATTTGTAGCAGTATTTCAATTATAATTTTTAAATATGCTTTTAAATGAATTAATACACCTTATTTTGAATGAGGACTTTCACGATTAAAAATGACATTGGTAAAATCTATCATTACTCATATATCAATTAAATTTTATAAAAAAATTATATTTAAATATAGTATAATAAAATAAAATGATTGATTTCTTCTAGAATGGAAACTCATATAATCTCTTGTGAGAACCTATAGGGTTGTTTGTTCTCTCACCTTATATACAACAATAGAAATGTATAGATGTAGTGGATATTTAATTATTTTTGGATTTAATTTAGAGATATTTAATCAATGTAAGTATTCTTCAATTTTTCCCTTATAGTTGTTTTTTTGTTATTGGAATGAGTGATACAATTAATATCATTGAAATCTAAATGTTGATATATATTTTTTATTTAATTCTTCATATTATTAAGCCTATAGAAACACTCTCCCATATTATATTGATATCTTATTCATATATTTACAGTGAATTTATTTATTTAAATTTATATTATTTCATATGTATAGTTATTTTTTGATCGGTATCCAATGTATGGGATATTTAGGTATGATGATTTGATAAAATATTATTTAAAGAAATTTTTTACCAAGGATATCAATCTCATTGAGTTAAATTTTATATCCATCACCTTAACCTACCCAATGGATATATGAAACAATATTAATGTGTTGCGACATAACAACTTTATGGTCTGTGTTATGAGAAGGCAAGGATAGATATTGATCGATCTCTATTATTGTAGTTTGAATATGATATAATTAAATTTATACAATTATTAAATAAAACATTGATATAAACTCACATGTAAACTCATTTCCAAATATGTATTCCTTCAACATCAATAATTTAAAAATTACAAGTTTAGAAACACATTTTTTATTTCATAAAAAATTTGTCAAAAACCAAAAATGGTCTCCATATTATCAATATCAAATTTTAATGTATCAGAAAATTTCATAATGATACTGCATAAAATTTAACTATATGGTATGAATATAATTTGATCATTATAACAATGATGAATATATGTAAATTAAAAAGAATAGGAGGGATCACAACAAATTCCTATTTTACATATAAAATAAAGACCAAGAATTTCAATGTAATTTTGTTTTAATATATAATAGAATATAATGAGTCCGAGATTATTGACAGCGCTTGATTCTGAGCCCTGAAGTTCCCAGAATGAATTTATAAACTTTTTTTTAGGTGCGTCCAGTAAACGTGCCAGCGAGTTTATCTTACTCTTGAACCGATGCTAGGAATTGAAACATGAGAACACCGTTGAACATGCAACGCCTGTATTTTCTTAAGGGAACCATCACTTTGACCGCTATGGGATGAGAGTGAGTGATATAATTTGGGTTTTTTGTAAAATAAAAAAATAAAATAAAATGGTGTAACATTTTAATTTTATTTTATTTTTAAACCACCCATGTGGATATTTCACAGGTGGGGACCTCCTAAACTTAAAACTCCCATCAGAGGTTATGGAGGTGGGGACCACTGAGCCTAACCTCCCATGAGAGGTTATGGTGGTGGGGATGACACGAGGCATAAAACCTCGTGAACCCATTGAACTCCCTCATTAGTATGGGGAAGCCTCTTAAATATCCCCTAATTAAATGGTTCCATCGCCTTTAATATATTTCTCAATACTATGTAATTAATTAACCCAATATGAAATTGTGAAAATAATTAAAATTGGGGAAACACAACAGTTGGTTGTTTTTCATTATGGGGGAATGTATAAGAAAACATGAGAGCTCGGGGAGGCTTACACTTCTTCCAATGAAGAAATGCATCAAAGAACGTTCTTCAGAAATGAACGAGGAGGTTGACAAACGAGCCGGACCTCAATGCGTGGTTTTGAAAGCGACGATCAGAGGAACTCTCCTTGACTTCTTCAACTTCCTTCTCGCACCAACGTCGACCAACAATCCGAGGAAGGTGTTTACATTTATATGAGTATCACATCCCATGTTCTTCCCTTCTAATAATTTTGCGGCATCAGAAATATTGATTGAAGAGGTTTTTAGGGTTGTTGTTTGAAATTATTCTCGGTTTTTCTTCTTGATAATTCTTCATAATTCAAGAAGAAATTATAGATGCTTGCTAACACTCTAACGAGGAGAGTGTGGGTGAAACAAACAGGGCCCGTACAGTTCACAAACCTTGTAATTTATTTCTTGATACTTATGGAGGAATGTCTAAGAATCATGATGGTGGACAAGAATGATGGTGGGAACCACCTTCGGGCATGACGAAGGTGACAGGGAAATGGTGCCGACTCACGGACCCCACCGCCCCGTGGCCTCCGCGACCCACGGTTCCACGGCCCGCAGCCTCTGCGCCGTCTGTGCCCATGCCACCGCCCTGTGGCTATGCTGCCACCCTCCGTAGCTGAGCCACCGTCCACGGACGAACCCTGCAGCTAAGCCACCACCGGGTGGCCAGACCATAGTCTTTAGCCGAACTACCCCGCGGTCGAACCACCCAAAGGTTGGGACACAACCCTGCGGCCCCGTCGCTCCGCGCATGGAATAATACAAGCCATCCCATGGCCTTGACCCTCCCGACTGAGCCTCCCAGGGTGGGGCCGAGCTGCCTCATGGCTCCACCGTATGTGGCCCTAATACACTGTATGTGGTCCTTTCCAAGCCATCCCACAGCCTACTCCCTCCAAGACGAGCCCCCCCCCCCCCCCCCCCGGCTCGGGCCGAGCCGCCCCGTTCCCTCGCAGCACCCCCCGGTCGAGCCGCCCAGTGTCATCCACCCTCTAGTCCGAGCCACCTCATGTTGGTCCCCGCCACCCCACGCCCTCATGGCACCCCTGCAACCTTTGTGGCCTCTCGCTGACCTCGTTACTTGTTGGGCTACCCTTTCTGTAGAGCCACACCATGTGTCGGGATGACCCGAACTGGGTCGACCTAGACCAGGTCAGGTCGGGTCGGTGTAACCTGGTCGGACCAGATGTGGACCTAATACGAACCTATATATCCAAGCAGTCATAACATCGGCACCCGATTTCCGTTTGATGAACGATCAACAGTGTTGGAAATCATGGGTCAAGATGGTCTCTTTGAGTATACACAAATTGAGTATTGGGTAATGTTGATGTACAGTCGTTTTCGATTGAGCACGAATCCAACCCGGCCCCCAGGATTAAAAGGATAATAATTCATAGACCGGTCATCTGAATGATGCATCATCTATTTCATTGAGACCCCAATAACGTGGCAGATATTATAGATACATCTTCACGAGTCTTCGTAGAAGTTGGAGTATCATAATGTGACTTGTGGAGTGGATCCCCCAGGAGACAAGCATGCTTAGTACGGGAACCCATTAGTCTACTGTGATGAGAAAATTGAAGTGCGATCCTGTGGTGGTTAGCTCCTAGCGATCCTGTGTGGGTAAGCTTCTAGCGATCCTGTGTGGGTTTTCTCCTAGTGATCCTTTGAGGGTCAGCACCTTGAGATCCTATGTGGGTCATCTCCTGGCGATCATGTTTTGGTCAGCTTCTAGCAATCCTGTGTGGGTCAGCTCTTAGTGATTCTGTGTGGGACAAGTCTTAGAGATCCGGTGTGAGTCAACTACTAGTGATCCTCTGGGGGACAAATTCTTTGCAGTGTATTATCATTCAATAGTTTCATCCAATCATCTCTACTAATGTACTTTTGTTTTACCTGGTGTGAGCTGAGTTCATACCTCTTTGGTAATTTTCATTTCTGGTAATACATTAGTGGTATTATTTTGTTTGGCGTACCTGTGTGTTACTAGTATTTGTGGGTTACCTTCCTTTTTGGATCATATGATCCTTGAGATTTTGTGTTGGACCCTGTGTTTCCTCATGATTTATATGGGTATACAAGATAAGTTAAGGTATATGTATGGGCATATAACTAAGTAGGGTTGATAGTTTTCTTCATGCTTTGAGGTTTATCCAATGTGGATTTTGTGAGACCTTGAGGGTCCCACGATCCCTACCGAGTATCGTTATACTCACCTATACATGGGATAGCCCACACCTTTTGTGTTTGGTGCAGACAACAAACAACGTTGATCGAGAATGATGGTACTAAGACTAGATAGTGACCGGAGGCGGATGTGACGATTAGTCATTTCACGGAGGAGTCAAACGGACTTGGAGCCTTGAGGAGGAGATCTATACCTTCCCTTCATGTAGGAACCTCTAAAAAATACCCATCATATTTCTTTCTGTTTTTCTCTAGGTTACTTGTACTTTCATTTTATTATACATTCAATTTGGGCTTGTTTTATAGCCCCCCTTTTACATACTGTACTCACTATTTTTACTATTCAAATTACGTGTGTTCTTAACTTGATGTGTGCTTGGTTTCATGTGTTTATAGTTTATAAAGTCAATGCCTTCCCAGTTTTAGGGATTACATCTTTCAGTGATAGTCTAATGCCCCTGGCCTATGGAAGGAGGGCTTGGGGTACTCACGGCCTGTGCCCTGGAGGACGAGTCATGACAAATTAGTTTCAGAGGAGTATGTTCCAATATTGAACATAGGATGACTATCCCTATATTTAATGACATTAGTGTTAACTGTAGTTAGTGTTGTTATCAGTCTAGGGAATCCAGCGTTGGTACTGCAATCGACGTATCCATTCACGAGGACCCTGGCTTCTGATTTCTGACACAGTGCACAAAACACTGATTGCATGTGTGTTTTCAAGAGTATTCTTTGTGATCATTTTGAGTCATATCACCATGTATAACATATTTATCATGGTCCACCTGTTTCTTTTATGGATTCCCCCACATAGATAGATAGCTAGGGTTCCAAAATTATTACGCACTCATAGACCACCGAGCGGCGATGCCTTAGTGTAGTGTCTTCTTCTAGTAGAGGCACCAACGGAGGAACCAGTGGTACCATTACCCATGGTTCTATCGATTCCACCGATCCCAGTAGCATATGGTGCATGCCGCATAAGTACGTTTATGGAGTTATAGTGCCACAGGACACCCAGGTTCAGGGGAAAGATGGACCCACAAACATCTGAGGATTGGTTGGAGGCTTTAGTGAGTTTCTTCCGACTAGTAGGGACACCATCCGATCTGTTGGTGATCCTTGCCACCAGCCTTCTATAGGAAACAATAGGAAGATGGTGGAGTATGATGATTTAGGTTTTATGTTGAGTTGATAGTTCTCTGGGAAGACTAAAATATCCTGTTTCAGGAAGAGATTGTCCCAGAGACTCTTCACGCAGTGTGAATTCAGGAGCTACTTCATCTGCAGCAGGGTAGAATGACAGTGGCTTAGTACTCAACGAGGATCAATAAAATCTCACGTTACTCCACTCATATGGTGCAGGAACCATTCTTCAGGGTCCGAACCTTTGAGTAGGGTATCAGGTGAGAGATCAGTTCATTGATGATATCACTCTGGATCCCAACACATGCGGGAGTGTTTTTGAGAGCCCTCTTGGTAGAGAGTTTCCTTACTGAGAAGTCACCATCCGTGAGACCCACCACCAGTAATCATGTATCGAAGTATTCCATAACTGGCAGCAGATAGATGATAAAGAGGTCCAAGAAGACCAGATCTATAGGTGGACGACCATGATATTTAATGTCGGTTGTGCCAGGCACCCGAGGCAGAGACGGTCATACCAGGAGCGCTAAGTGTTACGCATGCGGCGGGGAAGGTCACATGGATTTTGCCTATCCTACTAGTCATACAGATCTTTAGAAGACAGTCTATAGACTGCCCAAGCAGAGATAGAGGTTCAACAAAGGTGGTATGTAGGGAGGAGGTGGATGTCGTAGAGGATCTGTTTGTGCAGTTGGTAGTTGGAGACGATTCGAGATATTACTACCACCACCACCATGTGGTCCAAAATGACTATAGGGACTAGGTGGATAGGGGATAGCTCAGCTTTAGGCAGCTGAGGCCTATGATCGTGGTGCTTTAAAGATGATATGATGTATGATCTGTGTCTTCTCTACCTTAGATACAATACTTATAGTTACATGTTCCTGTCATTATTTTATTTCCACTGCCCTTGTTCGGAGCTCATATATTCCTACAGAGTCGTTGGCTCAATCCTTACGAATAAAGACACATACCAGAGCAGATTCAACATTAACGCACTGCTGTAAAAAGTGTGAGATTACTATTGGAGGTGGGAGGTTCGGCTTGGATCTCTGAGTAGCAGCGTCGAGGCCTTATGACATCATCTTGGGTTTGGACTGGTTACCTATAGTCCAGGCTCAGATTTACTGTATTAGGAGAAAATTTAGGTGTGTATGCATGGATGGGACCAGGTTTACCTTCATCGACGAGAAGGGAACCATTGTATCACAAGATTGATTTACCCAGAGGAGAGTGCAGCCAATCTCCCATCAGTTGTCTAGCCATATCCTTAGAGTAGGTGATTTGGAGAGTCCAAGTTATGCTGTTGTGGTGGACCAATACATTGATTTCTTCCCTGATGATGTCCTGGGTTGTCCTCCTCGCATAGGGGTGGACATTTACATTAACATTTACCCCATGATGACACCGATATCTACACAGCATATTAGATGACTCCCGCAGAGCTTTGTGAGCATCGGGTACAGCTAGCCGTCTTGTTGGGCAATGGATTCATTTGGTCATGTGTATCACCATAGGCAGCAACAATTATGTTCTCCAATAGGGCCGATGGGAGCATGAGTCTTTTTGTTGACTATCGACGCCTAAAACAGGTGACAGTGAAGAACAAGTATCAACTTCTAAGGATTGATGATCTCCTTGATCTTCTGAAGGGGCATGGTGGTTCTCTATGGTATTCCTCAGATTAAGCAATCACCAATTCAGAGTATGAGACAATGATGTGTAGAAGATGACATTCTGATGTCGGTACAGTCATTATGAATTTTTGGTTATGCCATTCGGTGTAACCAACACTCTAGAAGTTTTCATGGGACTCATGAATAAGATCATTCAGCCATACCTTAACCTCTTTGTAGTAGACTTCATCGATGACATTCTGATATACACATCTCTTGATGAGGAGCATGCCTATAATTTTCAGGTAGTATTTGACATACTCTGATATCACCATCCTAATGGTAAGCTCTTGAAGTTCCACTTCTAACTCTGGGAGGATCACTTTTTTGGACATTTCATATCAGAGGTTGGAGTTGTTGTTGATCCATCGAATATTGAGGCCGTACTTTCATGGGATCCACGAAGGAGTGTGATGGAGGTATGGAGTTTATTGGGTTTACTAGATACTATTAGAGGGTTTGGCATGATTTCACTAGAGTGGAAGCACCAATTTTAGCATTGAAAAAGAAGGGGATACTCTTCGTGTGGTAAGAGAGATTTGAGAAGAGTTTTCATAAGATGAGGTAGAGACTAACTTTTTCTCCCATCATGAGGCTGCCGGAGGAAGGCGTAGGGTATGTAGTCTACTTTGATGTATCATAGAAAATACATAGATGTGTCCTCGTCCTATAGTGAGTAGTTATCGCATATGGATCTCGATAGCTGACAGAACATGAGCATAACTATGCTACCCATGACCTGGTATTAGCTGTAGTGGTCTTTTCCTTGAAGATGTGGCGACATTACTTGACGGGTGAGCATTTTAAAGTTTACTATTATCACATGAGTCTTAGTTATAATTTCTCACAGGAGGACCTGAACCTGAGACAATGATGTTGGATTGAGTTCCTCTAGGAATATGACTTCGAGATAGTCTATACTCCTGGGAATAGGAATGCTGTAGCAGATGAACTCAGCAGGAGGTCTGGTATACAGTTTCTAGGCTAGGAGACATAGTAGATGGATCCTTTGCAGATATCCTTTCACGTGTCACGATGTAGCATCATTCCTTTAGTCTCTTACAGTCACTCCCCTACTTCATCCATGAGTGAGGGAGGCACAGTGTGAAGACATTGACTGCAAGGCCCGACATGCTCAGGTATCCATTGGACACGCACCAGCTAGTATTTTCTAAAAGTGGCGAGAATTTATCCTCTTCATAGGATGTACCATTGTACCAATTTCAAAACAATATGAAGTTTTATGGGAGTTTCACACATCCCCTCTAGCGGTACATCCATGAGTGGAGAAGATGTACCAGGTTCTCTAAGGACAGAACTGGTGGCCTGAAATAAAGAACATAGTAGTAGAGCTTGTCTCTCGATGCCTCACTTGTTAGTAAGTGAAGGCAGAGCATCATGTACCAACTGGCTTTGTTCAACTTTTAGATTTCTCGGAGTTGACGTAGGATGGGATATCCATGGACATAATGATGTGTCGTCCACGCACATCTATGGGTCATGACTCTATTTTGGTGATCACTAACCAACTCTCCCAGTCGGCCCACATCCTACCGATCAAAGAGAAGGGTTCAGTAGAGAGCATGTGAAACCTCTAGGTATAATATATGGTGCGGTTACAAGTAGTACCTCCGATGATTATCTCCGATCATGATGCATATTTTAATTCCCAGCTATGGAAGGGGTTGTAGGGGGATTTCGGGACATAGCTTTGTTTGAGCGCCTCCTTCCATCCTCAGACGGATTGCCAGACTGAGCCGACCATTCAGACCCTTGAGGAAATGATACCTACATGTTTCTTCAAATTCGTTCTAACTTGTGAGAATCACTTACCTTTGGTGGAGTTTTCATACAACATCAATTATCACACCACCATTGTGATGAATCCTTTTGAGGCATTGTACATGCTACATTGCAGATCACATTTGTGCTGGACTGACCAAGAGGAGTCCGTACTTGTGGGACCAGAGATGGTATGAGCTACTACAGAGAATGTGCAGATCATCCAGGAGTGGATGAAGACTTCACATAGTAGGCATAATTCTTATGCCGATAGGAGACATAGACCACTAGAGTATGAGGATGGTGACCATGAATTTTTACGGGTCTATCCCCGATGAGGTTTGTTTTTATTTCGGCATGGAAAAAAGTTATCTTTATGCTCCATTGGAACCTTCTAGGTCCTAAGCAGAGTTGGTGATGTGTATTACCGCCTAGCTCTTCCACCTCAGTTGCACTGGATGAATGATGTTTTCAACGTATCCCAGCTGAGGAGATATGTGCACGACCCTCCCACGTCATCGACCTGTAAGAGAAGGATGTCGATGATGGGGAGATATTTTTGGAAGTTCTATTTAATATAGAGGATCAAAAGGATAGGGTACTTTATGGGCATTCGATACCTCTTTTTCACGTTCTTTGGCAGCAGAGGAACATCCAAGAAAGCACATTGGAGCAGGAGGCTCATATGCCTGCTTAGTACCCCCACTTGTTTACCTACATTGAGTTGTGGCTTATGGGGACATAGAGCCCTGAGGTGGGGAGAAGGTAAAGACCCTAGAATTTCATTGTAAAATTATTTTTAAATATAATTTAATATCATGAGTCCACGAAAATTTACGACGTGTGATTTTGAGGCCCAGATATCCTGAAATGAATTTATGAACTTTTGTTCTGTTATGTTCAGTTAATGTGTGAGAGGGTTTTTCTAAATATTAAATCGATTCTTATAATTGAAATCTGAGGACACTATTGATCATCCACAACTGATATTCACTTAAGGAGACCTTCACCTCGACTATAGTAGGTTGCGAGTGAAGATAGAGTTTGGGTTTTTCGTGAATGAACAAAATTAAATAAAATGGTGTAACATTATATTTTTATTTTATTTTGAAACCACTGATGTAGATATTTCACATGTGGGGACCAGTAGATCTAAAACCCCCCATGAGAGGTTATGGAGGTGGGGACCACCAATCCTAACCTCCCATGAGATATTATGGTGGTGGGGATCACCGGAGTCTTAAAACAATTTAAACCCCTAGAAATCCCTCAAAATTGTGGGGAAGCCTCTTAAATATCCCCCACATAAATGGTGCTAGAACCTTTAATTTATCATGCTGACCTATGTAATTAATTATCCCAATTTGAAATTATGCCAAAAATTAATATTGTTGAACACAACAGTTGGATATATTTCTTTTTAGGGGAATGTATTGGCAAAGAGGAGAGCTTTGGGAGGCTTACACTTCTTCCAATGAAAAAATCCATCAAAAACTGTTCTTCAAAAATCAAGGAAGAGGACGAAGAAAGAGCCCGACATCGTAGCGTGGTTTTGGAAACAAGGATCGTAGGAACTATCTTAACCTTCATTAACATCCTTATCGTTCCAAGGTCAATGAAATATCCGAGGTAGGGGTTTACTTCTATATGATTATCACTTCCAATGTTCTCCCATTCAAATAATTTTGCGGGATTGGGAATAGTTATTGACGGGGGTAGTAGGGTGGTTGTTTGAAATTCTTCTCTCTTTTCGTTCATGATAATTCTTCGTAATTCAATGATAAATTATAGCCACTTACTACCGCTCTAACGTGTAAAGTGTGGGACAATCAATCATGGAACAACCTATTTGCAGACCTTGTGATTTATTTGTTGATGACATTGGACTAATGGCTATGAACCACAGTGGGGCACGAGGAAAACAGCCAGTACCACCATATTCTATGATGAAGGGGACTACACAACGATGCTACCCTGCAAGCACAGCCACCATGTGGCCTTCGCACCCCGCGACCCCACCGCTCGCCGCCTCCACGCCATCTGTGGTCGTGCCGCAACACTGCGGCCGAGCCACCGCCCTCCACGGACAATACGTCATCTGCGAACATACCCCATGGTTGAGCCGCCGCCCATGGTTGGATTTTTTTCTATCGTCGAACCACCCCACAGTTGGGCTTCCACCTCGCGGCCCTGTCGTCCGCGGCCCCGTCGTGGCATCCGCGGCCTCCGCCCCACCTGTTGTGCCGCCCCAGGCTGGGCTAAGCCGCCCCGCGGCTCCGCTGTCCGCAAACCATCTGTGCCTCCCATGGCTCGGGCCAAGCCATCCCGTGGCCTAGGACCTCCCAGCTATGCCGCCCCACACCCTCGTGGCACCTCTTGGCCGAGCCGCCCCATGTCATCCGCCCTCCCAGCCGAGCCACCCCCGGTCGTACCATGCCGCCTCGTGCCCTCATGGAACCCCCATGGACTCTGTGTCCACTCTAGGACCTCGCGGCCTCCCATGTTACACTACAGACCAGGCTTGACCCAGAAGCTCATGACGAGATGACCTAAACTTGGTTGACTGAGGCCAGGTAGGGTCGTTTTGGGTCAATAGGGTCAGATTGGACCGGGACCTGAAATGAACCTATACTTAACTTGGGACATAACATTGGCACCGGACATCTGTTTGATGAAATGTAAGTTGTGTTAGAAATATTGGAGCTAGGCGGTCCCATTGATTATACACCATTAGAGTTTTGGTGAAGTTTAGGTACAGTCTGGTTGGATCGGGTATGAATCCAACAGGCCCCACAGGACTAAAAGGCTAATAACTCACAGACTTGGGGTACGATTGACGTTTTGTCTGTTGCGTTGAGAACCCTATGACATGTCAGACATTTTAGATACATCTTCGTGGGACGTCATAGTTGTTTTAGTATTGGGCTGTGAATTGTGGAGTGTATCCTCTCATAGATGAGAATGCTTAGTGCGGGAACCCAGTAGAAGGCTATGACGAGAAGTTTGAAGAGATATATTGTGTGGGTTAGCTCTTAGCAATCCAATGTGGCTATGCTCCTAGAAATCATGTGTGGGTCAGATCCTATAGATCTTGTGTGGGTTAGCTCCAATCGACTATGTTTGGGTCAGCTTATTTATAGAGAAAGATGATCCAGTAGTTACAAATAATCATCTCGACTATTGTACTTATGTTCTACTCAGTGTTAGTTGAGTTTGTAAATATGTAGTACATCCCTTTGTGGTAATACCATGGTTGTATTCATCTGTGTGGAATACCAATGTGCTATTTTCCTTTGTGGTTTTCCATCCTATTTGTTATAGATGATCCTTGGGATTTTGAGTAGGACCTTTTGTTTCCTCATGATTGAGATGGGTATACTTGATAACATTGGTATATGCATAGGCATATACCTAAGTAGGGATGAAAGTTGACTTCATTCATTGAGGTTTAGACTTTGTGGATTTAGTGAGACCTTGAGGGTCTCGGTGTCCCACCAATGTATCGTTATACTCACCCCTGCATGGGCTATTCTCGCACCTTTTGGTGTTTGGTGTAGATGATATACATCGTTGATCGAGACTGAGGGTACCAAGACTGGACGGTGCCTAGAAGAGGACCTTATGACGAGTCGGTACATGGAGGAGAAGAACTATCAAATAGTGACGAGGAGGCGATCTGTACCTACACTTCAAGTAGGAATCTCGGTGGATGACCCAACTGCTATCTTCTGTTTTGCATCAGCGTACTTGTACTTTAAATTTGTTGTTCTTTTGATTTGGTCTTTTAATCTGGCTCCCCTTTTACTTACTATACTCACTCTATTTACAATTTAGTTTACTTGTGTTCCTATCCTGTTGTGTGCTTCCTGCATGTGTTTACAGGTTATAAAGTCAATGCCTTGCCAATTTTAGGGATTACGCCTTTCAGTGCTAGTCACCAGCACCTGCCCTACAAAAGGTGGGCTTGGGTTAGTTACGACAGAGTCCCCGACGGAAGGGTCGTGATAGTTTTATTGACTCATACTTCATTTTTGAATGTTGGAATGGTTTTCTATATCATGAATAACACTTTTAAATAATAAAAAAAATCAAATTATATTATATTTCTATATTAAATTATTTTAAATCTATATGGTCCACTAAGAAAGTATCTTTTTTGCAAATACTATTGAATGATTTCAATTGAAAACCCTACCTCTCAATATATTGGATGATCAAGATGAAATTTAAAAATAAAATATAATATTCCTACACATTTTGAATATAAATAATAATGTGTTTATATAAACTAATTTCATGCAATTATATTAATTAATTCTTTATTAAGAACAAAATAATGCATCATCTATCTTTTAGTTGTGTATAATCATCATTGAAGTAAAAATCTTATTACTATATTAATAAAGACATAGAATAGTATCTACCCTTCAAAAATATTTACATAGATAATAAATAATTTGAATGAATCCCGAAAAAAGGTAAAATAAAATTACAAAATTAAGGTAATAACTAGAAGGACAAAATAAAATATTAGAAAACATTTAATTGGAGGTTTGTAATATGATTGTGGTTTAATAAATTATAAAGAAGGAATATATAATTATAATATAAAATATATACGTTGTCATTTTGAGGTATTCTTCAAAAAACGTCATTAACATAATTTTATGAAAATAAATGTTATACAATATATAATTTTCATTTCATGCCTTCTTGATATGTGTACCTCTCAATAATACAATACTACTTTCCAATTTATTAGTAGTGATCAAAAATGTTTTATATTTTACCATTATAACACAGTGATATTTTAAATTAAATTTTAATTAAATTAATGTAAAATATTTGATAAATATATGTACATTGAACTCAATTACATTAAAATGATAATGTTTTGGACAATATCTTATATGACCTACAACACAGAGCTTAAAAAAGTAGAGATGCACTATTTAAATATGACCATTATAACCTATAATTTGAATTGGATAGAACTAATAATATTTAAAAAAATTTAAAATTTATATAGAAATATCCTAATAAATAAAAATTTATACATAAATTCTTATTTAATAATCAGTAAAATATTTAGTTATGTCATTTTTTCATGAAAATTGATATTATTTGAAAACTCATTTTATTTTTCATTTTATGTTTTCAATTATATTCAATTTATAAATCTTTAGTAGTTTTTATATTTTAAAAATAATTTATTTATTAAATAATCATATCAATATAATATTAGTACAAAATTTTGGGATATTTATGAAGAGGCTTTGTTTTTAATAAATACTGCAAATAAAGAATTTTCAAATATATTTAAATCATTTCCAAAAATTATGTATTACTAATTTCCAAATTTAATTTTAATTTTAGTAAAAAGTATCAAAACTATTATTTTAATTATATATGAAATAATTTATTAATCTTAGTATTCTATATAACTGTTTATGATATGTGATTATTTTTAGGCTAAATGTTGATTTTTTTAAAACAATTTTAAATTATAATGTTAGAACATTATAATTATTGAAATTTCTATTTAATGATGAATTATTTAATTATAATTTATCTTATATATATATACATATATATATATAACATTACTTAAATCCATTTCATAAATATTAAGAGTACTATATTTAATATATGATCACTTTTTGTTTGAAAATTTCATTTCTTTATATCCCCCCTTCTTGAATTTTATTTTTGTTTTATATTAAATTAAGTTATTCATCTTTTCTGAATTTAATTCTTTAAAATGTAATTCATCTTCAGAGTAATAATAATTTATATTCTATTATATATTCATTATAATTATTTTCATAATAAATATGGAATATAATGAAAAATCACATGCTTGTGTTTATAATGGGGTTTTTGTTCATGAACTCTAACGATAAGAATTAATATGAACTAAAACATGAATGAATACTATTTTATAGAAATATATATAACTAATCACATATATTGTTCTTGAATGATCCATTTTGGAACCATTTGGAATTTTTTTAAGGAAACTATCACAAATTATTCCTTTTATAAATTCCATGTGTGTCCTATTCTTCAATTATAAAAGGTCACTCCATCCCCTAACATATTCTCACCTATCAGGTAGTTTTATAAACCAAACCATATCAATGTATCTCAAACAAAATATTATAATTTTATAGTTTTAGGTCATCCAAAAATGGAATCTTAGGGTTCTCTATAAGATATCAAAAGGATGTTATTTTATGAAAAGGTAATTCTCCCCGCTAAGTTGAATTTTTTATTATTGTTTTCCCCATAAATTATATTATTAAAATTAAAATATTATTAAAATTTTATGTAACATATACTGAGATGTTATTATATATATTGAATAGTATATATTCATCTCAGTCTTTATTAAATGGGAAAGAAAGTCTTCATTATTGGGTATAAAAGACTACCACTTCACAAACCGATGAAATTTGTTTTCCATAAATGACTCACATGTATAGTAAAATTAATAAATAGACTATATATATATATATATTAAAAGTAAGAAAATATATTTATTCTATAAATTTAATTCATCAATATCTTTCTTAACCATTCATACATTACGATATGGATAACATCACTTGTGTGTACATATATCCTAGTATCTCCATGTAGCGATGTAATTAATTATCCATGGAGAATAATAACTAATGATTATAAAATCGTTTTTAATAATTAAATACTATATTTTAAACATTAATATCAATGTATATAAACATTATATATTTCTTATTCCCTACAACTGGAACCACTATGAAAAAAATATGCATCATGAAATTAGAAAATTAACACTGAAAATAATAATAGAAATAAAATGTTTGTAATGAAAATGTGTTAAAATGATTTGGGGTTTCATATTTAAGATAATAAATATGAATTTAGGTTTTAAAATTAATAACATGTTAAAAACATTATTTTGGAGGTAAAACCATGTTCAACCAAATTGAAGGGTAAGGTAAATTGTTTTTTCTCAATTTAATCTAATTGAGGAATACTATAATGGTATAAAACTAAATTATTTATTTTCAGTTTATAATTATGGATTTATATTAGTTATTAAAAATACTTCATAGTTCAGATATATAATTATATTATTGTAATTTTTTTCTCATGGGGTTTTTCCTCCAAATCTATCATGTGGAAATTAATTTCATAACTCAATTTATTATTATTATGTTAAATAACTTATCCATTGTATTTGATATCATATTATTACTAGGATTTTTTTATATTATGTTTTATTTGAAAATAATTTTATGTGTATTTACTTTTTATACACATAATAAGAATTTTTTTTAATTATCCCTTTAATGTTATGATTATTGTAAGGATTTTTTATCTCATAATGTCATCTCCAAGAAATATATTATGTTATAAAAAATTCAACAATTATGTGATATATATATTTCTACATGTGTATTTTTAATCATGAATTTATTTTTATTCATGGTAATTAATGTTTCTTTTCACATTATTCCTTTCAAGTGTCACACAATTCAAATCTTACCAAAGTGGTAATGGTTTATTTCACAATATTATATTATGATTGATTGTTTATTCATAGATTTCCATTTATTGTAATTTCGTGATAGTTTTTAAATAATGACATTAAATTTTATAATTCACTAGTTATTCATTTATTTTTATTAGAATATTACTATTTTCCTCTCTTTAGTAAATTTAATTATTTATAAATAATTTTAATAACATTTCACTCTAATTATCTATTCGATCAATATAAATTTACTTCAAGATACATGATTTATAAAAAATTTATAATTGGGTATTATTATGGTTTAATGAATTATTTACCCATTAAATCATTTTTACATAAATAAATATGTAAAATTCATATCTTTTTAAAAAATCATACCTTTTTATACTAAAATATGAATGGAATAATTGTTTTTACCACACTCATATTGTCAAAAACCTCTCTCATCTCATAACTACTCATTGCATTGAAATATAAAATACATGTTTGCTATTTTTTTGAAAGAAAATTATCACTATTATTTTAGATAATTCTAGTATTTTTAAAATTGATTTTCCATGCGAAAATAGTATATTCCTCATGAATTTTTTTATAGATAATATTTATAATATTTAAATTTATGCATGAGAACAACTCATTAGATAAAATTTAAACTAATGAGGATATTTTATAATACTACCATCATAATTATTTATGTCAATGGTATATAATCATTTTGATTAGGTATTTTTTTTAACATTTTAATTTCTGATTAATTTTTTTATTTATTAGTTATACCATGAAATATTCACTTTATTTTAATAATTTAGCAGTAAATTTATTCTAAATATTAATATTATATTTTTTATATTATTTCATAATAAAATAGATATGCCTTATAAATAAGTTGAATGATCCTACCATTTTCTGGGAATATATCTCTCTAGGGTTTTCATTAAAAAAATTAGGTAATTGTTCCCCATATTAAAACATTTTTAATCATGTTCTCTTATTGGTTTTTTTTTTCTTTAATAAATAGAGTTTGGTTTATATATGAACCTGAGAAAACTAGATAGGATCCTCATTGAGATTTTTTGGGGACATGGATTATAGTCTAGAGGTTTATATTTATCAACATTAATGATGTCTGAGTAAATGTTTTATGTGTTTCATAGGTTTATGATATGCTAAGAATATTTAGAGGGGGTTTGGGATGTTTATAAAAAAAATAGAATGAAAAACATCTTCAAAACATTTAGAAGACATATAAATAGATTACAAGCCATTTAATGCTTGGGTTTATATAATAACATAATATGAGGTGACATGTCTTTTGGTTTATGCCAGTAAAAATGTTTACCCGAAAATTTGCCACATTATTTGTCATCTAATTCCCCAAAAATCTATTTTGATTCTTTTTGTGTGGTTGAATATTATGTTTAACTCACTACAACATTCTCATATCAACCCTATGACACCAACCAGATTATTTTCAACTACTAAACATACTTTTATGCTTCTTGATTATGCCTTCACTCCGTAGTATGTTGTTTTGGTCTATTTAATCACTTCTCTCCCTTAGTTATCCATGGGTTATTGTGAAATAATTTGACCATGTGAATTTATGGTTTTTATATTGAATTTTTTTTCTTGTGACCTTTTTTCAATCATCCAAGTCTTATTACTATTATGTATTTCACATTAAAGGTGATGTTGGGTCGTTAAATAAGGCTATGGGTCTAAATCTTAACTCTATTGTTTAATAATTTAAATTTGTGTAAAATATTGTGACTGAAACAATGTAATGTGTGCCTAAATCAGATAAATAATTAATGGCATTATTACATGTAGTTATTTTGTGTTAATTAGCCTATGACCTACCTTATTGATTATAATTGGGTAGTAAAACCATGAATATAATTGAATTTTATAATGGATTATAGTAATATTTTAATGATATTAAACCTTAGGTGATTGAATAATATACAATCTAAATGTTGTGGTATAATAAGTATTCAATTTTGTTTTGAAATTTTTTGATATTAATTCGACAAGAATATGATATAAAAATTGTAATTCACATAACTAACTTGAAATATTAATGATTTAGCATTTCTATATACATACTATAAAAGGGACCATCTTTAAAACATTACATAATGTTAAATTAAATGAAAATTTCACATTAAGCATATTTTCAAGTTTAGAGTTTTAGATAATTTTTCCATATTATTACATGAAAAATTGAATATTACATGGAGACACTACTACTCAGTATCCATTTTTTTCATTAAAGAACTCTTAAAATGAAACATGTCTATATCCATGTTTTAGACAGCATGTAGTTTCCTTGATCATAAATTTGACCCTATTCATCTTTAAGTCATGTGGAAAAAATTTAAAAAACATGGGATTAGCATAAAAAGCTCAGTAAGGGTTATAAAATAAGAAAAGAAAACATTACCCCATCAATAAATTCAAATCAATGAAACCATTCTTTTTAATCATAACATACCATAACAAATCATAAGATTTTTGAATAAAACAGACACAAATCATAAATCATAAAGGTTACTTGTGGCATCCAAATCAAATATAAATTTTATCTATCACAGATATGTAAGGAGTTACAATTGAAATACCTATCATAGTATATTCCCTAAATATCTTATGATAAACATCACATTTACCTCCAACACGTTACCCAATGCATTGGAGAGCTTTCTCGGGCTCACCTGCCATTGGTTTATTACTGAACCACCCTTATACATAAAAAATTCCCAATAACCAAAACATATTTAAAACACATAACACATTCATAAATGAAAGATAAAATTTACACATTACAATATATCAAATCAAGATATTGAAATAAACAATGCTTTGTCAAATCATTTTCAAAACCATTTAAAAAGTCATTTTTGAATCATTGTGTCGCATACCACATTGAATCCTTTAAATAAATTATCATTTGAAAAAATTAATTTCCATAAATATAAATCCACAAAACCTTTTTTTAAAACATGTACAACAATGAGAAATATTTAGTAGAATAAATATTTAAAACATTGAAAATGATATTTTAGGTATATTGTTTTTTAACAAAAAGGGAGATGCTTGAATATAAATAATTGAGGAATAAAATTTAACCAGAAGTTTATAATATCATGAGAATAAAGGGATTCATTACATAATATGTCAAAGTATATTATATACACCATTTAAGAGTGAATTGGTGCATAAGAACAATGAAGTATCAGTTGAAATGTAAATTGAGTTGAAATCCCTTATAAAGATGGTATCCTTAAATTATGGTTAAATCAACCACATAATTATTTGTGAAAAATATAAATACACTGAATATAAGTGTATATTATGAGTACAATAATAATAGTTCATTCACATATATTCATAGGATAACATATACAAGAAGTACAAGTTTAAAACAAATAATTGAAATTGGGTTAAGAAGTTCCCTTGTAAAAAATTCGAAATGCCTAACAACGTCACTTTAGAATTCTGAACATGAGTTGATGAGATAAAAAGGGTATCTCATCAAATGGAAATAATTTTAACATAAATAGGGATATATAATAAAATATCCCAACATAATATGATGTAAATTAAAAGACATAACAAAAAGAAGTGTTTTAAAAAGAGTAGGTTGAGTGGTTCCCTTACCGATTTGGTAACTTACAAAACATATCCCACATGAAATAAGGATCATACACTGAATATGTAATTACTCATAAATTAAATTATATTACACAAAAGTGAAATATTTTTCAGTACATACACCACACAAAAGTAAATAGTTGCAAATATAGCATGAATTTAAAAGGAATAAAAAGTGAGATGAAACCCTTTACCACATTGTAATCAACAGAGTCATACGACCAAAAGTTAATAACCTCCAAATTAATTACATAATCACATGAATATAATTGGAATCATGATAATATATATCATGTGTAAGTACACAATACACAACATGAAATTAATTAGTGGAAAACAATAGAAATCTCACGGAACTAAAAGTTTGATAAGAAAATCCCTAACACTGTGTCTGACTTGAATTGTTTGTTCATTGTTTTTCCTGAATAATAAACTAAAGGTAAATTAAACTTTCTTAATAACCTTTTTAAAGTTTCTTATTCATTTTATGTTACTTATTACCATGTTATTGATATTATGTAATCATTTAAGTTAATATTGGTCGTTTTATTGATATTCTGTAATTGAGTATAAAAAATAAACAACTTATAATTAGAAGTTGTTCATGTGGTAAGATTTACATTGTCATCAAAATGATATCAATGATTTATATATCATATATATCATATATATATAATATATACATGTATTTATAATAGTACATAACATTTAGTGGTAATTAATGAAATGCACCGTTCATGGAGACAGTAAGCCGTACGTACGCATGAACGCTACTTTCATTTCTATTATTTTGTTTAATGTAATTATAAACATAATGATACATATTTATATTATAATTCTAGTATAATTTAATATGAAATATTATTAACTCCGTCCATTATACATCCCACGTAAGGCATTAACGATTCATATCCCTTTGAGGGGGCTGTAGTCTGCACTTCCTCTAATAAGATTATCGTATTTAACCACTATGGAAACCATAACATATTTATATAAACGAAAAAATACAGAATAATAAAGAAAAAATTAATTTAATATATATCATTCATAAATACAATGCAATCATAATGGCCACCATGAGAGGTAGTTGAAGATATTTGAACAATCATCATTTCGTGAGGAGTTAGTTTGTCATCCACAGAAACATTATGTTCATCACCCAGTAGATAGAGTTGTGTGTATGTGTAGCTATAATACATATCATAAAAACATCCTATTTTATATAGGATACTGGTGTTGTTAGAAAAGAAAGGAATAAAAATAGATTAGGGCTTGGTGAAGTAAAATAAAAGAAAACAATTTAAGAGAAACTGTTACCGTTAATTAGGGTAACTCCCTTTGGCTTGAAACAAAGGTCTTCTTGAAGTTCATTCTACCTAAGTTAGGGAATCTAGGAGGAGTATAGGGATGTAGGGAGCTTAATTTGGAAGATGTTGGATGATCCAAAAGGCATGAGAGGTGTGTTTAATTTGTTATAAGTTTTCTCATTTTATAAGGTGGAGGAGGGGCTCTTTAGGAATGTTTGGTAATATTATTATATTATATAATGATATTAAGTTTATAAAGGTACAAAAATAATTATTCTCTAATATAATATGACTAAATCTAAAATTATATCATCCAATAATTATTATATAGGTTTTGGATGTTATTTTAATATTTATAATATTATTTATTTAAGTCTTATATTAATAAGGTAAATACAACATCATTATTGTGTCATAAATAATTTAATTTATGTGATTTCTAAGAATTATAAAAAAAATACCATGATTTAGGAGATATTATTATCATTCCAATTAATTTTTATAGTATAAAATGTCATTTATATAAAACCATATAAAAATTTATTTACTAAATATTTTTTAATGTCATTTTTCTTTTAAATTAAATTAATTAATCTAATGTGTCATTATCTTTAATATGTGGCTCCATGTGGTCCCTAAATTGACTCAAGGATTCCCATGGTCATACATTACTCATCCAATAAGGTTAAGACAAGTGTTACGGAACTTTTGAATTATTATAATATTTTTTTATCCTTGAATTACCCAATTTACCTTTAAACGTGGTAAATAAAAGTCAAAAGTCACTTTCAACACAAATTATTTTCATCTAATTGAATTACATTTTACCTCTTGATAACAACCATGTATTTCGGAGTTTTGAAATTCTATTCACAGAAGTGGTAAAATTTTATTTAAATGAAAAAGTCGGTTTTTAACTACTACTAAGTGGTTTTACTATTCATCAAATGTAGATGTTTTTCAGAAAAATACCAATAATTCAACTAAACAGTTATTTGATATTCCAAATTCAAAAATGATGTTTATTTTTACAAATTCAAAACATAAAAGTGGCATTAATTATTTTTAATATTAATTCCCATTGTCAAAACAGTTAGCGTGTTTTTAAGAAGCAATAAATATTAAAAGTTTAACACTTATTTAGGTCAAATTTCAAAGTGAAATAATATCCAATGACAAAAATTGTATTAAATGGTAAGAAAATATTCTAATTACAATTTATTACCATTTAAAAAGATAATATAACCATATAAATAAATTATATTTGTACACCGTTTTGAATTAAAATACAATATGTTTCTCTATTCATTAAAAAATGAACTTTATCGGGACAATTTGAAAAATTTACACAATGTAAATTTTGATGTCCTCATTCTAAAGAATGATTTTATTTGGTCAATTAGAATGTATTAAAGTGACCAACACTATATTTAAATAGGTTTCGCCATTAAAAGCCAGTAAATCGACCTTGTAATTTGAATTATACATAAAATTAGATTCAATCACATTTTAAGCCTCTATATTTTATTGGATAAATGTAAATACATTTAAAAAAATATATAATAATATTTTATTATGTTTTTTCATTCCCTCCAATACAACATATAAGAGTTAAATACCTTTTATAAAAATAATATTACATTATAATTGTGCAACGTAAGACTTCAAAGAAACTCGTTGTTGCGTATCAGGTACGCTATCGAACATAGAAACCCCATTAAAGTAAAATTAATTTTTAATTCAAAATTATTAATAAATATACAAATGTCATGTTTTTCATTTATCTTGGATGTTACTTCCTTCCCCCCTTTTGGGAATTGGATCTTCACAATTTTGAAATTTGTCTTGGAAACATCATTGAAAGTCCCACATCAGAACAAGAGTCAATAAAACTATCACATTAAAAAAATGTAGAGAAGTAAAAAAGGATACCTGAGACAAAAAATACTAATATTCCATGAAAACATGGATATAGAAGATAAAATAACTTTAATAGATTAATATAGAGTGATAGATAACATGATTACAGAACGTTAACCACAACCATAACATAATTTTGTGGTTGGGTAAAAATTTGATGTTAAAATAGAGCTTATAACATTTTTTTGTCAATGATAATTTTCATAGAGTTGAATAATTATATTAATAACAAGACTAATAAGATAAGGAAATATAATTACATGTCATGTAGAGTGTCATCCTTTAATAAAACTCTATCATTGACTCATCTTTTCTCTATAAGGTAAGTATTCAACTTGACTTGTTCAAATTGAAAGCACAATAATAAACTTCTTGAGAAGAACTTGATACAAAAAATATGAGTCTTATATTTTCCATATCTTTATGCATTCTCCAAAAGCAAAATTGGTTAGTACTTGATCAGATAATCCACAAAAGGATAATCCATTATAAAAATAAGTACTACAATTAATATCCAAAATTCAACAAAAAGTACCCAAAGATCAGGAAGGACCATTCAATATACAATTGTCCTTAAAATTCATAAAAATAATCAAAACAAATATTGAAACAAAAAACTCATAAGGATTTTTATCAGATAGACATCCATAGTAAATCTTAATATTTATCCCCAAAAACGTCGACTACTCTCAAGGTCCATTAATGAAGTGTAATTATCCTATTTACCTATTCATTGTGATAGTTTAATCATTTCCATAAATAACCCAAATCACCTTATGTCCACAATTTAAATATATATTCTTCCAAAATAATAATTCAACCATTAATAAATAATATAAATCTTAATGTATTCTATTTTACTTAAGAACATAATGTTCCAAAGAGAGAGAATGTATTCCAAAATAACCATTATCACTTAATCACCAAATCGTTTTCCTATACTTAGAATTTTCATTTCATAAAACATATAATCCCAAATAAACTTATTATTGATCAATAAAATCATTTAACTAAAAATAATTATAAATACTAACCATGGAAATTACATAGTCCAGTGGTATGTGATAAATCCCAATCACACATTAGGTGTGGGTTCGATTCCCGAAGCTTTGTCTGACGTGATGGGTTGTCACACAGTCTGTGTGTTATCATTTTTCAAAAACTATAAAATTTCATGACATTCCTAAAAAAGGAGACAATTTCCTAAAAATGACCATAAAATAATTTATCCTCAAAGTTTATCTAATAGATTTCATTTTCTTCCCCAAAATGTAATAACTATTTATCACTTCTAAAATAACTATGACTCTATCTATTATGATAACCATTATGTTTATTTCACATATTATTAATTTACACCCTAACCTCGAATGTTATCTAAACAGACCTCTGGTTTCAACTATGAGGACCCGGCCTTAAAAGATTACATAATCTTGAATTAAATGAACAATTCACATTGAGGATCTTTTCAGGTTTAGAGTTTTAGAGAATTAAACCATACTATTTCATGAAAAATAGAATACTACTTATAGACACTACTACTTAGTATCAATTTTATCATTATATAAAAACTCTTAAAAAGAAACATGTCTAGTTCCATGTTATAGACATCATGACTTTTCCATGATCCTATATTTGACCTTATTCATCTTTATGTCCTGTGGAAAAAATTTCAAAAACATGGGATGAGCATAGAAATATCATTAAGGGTTATAAAATAAAGGAGGAAAACATTATACCATCAATAAATACAAATCAATGAAACCATACTTTTCAATCATAACATACCATACTAAATCATAAGATTTATGAATAACACACCCAAATCATAAATCCTAAAGGTTACTTATGGCATCCATATCAAACATACATAGTAGTTATCACATCTATGTAGGGAGTTACACTTTGAATACCCATCTCAATATATTCCCTAAATCCTTTAGGAGAAACATCACATTTACCACCGTCACATTACCCAATTAATTGGAGAGCTATCTTGGGCTCACCCACCATAGGTTTATTTAAAAACCATTTATATACATAATCAATTCCCTATACCTATAACATATTCATAACACATAACACAAGTATGAAGGAAATATTACATTTCCACATTTGAAGATATAAAATCAAGATATTGAAATAAACAATGCTTTATCAAATCATTTTCAAAACCATTTAAAAAATGATTTTTGAATCAATGATTCACATACAAAATTGATTCTTTTAAATGAATTATCATTTGAAAACATTAATTTCCACATAAATAAATCCTAAAACACATTTTTAAAACATGTACATTAATGATAAATATTTATAATAATAAATCATTAAAACATTTAAAATGATATTTTATTTAATGAGTTTTTAACAAAAAGTGAGATGCTTGAGTACAAATATTTGAGGAATAACATTTAATTAGAACATAATAATATCATGAGAATAAAAAGATATTCATTATATAATATGTAAAATGACATTATATACACCATATAATTGTGAATTGGTGCATGAAAACAATGATGTATCATTGGAAATGTAAATTGAGATGAAATCCCTTATAATGATGTTATACTTGAATTAAGGATATATAAATCACATAATTATGTGTGAAAAATATAAATACACCCAATATAAGTGGATATTAAGTGTTAAACAATAATAGGTCATTATAACATATTCATAGGATGAAATATTAATGAAGCACATGTTTAACCCAAATAATTGAAATTCTGTAAAGAAGTTCCCTTGTAAAATTCTAAAATCCTAACGGCGTCACTTTGAAATTCATAAAATGGGTTGATTAGAAAAAAAGGGCATATCATCACTTTTATATAATGTTTACATTAATAATTATATATAATAACATATCCCAACATAGTGATATGTAAATTAAATGGCATAACAAAATGAAGACTTTTAAAAAGAAAAGGGTAAAAGGTTCCCTTACCGATTTGGTAACTTACAAAACATACACCACATGAAAGAAGGATTATAAAATTAAGATATAAATACTCATAAGTTAATGTACATTACACAAAAGTACAATCATGTGAAGTACATAAACCACACAAAAGGAAAGAGTGTAAAATATAGAATGAATCTCATAGGAATAAAAAGTGATATGAAACCCTTTACCACGTTGTAATCAACTAAGTCGTATTAAAAAATGTTAATAACCACCAAATTAATCACATAATTACATTTATATAATGATAATATTGATAATATATATAAAATTTCTGTACAAAATACACCACATGCAATGAATAATTGGAGAACAATGGAAATCTCAGGGAATTAAAAGTTATATAAGAAAATCCCTTACATCGTGTCCGACATGAATTGTTTGATCCATGTTAATCCTAAATAATAGAATAAAGATAATATCTACTTTCTTAAGAACCTTTTTAATGTTTATTATTCCTTTTATACTACTTATATTAATGTTATAAACAATATGTAATAATTTAAGTTAATAACAGTCATTTTGTCGATATTTGGTACTTGAGTAAAAAAATGATCAACTTATAATTACAAGTTGTTTATGTGGTAAGATATCCATTATCTTCATAATGATATTAATTATTCAGATATCATATATATCATATATATCCAATATATAAATGTATTTATAATAGTACATAACATTTATATGTAAGAAATGAAATGCACTGTTCATAGAGACGGTAAGCCGTACGTACGCATGAACGCTACTTCAATTTTTATTTCTTATTTTAACGGAATTAAAAACAAAATGATAAATAGTTATATTATAATTCTAGTAGAATATAAAATACAATATTATTAACTTCAAAATTTATATGTCCCACATAAGGCATTAACGTATCATATCACTTTGAGGGGGCGGTAGTTCTCACTTCCTCTAATGAGATAATCGTATTTATCCACTATGAAAACCATAAATTATTTATATAAATGGAAAAATTCAGAATCATAAATATAAAATAAAAATAATTTATATCATATTTAAATAGATTTCCAACATAATGGCCACCATGAGAGGTCGTTGGAGATATTTGAACAATCATCGTTTCCAGAGGCATAAGTTTTCCATCAACAGAAACATTATATTCTTCACCCATTGGAGAGAGGAGTGTGTAATTGTAGTTTGAATACATATAATAACAACAACCTAGTATATTTAGGATACTGGTGTTGTTAGAAAAGAATGTAATATAATGAGGTTAGGGGTTGGATATGTAAAATAAAAGAAACAATTTAAAGAGAAACTATTACCTTTAATTTGGGTAACTCTCGTTGCTTTGAATCAAAGGACTTCTTGATGTGCCTTATGCCTAAGGTAAGTCTTGTAGGAGGAGGATAGGGATGTAGGGAGATTAATTGGGAAGAATTAGGATTATCCAAAAGGCTTGAGAGGTGTGTGGAATTGGATAGAAGTGGTCCCTTTTTATAAGGGAGTGAAGGGGAACTTTTGGAAATTGTGAAGATAATTTTTTATTATATAATTATATTTGTTTTATAAAGGTCCAAAAATTATTAATGTTAAAGATAATATGAATCATAGTCAAAATAATATCATCAAATAAATATTGGACCGGTTTTAGATGTTATTTTAATATTATTAATCTTATTTATTTAAATTTTTTTTAATGAGGTAAATACTACATGATTATTGTGTCATAAATAATTTAATTTAGGTGATGTCTAAAAATTATAAAAAAATAACATAAGGTTGGAAATATTTTTAAATTTACAATTAATTTTCATAGTCAGAAATATAATTTATAATACATGATATAAAAATTTATTTACTAAAATAAGTTTGTTTATGTCATTTTTGCATTTACATTAAATTAATTAATCTAAAGTGTCATTATCTTTCATTAGTGGCTCCACGTGGTCCCAAAATAGTCCCAAATATGACCATGGTCGGCCATTACTCAACCAATATGGTTAGAACAAGTGTTAATGAAATTTTGAATTATTATAATATTCATTTAACCTTAAATTACCCTATATGCCTTTAACCGTGGTAAATAAAAGTCAAAAGTTACTATTCACCAAAAATTATTTTAATCTTATTGAACCACATATTTCTTTTTGAAAACAACAATGTATGTCGTATTTTCATTATTCAAGTCACATAAGAGGTAAAATTTCATTTAAATGAAAAAGTCAGTTTTTTAACTACTACTAAGTGGTTTCACTATTCATAAAAAATTGATGTTTTTCAGGAAAAATACGAAAAATTCAGCATAAGATTTATTTGATATTAAAAATTCAAAAATGAGGTTTATTTTTCTAAATTCAAAACATAAATGTTTCATTAGTTAATTTTAAAACTATTTCCCATTGATAAAACAATATGCATGCTTTTTAAAAACAATAACTGTCACAAGATTGGCACTTTTTTATTTCCAATTTCAATGTAAAATCAATTAAAATCACCAAAATTGGATTAAATGGTTAAAATATATTCAATTTACACTTTAAAAACAGTTAAAAATATAGTCTACCCATATAAATAAATTAGATTAAAACATAGTTTTGAATTAAAATACAATATTTTTTAACTATTCATTAAAATTTAAACTTTATCAGAAAAATATAAAAAATTTACACAAAGTAAATTTATATGTTCTAATTCTAATGAAGGAATTAGTTTGGTAAATTATAATGTGTTAAAGTTACCAAAACTATATTTAAAGAAGTTTCACCAATAAAAGCCGGTAAATCATCCTTTTAATGTAAATTATGCCTAAAATTACATTCATTCACATTTTAGGCCTCTAAACATTATTGGATAAATGTAAATACATTTAAAAACATGTATAATCATATTTTAGTATGTTTTTTTCATTCCAACCAATACAACAGATATGAGTTAACAACCCTTTAAAATAATAATATTATATTATTAGTGTGCAATATATGATTTCAAAGAAACCCATTCTTGCGTATCGGGTACGCTATCGAACATAGCAACCCCATTAAAGTAAAACTAAAAATGTCATATTATTTATTTATCTGGGATGTTACATACTACAATATAAGACTAGTGTTTCTTGGTGAAATTATTATATTTTTGGGTTTTCCTTTGAACATGCACACTAATATTTTGTAATACTTGTATTGAGTGGGATTGACCACGTCCCATGTTTTAATTCTTATACACAGTGGGCTCTACATAGTCCCATGTTGTAATACAAAAATGCATTTTACCTAGTGATATAAGGCTTGTAGTTATTTTACCAATATTTTTATGACTAGACCACTATTATATAGTTGTTATTCGAATGGTCTTAAGACATGCACCAAAATATTAAAACACAGTATTGGAGAATGTTATTTTGTACTGGTTATATATTTTGGTTGGAATGGCTGTAAGACAAGATCAGATATATACTTCCATAGATATTTAGCAGGTTTTCATTATTCTTTTTTATTTTTTTAATTAATTAATACTCAGCTTTATCAGGTCCTTTCATATAAATATTATTATACAATTTTTTTATAAATGTTGGTGTCGACATACAGAGTTATAATAAAAACATATATGGGACAATATTTTATACATGCATAGATTTTTTAGATAAATTTTTTGTCAAGGTAAAAGGACTAGTTATTTATTTTGTTCTTGAAAGAGAATATGGATTTTGGAGGTGGAATTGATGTATGGTTATGAAATGGTGATATTCTTAATCATTGTATGAGTCTTGTAGTCTTTTAATTATATTTTTGTTGAATAAAATTTAGTTACATTCTATAATGTAATTACAATATTCCAGTATTATTATTTGGATTATTTAGTTTGTTATTATTATTAGATTACATTGTGATTATACTTTGATTGATTTCATTTATATGGATTTTTTAAATATAAATGACACTACTTAAAAGGGGTAATAATGTACCTACTATACATCTCCTACCCTCTCTTATAGTCTGTAGCCTATTTCTTATAAGAAATTCCAATTTAGGTAACATAACCATCCTTTTTTCTAACTGAGAGAGAGATGAATTGAATGATATTACAAATTGGTATCAAATGATTGAGTTTTCAATTTATCTACATTAATATTTGTCAATCTTATAATGCAGAATAATTAATTCCTTCTTATTTTATGAAATATTTTTTTAATTTATTAAATGTTATTATACTTTTCAATTCACACAACACTAAATATAGATGTTTTTTAATTGATAGAACAAATTGTGACTTTTTCTTTATAGAAAAAATGGGAGGACTATGGGACCTGAAACAATTTTATAAGATTGTGGTACAAGAAACAATTTTTTTTTCATGTGTCCCCCACAATAATGTTTCCCATTGATAGAATGTAATACCAACAAGGATTATTTTTACCAATATAAAAATTAATATTGATAATATTTTTAAATTATTATCATTGTTACAACCTATTCAATGGCATGTATGTTGAAGAGAAGATTAATTAAATTCATATAATATGATATATATATATATATATACATTTATATATTGGTTGGTTATCAATTACTGTATTTGAATGTAAGAATGATTTGAATGTAAATAACGTACAGTTCTATGAAAACTATTTGTCTATTAAAAAAATGATTTATCACTATAAATTAAAGAAATCTCTTTTGATTAATTTTTTCCAAAAAAACTATATATTTTATATTCATCTAATACCATTTATAATCATCCAATATATTTTATAGGTATATGATAATAATGAATTGAACATTATGAAAAAAAGATATATTATTTTAAAAGGTATATCTGCTCATTTTAATAGAGAACAAATTTTGAATATGATTTTTTAAACATTCATAATTTTTATTTAACAAAATTATCTCCATATATTAAAATTGGTAAAAATTATTTGATTATGGTGATTTTTTGTATTTTTTGATGATGTTGTACTTTTTTCATGCATAATAAATAATAATGAATTTTAATGTACTAAATAAATTTTTCTAATTATTTTATGAATTAAAATAATGGTTTTATTGGTTTAAATTTTCAATTAGTTTAATTATACTAAAATTAATCCAATTCAAGTCATTGTAATTAATTTCAGTATAAATTGGATTTTAAAACATATAAAATATTTCTATGCTTTTATAAAAAAATCGTGAATTGGCGTCCCGTCTTAAGGATTAAATTAAAATTACATTAACCATATTACGTGATTGAAATTTTGAAAAATAGAAACCATATTTGAATAATCGTAATTTATAATGTGAAAAAAATTAAACAAATTTTTTTTGAGAAAAAATATTAGTTAAATTAATTTAATTTATCAACAATTATTAAGAGTCAAATAAGGGTAAAAAAATACTTACACTCAAATTGGAAAATGGCCTAGAAACGGGTTAAAAATCCATTTTATGATCCTAATTAGACCATATACTACCTTTTATATAATTATTATCATTATTGGATATAAAGGAAGAATAAAAAATGTAGGTGGAATTCCATTTTAAAAAACTTTCAGGCATTCCACTCCTACTCCACTAGAAAAGGACAATAACATTTACCACATAACCACACCTCAAAAACAATTGGATCACCCAAAATACTATCAAATAATCTCCAAAAACCCACCCCTTCATAACAGTAAGATCTATTTGGGAATAAAACCAACACGTTAATAACTTTGGTGAAGTCCAAGAGGATTTACTGAAAGAATATGTAACATCCTTTTTCATGATCTCTAGATTTATTTTCATTCTCCACTACGTAAACTCTTATTAATAAATGATTATATAATAATATATGTATTTTAATCATATTAATTTTTTTTTTATTTTTTTATTTTTACATATACCCAAAAATCAATATAATGGGACACAAACATATCATTCTTGTGTCCCATAAACTACTACCTCGCAATATGATGTTATTCATTTTTTATTTACCACCTATAATGATTAGGATTATTATTTAAAAAATATATTATATTATATATATATTTTCTATATTTATGATTTATATATTATTATTATTTAATTATTAAATATCATGTAACCTTATATTTTTTAATTTTTCTATATTCAATAATTTAGTTTTGGGAAATGGGGACTAACCCTCCTCAGAGTGATTTTGTTAATTCACACTCTACATTATATATAATAAAAAACATTTATCCAATATATATGATATATGTGGTAAAATAATGATACTATAATTAGTGTATATATATATATATGTAATTTACATTCTTTTATTCATTTTGATAACTAGAATGCAAAAAAGGATCATTCATACATACGACCAACCATCTTGATAAACAACATCTTCCAACTAATATTTCAATCAATAATATATTACGATATATAAATATATGATGAAATAAGATGATATTTATATCATGGTTTAAATTAATTTATATCCCGATGTATATAAATATATATGCGGAAAAACAATATAATGAATTATGTCACATGTGAAAGAGAATAGAGATATTACCTAAAATATAACCATATAAATGATTTGTTAATAATTGGGTAATATAAATATATATATTGAATTAGACATACTAATATGGTTATGTGTTATATTTATAATAATAAATATTTATTATACATGAGTATTGAATGATTACGAAAATAATTTAGGCATTAGGTAAAGGGATTTTTCGTCTAACTATTATTTATCTATGATTTATGAGTTAATCACCACACAATTGATATGATTCCTATATATAATGAACATGAATATATTATATTATTTTTAACTTTATATTTATGTCTATTTACATATCAATTTTATTATATCTCTTTTATTGGTTGTATGTTTCAAAATTTACCAAATCGATATAGTATATTTTTCTAAATTTTCATTACACGAGACACGTGATACAAATAAAAAATTGTTTTCAAATGTGATTTCAAAAAATGTTTTAAAAAATATTTTAAAGGGGGTTATTTTAAGATATATTTAATGGAAAATAATTTATAATTTTAGTTTGGTTTCTTATATTTTTAAAATAAATTAAAATCTATTTAAAAAAATGGTTATTCAAAAAGGTTTATGTTTTAAGAAAATCAAATAAGAATGGATATTTTCGTAAATTAATATTTTTAAAAGATCTACCCATATTATTATCCATATAAGATAAAATAAATTTGTGTTACTCGTACCTTTATAAAAAATCATCCAAATATTCCATTCAAATTCTTTCTCTAATTCGGTTAGGTTTTGATGGAATTAATTATTAAGCCTATTTCTCTTTCATGGTTTTTATGATTATGAATCCCACAAACATTCGTGCATTTTTATTTTATGAAATTAATATAAACCCATCATTTCTATATATTAAATGTTATTATTTCATGTTTATGTCAGTCACTTCTCTTCTGGGGTTATGATATGATTGTCTATGATTTCGTGACACATGTATGTATGATTTCATTATTAGATGGGTGGAACCTATATATCACTATAATGAATTATTAAATATTTATATCAAATGATATAATGAGGGGAATCAATTCAACGAGTTTGATCTACTATGGAAGATTGTGAAACTAACCCTATAATGGGAAGATAGGGAAGCCCAATTCACAATGGGATGATAGTTAAACACTACCCTTTATAAGTAACGAATTGTGACTGGATGCGGTGGGGTTTCCCATCTAGTAGGTGTAGTCCCCATAATGTTCCCAAATAAGTTTTGGACAATAATACATTACATATATGTAATGATTATACATGTTTATATGTCCTCCATAATTTTTTTTTGTATTTTTCCTTCAATAAGATCATCTGGTTCGTGTTCTTGAATATAATATAATTTCATGAAAAATCAACTACCAATTATTATACCATGTATTATTAGTTTGTTTTTTATTATCCATGATAACATATTCAAATGTTATGATAATTTTTACACACCCACATATTCATGATATGCTTATGTAATTCCTCTATTAACACTTACTACGAATTAAATATAGCCAATTTATAATTCTTCAATTCCAAGGTTATTTAGAAAGGTTTTATATAAAAGTAATGAAGGGGGATATATTTAAATATGATGCTTAATATCATACACAATTATATAATAATTGGCTCCATGGATCCACATAAACTAAACTATTATGGACCATTGGAATGTATTTTTTCAATGTGATGAATATTAATCTAAATTTATTTAATATACATTTATGTTATTCTTGTGTGTTTATAGATGGTATAAATTGAATAATTTATTCACAATTTGTTAACTATGATGATAAAAAAATTAATGGGATCTTTATAAATATTTATCAGGATTTTTTTTGGAATATCACTATGTATATGTCAAATGAAAAGAGAAATTATAGGAAAATGTTTTAAAACGTTGCTAAATGATTTATTGAATGGTCTCCTAGGAATATATACCTGTTTGGATACTAAAATATGTTGCGACTATTAATATATTCACCTAGGGGTAGTAACCTGATAAACAATATATTTATTAAGAACCGATCTGGAACTTGTTCATGACAACAATCCATACTACCAACCATTATTGACAGTCCTAAGTGATATGCGTTGGGAATTTAAACAATATATATGAACCATCGTGAAGGATTCAAATAGAACAAGACAATGAATAACAGATGATAAAAATAAGGTATAAATGATTAATTAAGTTTGTGTCTTGATTTAGATATCTTATAAGTTATTTTTCTCAAGATTATGTTTTATTTCATATGAGTGGGGTTTCTCACCCAATGATTTAATGTTTTTTCAATATTATTAAATATAAGGAACTAGGTTGACATTGATTTTTTTATTTGTGTAATTTATGGCAATGATTGAAATTTATTTCCCATATATAAATCTCATGAAGTTAATGAGTAAGGTCCATGAGTACTAGTTATACTAATAATGATAAAGAGACTATAAATATAATTTCAAAGTTATGTGATGTTTTTTTTAAATTATTTATTTTAAACATAAGTATAATGATTTTATTTTGGCTGAGTAACTTTAATACAAGATTCATATTTAATTATCTAGAAAACAAATATTACGTAATATGATATTGAATCATGAGTTATGGATTGCAAATAAATTTGGATAATTGAAGTGTATATGTGCATAAATTAGAAAATACTATTATATGAATCATTAAGTATATGTTTTTTATTATGTATTTTCAAAAATAAATTAAATTTTGACGATGAACTAGAAAATGGATTTAATGGAAAGGTGATATTTATATTAAGGAATGGTAACACATAATGTATTCCAAATACTAATAAAAATGTGTTTAGCTTGGGTAAATATATGATAAGTGTGGATAAATTCAATTATATAGTACTGATTACCTTCGAACTGATTATTTATTTGATGAAAAATTAGACCATGTCATCATAAATGATATTTTGAAATTGATTAATTTAAGGAATATATCATTAATTATTTGGAATAAATAATCATGAATTTTTTTCAAAATGATTTATGGAAATTATGATTATTATTATGTTTCTAGAGAATAAATATTGAGGGTATTCACATGTTTGTAATTTAAAAACCATGTGATATAAATTGATATATAAGGGATAAATGTTACAATGATTTAATATAAATATTTCAAATGTTTTGGATTTTCATATTATTGAAGTGTTATATATTTAACCATTTATGGAATGTTTAAGTTGAACATCAGATAATCCTTATATGAATACTGTTTATCTCACTAAATGATAATTTATTAATTTTGTAAAACCTACTATAACAACATTGTGTCGACAATAAGTAAAAAAATATGTGATGATTTATTAAGTATCTCATGATATGTTAGTGTGTGCGTTAGGATAAATCCACAATACTTTTTTGAGTAAGAGGATAAGTAGAAATTGGTCAAGACATAACAAAAGGGTGGATTATTATTTATGAATTAGAATGATATCAATTATGTATATCTTCTTGAAGGAAAAATTATTTAATATTATGAATTTGTTTTGAAATAAGATTTTGTCATATTATCCTCATTTCTTATGATATCATTGAGCTCTGTCATGCTTCTTCAATATATGTGTATTTATTTATTACATCATTTGGATAACTTATTTTCTTGTGGTCAATGATCTTAATCAATATCTATAATTATTTACACTTTTCATCACATGACATGTTTTCACTTTTCATGTCTGTTCTCAAATGTGGTATCACAGTTATGCGTTACTTGGGGGAAGATATATGATTCCATCATTCCCTTATTAATTGTAGATTTGGATATAAATTTTATTATTCAGGTTTCATTGAAAGATAATTTCAATTATTGAACCTATTATAACATAGATGAATTTTTAGGGTCAAATTTCTTTTAAGGGTGTATAATATAACACCAAAATATTTTGGTTAATAATTTTTTTAATTAATTTAATATTTAGATATTTTTCGTTTAACACAATATTGAATGTTGTTTTTGTTATAAAAGACATTAAATGAATCAATTGTATTACACAAAACCATCTTAATATTATGATACATAAAAATATATATATTATCCTGTGGTATAGGAAAGATCTATATTTTTCATGTATTACACATTATAATGAGTCCATTTTAAAAAAAACATTTACACGCATGGTTGAGTTTTACCAAACTATTAAAAAAATTATTTAAATAGTTTTATTCTCATCACCTATCCACTGCAATATAATTTATGAATAACATTATCAAATTTGGGAAAATATTATTTAAAAATTTATATAAAATGAATCTATTGGATATAAATTTCAATATGGGAAAGTAATAACTGTAAATAAATAAATAAATTAGCTTTATATTAAAACTATTTTTTATATAATATCACAATTTTGTGACAATAAATTATATAAACCTGTTTTTATTAATGTTTTAAACAAAATTTATATATTATAATTCTTATAGATATTTTTTATACAAATAAAATTTATTCAATATACAAGATAAAATAAATCATATTTTATGATTAAAAATGATTTTCTCTTCTAAAAGAAAATTATACATAAATATAATAGATATCTCATTTTGAAGAATATTTAAGAAAATATTATAATTGTTTATAAAAAATTAACATAATTTTTAAAAAATCATAATATAAATTCAATTATGGTTAATTTTTGGTATTTTTATATGAATTTTTTATTGAATAATGAATTTTAATAAATTTTAATTCCGAACATATTTTTCATACATTTTTTTAGTAAAGATAATTAATATTTTTGATTTTTAATAATTTTCATGTATATCAATAATATATTAGTTATTTTATTATAGGTTATTGGAATCAGTTTCACATTTAAATAGGATATAAATACACACCATACTTTCGAACATTTTTACATTCAATGCACATTTTTTCATGATCTATTCTTGATTAAATATCAAATAATATCGTCCTCTTATGTTATTGGAATTTTAAAAAATATATTCAATATATGAAATTATCATAATATATTATTTCAAATAATTTATTAATTGTTAAAAAACAATTATTTAATGTAATTAAAACTCAATACAATGTGAAAGACAAAAATTATCTTAACAAAGTACAAAACCATACTATTAAGGACAAAAATTAGAAGAAAACGTTGTCAAAATAAATTATATGGAAATATTGCAACCAAATAATCCATTTTATATAATTTGGTTCTCTATTAGTGAAAATATTCAGAAAAATAATGTTTTTGGAATTCCATTTTCCAAAATTTATTAAAATGTGACACCTCATCCACTATAAAATGCTACTCACATCTCCAATTTACTCAGACCTATAAATCTCTTTGGTTTGATGAAAATATTCTCTAATAAAATCCAAAAATCCATTCATTTATATAGGTTGCATCTAATTGGGTAAAAATTTATCCAAGGAATCCCATTGGTTAAAAATACGATGAGTATGAAAAATAATAGGTAATATCCTTCATCAATCTCATTCGTTTTAATTTCTTCTCCACCCCATAAAATATTATAATATCATTCTTATATAATATACTATGTATCATAAATATATATATATATATATATATATATATGTTATTATTATAAATTTTTGACAAAAACATACATACACATCCATATATAGTGTAACAAACTAACTGTTATTGTGTATGGTGAACTACCGTCTCGCGAAACTTTATAGTTCATTTTTCAATTACCCAAACCCATTATTATGAATTATGATAGAATGTATCATTTTATATGAAATATATGATAATTATTAATGTATTAATGATTTTATAATTATTATATAGTACATAAAATTATTATTTCTATTTTGTGAAAAATTATTTAATTTTGATTGGCAAAGTGTGGACTACCGCCTCCTCTAGGAGATTTTATTCATTCAAAATCTACATGAAACCTATTATAAATAGGTAAAATAATAATATATGATAAATATTAAATAATAATACTAATATAATATATATATATATATATATACATATTTATATCCTATACTTTTTACATTTAATATGATAATTCACCAGAAACAACGTCCATGTCTTCATACAAAATACCATCACTATGAATGATGTATTCCATTTCATATTTATATGCATAATAGTTTTTTATAAATAAATATAAAAACATTTTTCAACTTATATTAATATCATTTTATACATTATTTTAATCATGATATAAATATGATGACTAAAAGTATAAAAACTTAAGACACATGTGGCAAAAACGTAGATATTACTCAAAACATAACATTAACATGGATGTTTTAATAAGTGGATAATATAAATCCCAATGAGATATTAGAAATAAGAAAATTTTATGATGGTATATTTATATTAAAACTATATGAATTATACAATAGGTTTTCTTCAGTATGATGAGTGTCAAGACATAAGGTATAAATATTTCTACTATCACATTTATTCTTATATCATTTATACATTCTTCAACACTCGAATAATTTATGATGTGTATATAATGCCCATGAATATATTTTATGATTATTATATTCAAATTTTAGGGTATTTACATATCGATATAATGGTATATCTTTCATGGGGATTATATTTAGAATGCTAAAAATCTACAAATAAGTTTTTCTTGATTTGCCTCCATTGAGACACATCTAAGGAATTAAAAAATAGTATTTTAAATTAATTTGAAAAATTTAGTCAAGAAGTTATTATTGGATGGAGGAATTTTTAGGACCATGTTTCATTATTATTAACAACAAGACAACTTCTATATCTTTTAGAGTTTCCATGGTCGGGAACTTGCGGTGGGATGTTAGGTTTTGGAGGAAACCCCATGGTTTTATTCTATAAGGATTTCTATATCAGTTTTTTCTAGACAGATTATATAGTTTGTAATTATGGTAGGGATAACCACTAAATGACTTGTAGATATTCTACAAAAATAAATCGGTTTTGTCACTTTTTATGATGAGTACTCTTTTCGGGCATCCCCCTCTTGGTATCTCGGTCTCATCTGAGGTGATAGTTTCCTCTTATAGTGGGGAGTCCACATGGGACTCATCTTGTCAGGAACTCTGTTTCATCTCTAATTTTGGATTATAAATTTTTAGTTATATTCAAATCTATCAAACCCAAATCCCCATTATTCATAAAATATTGTGTTTGATTCACATTCAATGGTATTGTAATGTGAGGTTGTGGTGACCGTATTGAGTTTATTTTTTGTTTTTTTATATAATTAATGAGCCTCTTTGCAAATATTTAAGGAGTTTTGTATTAGGATATTGAATGTTCTATTTTGATGGGTTCTTTCATTTGATTTTAAACTAGAGGTGCCTTAGATTTTGGGAGTCGACGTCACATGGAGTGGAGTCCATTTTGGGACTCCTAAGATTATTTTTTCCGGTCATTTCTCTTTGATCTCAGTGTTTTGGCTGCTATCTTATGTTGTATGATAGTAACAACTTTGAGAAAAGAGGGTGTACCTGTTGTTTTTTCAATGTAATATTATTATGGATTTACCATGGACATTTTTTTTATGGTATGGATAATTATCACACATAATTTTTATTTTAGCCCTAGACCCGTCCCACAGTTGGTCTCGATTGTTTTTATCAGGAAATAGATGTCACATGTTTTAGGTCTTGAGATAGATTTGTTGGATTTTTGTTTGTGTCCCAAATAAAAATTTTAATGTTTGGAAATTTTTCATGTTTTAGGATGGTATGTGGACGCTGTATGGGTAGAGAACGTCGTCCAGTCATCCGAGTTCCCAAGAAGTCTCCTCTAGAATAGGAAAATGCCACTACATAGTCTGTGCAGGGTCGCTCGATGAAATAAGGGTAACCATGTGGTTGAACTTCATTAATTAATATTATAATGTTAAAACGAGAGTAATATATAATAATAAATTAATTAAATTGAAGGAACAATTACTAAAAAAATTTATAGAATCAGGTAATATATTAAGAATTATTTGAAATAATTTAACAAATAACAATATTATTGTTATTATATATTATTATTATTGTTTGTTATAATTTTTTTATTGGTTTTAATAATATTAACATTATTAATATAATTATTTATAATTTATATATATTGAAAAATATTATGATTGTGGTGTTATTATTAATTATTATTAGGATATTATTTCATAATTATAATGTTCTTCAAAGTATAGTAAATTTTTTATTAGACTTTCCACATTTATTTCCTTCCTCTCTCCCCCTCTACATAGTCCCCCTTCTCACTGTATATGGCAGAACACCCCCCCCCCCAATGTAATAACTCCCTCTTCCACAACACAACCTATGTCATCCATTTACTCAAGTGAGATCCCCCTCTTATTTCCCCTATCCACATAACGTGCACCCCCTACTCACACCTTAACTTCATTCAATACCCTCACCCGCACTTAATCCTCTTCAACATGTTCACCACATTCTGGAATCCTTTCATTCCATTTCCAACTTATAAGGTCACTTGTTGCTTCCCCAGTACCTCTGTTGTGGGTTTTATATCCTACTAGGTAAGGTTTTGGATCTACTATCCTTATGTTTTTGGTTTCAGGTAGTTATATTTTGTTTGGGTGATTAATATTCATCAAATGTTTTCAATGTTCTTGTTTAGGGTTCCATATGAGATACTAAATGTTTATATGTTGTTTGGTTGAGGCTTGAATGGGGTTTATACCATTTTTACGGAAGATCATTTGTCTAAAGTTGGTGATTTTTTGCTTAGAAATTATCTGATAATTTTATTATGCATTCTGGATAATTTTTATATGTGTTATGATTTATGTATGTAGAGATAAATTTATTATTGACTTTTTTTATATACATTGGATTTTGAATTATTTTATTTTCCCTTGTTAAAGTATTCATGGTGTGTATAACATTATTAAGCCATTGTCAGGGTTTCATAAATTGATTTATTTATTTTTTAAAGAATATAAATGGTGAAAATTATGATTTAAAATGGTAATGTCTTTTGGATTGTTTTAAATTGGCCTTTTTTACAAAACTGGGTGTTTTTTTGGTGAAACCCCTTATTGTTCCATTTGTAAAAATTTTATGAATTGGTCAAAATATTAATTAAATTTTTATTGTGGTAAAAAAATTATATTTGATAATATTATATGTGTGTTTATGTTTAATTTTTTTTACAAGAAATGTGGTGTTTTCATGTGTAAATCCACTATAGGTCACATGGTTGTACTGTATAAATAGTGAAATTGCTTTATTTAAATATGTGAAAGTTTCAAATTTTGTTTGGAAAATTATTTTATGTCTAGTTATGTTTTAAATAATGTTTCACGTGATATTTTTGGATAAATCTATTTTGTCTGATCATTAAAACTATTTTATAATTGTTATAATGTTATGATAAATTATTAAATGTGGTATGATGTATATTTAGAAAATGTTTTGATTGCAGTTTTTTTAAATGATTTTTCATTTACAAATAGTGAACGGTGGTATGTGAGAATTTGTATGGTGGATTTATTATGAAAATTGTATTTTATAACATGTTGATCTTGTTTGAGCACAAATAGGGAATCCAAGGTATCTAGGTGGGTAGACTAGGACTAGAATGCTAGTGATTCAGTAGTGGCATGCTACCTATTTCACTTTCAAGATTAACAGTGACAACACTAACTAAACTATTACGATGATTGTGGACCACAAGTCCATTAGGGTTTCCCCTCTTATAGGTTCATATATGATATGTTTATTGTTTATGGTTACATTTTCATCAAGATATGATACACTTAGGGCCCCACTGTTTGATAGTTCCTGAAGATACTCTTAGTGAATACTTCCCAATTATTATTTTGGTATATACAATAAAAACAAGGTATGTTGGTTAGATATGTTTTGAAAAAAAAATCACGTTTTCAGTAATTTAACATTCATTGAAATTTTTTTATGTTAATACTATGTTCCTTGAAACAGATTTATATTTCTAGTTGAACTCATTAAATGTTGGTCGATATAACAGCTATCTTCCAAAAAATGGTCTTAGAATGTATGTATATTATCATGGATGTATGTTTATTTTTAATTTAATAATTAATTTATAGAATCAAACATCCTAGTGGAATACTAATAGGATTTTTCCCACACCCTGCAGACACCTTTTGGGGTATGAAAACATTGTTTTATTTTGTTTCAGGTTAGGGAAAGACATGTAGTGTTCGAAGGTTTTGTTTTTGAGTGGAATTTTTTTGGACCATAGTGGTTGAATCTTGAGGATGGTTGTAATATTTATTCCGAGAGGATTGCGGTGTAGTTTTTGTTCCCCAATTCAACTTTTCATTTTCTTATTTTTTTTGTTGTAAATTTAAAATTTTGAAATTGTTAAAGACAAGTATTGATAAACACAATTTAGATCAGGATTTTTGGATTTGATATTTAATTTATTTTTTTTGGTTTAGGAAAATCATTCCCTCGCATTCTATTTGATACCCAAACACTTGTTCTGGCTCATGTCGATTGGGAAGGCCCTTCAACACATATCATGGATGGACTCAGGTGACAATTTCAGGGTCGACCCAGGTTGGTTCATGACATATCTCTTCAATGCTTCTATAATATCATGAAAATAATTAGTAATCTAGTTTAAATGGGGTTTACCAATATTTTTAAACTCTCCTTAAAATGATCATGATAGATTAGATATCATTGAATATAATATTAAGAATTTACATCATTAGAAATTTGGTTATATGTATGAGATTATTTCATTGATATTATCCATGGATTCATTTTATGATAATGTAATTATTTTAATTATATGTTTTTTCACATATTTACAATGTAATATATATGTATAATTCATTAATGATTGTTATTTATTTATTATTGATAGATTTTAATTTACATAACTCTTACTGAGAATATGTGGACATAATTATTATTTTTCCCTTACTGATGATTTGAATACAGACACACTAATTGAGTTCAGTGAAGTTGATACTTTTTCATTAACATTTTCATATTAAATGATAATAAATTTAATTTTATATTCATGTAGGTATCATTTTTAAAATGAATAAAAAGCTATTCTTTTCATTGGCATGAAATCTCCTTTATCTATTCCTAATGTAATAATGTAACCACTGATGCCATGTTTCATTGGTTTGAATATATACTATTATTATCTACATAAGATCAGTATAGACCATGGCCAATTTGTTTTGGAAAAAATATTTTTGGGAACATAGTCTTAGAAAAAATTTATAATTATATAAATTGACGAAAATCCATATTCTTCAATGAGGAAGAGATTATATGATTTCCCTTAAAATGCATCCATGTATGGATAATAAAATGTTATTTTCTTCTATAATGGTTGTAACTATATGTATTAACTACCAAATGGTGGCACTTGTATTTTAATCGATCATCAATTGGTGAAAAAAATGGCCTTAATTTGAATCTAGTTTGGCATTCATGGGGGATTTATTTTTTATAATACTAATTTTTAGGAAATTTATTATGATTGAATTGGATTAATTATGGAAATGATTTTTCTAATATGAACTTATGATTTCATAGAATAACAATATGGTGAAATTATTTTGACATCGTATAAATGATTATACAGTTTTACCTCTATGATTATTATTTCACAAAACTATTCTTTTTGATTTAGTCCCTATTGGTAACCCAAAATCATTTATGATTAAAATGAATATAATGGAAAATGTTGTGATTATAAGAAGAAAAATTGAATTATTAAAGGAGTTAAAAATATCAGTATTATTTTTAATATTTCATCTTTTTATATTATTGACATTATATACCATAACCACCGCTATGACTTACTATAGAAGTTAAAGATATGTCCCTCATAGATCTAGAGTGGTGGAGACTGTAGAAGGAAAATGTCCTGATTTCTATTATGTATGATATTTAGAAAGAGGCACCAAGGAGAGTGTTTCAAAGGAACTTGAGAATTTATTATTTTTGGAGATGAAGTTCATAAATTGATGAACTCAAAAGGAAAATTAGGGAGTTTACTGAAGAGAAATAAATTTAATTTCTTAAATAGATATAAATTCTTTATCTAGAATTTTAAAACATTCCATTATTTGAGTTATTTCCCTCAATATAATGTTAACTATTCGACAACGTAATGTCCAATGATATAGTGAAATGGTAGGATTATTTATTTATTGTTATTGAAGTATTATATTGTAGAATTATTTATATCTGTTGTATTTTTGTTTTAATGTCTGTGAATCATCTATGGATTGTGATTATTTTTTTGATTAATAAATGTATTCATTTTTTATTAACTCTAGAATTATGGATTATGTCATGAATTTATCATTTTTGTTATTATAATTAATTCAATATCACATTCCCCACATTTTTATGTCTATTTACATAGAGTTAAATCATGATTAAGGATATTTTCAAATACATTTACGCAAATAAAACCCAGTGTTTTAGTATATTAAAATGTTCATTAATAGGAAATGAATATATATTTTTTGGAAATATGATTATATTAATTTGTAAAAATTATGGATTATCATATCATTAATGCTGTAGAAATTATGGTTTATCACAAGTTGGTAACATTAGAATAATTATATACATATATTTCTTGAATAAGTACGACATGCATGTCAGGGGAAAACCCATCACATCCATTGATGTCGCAGGTCTTGAAACCAAAACTGAAGCACGATATGGTTGAAACACTTACCACTAGACTACATGATGTTTTTCTTATTTAAAAATATCTTATAATTTCAGAATAAATAGAACAATTGTTATGTATTGGGTGTTTCAATTAATGGCTAATAATTAATTTATTATAAATATATTTTCTGAAATTTGTTTTGAAAATATTTTGAAATATAAATAAATTCTTATCACTTGTTTATTGATCTTATTATCCATTATATTTATATAATCCATATTTGTCAATAAAAATTATTTTTTCTTTATTATATTAATATTGTAAAAGATGATGTTGAAAATCATCAATTCATAATTGAAGGATGAAATTATGACAATGAATTTTATGGATATTAATAAATAATATTTTCATTTATACATATACAATAATGGAATACATCATTTTTATGCGACGAACTTGATGAAATTATCCTTTTATTATAATTTATAAAATTGATGTTTAAATCATTAAAAATTTACGGTTTTTTGTTTGTCAACATTTTTTTAATAATTTAATTTGATAGTATTGGTGATCTCCATCACCTTCAATTATTATATATGTTATTAATAAATGATTATCTTTTAACATCTCACTAATATTTTCCTACAAAGAATCATCTTTATGTTTTATTATAAATGAAATTCAATATTCCATTTAATTATTATGAAATAAAATATTTATTAACCATTTTTATAATCTAGGTTTTCAACAAATTAATATCAAATAATTTAACTATTTTTTTAAAATTTCAACTTCTACTTGAGTGGATGAAATTTATTAGAGGTGTGGAGAATTAAATAACCCAATATTAATATATATATATTTATATCAATAAATTTAACCTCTTTCAAATATTTAGGTATATGAACCCTCAATAGTATAAGGGAACATTGATTGTTTAATAGAGAGTAAATCATAGAACAACAATCCAAAACAAAGCATTGGATACTATTTGAAAATGACCATTATATCCTAAAAAAATAATTTTATTGTATCAATAGGACTACTGGAAGTGCAAAATATAAATATAGTTTTCCTAGTAAATATATATATAATAACAAATTATTAATAAATAATCACTAAAATTATTATTAAAATAATTATATAATTGAACAAAATTGTTATAAATTTGTTTTCCTATTATTTTATGATTGGAATTATAATTAATTTATATCACTATTGGAAATATTTTTAATACAAATAATACCATTTTTGAAATCATTATATAATAATTATATTACGGTTTAATGTTTTTTGGAACATTTTATTTTTTTGGAATGGTGAATAATACTTATCTTTCAAATATTATTATATTATAAATAAATTTTCTAATTTGAACGTCCCAATATTATTTAAATTTGATTTAAAAACTTAATAAGTTTTATTTTACTATATCTAAAAAATAATTACATTTTACTCATCAATATACATGATTGTTATATATATTAAATTTTTGGATTGAATTAAATTTTTTTAAAAATTATTACTATATTCACAATGGCCCTACATTTTAATTAATTTAAATAATATTTAATAATTAATTTGTTTTATTTATTTTTTATATATTATTATAGGTGAATTTAAATCTATATCATTATTTTTAATATTTATATTGTTAAAATAATATCATCATATAATTGAAAAAAAATATACAAATATTATTATTTTAAATAACCCCAGGTTTTATTCTAGCGTATATTATTAAAATAATATAAATTTAATTTGGAAGAAAATTAAATTCTTATTTAGAATTTTAATAATTTTTCTTATATAATAATTTCAACTTATTTTTTCACACTAAATAATGAAATATTATGATATATTTAATCATTACTTTGTTGAAAACAGGATTATTGGGGGTTAAGTAAAATTTATACATGAAAAAATTTCGTTAAATATTATATATCCAATTTTATTACCATATTTGGACTTTATTACATATAGGGTCTTTAATCATCAATTTTTGATCCATGGGAAATGTGAAAACAATGGAATATTATTTATTATTTTCTAAAATTATAAGTCTATCATCCACCTCAATTATCAATGGGAACTCCTTCCCTTCACTTCATTAGGCCTTTCAACTCATATGTCTAGAAAGATAAAACATCCTCAAAATCCTTATCAAAATACTATAGTAACTAGTCTTTTAAAAATACCAACCCATAGGGTCCTTAAAAAGAGATCAAATGGAGGATATTCTATATGAAGGCTATTGTATCCAGCAAACTCATAGTTTTCAATTATAATTTTTCCAAAATCGATTATTAATTTAAAATTTAAATCTAAAAAGACAATTATATTTAATATAATGAGATTTTATTTTTTTACGTAATAATAGTTATCCTTATCATTATTTATTAAGTGGAAAATAAATCCATAACTCCTGTGTATGGGTTATTACCACCTCATGCAACAACATATTTCATATTTGTTTATCTACAATCATGGATAATCCTAGTGGTGGAATTGATAAATAAATATGATTATAATAAAATTAAATTGAATATTTAAAATTAATTAATCATCATATTTATTACCCTGTAAACCATTAATGTAATTATATCCTCTCTCACACGCTCATATTCCTTATCGACTCCATATTGCGATCTAATTCATTTTCCATATTAGAAATATGAAAACTAATTCTAAAAATGTGTTTAAATAGATAATATTATAATATGAAATTTAATATCATTTTGGAGATAATGGATATAAATCATATGCACAATAATAAGGGATTCTACAAAAGAATTATATGTTAATAGAAATAAATTAGAACACAAAAAATTGTATTAATAAAATATTTTTAAATAATAGGTGATTAAATATTATAAAAGGATCATAAATTAAATTATAAATATTTATATGTTCAATTAATAAAATAAAAAATTTATTTAAACTATTATATATTATTTTAGAAAATGTTCAAGAAAAATAAATTCTGAGGTTATATATTTAGACTTAATTTACATTAAATAAGGTATAATATAATATTATACAACTAATTTCATTATATGGTGTATATACTACCCACTTTACCAATAATATCATGAATACTTTGTAATTCAATTTATTTTATGTTTTAATTTGAATTATTTTTCCCACATGGATTTGAATTGAATTATTACAATGTGTTAAATAATCATAGAAATAAATTATGTTCATCATGTGATATAACTATTTCATTGTCTTTGATATCATATGATATTGTGTGTAATAAATTTTATTATCCTATTTTTATTTACACATTTTTAAGTGGATATTATTTTGATAATAATGTCAATTCATTGATAAATTTTTAATTCTACGTTATTATCATTGTATGTATTTCTTATTTTAGGTTTTCTTCGGTGGAAAATTTCTTATGTTATACACCTATTTGAATTTTGGAGGTTTTTATAATTCACCATAGAAATTTTATATCATTAATCTCTTAAAATTCATGTTACTTAGTGACATAATTTATTTTTTCCTTCAATAGGGCTTCTGACTAAATAGTTGATAATGTTATAAGGGTTCATTTCACTATCTCATTTTAATAAGTAAAATTTAAACATAAATTTACAATAAAGTTAATAGATTTAAAATTTTCAAATGAGACACTTCATTTTTATTTTCTTCTAAACATTTAAGAATGTTCCACATAATTATACAATTTTTCAATATTTGGTAATTTAATTTATTGGTAATATATTTATAATAAATATGTCTTCTATTTGATCATGGGATGAAAATAAATTTTCATTCAGATCTAGGTTTTCAATAAGAATTACTAAAAACAATTTTAAACAATATTTTTCGTATTTTTTATTTATTTTTAATTTCAAATAATTAAAATTGAATCTTCATATCATTATCCAAATAAGGTTCTTTTTAAATTTCCTATAAAATATATAAAAGGAATCATTGTATTTAATATAAATGGCTTAAAAACCGTTCCTATTTAATTAACACAAATTTATATGAAGAATACATTTTAATTTCATATTTTCCTTTTTAAAATATTTTTTATCCTAATTTTATATAAATTTAAATTTTATAAAAAAATTATTTTCAAATTGAAAATGCTATTTTCATCGTGATTACATTAGATGATATTTTATTATTTTACATTTAATAATAAAAAATTATATTTATTATAAATATACTTAAATGGGGATATTTTGTAACTATTATTTCATTATTTGATATCTTGATGGTTTACCAGTAGTTGTTCTAGGGAATGTATTGAAACTCTCTTTCTGGATTTATTTTTTTAATCAGACCTTGAAATATTTTAAATATTATTATCTTTAGACATTAAATTTACCCTAACTATTGATATTGTTTATGATGGAATTTAAACTTTATTAAACCATATATAATTTCTATATATGTGGTTTTATTTTAATGTTATATTATTTTCTATTTAAATATTTATATATCATATTTTCAATTCCATATTGATATTTATTGATAATGCATACTTTTCATGAAATTCATTGACCATTCAATATAAAAGGAATCTTTTTTAAAAGTAGGGTTGGGTTGGGAATGTAATTATACAACACCATGATGCATCGATAGTATATTTAGTTGGATCAGTATTATATAATTACATGGGTTTTACCCATAGAATTGAACTATATTTCTAAGAGTCTTAACAATATATATATCCTGGTGATGGATATCCTGAAATATAATATTATGAATATAATTCAACAAGAATATATTTATTATTATACCTATTACAATTTCATTGATATTATACAAGGATAAATTTTTTTCCATGTTATTGATTGGATGAAATGTGTGTCTGTTTTTTTACATTTATATATTGATTATGAAACAATGATGTTTTTTAATTTATACATGATATATTCCACATTAAGTAACATTTTTAGGGAATCCAATATCATTATTACTATGTTTCCCTTCGACATAATATTAGGAATTACCATTTAATGATTTCATGGAATTATATTTTTTTAACACTTTTAATGTTTTATTTCATGATCATAAATGTAATGTGAGATAAAATTATTTTTCTAGTTTATTAAGACTAATAAATTAGTTACTTTATTGTGATGTGGCCTCATATATTTAATGTTTCACACCCCAAACAAAACCTTTATACAATATTATTATTTTCATCATGTTAGATAATATTTTTGATGTTCAGTTTCTGTTTATCAAGGGAATGTTATATTTTTTATGTTCTCTTTTTTTTTTGGACCAATGCATGGTTATTGGGAATTAATTGATGGTAAACCATTTAGATATAAAATTTTATATGGGTTCTCTTAGTCAAATTATTATTGAACAGTTTATTTTTTATGATATAAGTAGAGATTGTACTAAATTGTTTGAGTCCAAGGAGTAATCGCATGAACATACTCTTATTTGATAACATGCAACATGAGTGCAGAGGTGTTCAATTTTATATACCCAAGATTCATTGATAGGTTTACCAAACCCTTGGGAAAGCACATGTGAGTGTCCAATTCATCCAATAGGCTACACATAGTTGGTTTATGGTGTGTAAATCTGTGAGACATTCTGAGGTATTTAAAAAGTTGAAATTCCAACTTTAATCCTCTGTAGTTTTCATCCCATTTCTTGTTTTTCCTTCCTTGGTTTAGCATGGATCGTAGTAGTGGATCCTAAGACCCACCTAAATTGGTCTCCATCCCTTTTTAGTTCGTCCATGTTGTTATTTCGTATATTATTTTGGTTTTCAATTAATTTTTTGTTCACTTCATCTCCCCTCTCTTTTGTTATTTTTTTGTTAGTTTGGATTCATCTTGGCCAAAATCTATGATGAAAGTTTGAAATTATGATTTTATTTATCTAATTTTATAGAACATGATTATTTATTATGATTTGTTCTTCATCTTTTAAGGGTTTTTATCTTTTCACACATCATTGTGTAGGATTATTCTCCATTTACAATCTTTAAAATTTTATTTAATTATTTATCATTTTAGTTAATTTTCAATTGTTATTATGTTATTTTTTATTCATTATTTTGAATTTTGGTAGTGTTTTTTTGGAATTTTTTTAAAGATAGATTTTAAAGGATTTACCAAATAATTTTTATACCTATATGTATACAAATGTGTTCTTTGAAATGATAATTGTAATTTAAATTTGAAATTGTGTATATAGTGATATTGTTTTCCATAGTTACGTCATGGTATTTTAGGTGATGTTTGAAATTGAGTAGGGTATGTGGTTTAGTTTCCTTTTTATGGTTTGATGAATTTATAAAAAACCTTTTAATTAGTTATTATGACTTTGACTTCACATCATTAATTTTTTACGAACATCAATGATTTTCAATATGTATTCCATTTTATGAGTTTCTTTCCATGTGTGAACTAGTTGAACATATAGATATTACCAAAAATAAAAATGGGTTTCAAAAATGATTCACAGATTATATATATGATTTCGAAACATCATTCCTTTTTACTCTTCGATTATTTAAAATTACCATTTCAAATGAATCATTTAAAACTAATTATCTTCCTAAATAGTATATTGATTTAAAAATTATCTAAATTGTGGTTATAAATATTTTTATGTAGAATATTCTTGTTTAGAACCATTTTATTTAATTTTTGAATTACATAACTCGAAATGTATGTTTAGAACATTATAATTTAAATATGTAACATACTTATATAAATTCATACTTTGTTCATTTTGAACACTTTTTTTGGTATTCAACTAAATTTGGTAATGGTTTTGGAAATGGATTTCATATTTGTGATTCTTGAGACCTGATTTTTCCAATAATACATTTTGGGATAATTTATTTAAATGGGATATGATATTTAGGATATATTATCACCTTTGGATATTTATATGTGTGATGATAACCCTATGGATGACTTTTTACTGATAGGGACTTTTCAAAGGTGGTGTATGTGTTAGGTAATGTCATGCATGGTGGCATGCTTAGTTTATTTGATTTTTCCTAATTTTTTTGACATAACCACTCTCCCTTATAATGAAATCATAGGATTCATGGTAATATTCTAATGGTTATAGTAATAGTTTCTTACTAATCCTGATTAATTTATTATTACCCATTGTATTTTCAGAGTGGCTAGTAGGGATTTTCTGTAGTTGATTCTAGTTTAGAGAATCCAATTTGTTAAATTAAATGTAGTGGCACCATAAGTCAGATGGTCTATTCGTACAAATTATTTCTAGGTATTTATTTTAGAGAAACTTTTGAAATTCCGATGATGATATATTTATATGTACTATTTAATATAACCACACTTTTTTTATCTACACTTATAGTTTCCTCATGAACTATTTATTTTGTTTCTTTCATATCAGAAATGATTTATTATATCCCTATTTAGTATTCTTTTATTTTTTTTATATTTTAATTAGTTTGGTTTCTCTTTATTGGGATGGGAGTTTGTTTCAAATTTTGTATTTTAATTGAAATATGGTATTTAAAAATTAAAATCATTAATTGTTTTGAAAAAGAGAAATTCTGAAAAGATGATTTTGGTCCTTTAAGTGTGAATACACTACATTAAAAAATTAATATTAATGTAGCCTTTGGAGAAAATGTTAGGTAATAAAATTAATATATTATTTGGTGTTTACCAACTGAGATGTTTATACTCAAAAAATACTTATTCAACTCGTTTATAGTAAAACCAATCAGTTTTCTAGGTTTATGTTTTTGTTCATGTTATCCAATGTAATATTTAGTTATTATAGATGTTGGTACCCATGAGTTCACATATATATCATTTATCTCTTATTAGTGTTTGGTGTTTTTTGTGTTTGATGTTTAAAATATTCTATTGATATATTTCAATCATAGTCTGTGTTGTTATTGAATGTGGTAATGATTTTGCGTGTTAAACAAGGTCAAAGTATGGTGAGGGGTTGTTTTGGTCATTTCAAGGAGCTAGTTTCGTTTTATCCTATCATATAATGATATGATCAAATAAAATTAAATCTCCTCGTTTTTTAAATTCATATATAGATTAAATATTTATTCTCCATCTTTGGGAGATCTCTTTAGAAATGAAATGGATGAGGAATTCTTATCTTATTTGTTTACTACAATGTAGTCATTAGATGATGTATATATGGGTTTTCTTTTAATCCATGGAGGTTCTCTATCAAGTGAGAGGTGTATTATAGAGGGAAATTTTTTTTGGGAAGTTAAATTTCTTGGTTCCACATACTCATCCACCATACTATTCTCTCATATGTTTCTTGTGTGGTTTTTACATGAACATGAAGTCGTCATGTAAAATCCCTCATTAGGATTTATGAATATTTGGCCATATGGTACATCTAAATATGTTTTTCAACCATCATTTTTAGAATATGTAGTACTTATCAGAGTTCCCATGATGTACATTACGGGGAAGATGATGTGTTAAAGAACCATTTCTCCATCAATAGTCTCTAGAGTGAATCTATTCACATATTCATGAATGGATGGGCGTGGGGGTGCTTATGTACCATATTTTTTCTTGGGGTGGAGTGGAGAAAAATTACATTTTATTATTATTAAGGATTTCATTTTTCATGAATGATATTTTAAAATCATGGTGTTATAATTTTCATATGGTACATATGGTCATGTATAGTTGAAGTGAATCATTAAATTTTCATCCTTATTGATGAAATATTTTGTTTTCCAGTCGTACATTCATGGAGATACCTATGTCTTGTGTACGTGAATAATTTTATATTTATCTAGTGTTTGGGTTGAGTTTTATTTAATGATACCTCCTTGTTATTGGGGATTGCCATATTATTGGACTTCCCATGTTTGTGTTATTGTACTGAAATTTTATTTCAGTTGATAGAACTATTTTCATTTTATTTATCATAATATTCATGGTTTTTTATCTATATATAGTCATGCATGACTCATGGTGTTAAAAGGTCTCCCCGAGCATCATGGTTTCAGTTTTTTTGTTTCTATTTAATGTTTTTGTTCTCATTTATATTAGTAACGTTCTGGAAAAAAAATTATCTGGGGTGAAGAAATAGCACACCCCAATATTGGTATTTCCATTACATTTGTATTTTATTGATGTTGAATTATTTGGTTGAGTTTTGAGTTGTTTTATTGGTGATAATTTCAATGTTTTGGAGGTTTCAAGTGCCTTTTGTTCCCTTCCATGATTAGTTCCCATGGTTTAATGGTAAATCATGTTATTTATTATGGTATTTTGTGTTTCTAGTTAAAATTGCACTTAAACATCTTCTATTGTATGGTCTGATCATAGTTTTTCTCAACCCATCTATTGATATTGAATATTTGTGTGGATTTTTTATGGTGTTTGGGATTAATCCCAAAACAAGTACATTATTAAGATAAAATATGAAGAAAAAATGAGAGAGGGTTCTATAATTTAAAATGATCCATGTTTCTTGATATGGGAAAGGTTTATCAAACTATATGGCATAAACATGCGAGTACCCTAATTATACAGTAGGGCATTCCTAGATGGAACATGGTTAGAAAAGTATATTTCCAAATAGTGTGACTTTCCTTTGTAATTAAAATTTTGAAATTTGAAAATTCCACTTCAGGTTTTATATCCATTTAAGGTTTCTCCATTGTTTCTTAACATAGTATTATAGTGGGGGCTCCAAATAAAATCATTCATTTTTATACTTCATTAATTGATACCTCCAAGAGGTTTTTAGGTCTGTTAATTTGGTATTATGGACATTTTTTTCTCTTTTTCTCACCTATATTGTTTTTATTATTTATATTTTTTGGTTTGTCTTTTTTACTTACCAAAGTAGTTAGAGTTCATTTTTTTAATTTGTATCTTCGAAGTTAGTGTCTGTGAATTGGATCTCAATATTAATTCTTTTTTATAATGTGGGTTCCAATGGGTATTTACAGTGTTATGCTTCATGTCTCTATAAAGTTTCTTTTCTGGAACATTAAATTTCATTCATTAGTGTTTCTATCTAATTCATAAATTTTATTCATACTTATGAAGTGTTATTTTGAAATGTTGTTATGTTTTTGTGTTGTGAATTTGATAAAAATTAATTTTAACGGATATTATTTTTTATCTCTATAAATATATTTATAAAAATGTTTTCATTAATTTTAATTTTATATTAAATGTTAAATATATTTCTATTATTAATATATGTATTTTATCATGTCCTGTTAGATTTTTTAATTTATTAAATTGAATCTTGATTGTTTTATTAGTTCATTTTTATGGTATAATGACAATATATAATTTTTTTAATATTCTCAGATCATTTCTACTTCCTTAATGAATTATTCTATTACCACTAGTAATTTTAAAAAGGATATCATTGGATGTCACATATCCACATATTCACAAGGTGAACATATAGATTGGTATAAAAATGATAATTAATTTATAAAGTTATTCATAACTCAAACTGTAGCTTTCAGAACACCTTTATTTATTTATTATTACCTTCTTTATCCTTCCGTTTATATATGATTCTTTTAAATCCCTAGTGAATGGTTCCTCAATTTTGAAATTATCTCAAATTTGGTTCGGTATTATTTAATAAATAGTTGGACCTTTTGGAATGTTGATGTGTAATTGGGGAATTAAAAAAATCAAAAGGCATGTTTGGAACATTAGAATGTGAATTTGTTACTAAATGATATATGGGACCATTTGGAACATTTTTTTGATTTTTTATGTGTTCAACATAATATTCGATAGGTTTTTAAAATTGATTTGTCATTGGAGGATTTTAAGGCCAAATTGGTACATTGTGAAATATTAAAAAAATAGTTTTTAAAATTATATTACATGTAAACCTAGTTGTACCCTTCTAAAAGGTTTTATGTGTGTTTAGAACCCAACTTTTGACCTTATGATGAGAGGTCCTTTCCATAGGTGGTGTTTGGGATATCATAATGTTATCATGGTTGAATCTGTGAGTAATTAGATTATTCTAAACATGTAATGACATCACTATTTTCCATTATAATAATATCAAGAGGTCTATGGGCTTCATAAAAAGGTTAGAGTGAAAATTTCTTGATAATCCCGATTAAATGGATAGGTACACCTTATATTTATGGGTAGTTATGGATGGATTCTTTATCGGTGATTCTAGTTTAAGAATACAACATGTTATAAACATAGAGCTACCCCATATTCTAGATAGTGATTCTTAACTTAGTATGCCAAGGGATTACTTCCACTAATGTTTAGAAAATTTCAATTAATATAAATTTATATTTAATGTTTCATTTTATCATAATATAGTAATCTACCCTGATAATTTCTACATAAACTATTTATTTTATTTCTGTAGTAGCTTATTAGATTCCCACAACAACTGTTTTTTATTTTTATCATTTATGGGTATTTAACTTGTTTGGATTTTTCTTCAGGTGGTGTTTTGCTTCGAAATTATTATTTTTTAGGAAAACCATTTTTAAAAAAGTAATTGATGTGTTTTTTAAGGAAAAGTTATAAAAAAAGATATGTTTTCTCCAATAAATGTAACAAATATACTTTCAAAAATGTTTTTAGAGATAAAATTTGTACAATTTCATGAAAGGAAATGTATATGTGAAATTATATTTACCTAAAAATATATTTATTCTCACACACTTATCATGCAACTCGATGTCAACAAACCTGATCTATTTTTCAGGTTTAGGTTTGTTTTTGTCTTTCCAATATAGTGGGTGGTTCACATTAACAGAGGTAACTCTGGGGTCTCATAAATATCTGTTCAGTTTTGATTCGTAGTAGGATTTGGTATTGTTGATTGTCATTATTTTGTACATGAATCAAGTTATCTATTTATATTGACATCATGAAGTGTGCGGTGTTTTATTTATTCATATTAGTTTATCAGTGTGATAAATCAATCCCATTATGACATTATTTATCTCTGATTGATTAGACAACCTATGTGGATTGAGAACACCTCTCTTGACTTATAATGGGTAGGATGGGTGTTAGGATGGGTGGTATCATGGAATAGTCTATGAAATGATGAAAATATAATAAATTAACAAATAACAAAAGGAAACTGAGTTTGTGGTATTCACATCAATCATCTTTATATTTTGTTCTTATATTTTTTCTTTCGTAACCATATATTGGTTCATTTGTTTTTGAAAAACCCATACCTAAAACAATATAATCAATGATGGTTAGGTTTTTTATATAGATTATCTATATTTTGATTTAGTTAGTTTAGAATTCATTATATAATTTTATGATAATTGATTGTAGGATGGATTTATTTAAAAATAACAATTCTATGATTTCTTTGATTTTATTTATGTTGTTCATTATCTTTTATTTTTTGTATTTAAACAAATTCCATTCATTCATATTATAGTATGAACAATTATTTTTCAAAAATATTATTTTCAATTTTGTCATCATAATTGGTGATTATTATTAAATTCTATAATTATTGTTCCAACAATTACAGAATGTTGAAAAAAATAGTCACATAATCAAAATTATTGGATTGATAGTTATCAATATATTCATACATTTAGGAATCAAATCAATAAATTAATTTTAAGTTATTTTTTATACTATTCTAATGGAATAAATTGAATCCATAATATTTTTTTCAACAAAAAAATCCATTGATTCATCCACCACTTTTCATGTTGATGGAATTATCTCACTTTTTAGTCACAAATTACTATAACTATATTAATTAAAATATATATTCATAAAAATATCCTTACCAATTGATTTAATTTACTATTATCGACTGATTACTATGAAGATTTATTGTCAATGATTGTATTAACATTTAAAATGATATAAAGATAAAACAATCATTTAATCCACTAAATACATATTAAAAAAAATTTCTGTTTTGTGGATATATTTGTATACAACTAGTGATGGAAATGTCCTAAAATAGGATAGTTTATATTATCACATGGAGAATATATTGTGACTTGTTCAATCAATTGCAATATTATTAGTTGAAAAATATCATATTTTTATTCATATATTTAATGTAAAAAGAATTTATCCTGAAGACACTTTCTAAAGAGACACCTTTATTTCTTTATTATTGATTATATTATAAACATTTCATGGACAATTTTAATTTTTCCCCAATTTGACTACTTTTTTTTCACTATATTGAATTACAGAAATGGTTTACAAGACAAGTAATTAATAAAAGGAAACAAAAAAATGAAAAAGGAAACTAGTTATAATTATCTAAAATAAATGATTTCCTCAATTCAATATTTTAACTCTAGGTTCATCCATTAATGAATTAGATTCAATCATATTATTATCCACAACATAATCCATAATATTTTATAAATTACAGTCTCATAAATACTAATATAACATAATCGTTTTTCGGGATACTTCCATAGAACCAATATTTTTAATAGTTCTTAGTTAAAAAAATATTATTGAATATCAAATAATATGATAATATTTCTTATACTTGTCACTAATTTCATAATTTCTTTATTTTAGTTTTCTATAAAATTTTTATATCATTTTTATTTTTATGAATTATGATTTCCTTTAAAAAATCATATTAATCTATAATAAAATTAACTTAAAATCAGTCTAATGATACATAGATATTTTTGACCTTTTAGGAACTAGTGGAACATAAAACATTGATACTTTTTCGTTATTGGATTTCACATTGTAATATACCTGAAGAGAGATTCTAAAAACATTAAAACTTATTAGTATTTTACATGATTATTTTTCCTTCAATATACATGTATATGGAGTTGTGAATTAGTCCATATACCTGAAGATGTTTTTAATGTGATTCATGAATTATATACATTCATGTATGGAAACAAATAATGAAAGCATTCCCTCATTATAATATTAATTGTTCATGGTGAATTGTAAAGGATAAAGTATTATTTAATATGTTATGATAGGATTTTTTTTCCAGTCAAGTTATTTTTAATTTAAATATTGATCCATATGAAATAAATTGAAATTTATGAATAAATTCATGTACATAGTAGTATATAAATGAAATATTTTATTAATGCGAATTAATGATAAATATTACACATAGGTTAAATTTTGATGAAATAAATCTTCATGATGAAAAGCTTATATGAAGGTATTATTATGTATTTTAATAATACACTTGTAAATTTTATCATTTTAATATTGTCAAAAAACTAACCAAGATTCCCTTATACATAGATCACAAATTCAGAAATAACATGGATTTATGGTCACTGTTGATCGACATAGGTTGTTGAATAGAACCTGTTATCGTACAAGATAAATGGGGAATTTTTTCCAAAAATTAGTAGAAAAAATTATATAAATGTATTTATTTTCAAAACGACATAATTAGAATGTATCATTATCCATTAACATATATCAATAATGAATAATTTATTTTATACAATTACTTGTAATAATGAAATAAAACCCCAAAGGAAATATCACATGAAACCAACTGATTAAGGGAATATACCTTCCATAATATTTTCATTCACTTTTATCAAACTTTTAAGTATGATATAAACAAAAAAATGAAGAAAATAGCTGGTCATGTGCCATGAAATACAAGTAGGGTGTCCCCAAGTGATCTATAAAAATATTTCATAATATTAACAAAAATCAAATGTTTAAATCAAACATTTCATCAAAATACATTTCGAAATTTGAAAACACAAATATTATTTCATTTTTCAATGATTGATGAAATTTGAAACATGGCTAAAATAAACATTTAATATGAAATAGTTTTTATAAATCAACTAGAATGAATTAAATAATTTCATTGTCGATGGAATATATATAAGAAAATCAAAATAATAACTATTGTAATCCTTTCTATAAAATTGATGTTTCTAGTTTTATGAACCTTACACATAACATATTATTGAGCATGGAAATATGTGTATAAATTTTTTATAAGGATACTGATGAATTTGATTCATCAATATCCCAACATTGTTAAGATCTTCCTAACTATATTTCTATTTGGGTTTCCATGGTCAATTCATTGTGAGGTAATGATTATCCTATAATTATTGTCTCAAATAATCCATTAAATACATATGTTATCAATTTTACAAACACTAAATTAATAATGGGAAAATCATATCATTTCAAATCAAATAGTCATTTATAAATAAATTTCTAAGTTTTAGTGAAATATTACATTCCGTTTTTAATAAAAAGAGATGTATTTTTCATAATTTCATTCCAATTAAATGTAAAACCCATCGTAGTTTTTTTAAATTCAATTTCTGAATTTTAGAAAATAAATTCTCTAATAAAATATTAAATTCTATCAATTTAAAAATATTCCCTAATTCCAAATGCCATTGGATTGTGGAGGGGGGTCCCAAAATCCATATCAATTATAATCACAATTAAAAGTTATAAAACCGGGTATTTTCATGTAATGTGCCATAAATTTCAAGGATTTTTTTTCATAAATACTTTGGAATTTTACGAGTACACAGTTTCTGACGGCACCTGATTCTGTGCCCCAGTGTGCCTGGATTCAATTTCTGAAGTTTAGATCAGGTACTATAAGTAAACAAACAAATTGGTTTTTTAATATTTTGAACTGGTTCTTAGAATTGAAATGTGAGGGCATTGGTGAACTCACATTTCTGGTAATTGCATAAGAAGACCTTTACCAAAGATGCATTTGCACGGGAGAAGAAGTTAATTTTTTATGGATTAATTGAGAGGTGAATAAAATTGTGGAACAATTTTAGTTTTATATCTTAAGTGGTTTTAACCATCATGGGGAATTTAGGGTGGGACCCACTAACATCATAACTACCCAAGTGAGGATATATGTGAGGTGGGGCCCACACGATCCCCAACCATTCACATTTTCATAACTCTCACAAACACCTCCTTGGAGGCCACTCGGCCAGCCGGACCGAGCCACGCCGGGTCAGGACAGACCGCACCGGGCCTTGCTGGGCCACGCCACACCGGACCGAGCCACGCCGGGTCGGGCCGCGCTGGGCTGGGCTGGGCCACGCCGCACCGGACCGGGTCGGGTCGTGCCCTGCCAGGCCGAACCGTGCCACTTCGGGTCGGGTTGCGTCCCCTCGGGCAAGTTATGTTTTTCTTGGTACTGGTCTGACACCCCTGCTAGGTCGGACCCGATAAACTGGTTTAGCCCGACCCATCGGCCCACTAGGATAAACGGGTCGGGTCATTATCCACTTAAACATGGATTACATATAGACCGTGCATCCGATTGACGCTACGTCTATGGCACTAGGGCTCTCTCGACGAGACAGTCCTTTTTCAATACTCTATGTGAGTTTTGGACAGCTTTGGTAAACGGTTGGGTTTGGAACAAGCATTTTTTCCAGTCGTGCACCTGGAACGAAAATGCCAATATCTCTCAGACCAGGCATCTGTTGTACATGCCATCTTTCGCGTTGATTTCCTTTTGACAAAATAGAACTTTAGGATACATCAACTCCGGACATTGTGAAATTTGATTTATCGACCCCTTTTTACTCGTGGAGCGGACCCTCCCAGATTCGAGTACGCTGTGTGCTGAAACACTAGAGCTAGATGCGACTATGACGACGATGACGACTTTACTTGGATCCTACGTGGGTTCGGCAGCAAGGACGAATTTACTTTGATCCTACGTGGGTTCGTCCGCGAGGAAGACTTTACTTGGATCCTACGTGGGTTTGGCAGTGATGGTTACTGTACTTGGATAATATGTGGGTTCGGCAGGGGAGATGATTCAAAGGATATATCTATCATCTCCACCCCTCTTTGTGAGTAGTATACATGTGTGAGCTGAGTCTTTAATTTCAATCAATATCATCGATATAATTGAATTACATTTCATTGTGGACTGGGTAGTGCTTTCTTGTGTGGACTGGGTTGTACTTGGGCACTTGTGTTGGAGCCGAACTGGATTTGATGACTTAGTTATATGTATGGGAATATACCTAATTAGAGTTGGTTGATACTTTGTGTTTGTATCTTTTATTTGTTATTTATCCTTAGTGGATTTTGGGAGACCTTCGGGGGTCTCTGGATCCCTACTGAGTATCGTATACTCACCTTTTCATGGGCTATGCCCGCACTATGTTGTGTTGGATGCAGATGACAGACTTCACTGATCATGGAGGAGTCCTGTGCAGCGGGACAGTACCTAGAGGTGGACAACATGGCGGGACATTAAATGAGCATAAGGTTGGACCCGAAGAGATGAGGAGACCATCTGTACCCAACATTCATGTGGGATAGCCGTAGAATGACTCAGTGGTTGCTGATTTACATTACAGCTACCATACTTTCTTTTCAGTTGCACTATACTTTCAGTTGGGTTTGTATTCTGGCCCATTTACATTCTATCACTTACTTTTGTACTCAGTTTACTCAGTGTTTACTATATCTTGCATTCTCTGTTTTTTTGTTTACTTATATAAAGGCAATGCCTTCTATTTTATCATGATTTACGCCTTTGGTGCTAGTCACCAGCCCCTGGCCTATGGAAGGTGGGCTTGGGGTAGACACGGCACGGGCCCAGAGGACGGGTCATGAAAAATTGGTATCAGTGGGAGGATTCGATCCTATGACCCATGGGTTATCAGTCTAGGGTGTCCAGTGTTGGTACGGCGACCGACGTATCCATACACCAAGACCATGACATCTGATTTCCGACTTAGTGCTCTAAAACATTGATTGCATGTGTGACTCAAAAGTATCCTTTGTGATTAATTTTTGTCAGCTCACCTGATATACTGTATTAACCGAGGTGCACCTGTTTCATTTCAGGATGGCCCCATGATGAAAACTTTCTAGGGTTCTCAGTTATGTACGATATGGTAGCCCACCGAGCGATGAGGCCTTGGTGTAGTGCCCCATTACAGCGGAGGCACCAACGATACCTCTACCTGTTGGGCCACCGATACCACCATCCCTAGCAGCGGAGTGTCTAGGCCACATGAATATGCTGCACAAGTTTCAGGGATAGAGGCCGCCCAGGTTCGGCAGATAGATAGACCCTGAGGCAGCTGAGGATTGGATGGAGGCTGTTGTTCGAGTCATCATATCGGTAGGGACACAAGTATATCTTATGGCGATCCTTTCCACGAGTCTCTTGCATGCAGCAGCAGGTAGATGGTGGATCCTGATGTTCCAGGTGCACAATGAGGCATATCTACTATGGACGGACTATGAGAGCCTCATCCTCTTGGAGTTCGTTCCATCCACCCTCCGTGCAGTTCATATCTAGGAGTTACTAAAACTGTGACAGGGAAGCATGACAGTAGCCCAATACTCGGCGAGATTTACGGACCTCTGGTGCTACTCCACGAACATGGTATGAGACCCATTCCTTCGGGCCTGGACCTTCGAGCAGGGACTAAGGCATGAGATCAGGGATTCAATAATCTCCCTCAGAATTCCGACGCATGCAAGAGTACTAGAGTAGGATCTTCTTGTGGAGAGATTCCCTATTGAGCATAAACTAGCAGCGAGGCCTACAACAGGGCGACACAAAGGGGAGTATTATGCAGCCGGCAGTAGACAAATTCTGCAAAGGTACAAGCAGACCAGGCCATCAGGTGGACGACCTAAGGATACTAGTTCGTAGGTGCGAGGCACATGTAGCAGAGCCATTCGTACGAGAGGCAGGCAGTGATATGCATGTGAGGGGTAGAGCCATATGGCTCGTGACTGCCAAACCCTCCATGTAGAGGAGCAGCAAATGGTTGAGGGACCGCCCAGGCAGAGGCATAGGATCGGTCGTGGCGGTCCGCAGGGAGCAGGCGGACGAGTTAGAGGAGCTGGTCGAGCAGTAGGTGGTGGACGACGCTTCGGGGCCCTACCACTACCACCACTGGGAGGTCCACCCCAACCACAGGGAGCTAGCGGACAGAGGCAGGCACAACTTCAGGCAGTGGAGTATTACGACCACGGTGCACTTGATATGATTTGAGGTACTATCAAAGTCTACTCCATCCTTTATACAGTTCTTATAGACACAGAAGTGATTCATTCATTCATTGTTATTTCCCTTGTTCGGAGCTCAGAGATTACGACAGAGCCGTTGGGTCAATCCTTACTGCTAGAGACACTTACGGGAGCAGACTCGATGATTACACACTGGTGCTGGATGTTTGAGATTACTCTAGGAGGTGAGAGCTTCAGCTGGGATCTTTTTTTAGTGGCGTCAAGGGCTTATGACGTCATCTTGGGTATGGACTTGTTATCTACAGTCAATTCCCAGATTGATTGTATTAGGGGAGAAGTGCGGTGTATCTGCATGGATGAGACCATGATTACCTTCACCAGTGAGAAGGAAGCCTTTGAAGTGCAGGATGGTCTTACACAGAGGAGGAGGTAGCCGATCACACATCAGTTGGCTAGCCTCATCCTCGGAGTGGTTGATGTGTGAAGTCTGAGTTTTCCTGTTGTGGTGGATTAGTACGCGGACGTTTACCCTGACGATGTTCCAGGACTACCTCCTCAAAGAGAGGTAGAGTTCTACAATAACCTGTTCCCCGAGACAGTCTCGATATCTACTGTAGCATATCAGATGGATCCCACTGAGCTTCGATGGCTACGGGTACAACTGGAGGACTTGCGGGGAAAGGGATTCATCCGACCTAGTGTTTCACCCGGGGTTTCTACGATTTTATTAATGAAGAAGGAGGATGGGAGCTTACGACTATGTTTTGACTACAGTCTCCTGAATTAGGTGACCATAAAGAACAAGTATCCACTGTCGAGGATTGACGACCACTTTGATTAGATCAAGGGAGCACGATGGTTCTCGAAGATAGACCACAGGTCAGGCTATCCTCAACTTAGAGTTCAAGACGATGATGTGCAGAAGACGGCCTTTAGGTGTCAGTATGGCCACTATGAGTTCTAGGTTATGCCTTTCAGCTTAACCAATGCTCCATTAGTGTTCATGAGTCTCATGAACATGGTCTTCTAGCTTTACCACGATCTATTTGTCGTAGCCTTCATGGACGACATACAGATTTACTCGACTACTGTCGAAGAGAACACCTACCACTTACGGGTTGTACCAGACACCCTTTGAGAGCACCAGCTTTATGGTAAGCTCTCGAAGTGTCAATTCTGGATTTAAGAGGTTCACATCTTGTGGAACGTTATATCGGAGGTGGGAGTTGCGGTGGATCCTGCGATGATAGAGGCCATACATGCTTGGGAGCCACCCAGTAGTGTGATGAAGGTGCAGAGTTTCCTAGGTCAAGCGGAGTACAATCAGATATTTGTGCCAGAATTCTCCAGAGTTGCAGAACCACTTATAGATTTGATGAAGAAGGAGAAACCCTATCTGTGGTCAGATAGATGTCAGCAGAGCTACCAGGAGATGAGAAAGAGATTGACCTGTGCACCTATCTTGAGGCAACCAGAGGAGGGAATAGGTTACGTAGTTTACTGCGATGCATTAGGGACAAGACTCAGGTGTGTCCTGATGCAGGAGTGGGCAGTGATCACTTATGGTTCATGATAGCTGAGGCAGCAAGATCAGAACTACGCTACCCATGACCTGGAGTTACCAGTAGGTGTCTTCGCCTTGAAGATATGGAAGCACTATCTGATGGGCGAGTCCTTTGCAGTCTAATCTGACCATTAGAGTCTCAAATACATATTCTAACAGATGAACCTGAACCTGAGATAGAGGTGATGGCTTGACGTCTTCTAGGACTATGACTTTGAGATAGTATATACTCCTGGGAAGGGGAATGTAGTAGAAGATGCTCTCATTAGGAGATCAGGCATCCAGCTACTTGGAGAGGCGACCGAGCAACTAGCTGCATTGCAGATATCCTTCGTGGATAGAGATAGAGCATCCTTTCTATAGTCACATAGCAACTACTTCAGTAGGTTAGAGAGGCACAACATGGGGACGTTGACTGTGAGACGTGACGTGCACAGATATCCACATGACATGCACCTGATGGATTTTCTATAGGAGGAGAGCATGTAAGCCTCTATAGGGGACGTACTATGGTACCAATTTTATTACATGAGGAGGTGTTGAGGTATTTTCACACTTCCCCTTAGGCGGTACAACTAGGAGTGGCGATGTTGTATCAGGATCTCAAACGACAGCACTGGCTACCGGGTATGAAGAAGGTTGTGGCCGAGTTCGTTTAACGATGCCACACCTTCCAGCTGGTGAAGGTAGAGCACTAGGAATCGGAAGGCTTGGTCCAAACCTTAGTGGTCCAGGAGTTGATGTGGGGCGTGTTATCCATGGATTATGTGATGTGGCTCCCTCGTATTTCCAGTGGTCATGACTCCATATAGGTGATTGTCGATCAACTCACCAAATCGGCCCACTTCCTACCTATCAAAGAGCAGGGCTCAGTGGAGATCTTGGGATGCCTCTACGATTAGGAGATCATACAGCTTCATGGTGTGCCCTCATCTATAGTATTTTATCAAGACACTCACATTACTTCCAAAATTTGGAAGGGGTTTTAGGAGGTATTTGGGACACAGCTATGCTTGGGCACCACCTTTCATCCTCAGATAGATGGCCTGATGGAGAGGTCCATTCAGACGCTCGAGGACATGCTCTGTGCATGTGTCCTTGACTATAGTCTCACCTAGAAGGATAAACTACAATTGGTGATGTTTTCGTACAACAATAGCTACCAATCCACCATCGAGATGACACCATAGAGGCATTGTATGACCGTCCTTGTAGATCACCTCTTTGATGGACTTACCCTGGGGAGTCGGCAATTGTAGGACCAGAAACGGTTCAGGTTATGACAGAGAAGGTACAAATCATACAGGAGCGGATGAGGACTACACAGAGCAAACACATGTCCATTTCAAATAGGTGGTGGAGACCAATGGAGTTCGAGGATGGAGACCACATTTTCTTACGCGTCCACCTCGATGTGGATTACAGAGATTTGGTCATAGCGGCAAGTAATATCTATGCTTCATCAGACCATTCCCGATTCTCAGTAGGCTATGAGAGGTGGATTATCGCCTGACCCTTCCACCTCAGTTCACCGGGTACATGACATCTTCCACATATCTTAGCTGAGGAGATAATTGCACGACCTGACCCATATCATTGATCACGGGGAGCTATAAATCTATGATAGGGTGACTTTTGCGGAGGTCTAGGTGGAGATCAAGGATCGATAGGATCGGGTCCTACGTTGATGGTTGATTCCTATAGTGTGAATTCGTTGGCATCACGTGAACCTCCATGAGAGCACATGAGATCGGGATTCTCAGATGCGTTCTTAGTACCCTCATTTGTTTCCCTAATTTATGATGTAGCTTTACGGGGACGTAATGCCTTGATGTGGGAATAATTTAAATACACATAAATTTCAAGGAAATTTTTTTCTTAAATACTTTAGACATTTAAGAGTACGCAGTTCTTGACGGCACCTGATTCTGAGGCCCGATGTGCCTGAATTCAATTTCTGTAGTTTATCTCGGGTAGGTTCAGTAAAAGAACTAGGGGGTTTTTCTATCTTTTGAACCGGAGCTCGGAATTTAAATCTGAGGGCACCGGTGAACTCACAATGCCAGTAATTTCTTATGAGGTCCTTTACCGAAGATGTGTTTCCCTAGGAGAAGAAGTTAATATTTTGTGGATTAATTGATAGGTGCATAAAATTGTGGACCAATTTTATTTTTATATCTTATGTGGTCTTAACCAACATGGGGAAGTTAGGGTGGGACCCACTAACATCCTAACTACCCAAGTGAGGAGAAATGTGAGGTGGGTCCCTCACTAACCCCATCCATACACATTTCCATAACACTCACAAACTCCCCCTTGGAGTTCGCTCAGCTCTGGCCAAGCCACTTGGCCAGAACGCCGAGCTAGCTGGACCACGCACCCAGCCAGGCCGCACAATGTCTGGCTGGGTCGAGCCGGGCCGCGCCCTACTGGGCCATGAAATTTCAGGTCAGGCCATGTCCCTTCGATAAAGTTATGTTTTTCATTGGACCAGTCCGACACCCCTACATGGTCGGACCCAACAAACTGGGTCATCCCGACCTGTTGGCCCACTTGGCTAAATGGGTCGGGCCATTATCCACTTAAACATGAATAACATAATGATTGTGCGTCTGATCGATGTGCCGTCTGCGGCACTGGGACTCTTTAGATGAGACGGTCCTTTTTCAATACTCTAAATGATTTTTTGACATATTTGGTAAACGTACTGGTTTGGAATGAGCATATTTTAAACCGAGCCCCTAGAATGAAAAAGCCAAAATCTCTCAGACCGGGCGTCTGTTCGACACGCTGTCTGTCGAATTGTGTTCCTTTTGACGAGACGTAACTTCAAGATACATAAAATCTAGGATTCATGACAATTTATTTATCAACCACCTTTTACTCTTTGAGCGGACCCTCCTGGAATCGAGTACGCTGTGTGCGAAAACCCTAGAGATGGATGCTACTGCGATGACGATGATGACTGTACTTGGAACCTATGTGGGATCAGCAACAAGGACGACTGTAACTAGATCCTACGTGGGTTTGACAATGAGGACTACTGTACTTGGATCTAACGTGGGTGCGGCAGCGATGGTTGTTGTACTTGGATCCTACGTGGGTTCGGCAGCGACAACTTCTGTACCTGGATCCTATGTGTGTTCGACATGGGAGATGATTCGGAGGCTTCATCTATCATCTCCACCCCTCTTAGTGATTAGTATACCTTTGTGAGCTATGTCTTGACATTCAATCAATATCACCAATGTGGTTGACTTAAATTACTATGTAGAATGGGTTGGGCTTTCTTGTGTGGACTGGGTTGTTCTTTCCTCTGTGGACTGGGTTGTACTTGGGCTATTGAGTTGGAGCCAAACTGGATTTGATGACTTAGGTATATGTATGGGCATATACCTAAGTAGAGATAATTGATACATTTATTTGTATCTCTCATTTTTGGTTTATACATAGTGGATTCTGGAAGACCTTCGGGGGTCTCGGGATCCCTACAGAGTATCGTATACTCAACCTTCCACGGGATATGCCTGCACTATGTTGTGTTGGATGAATACGACAAACAACACTGATCGAGGAGGAGTATTGTTGAGCGGGAATATACCTGGACGTGGACCACTTGGAGGGACGTACACGGAGCTGATGGATGGTCATGAGGAGCTGAGGAGACCATATGTACCCAGCTATCAGGTGGGATAGTCGTAGGATGACTCGGTGGTTTCTGATTTACATTACAGCTAACGTACTTTCTTGTCAGTTGTATTGTACTTTCATTTGGGTTTGTATTTTTTCCCATTTACTTTCCAACACTTACTTTTGTACTCATTTTACTTAGTGTTTACTACATCTTGCATACTCTATTGTGTTTGTTTACTTATATAAAGGCAATGTCATCCATTTTATCGGGTTTTGCGCCTTTGGTGCTCGTCGCCAGCCCCTGGCCAATGGAAGGCGGGCTTTGGGTAGTCACGACACCGGCCCCAAGGACGGCTCGTGAAATTTCATAAAAAAGATGAAATATATTTCAAAATTCATGACAAAAATAGATTATATATTTGAAAATTCTTAAATAGAACCTCCTACCATTAAACACAGAATCCAAAATCAACAATGTCTATAGGTTCTTCCAGAGAGGAAAAAAGATAAATAATGTTGTAAAACTAATACTTGAATAAATAATCAATTAAAATTTAGTTTAGATCCCTCAAACAAGTGATTAGTTAAGACTCCCAACGTACAATAGAAGAAGATACTTGGATGGAATACATCGTAGCATATTCACATACCATAGATGGTTCATATAATCAATTGCAGTTCCAGTTCATCATAGAATGGGTCTAGGGGAAATTTTGGGTTTTAAGAGCCTGTAATTCTTTAGAATTCTTGATATTTCATGATTCAGTTATGAATATTTTTAATGGATTTTTATGTAATATTAAATAATTTTTATGAAATAAAAATGCATTAACATAAATTTATGAGGGAAATGACTCATTTTAAAACAATCTAAGCTCCATGACCAATTCCAGAGGATGTGCAGAAAATATTTATCAAAAAATATTTTCTGGAAACCCTTCTATTCCAATTCCTCGATCTCCTCCTCAGGCTTCATATTTTTTATCAACGTCTAGCATTGATCAACTTCACCCTCCATATGATAAGTAACCATGATAACCTTATCTTGTCAGAACATTGAAGGATGGAGAAGATCCTTTCAATGGATTTGATCTATTGTTCACCGATTGAGGGACTAGAAGATCCATTAAAAGTAGGAGGCATAGGTCTCACCAAGCCCTCGATAGAGACCTTTTCTTTCATATGGGGGTGGGTCGAATGTTTCTCTTGACCCATGTTTCTTTTTAATTTCTGAGTTAACTGAGAGTGATGTGTGACAATGTTCATGATTCCCACTCTTATCAGATTTGGAATCTCATTAGAACAATCATAACATTGATCTTTACATCAGTTGTTAGCATGGGTCCTCCTATTACAGACCATTGGCTGGAATAAATGGAATGTTATGGGTAACACATAAGGTGTAATCCACGGAAAAAACTGATGAATTATAAATAAATTTTATTTCATTAACATATTTATCTTTTGCCTTCAGTCCGTGTTATCTATGATGTACTTTCTATCATATATTCATAGGGAATTTTTTGGTCCCTTAATAATGGTTCAAAATAATATTGTGAATTTTAAAAATGATATTCCCTAGGAGTTTCGTAACCAAGATTCTTGGAAGGACTTTTGTCATGCACTAGTTCACATTTGAGTTTAGCTCAAAGCGGTGTTTTTGGGTTTTACCCCTCAGATACATCTGTGCCAGGGCCGCCTCTACCTGCTCGTATCCAGACAGGGATGTATTTTCTTTATAAATCACTTAATCAATACTCACCAAAACAACGGTACTTTTCATTATACTATGTCTTATCTATAAGGCTTTACAAGGGTATTTTAATCCTTATCTAAAAAATAACTCAACATATCCTCAGATACCAACTATGATAACCCTACTTTTTTTACACAATTAAACATAATTTATTTCATAAACTCTACTTGATAGAACATAAAATATTGAGACGTCTAGTGTATTTGGGGATTATGAACATTGCATAACAACATAAAACATTAAATACAACATCTTTATTGAAAACTTCCTATTCATGACTACTACATTCCATCATACATAGCATTGCATGGGATAACCAAAGGACATGCATAAGAAAACAGTGAGCTATAAAGCCGAATAAGGTAATAAGCATGGAATAACATGAGGAATACAATACATGTTAGAAAATATGCATATCAATAGAGCACAAGAGGAGAATAAACATAAAGGCATGATAAATCATGATAATCATAACATGGAAATGTGGCCACAATGCTTTACATGGAATTAGCATGAGCCAATGCTCATTGAACATAGAGCATGAGTAAACAATCATTCCACATAAAGCACAAGTAAGCCCTTATTTAAAATTAATAATAATATGTAATATCCCAATGCACATGACCTATCATGATACTATACAATACCCGATGCACTGGAGCGCTATCAGCGTGCACCCTTCTTAAACGTTTCATTTCATGCAAAAGTGTGCGGCATGGATCATAAAACATTGAATCATTCAACATAATAATTTATTCCACAATAAAAAAATGTGGAATACATACAAGAATCTATTTGAACAGTATATAAATTTTTATAAAGTTGAATACCCTTGATAGAGAAATGGGCATGGTATTCATTACACAATGAATTTTGTCTTGAAAAATGCGTTGAAATTTTGACAGCAAAATAACGTGACTTATGAACTCATAAAAATTATTGATGATAGAGAAATGTGGTCATATAGATACATTTTCCAACAAAATTAATGGAAGTTAGATTCATGATACAAAATAATAAGTTGAAAATAAATTAGGAGAGAGAAATTCTTTTTGGAATTTCGGCATAGTAACAGATGTACATGGGAGGAATTTAATGAGAGGGAAAGGGGTCTCCCATCATTAAAACATAAAGAGGGCAGTATGGGGGAGGTATGAAACCATACCATGACATTTATAATTGAAATTAAAAGGGCATAACAATTTAATGAAAATTGGAAAAAAATGAGAAAGGGAGAAAAACCCTTACATGGAAGCGTTCTTCCAAAGGATTGAGAGAGGATTCTTGGGATCATGGGGAACCTTATGAGAATTATAGAGAGAAAAGGGCATAGGTTCTAATGAATCCAAAGGCATTGAGTGAGGATAAAGTGGATGATTGGGTGTGTTTACATAAAAAAGGTGAGGGAATTGTTTATTATTTGAGTTTGGGACACCTCACACCAAACAAATACAAACCACAAACCAGCCCATGGTTTTTACCCATGGTTATGGAAAAGGGAAGTGGAATAAAAAATTTTAGAATTCCACATTTAGAAATTATTAAAATAGTGGGGTTACTTTTGTGGAGGAGAGTCACACTCCCAAGGAAAACTATTTAAAAACACAAAAAGGTCAATAAGTCTTCAAGGGGCCATAAAATCTTTGTAAAATAAATCATACAAACCAAAAATTACATTATTTTAATGGAAAAACATATATTGGCTGAAAATAATGTTTACAATATATTATTACCTCGCTATTGTGTCATTATGATGTCATAAAACACAATATATATTTAAACGATATTTACTTTTTACCCAAAAATATGACTATCTAAGAAAATAATGAAAAACTCATTATATGATAATTTTGATATCCTGAATCTAGAAACAATATTCATTATATCTATATAATTATCTAAATATGTTAATTTTACATTTTAAAATAAAAACTGTCATTTTTCGAAAATTCATGGGTTTTGACAAAAATGGATTTCAAACCATAATAAAAATAACAATTACATTCATAAAATTATACGATCATTTATATCTGATAAAAATTAATTTAATAATAATAATAATAATTTATCAAAATATTATTTAATTCAATTATCCATTAATTCGTCAAAATAGATTTTACAGTTGAACAATAACTAAAAATACTATTTCTGCTTTAAAAAATATTTAAAAGGTAACTGTAATTAAATGAAAGTGTATTAATTATTATATACAAAGATAATGTACATTACCATTGTACTAGGTTCTTGTTACATAACCCATTATAACACCTGAAAAAGATAGAAGAGTATGGTGTTCGATGGTGACTGATGCTTGGGGTGGCTTAGATAACATTGCTCGAGTGGTAATATCTATCAACTTCAACATCACTTGTAGGATGTCCTGCTCAAGCATAACATATTCAATCTAAGCTTGGGATTGGTCATGATCAAATCCCAATGATGCAACCTCCTTTTTGAGCACTAGCAAATGGCCTTCGTATGGGGCATGTCTACTAGATGAGTCCATCGCTTCATTTGACTGAGTAAATTAGATTTGTTAAAACACTATATTTATACTAATAATGTGATAAATGTTCAACAACTATATTACCAATGGTCACAATTCATAAATGTATTTTTAAAATTCATAAACATAAAACCAAAGAAGTTGAAAATTTATATAAAAATTTTACATAAATAGACATTTAATTATATCAAGATGGATTTCCATTAATGAATATTTGGTTTGTTACAGTACTTCTGTTTCGGATCATGTCCATGGGATATAGTCATTAGGTTCTCCACCTTTTGGTGGTTAGGCATTTCATTCTGGGGAATGAATTTTTTTTTCTTCAAAATATTTCAAGGTTTGAGGAAGGGTGATCCTATTTCCCCAAATCTTTTCATCATGGCATAATATAATCTCTCAAGAAATATTATGTATAAAATTTAGGAGAGGAAAATCATTCTCTTCAATAACATTGAAGGTGACAATATCATTTCCCCCAATATATTCATTAACTATATGTTATTTTTCATTAACGTAATGATGATATCTATTAATGGATAAAATAATTTGATGGGTGTCTACAATAATAAATTTGGTCCAAAGTAAAACTAAATTAATATTAATATTTATATCTCAAATAAGTGTGATTATTGTGGGGATAGCGACACCCTTATCATACTGGGAATGAATGAGTGGAAGATTCCACTACTGTATTTAGGGTCCCCCTTTTAAAATGGCAGAATCAATAAATTCATCTTTGATGATTTTTAGGGAGAAACGCATGGCTCATTTGGAACAATAAAAAAAATTCATCTACTTTAGCGGATTCATCAAACTGATAAATATTATTTTAGGCTCTATGGTGATGCACATGATATCTTTCCACAAATCCCCAAAAGGTAAAATTGATCTTATTGAATAATTATTTAATATATTCATTTTTGATACTAGTGGTATTGGAAAATGTCACTATGTGAGTTGTAAAATATTGGAAAAAACATATGGAAGAAGGGGGAGCAGTTAGTCATGGTATTTCTATTACCATGAATACTATATAATAAAGACATACATATGAAATTTTTTATGTGAAGTAACTTTGGGAAAAATTTTGGAAGCACATGTATGGGGATATTTTTGAATGAGTGGTCTTATGATAACAATATGATGTTCATGCTGGATAGACTTATGGTAGATATTATATGAACACTAGAAGATAGTGTCCATTTTATAGTGGGGCATGGTGAGATTTTTTACTAGAGGGAAAACATGAGTGGCTCTCCTTAGTTTTTTCTAGGATTTCATTAAATGAGATTGTGTTCAAGAATGACTCAATATATATAGTGTTTCTTCACTTGACACTTAATGTATCGAAACATGAGATGCGTTATAGTATAATTCTGTCTATGGATCCTAACAGATGTATCTTGTGCTTTCATGTATTGGGAAGCATCAATGGCATATAGATTATTGAATTCGTGAATGTTTTCTCATACTTTGTTTCCATGGTTTTTACCCTCTGGTGAAAATGGCATCTATTGAAATGTAATATCATTACATGGAATTTACATAACAATGTAGTACTGTTGAATGAGAACATCATCTACAAGGGTATTACATTGGCATATCAATGCTAGTTTTATGCCCGTTAAACACTTAAATCATACGGGTATCTCATTTTATTGAGAGACATTATGATCGATATATAGTTTAGAATGGATAACGACATTTGGAGTTGTTGGAGGCAGATATTCATTTGTAGATTTTTTATTCATTCGATTTCAGGGATCAAAGACTTGTGGTGAGGAGAGAAAGTCCAAAAAAAATTGGCCATGGTGATGGGTCATTTAGGAGGATCATAATAAAGTAAGGGAATCTAATTCCTATTCTAGTGCCTATATTAATGTGTGGTTATGGTTAATGTTTGCCGATATAGGGGTCTTCTATCAAACATGTATGCCTCCCATACCTTATGAAAATTGTTTCCATGAGTAGTTTCTGTTGTGGAAGGAAGTACACGAAAATGAAATGGGTTGTGGATCTATTAGAACCCACCTAAATATGGGATGAAAATTAATTTGGATGGGTCCAGCATAGTCGGTCACATGAGAGGAGTGGGGATTGTCAGGGATTGAAAAACTTTAGTTGTTATTAGTTTTAGTGGATATTATAGGCTATGTAATTCTCTTTGAGTGGATGTAAGTGAGATGATCAGTGGACTTCAATTGTACATGTTTTATAACATCGGTGTGAATGAAGTGGAAACAAACACTAATGTTCTAGTTGGGATGATGCATTGAGGAAGAATAATCCTCGGGTGTTGGAATATATGATCAGTAATGTGATGAATCTTATGAATTAATGAATAAGGATTGGAAAAATATAAAGAGAATTAAATTTTGAAGATAATGAATTTTCCAACAATGTCGGTCCTGATGATGCTTTAAAACTATTTTTTAGTGTTGTCCTATGGCCAAAGATTTGTAATACAATTGCTCTGGGTGATGCTCTAGGCCTTCACCATTTTAGGCTACCTATACATGTATCCCCTATCCATGATTTAATAAATATTATAACATTAAATCAGTACTATTGAATATTAATCAGATATAACTTATATTGATGAATCAAGGAATGCTACAAAAATTTACTCTTGATGAGTTAATTGGAACTCAATTACCATATGAGAATAGATTGAAGATAGATGCTGAAACTATAATGAATAATAATTGATGTGTATCATTTACTACTACTACAAATCAAATGAAATCCAATACTCATGATAATGTTTTTAAGTCAACAATGCCATAGAATGTTTTTATTCAATCAGACTCATGTGAATATGAGAAAACCGAAAATGAAAAATCATATATTTCATGAAGGCTATACAATATTTTTAGAATGAAGGGTTATCATTACAAATATAAAATGTTAAATAAGGATTGAAATGATAATAAATGTTTATAAGTGACTTTATATGAATGTAATAGAAAATGACACATCAGAGCAGATTTTCAGAAGCTTAACAATAAATGAATAACTGATAAATTTTCATATAAAAGTGAAAAGATGGTTTCCATTACAAAGAAAAATAATTTACTCATGGAAAATGCCAATTGTAGTTGTAATGGGTGAGACTAATCTAACGACTCTTTAGATATTTCATATACTAGACAAAATAATATTGGTATTTATTACATAATTTCAAATGGAAATCATTTTTTCATGTCTAATTTATAGAATACTGAATCTTTAACAAATATGTCATTAAATAAAAATTATATTGACAATAATTATTCTGAACCCACATATTAATTATCCCATTCAGCTAGTGAAAATAATACATTACATTTTTTTGAAGAAGTTTCTGGATTTTATTTTTTACTAGAAAATGAAAATAGTAAGATCAATAAAAAACCTAAAATGAATATTTATGAATGATTTTTTAAATATAAATTATTGGATCATTCAACATTTATTGATGAAAATATTTTCAATTTTATAAAAATTATTATGAAATTTATTAAAATGCATTTTTAGAAGGATAAACAAACTAAGTACCACAAATATATTGTTTTTCAGAAAAAATATATAGAAAAAGAATAAAATTATAAGACTATAACTTTTGAGGATAATATTTTAGTCATTAGACTAAAATATGAAATATTTTTCGTAATTAAAACAATATTATTAATTACTTCTGGTATGGAAGGATTTGATAAAAATTATTCACAATTTTTCACTCTCAAGAATAGTTATTGAATGAGTTACAATAATTCAAAACATATTTTTAGTCCCAACTATTTTATTTCTCAATGTTCCTATTTTTACAATAAGCATCTTACTAGTGCACAATTGGAATCAAATTGAACTTTAAAAAAAATCAAATTCATTGGATTTCATAAATACCACTTTTCTAAGAAGATATGTATTACTAATATTTTACATTACAACTATTTATCTGAGAATGTTAGGATTATTAAAATATAATTGTTTTATTTTTAAGAAAACAAATGGTGTACCCACAAAAATAGTATTTGATCATACATAATAGATATTCACATCATATGACTGGAAACAAATATTTCATTGAAATGACCTTTAAAATTAAAATGAAAATAGTTACCTTCAAAGATAATGCTTCGAGAAAGATCATTGGAATATGTAATATTGTTCTTCAAGGAAAATACTTAATTTGAAATATTTTATTTGTTAAGGGTCATAAGAAAGAACAGATAATAATATGTAAATTATTTGATGAAGGTTACCTTGATAATTTTGGGAATTATAAATTCTTAGTACATAATGCTAAGGATGAATTTATTCTTTTTTCCAATAGTCGTTAAAATGATTACACTATAAACATCTAAGTCCTAATAAGCCAATACCCACCATATGTTAGTGATATGGAAGACCAACCATTGTTATCGAATAGCATTTTTGGACATTGTAAAAACTGGAACATATAAAAGTTACATATGAAAGGAATTTTTAAAGATCTACTAGATAATATATTATATTCATAAAAATCGATAGACCTTTTCAATATTGAAAAAAATATAAGTCTAGATTTAAATCCATAACTGAAGTCTCATTTTTTGATATATTACAACAAGTATATATAAATTATATTGGGCACCAAAAACAATAAGTGTTAGAGGAAAATATAATGTATTCATTTTAATTGATTATTACACTAGATTTAAATTGTTCTATAATCTAGAAAATAAATTTAAGGACTTTTCATATATCGATAATTTTATAGAAAAAAGATAAAAATATGAAAACCCTACATTTATAACTATTCATAGTAATTATGGTATAGAATTTTGAAAAATCAAATATTGAATCATTTATAGTAAAAAGTAAGTACTTATAAATCCTCATCCCTAAGAACTCCTCAATAAATGGTGTTGTTGAAGGAAGATATTGAATTCTTCGATAGATAACAAAAACTATGTTGATTTAATTCCCAATTGCTAAATATTTTTTATCTGATGTTGTCAGTACTACTTTTTATACTATAAATTCTATTTTAATAAGGTCGTATATTAAAAAACACATTATGATTTATGGATATTCCCAAAACAAAATGTTTTATACTTCAGAGTATTTGGATGAAATGTATTCATTTTGAATAAAAAAGATAATTACAGAAACTTCCACCAAAATATGATGAATGGATATGTTATGCTACTAAATTTCCTCTCAGGATTATAGAGTCTTTAATAAATATTCTTGTACTTTTGTAGAAAAATTACATATCAAATTTGGTGAAAGAAATACTTTAGTTATTAAACCACCCAATCCTTTATCCTTAGATGACTTTACAAAAACTAATTAAAAACATTTTATTGAATATTCTTCTTATTAGTAGAATATTGAAGGAATTTTTTATGTGGTATTCACATAAAAATAATTTTGAAATTATGTTGATGAACTTGTATTAGAAATCCCACTTTAGTTATATCTAAAGAATCATTCCTATGATAGTACCATTGGAGGTGTAAATCAACCTGTAAGGACTAGAATTTAATTAATAAATGATGCAGAACATCTCTCATTACATTCTAAATCAAAATCTAAAAGTACTGATTGATATTAAGGTTATGAATATTAGATTAAATTTATGTAAGATGTACTAATTTATTTCAAAATGAATAATTTCTATACAGAGGTTTAATGTCCTAAATAAACCACTATAATTTTATTGAAATGGGTGTTCAGGGAAAAATGTCATGAAAAAGGAATAATCATTCGAAAGAAGGATAATATTGTTTCAAATGATTATAATTAATAAGAGGAATAATATTATGAGGAAATCAATACTCCAATAGCTATATGTGAATCTACTCATATTTTACTAGCCTTTATAGCATTTTATAATATCAATCAATTTTAAATGGAATTGAATTATGACTTCCTTAAATAATATGTACAAGTGGGAGTATTTGTAGAACAAACCCTCATTTTAAAGATACAAAACATCATTAAAATTTTTTCAGACCTACCAAAGCTTAATATAGACATAAAAAATCGCCTAGAGCCTATTATTAAATATTAATTAAATTTGGGATATAATAAATAATTACAAGGGAACTACCGATTCATATAATTTAATAAATAATGAAAAGAAATTTATTTTTATTGTTTAAAGTTTTTTTAATGACATTATATTCGGTTCAGTTCATCATTCATTAAGGAAATGCACATCAATTTTTATGAAACTTGAGTTTGAAATGATAATGATGGATGAGATAAATTTTTTACGACATTAAACTTTCTCAAAAAACCAAAGCAGAATATTTATATCAACATATCTATATTAATGGTATTTTAAAAATGATTGGATATGAAAGCACTGAAGGTATTAGTACCCAACTCAAAACCTCAATTAAAATTGATCATAATGATGATAGAAAAACAGTAGATCAAAAATCATTTAATAGTGTGATATGATGCTTACTATAATTAGCTTCCTGTAATCTAGACTTAATGTTAGCAGTTTTCTGATGTAAAAATCAATATATTCCAAATCAGTCCCATTAAAAAGTAGTGAAAATAATTTCTTGTTATTTGAAGGGAATGATATATTTAATATTTTTTTACCTCTTCTGTAAAAGATATTATTTGAAAAGTCTTTTGAGAAGCAAAAATGTGTGGTTTGTAAAAGGGATAAAAATACATCTGAAAGATTTCATTTATTAGGGTATTTCATAGTTTCTTGATCATGTAAGAAAAATATGTTGCAACACTTTAAACTATTTAAGATGAATATATATCATCTACAAGTTTTTTTCGTATTTATTTTAGATTCAACCCACACTCATAGATAATAGAATGAGTTTTACTAAATCTCATATACTATTTGATAACACTACTTCCATATCGTTATGAAAAAACACTACACATCACTCTCATGAATAAATCATAGATATTTAGCATAAATTTCTCATGGATCACACACATAAAAGAGATATTATTTAACAATTAATCAGAATAAAAGAACATTATTATGATATTTTCACAAAACATAAACACTATGATAGATTTAAATAAAAAATTCTAGGAATGATCACTATATTGTAATAATTCAAATATAATTCATGTTTAAACCATCTTCTTACATTATGTTACTTCTTTTAAAAGGGGGAGTATATATGTGTTTCATTTTTTAATCATTTTTATGTTTTAATTAGTTTTAGGATTATAAATAGATTCATGTTTGTAATGAGTTGTTGGTTTTTAATAATTTTTATGTTTTTAATCAATTTTATATATGAAATCAGTTTCATGTTTTTTTGTGGTTCATGTTTTTTAATTAGTTTCTTGTTCCTAATTTGTTTTATGTTTCTATTCTGTTTTTTAATAGGTTTCATTTTATTCAGAATTAAAATAATTTCAGTATTAACACTTTATCAGTATTACATTTTTATCTGTGTTACAATTTTTTTAGAATTACATTTTTCTCTGTTTTATTGTTTTATAAATATTATATTTATATCTATATTAAAAGATTTGTTATATCATTATAAATGAAATCTCAATAGTATTCAAAATATATTATGATATCATATTTTTATTGTGTATCACTATATAAAATTTAAATTTTATGAGGACAATATTTTAAACACGTAAATCTGTCTGGATACTCCATCATATACAAATTTAAAAATGTACACTTTCTATTACATTTCTAAATTGATATTTTCTCAATTAATTCACATAAATTTAAAACATTATCTATTTCATCTTGAATAAGATAATTATTTTTTAAATTTTTTAAAAAAACCCGCAAGAGTTCAAAATCCTTTTCTAATATTTTATTTTTCTTATCCGATTTGAGCCATAGAGTCACAACGATCATATTAACATCACCTATATAAAGGGAGCCCTACCTCATCCCACATTTTTTTCTCACTGATGTTTACCAAAGAGATGATCCCCTTAAAATATCCAATACCACATATTTCTATAAACTGAGGTGGTCATTGATTTTGTATTCATAGAATGATTCATTTTTCATGGTAGAATAAAAGTACTTATCTCCACAACATATTACAGAGAAGGACTTCTTGGAAATGGACATTCAATTTTAAAGGTGAATCTATAGACAAATTTAATATTAGATGTTATTCTTCATTGAAAATATTAATATACATCCATGCCATGAACACTCTTTGTATGTAATGAATTGGTTCTGATCAATAGCATGTCCAATCTGATGAGCTAATGGAATTCAATAATACTATGGAAATAGATGATAAATTTTAATTTTATTTTACAATGTATGAGAAGAATTATAAAACTTCAGTAAAGAAAGCCACACATTTTTTAATAGAAATATGTGAAGGAGACGATTTATGTCTATCCCATAGGTTGTGTAAATCGGAAGGAATTTTTTGTAAACAAATGTCATAGGAATATATTTTTTATATTAAAAATGATTAAAAAATATGAATCATATTTAGGCTGACAGCCAATTAATAGACCTTTGGATGTAATGATTTTTATTAAAAATAATAGTTGATAAGGAAACCATAGTATTTTCTTAGGTCTATTTCCTTGACTATTTAATGAATATGAGGAAATTTAATCTCATGAGATTCATCCTTATAAAAATAAATAAATTTACGGATGGAGTAATCAAATCATAGTTGAATATTTTTTTGGGAATATCTGAGAATTTATTTATGAATATTTTAATCTATAAAATATGGGAATTATTTTATAGTAAAAAATTTTCAAAATTCTTCTTATTAGTGAAAATATTATCAGTATATTGATGTAATTCTTAAATTAAAAATCGGAGAAATTTGAAAATGGTCCTAAAGATGAAAATCCAATTTATATAGTTAGAGGGAGTATGAAAACTACAAAAAAATAAAAATAAATTGTTCTTATAAAGAAGTAATCTAAGTCTAAGAAAACAATGAAATAAATGATGAAAATGAAGTACACGATGAGTTTATAGCTAAATGGATAATGAAAATGGTAGAAAGGAAATATATGGATCCCCAATTTAGATGTGATCCCGATGAGGCTATATATGAAAAAAAAATATACGCAAGAAACTCTCAATGAAGAAGATATGAAAAAGTTGTTGAATAAGAGAATGGATGAAGATATTGGTATAGAGAGTTTATTGAAAGGATTAAAGAATGTTAGTGCTGAGATTTTTTAAAATGAAACTACTGAACTAATACAACTGGTACAATCTAATTATAGAAAACGAAAATAGTCTACTGAATGGGAGTTGACATCAGAAGAATTATAGGAAGAATTTTTTTTGAAATATATTGATTATTATATTGATAATACATACGAAAAATATGATATACAGGAACATGATGATAAAGATGAAGAATAAAACAATGATGAGGAGGTTGAGGGAAATAAATATAAAGGTGAATTCATTAATATAATAATATATCTTGATAATAAAACCCCTGTGCAATCCTCATAAGCAGCATCATACCAATTACCTTCTCTTGGTGGTCAGTATTTGAAATACTTTTCTTAGAATATAAAAACAAAAAAAGGAAGTCAAATTATTGATGACGAAGATGAAGAGGTAAAAACTGATAAAAATCATAATCCACAAATTGAGGGTGTGGCTATAGTAACACATTGGAATGAGATTCCTAATTTCAATAAAGTTACTGATTCAAGAAAAACAATCACAATCAAATGAGTGACATACATCGAGAGAATATTGAATTGAATTAAAAAGATCATTCCTTGTTTTCCAAAAAATTGAAGAAAAGTTATACAATATTTTAAATAGCCATAATAAAAGATGTGACTCATTTATAATTATGATTGATATATTTCTAAAAATCAAAGATTAATTTTATGTTTTTAAGAAAAATATCTCATTCATAGAAATGATTGTATTAAATATTCCATGCGGTCATATAATATTGAATAAATTGTGAAACTAGAGAAAAATATCTAGTAAATAACAAATACATTAAATGAACTCAATACGACTTAAAAAATGTCAATTGGAGATATTAATGAGAAAGTAAAGGTATTTAATAGTGCTATTAATTTATAATAAATTCACTCTGAAGAGTTTTAGAATTTCAATTATAATGTTTTGGATTTCCAAAATGAAATATTTTGTTTAGAATAAGAGTTCATAACCAAAGTATAGTCTCAAAAAACTGAATAGAGGCTTTCTATGCTCATAAGGAAAATTTCAAAAAATAGGATGAAATTAAATGGCTTCAAGGAGAACGAATTTGAAATCAAAACATTTTGCTTCCAGAACATTGATAAAATTTTCTACATATATAAGAATCACTGGGAATATTGATGTAGGATATAAAATAATTCATAAATATGAACATAGAAATTTTCAATATCATTCATATGGAAGACTAGAAGAAATGATTTGTTTTTGTACTATTTTGGTATTTATTTATCATGTCAAATGCATACTCTATTTCATATTTATTTTTTAGTATGTTTTGTTTCACTAACTAATGTACATTTTATGTAGACTTTTTCCTATTTTAATATCATAGAGGGTAAGAATGTTTTATATTTGGAGAATGTTTCAAACTAAAGAGGAATATTTTTTCAAAATGGATAATCCTTATGAATAGGGGAGAAATATATTCAAGAGAAGAGAGTAATATAATTAAGAATAATTTTAACATTAAGATGAATTTTTCATATTCACTGTTATTCTCGTAATAGTTATAAAACATAGGTGGATTTTTGTTTTTTAACATTATCTTTTTTTTTATTTCAAAAAAGGGTGATATTTTTGTGTCAAGAGTTTTTATATGATTTTACAATTAATTTTTTTTTTGGAAATCATATACACTTCTTAATTACATTCCTTGGTTTTTTAAATCTAATATGATTTATAGTCTATTCAATCATTAAATCACATAATGTATTCAATCGTAACCATGTGTATTGTATTCAATCATAATTGTATGTATGATATTAAATAAAAAATGCATATGTTATATTCAATCGTAAATGAATGTGTTTTATTCGATCGCACTTGTATATTTTGTTCACAATCATAATTACATTCTATTTACAATAACAACTACACATCATGTTTTCTATCATTACTCTTCTAGAATCGTTACATTATAACATGACATCAATCTTAATTTCATGTCATGGTTTTAATTATAACCACATATTCTTCTCATTATAAAAATCAACAATATTAACTTTTTATTTCTAGTAAATATTAAATCTTATAAAAGAATGTATATTATATAAAAACGATGTTGTCAAATGTTTTAAATATTACAATTAAAATGATGTCATCAAATTTCTTATATATTAAAATAATGTCATGTATTATATTTTAATATTACGATTGAAGTGAAAGGTGTCCAAGTACCTCAAATGTTTCATGACAAATATGACTGTTGGACATGAAAATGTCCATTAGGACGAATTTTGTATATTCCAGGTCATTAAAATATGATCACAACACACATTTGATGATATAGAGACAATCTACCATAGCTCTATCAATGTCTCTACCTTTTCTGAAAGATCTGAAGAATATAAGTCATGAATGACTTTATATATGAATTTGAATCTTCGGTGATTAATGATTTGATTTGTGAGATTCCAACAGATTATGATAACGATCGAGGGATGTCAAGGATAGGCTTACAAACTACTATATTTATTCTGCATATTAAGAGCCTCCAAGGCAATTAAGAAAGAGGATATAATTACCTACTTAATTGAGGGGTGTCGACAATAGGTAGACAATATAAACATGATCATTCTATCAAGGGTTTACCCTGGTGTGGGTACGACAGACTTAGTAGAAATTATATATCAAGTGATAACATTACTATGTCAATGGATACCAGTATATTTCGGTTCAAATAATTGTATTTTTTAAATTTCTATAGAAATTTCAATAGAAATATTAATCTTTTAGTTTTTCATTCTATTCAAATTTCAAAACATTGTAATTGTTTCAATTACAATTCATACATTCCACGTTGTATTAGTTCTTATAATTTTATATAGTATAACACCCCAAGCTTCCACGGTACGCTTCTCTATGAATAATATAGTAGTGTGTGTTATACGCAACTTCGAGTTCTAACACAAACCACATCCAATCAAAGTAGCTGTTATGAACAGTAATACATACTTTTTGAAATTTTATAAATTTTATCATTCAAAATGGACTTAATTTTTGGATTAGTAATATCCAATTTTATCTAGGGTGAAATTTTGGATGATTTCGGATAAATTTTATATTTTGATGAATAGTGAAAATTGAAAATTTTAATTAAAAACATATTTTTAATAAAAATAATTAATAGTGATAAATTATAATATTGAGTGGTTTTAAAGTATAATTATAATATAATTTTACCATTTAATCCAATGGTGGTCATTACATTTAATTTCACTTTGAAATTGTACATAATCAATTGTCAATCTTTTGATTGATATTGTTTCTTAAAAACACATAATTTGTTTTGAAAATGTAATTTAATTATAAAATTAATTAATGCAACTAATATGTTTGTAATTTTTTAAAAATTAAACTATTTTTGAATTCAGAATATCAATTATATCTTAGGGTGAATTTTTGGAATTTTTCTGAAAAACTTCAATTTTTTATGAATAGTCAAACCACTAAGTGGTAGATGAAAAACTAATTTTTCATGTAAATGAAACATTACCACATCTGTGATTTGATTTTCAAAAAATAATACATACATGGTTGTCATTAGGAAGAAAAATGTGATTCAATGGGATTAAAATAATTTTTTTGGTGAATAGTAACTTTTAAGTTTTATTAATCAAGATTAAAGGTAATTAGTGAAATTTAAGTTAAAAATGATATTATAAAAATATAAAAATATCTTGAAACTTGTCCTAAACTTATTGTACGAGTCATGGCCAACCACGAAAATCCATGGGTCAACTTGGGGACCCCATGGAGCAACATGGGTAAGAAAATGACATTAATGACTTTTTATTTAAAGTAAAAATAAAATTGTCACAAACATGTGTTGTTTTACTAAAACAATTATTACATGGGGTTATATAAGTTAACTTTTAGAATATAAATATTAATTGGAAAGATAAAAAGTTTTAATACATCATGGTAATTGTTTTATTATTTTTAGACATTAAATAAATTAAATTTTTTTATGACACCATGATGATGAAATGATTACCTCATAAATTAACGATTTTAATAAAATGGTAGGATAATGTAAAATCTAATAACTAAACTTGTAAAAAACCTATTGGATGAGTATATTTAGAACCCTTGTCACCTTATACTCGAAATATATCATTTTGGGACCTTTAAAATCCAAAAATCATTTCATAATAATGTAATATTTCATGAGTGTCCAAGAGTGCCCCTCCTCTCCTCTTATAAAAGGACCCCACCTATACCACATTATTCACACCATCAAAGCCATTTGGCTCATCCAAACTCTACCAAAATACTATCTAAACTTCCCGCTCTTACTCTTAGAAGCCTCACTTTGTGAAGAAGTCTTCCCAATGAAGCCTTTGGCTCAAATCAAAAAGAGTTACCCGATTTTAAGGTAATGACTTTTCTTGTGTTCTTTTGTTTTATTTTGCTTCTCCAACCCCTTAAAATATTTTTATTCCTATCATTTGTAAAAAAACAGTATCTTCACTATACTATGATGTTTTTATGAGAAGCATTTTATTTACACTTACTCACACCATCGCCTAATGGTTAAAGAACATACTATTTATGTGGGTGGTGAATTACTGCCTCACAAACAGATGATGTTCAATATTTTTTTAACACCTCTCATGGGGGACATTATGATGACACTATTTCTATATATTATATATATTATTTTTATGTTTTCTTAATGCTTCTGTATTTTCCATTTATGGCATACCTTTATGATTTTCATTATGGATAAACGCGATAATTTCATTTTCAGAAGTGCGGACTACCGCCCCCTCAAAGTGATTTGAATCATCAATGCCATATGTGGGATGTATAATGGATGGAGTAAATGATATTATATTTGATATTATACTGGAATTATAATATACCTTTATATCCTTATGATTTCATTCCATTAAATTTGAAATAGAAATGAATGTAGCGTTAATGAATACGTACGGCTTACCGTCTCCATGAATGGTGCATTTCATTTATTACCTCTAAATGTTATGTAATATTAGAAATGCATTTATATAATGGATATATATGATATATATGATATCTAAATCATGAATATAATTCTGGATGTAATGGATATTTTACAACATGAACAACTTTTAATTATTAGAAGTTTATTTTTGACTCAAGTACCAAAGATCGACAAAACGACCGTTATTATCTAAAATAATTACATAATGTTCATAACATGGTAATAAGTGATATAAAAAGAATAATAAAATTTAAAAAGGTTCATAATAAATTATAAATTAACTCTATTTTATTATTTATGAGATTAAATAATGGTCGAGCCAATTTAGACACGAGGTAAGGGAACTTCTTAACCCAATTTCCGTTTTTCGGGTTAATCTTTCTACTTTCAAATTATGTCATGATATTATTATTTCCTATCTTGTATTTGTACTTTCTTTATGTTTAATTATATTGAATACACATAATAGATCTATTTTATTTAAAAAATTATCTTTGTAAGGACTTTGTCTCAATCTCTTTTCATTGAGGCATATTTTGTTTTATACACAAAATTATTTTTTAGTGTCTATAAACCCCTTTGACTTGTACATTTATTCAAAAGGAATCATTTTGTATGAATAATTTCACTAAAAGACAAAAAGGAATGTTTATTTTTCATACGTTTGTGGAGACAATGACTTCTCTTCCTTCGTGACCATTATTGGAGTTTCGGCTTCCTCTACAAGTCATACCTTTTTTTAAAAAAAAAATTCATACAATGTTTTAATATGCTTTTATTTTGTTATTGAAAATGGTTTTGAAAGTGTTTTTTTATCAATACATCCTGCCAAGACACTAGTTTGTCTCATGAGACCTACGGGTACATTGAGGAGCTATAGCGAGCTCCACCCGTCACTTATTAAGTCCAATGCATTCCTCATATGAATGTGGTTATTGATATTGCATGTGATTATTCGACCAGTAGAATATCCATGTGAATAAGTAAATGGCATTATCTCATTTTACATTACCAATATTATGCAGATTCTCATGTTTAAAAGGCTTTTCTTTTAGTTATACATTTCCTTAAATGTTAATTTTTATTTATGAATGCTTCTGCTATATTGTTATCCTTACTGAGCATCTGAGATCATCCCTTCCAATGTATTAATTTTTCCAGGATGTGAAGAAGTATATTATGAATGACCTACAGGGATAGTATGAGGGGATATGAAGACCAGATTTTGTGGTAGTTTTGTTTTACTTAATGATGTAATGTAAGACTTATGAATGTATCTATTGTTTCCAAGGCTACTAAACTAATCGTTCTTTCGAGACATGATCTTTTGTGATCATGCCAATGTTAGGAAATAATGCACTAACTCTTGGTAACTAGGGGCGAGGCGTCATATTTCGTATCAGAGGAATATTAGTACTAACCTTCGAAGCTAGATTTAGAAAAACTCTGATTAGAGGACATAGCCATAAGATAGACTTTGAAGATTAGTATAGAAGAACTTCCTATAATTTATTATTGTAGATATTTTGGGAGTTTTTTGAGAAATACTTCTCTGTCTGGATATGAGTAGGTAGAGGCAGCTCCGGCACATATATACCTAAGGGTAAAACCCGATAACACCACTTTGAGCTAGACTCGAACGGGAAATAGTGCACGAAAATAGGCCTTGCTGCACACTTGCTTACGACACTCTCGAGGGATATTCTTAGGATAATTCTCATGTTCTTTAAAAACCATTATGAAGGTTTTATTAGTATATACTTCCTCAAAGAAAACATTTTTATGATTATATGTCAATTTATGTTTTGTTTTTTACAAGTATGGAATTTTATATTTTGATTCATAACCTAATCTAGTTTATTCCATTATTTAGAAATGGCGTCTAGTGGGAGGAATGGAAACCGTCTAAAGGCACTCACTCCATGTAGGGATTTCCCTCCAACTCAAGATAATTATATTGGAGCGGGAGATACAACTGGTGCTGATAAACTTATCACCATTCTGGGACAACTTACACAGGTTATGAATAATAACCTTACTCATATGGAGCACCCTGATCCGAAACGTGGAGGATCAATGTTAGACCGCTTCATGAGGCAACAACCACCAGCATTTAATGGGGGTAAAAATCCATTAGTAGATGAGAAATGGAAATATCCTTAGAAAATATATTCCACGCCTTGGGGAGTAGTGAAAGGGGGAATGTTTTCATGGCAGTTTACCGCATCACTAGAGATGTCAAGAAATGGTGTTCGTTGATTCAAAGCATGATGGAAGATGATGAATTATCAAATTTGGAATGGAGGGAGTTAAAAGATATTTTCATAGAAAAATTCTTCCCTCGTGACAATCGAGTAGATATGGAAAGGCAATTTCTGTGTCTTGGACGAAAGGTGGATGAGAATGTAGCAAAATATGTCGCTAACATTACAAGGTTATCAAGGCATGAAACAAATTATATATGTATCCCAAGATGTATGATTGATCGTTTATTTTATGGGTTAAAATAGTTTCTCCATCAAGCTTTAGTCTCACAATCGTTCTCGTCGTATGAAGATATTGTCTCATGTGCTATCATTACAGAAAAGGAATTATCTAAATGTTATGACAATAAAGTAATGCAAGAGAAGAATTGAACAGTGGAACACGAGATAGATCAAGGGGAAAAGGTAATGAAGGATTTTCCATTATGTGATAATTTTTGGAAGAATCACCCCTGTACTTGACTAAAATGAATGGGAGTTTGTTATAAATGCGGAGAAAAAGGTCACCAGGCTCGTGATTGCAAGGGAAAGAAAGTGGCTATCAATGTAGAATGCTAGAAATTGAAGGGAAATGGGTCATTATTCAAATGAATATCCTATGCGTCAGAGAATCTTACCTCAGAAATAGCCAAGGGATCAAGGACAATCTTATACTATTACTACAGTTGAATTGGAATAGTTAATGTATTGGTGCTTTTGGACTCAAGGATTATATTCTGGTTATAAGAATAATGTGATATATATAATTATTGTACTTTAGTACTTGTTGTTTTAATTATGATTTTAATATGATGAATGTAATCAAATTTTTTTATGTGGAAATAATATGACTTTACTTTGTTTGGGGAATCTGATGATACAATTAATTTTGGAATTTAGAGACCTTTTAGAGAAAGTCTGGACATGGGTATCTTGGATAACTATAAAGGATGGTATGGATTAAGTTGAACATTGGGTATTATTTTTTTAGTTTAAAACATTAATGAATATTATTTTTGGAATATTATAATACTATAGTTTTAAGAAATGGACATATTGAAGGTTGATGGATAACGAGTCGCATCGGAAAAGCTGTAGGAATCGAACCCACAACCATAGTGGGACATGACTTTATTACCTACCACTAGCCTATAAGAATACCCTAGTTATTAAAAAATATTTTTCCTAATCTAAACAGTATGTGTTAATATTTGGGACCTTGCACGATTAGGATAAATATAATATTTTTGACTTCTATTATCTTTTTAAGTGAATGATGGGTTTGTGGTAAAAATTTATAAAAGATTGAAAGTCTACATGACAAGTATTTATATTTACTTATGTTTTTTATAAATATCCTAAATAAATTCCTCAACATTATGAAAGGTAACTTAAAACCAAAACGTTATGGGCTAAATTTTCCAACTGGGGAATCAATTATCGTTTAGCCAAACAAAAGTTTGTGATTTTATTGTAATTAAACATTATCTTAATCCGGTTTTCTATAACTCTCCACCAAACCATGATGGTTTTTTTCTCCTCCATATCCATATTTTCATAGAATTTTAGTATGGGATATCTCGGGTGACCGTTTTACTTCTCTTTCATTCTTTTAAAGTTATATTTTTATTAACCCTATTTCTGATGTGTGTTTTCCAAAAAGGTATTTTCTATTTTCAACCTTTATTTTCAAAGAAAAATTTCAAATTGCGAGGATGCAATTTTATCAAGGAGGGGAGAATTTAACACCCCAAGATTCCACGGTACGCTTCTTTATGAATAATATAGTAGCGTGTGTTATACGAAACTTTGAGTTCTAACACACATCACAACCAATCAAAGTAGCCGTTATGAATAGTAATACCTAAATTTTGAAGTTTTATAAATATTATCTTTCAAAATGGATTTCATTTTTTGATTCCAAATATCTAATTTAGCCTAGGGTGGAATTTTGGAACTTTTTGAATAACTTTTATATTTTGATGAATAGTGAAATTTACTATATTTTAATTAACAACAACTTTTTTAATAAAAATAATTAATAGTGATAAATTATTCTATTCAGTGGTAAAAAGGTATAATTAGAATATATTTTTTCAATTTTATCCAATGGTGGTCATTAGAAATTATTTCACATTGAAATTTGACAAAAACAATTGTCAATATTTTGATTGATATTGTTTCTTAAGAACACGCTATTTGTTTTGACAACAGGAATTAATTATAGAATAAATAATGAAAAATATATGTTTGAAATTTTGTAAAATTGTCACCATTTTTTAATTCATAATATAAATTATATTTTAGGGTTAATTTGTGGTATTTTTCTGAAAAACATCAATTTTTTATGAATAGTGAAATCATTAAGTGGTAGTTTAAATACTAATTTTTCATGTAAATGAAACATTACCACTTCTGTGATTTTATATTCAAAAATCCGACATACATGGTTTTCACTAGGAAGTAAAATTTGATTCAATGGGGTTAAAATAATTTTTTGGTGATTAAAAACATTTATGTTTTATTAATTGAGATTAAAGGTAATTAGTGAAATTTAAGGTAAAAATGATATTATATAAATATAAAAATATATTGACACTTGTACTAAACTTATTGGATGATTCATGTCCGATAATGAAAATCCATGCATCAATTTGGGGAACCCATGTTTCCACATGGGTAAGAAAATGACATTAACAACTTTTTATATAAAGTAAAAATAGAATTGTCACAAACATGTGTTTTTTAGTAAAAAACTTTTAACATGGGGTAATTTAAGATAAAATTTAGACTATAAATATTCATTGGAAATCTAAAAAGATTTCATATATCGTGGTAATTTTTTTATAACTTTTAGTCATTAAATAAATTAAATTTTTTATGTAACCAAGATGATGCAGTGATTACCTCATTAATTAAAGATTTTAATAAAATGGAAGGATAATGTAAAATATAATACTTAAACTTGTCAAAAACTTATTGGATGAGTAGTTTGTGAACCCTTATAACCTTATTCCAGAAATATATCATTTTTGGACCTTTAAAATCCGAAAATCATTTCAAAAAAATATAAAATTTCACGAGTTCCCAAGAGTGCCCCTCCTCTCCTCTTATAAAAGGCCCCCACCTATACCACCATATTCACACCATCAAAGCTATTTGGATCGTCCAACCTCTTCCAAAATACTCTCTCAACTTCCTTATCCTACTCGTAGAAGCCTCACTTTGGGAATAAGTCTTTGCAAAGAAGCCTTTGTCACAAATCAAAAAGAGTTACCCGATTTTAAGTTATTGTCTCTCTTGTGTTCTTTTGTTTTATTTTGTTTCTACAACCCTTTAAAATATTTTTCATCCTTTATTTTGTAATAAAACCTGTATATTAAATATACTAGTATTTTTTTATGATATTTATTTGATTTACACTTACACACACCTTCATCTAACAGTTGAAGAACATACAGTTTCTTTGGGTGGCAAATTACTGCCTAACGAAACGAAGATTGTTCACTCTTTTGTTAACACCTCTCATGGTGGCCATTATGATGACACTATTTCTATATATGATATATATTATGTTTATTATTTAATTATTATTATGTATTTTCCATTTATGGCATACCTTTATTATTTCCATTATGGATAAACGCAATAATTTCATTTTAGGAAGTGCAGACTACTGCCCCCTAAAAGTGATTTGAATCGTTAATTCCATATATGGGATGTATAAAGGATGGAGTAAATGATATTATATATTATATTATACTGGAATTATAATATACATTTATATCATTATGATATCATTCCATTAAATAATAAATAGAAATGAAATTAGCGTTAATGTGTACGTACGGCTTACCGTCTCCATGAACGGTGCATTTCATTTCTTACCTCTAAATGTTATGTAATTTTATAAATGCAATTATATACTAAATATATATGATATATATGATATCTACATCATTAATATAATTCCGTATGTAATGGAAATTTTAACACATGAACAACTTGTAATTATAAGAATTTTATTTTTGACTCAAGTACCAAAGATCGACAAAACGACCGTTATTAACATAAATAAATAAATAATTTTAATAAGATGGTAATATGTGATATAAAAGGAATAACAAACTATAAAAAGGTTCTTAATAAATTATAAATTCACTCGAGTTTATTAATCATGAGGTTAAAGAACGGTCGAGTCATGTCAGACACGAGGTAAATGAACTTCTTAGCCCAATTTATGTTCTTCGTGTTAATCTCCTACTTTCAAAATATGTAATGATATTATTATGTCATATCATGTATTTGTAATTTCTATATGTGTAATTATAGTGAATAAACATAATGGAACTATTTTATTTAAAATATTATCTTTGTAAAGACATCGTCTCAATCTCCTTTCATTGAGGCATATTTTGTTATATACAAAACTTTCTTTTATACTGTGTATAAACCCCTTTGAATTTTATGTTTATTCAAAATGAATCTTTTTATACAAATCATTTTTCTAAACCAGAAAAAGAAATGTTTTTTTGTCATACGTATGCAGTGATAATGAATTCTCGTCCGTCATGACCATTATTTGAGTTTCGACTTCCTCTAAAAGCCATGATTTTTTTATATAAACAATAATTACAATATTTTAAATTTTTTTATTTGGGTATTGAAAATGGTTTTGAAAGTGTTTTTTTATTATATCAATGTGTTTTATTGATATCTTGTGATTGAAAAGTGGAAATGTTATGTTTTCTTTATGCATGTATTATGTGATATGATTATGTTATGGTTTATGATATGTTTAAACCTGTTCATATGAGGATTTCATTGGACTTAATAAGTGAAGAGTGGAGCCCACTATAATTCTTCGATGCATCGGCATGTCTCATGAGACCAACTAGTGTCTTGGAAAAAGTACTTGAAAAAATATTATTTCTAGTTATGGCACGAGGCCTTGGCTATGTGGTTATGATAGTTTGGCTTTATGCATTCCATCATTATGAAAGTGGTTATTGATATTCCATGTGATTATTCGACCAGTAAAATATAAATGTGAATAAGTAAATGGAATTATCTCATTTTACTTTTCTCATATTATGTTGATGTTCATGTTTAAAAGGCTTTTGATTTAGTTATACATTGACTTAAATGTTAATGTTTATTTATGAAGTCTTCTGCTATATTGTTATCCTTACTGAGCATTTGACCTCACCCCTTCCAATTTTTTTATTTTTCCAGGATATGAAGATGTATATTATGAAAGACTTGTTGGGATAGTATGAGGGGATATGATGCCAAGATGTTGTTATAGTGTTGTTTTACTTTATGATTTAATGTAAGACTTATTAATGTATCTAGTGTTTCAAAGGCTACTGAACTAATCGGTCTTTCGAGACTTGATCTTTTGTGATCATGCCAATGTTACGCAATAATGCACCGACTCTGGGTAACTGGGGTCGGGGAGTCACATATAGTCTAGGGTATAATATTCTATTTTTATAATAATCATATTATTTTAATAATTATAATAATGATAATTTATTAATTTACTTTAATCATCATAATCATCTAGGATATGATTGTTCTTTTAATACAACATATGGAATATTTACAATAATCAATATAATATTCATACTTATCCTAAACAACCCAATTAATATTATCTTTTTCATCAGTACTAGGGCCTACACTGATTCATTGTTTTATCACATTTATCAGTAATGTGAATTTTATTACATTAAATTCTATTAAAATAAGTTTCTTTTTATTTTGATAACGAATGATTAAAAACCTCCCAGTCACCTCCTCTTGTAGTATTTCATCTATATATATATATTTTTATCCAACATTTATTGAATTAATATTAGACCCGTATGAATTTTGTGATAATATTAATTATTAAAAAAAATTATTCAAGATTTTACATTTCCATATTTCTTATGACTCATTTATTATGCATTATTTAAATATGTTACCTTCCACTTTATGTAAATCTTATTTAGAATATGTGGCCTCTCTTATTTATACTCATTTCCCAATGATATAAATAGGAATTAGTTCAATGATTTTAATGGCATGGATGATTATTTTTCTTTCACAATGATAAATTTTATGTTATCAAATGTAATATGTTAATTGATAATATATTTAGTTTTTTAAGACTAATAAAGAATTCAATCATTTGATATGTGATCAGATATATATTAAAACGTTTTAAAAAGTATACCACTGACTATAGGAAATTGGGTTCTAGTTTATTATAATAAATTCCTAACATCATATAAATAATTGAATCAATACTATTTAGAATAAAAAATAATAAATTAACTTTTTTTATAACATTACCATTTATAAAATGATATATTGAATAGAAATTTTATTTTAAATGAACCATTCAACAACTATAGAAAGTTACTAATTTATAAATTTGTAAATTACAATTATTTATGTTTTGAAATCCATAATTGATTAATATAATGAAAATGGAATAACATAGTTCATTTAGGTGCTCGAAGTAACCCAACAAGTAAAAATATTTAATAATTAATGTGTAATGAATTAATTTATAGGGTGGTATTATTAATATTATAGAACTCAATTTTTTTAATAAACATCATTAGTGTTCGGAATATAATATATAATTATTAATTATATGATATTAAATATAAATTATAGAGATAAACATGAATCACACATACATTGAACAATTATTTTCAAAAATGAACTAATTACTAAATAATTATATATAACAATTTACTAAAATATAAATAATTGAAAATTAAAAAATGATAGAGTATTATCTAATTTACTATGCATTTAAAGATAAATCCAAATGGTATATGTTTTATTTATTTTGTGTCAAATTGTGTTTTAATGGATTATTTTACTATAATTAATTTTGAATATCAATTAAACAGTTGTAAATTTAAACATACTGACTGCAATTCATTTTTTTCTCCATTTTTTGAAGACAGTTTATGGGTTCCTAGTACTCAAACATACAACCGTAGACAAGTCAGACAACATCAAACACAATAGACTTACACATCAAAAAAACCTGATTCATCTCTGTATCCCAAGCAGGAGTCCTCTTCACCCGTATCAGATTCCTAGCCTGGATGCCTCCAAAAATGTCCACTTTGAACCCGACTGCAAATTTGTTCAAGAAAAGATTTATCTGGGGGTGCCTTCATGGTCTTGCTACACTTTTAAAGGCAAAAGTCACCTCATTATTCTTCATTGATGAGGATCTAGTCTGCATCGGCCTCAGATGAAATGAGTAGTCCTTTCTTGGTCTTCTTCTTGGAGTAGTAAAAAGAGGTCCATCAGCTGATGAAATCATCTGATTCCCACTTTTAACAACATCACTAAATGATCGACCAATTGGACCACTCATATTCTCTTTCCCTCCCCCCAAATCCTCCCTTCCAATTCCAACCGAAGCTGGATCGTGCACACTACATTTAACCTGTTGTTCATCTGAAATCTTCGGACTAACATCACCTCCTATCATAACAGCCTCCTCCAAACCCATATCCAACAAAACTTAGGAAATCCCTTGGAACCTATTACTCAAAAATAAAAATGTTTTAGCCACCGTATCAAGGTCTTTAGAAGCCTTAGCACTAGTGGTGAAATCCTCAGTAGCACTAATCACTCATCCTTCCTCACTCTGCACTGAAACACGACCAACCATGGATGAAACAAGTATTACCAAGTCTCTCTTTATCCTTAGAAAACCCTCAAAAACCAACAGATTATCATGTATCACCTTATCACCAGAAGCTTCAGCTGTTGGGTCTTCTTTAAAATTCACCCAATGGGGACTCAGAGGATTGACGACCACCTTCTCACCAGAACAACGTGTACCCCAGCATTTGTGAACCTGTTCTGTAGCACACAAAACCAGACCCTCCATGACTCTATTACAAGCACCATCCTCCGTTCTCATCACAGAATAATTCTTAGTAATTACCACGGGCCTCATGAGCGTCCTTCGGGAGGTCACTCCCTAAAGAACGCCCCGGTTATGAACCCCGAAGCCTCCATGGCTAGACCAGTTTTCATTGTGACCTCCAGACTCTCCCCCGGTAATAAATTATTTTTTGAACAATTCTAAAAGTAATTAACTATTCATCATAGTAAACTGTATTTTATCATAAATTAAATTTACAATGTTTCGTAATTTTAATACCCAAATTATAAATATAATTTTTATTGAATCACTTCTCAAATAATGTTATTTTTAGAATAAATATAAAATACATAGTTCATAATAACATAACAAATTTTAATTAAATGAATTTTAAATTTCTATAGTGATCATATTGTTATATAATACAATTAAATAATTTCTAAACTGTTATCTGTTGATTTTTTAAAATTATATATATATTAAATAAAATTATTTATTAATTCAAAATGAATCATCAAGTTTACATTATGATATATTATAATTAAATAATTATTTATATGTATTCTTAATGATATTATATAACTAACAACTATATAATGGTGAAGTCACCATTTTTCAATTCATGATAAAGAACATCATACATTTCTAAAATGGTAAATCAAACACCTTCATTTTAAAATTAAGTTGTCTACTATATATATATATATATATTTTTTTTTTCTATTAGATGATATATGTTTTTGTTATATTCTCATTGGATAAAATGAGTATGAATACATTTTTCTTCCATTATATATATTTTATATTTTTTTATCAAAGATTTAATATTCAAAATAATATATCATGTATATTTAATGAAATATAAGTGTTTTTAATATTTTTTATACATAAGTGAAATAAATAATTTTATATTTTTAATTAGGGTTGCATGTGAAATATTATATTTCAATCATGGGGAATATTATAAGTAAATTAAATTAAAAAATACTTGTTGTCACATTTGAGCTCTCGAAAAATTATCCTATAAAATGTTAATTATAGGGATCAAAAAATAATATTATAATAGTATCCCCATATAATTTCATATGATGATTTTAATTATTCAATAATTTTATTATTGAGGTGAACATCGGTCGTATTAGTTGTCCTATTTTGATAGGGATTATTTATATAATTTATTTTCCCTACAATATATTCCATAAAAAAGATATCATATTCATATTTTTTTGAAAAATAATTTTTCAAATTACTTGGATTTTATATATAAGTACTATAATTTTAATTTATTAAAATTTTATTGACATTATAGTTTTTTACTAGAAACACAAGGTTGTATGGTGGTCTCTCTATGTGATCATTATTTTCAATGGGGCAAATATATATATATAAATATTCTTTTCCATATTCAATAATTAATGAACAAAATATTCATGATATTAAATTTATGAACCTTTTTTTAAATAGAAATAAAAATCTCAAAATTTATTATTAATATTTATATTTGAAAATATTTTAATAATTTTAATGTACAAGAAAATGATTTATAATTTTAATGAGTTTTCATAGGAAATATAAATACCCAAAATATTTTTCTCTCAATAAACCTGAAAATGTAATATGTTTTTGAATACATTGAATATAGAACCTCATATTTTAAAATATAATTTCAACATAAAAAAATATTTTTCGTGGAAATATATATAATTGAATGAAATTTACCTTAGTATATATAAAAATTCATCGTGGAAGATATATAAAATGATCATATAATTTAATGGTTCTCCAATATTCCCATGAACATTATTATGATATATGGATTCCATATAAATTCAATAGTATATTATTATTAGAGAAATATCAATAATTGTTTTTAATAGTGGAACACAATTAGAATTAAATAAATTTGGTTAACATTATAACTATACAACATATTGCTGCATCATTATTTCTAGTATTAATCGGATATAAATTATCATTAAAAAATATATCTATTTATTTTTCAAGGTTTCACAAATTCATTTTAGATACATGTTTTTATATCTAAATTTTATCCCACTAGGATTCCTTAGTATTCAAATATAGATATGGTTGTGATATAATTTTAGAATGGATTAAATAAGAACATTTTTAAATGGATTCCTTTTTATTTAATAATTATTTAGAAAGGATTAGTGTAAATAATCATAATCAAAGATATAATAATATGATCCTATCTTTTAAAAACCCACACCACCATGTTTCATTCATTATAAGGAATTAAATTGTGAAATTATAAACCTATATAAACTCCAATAATATTAAATAGAAAATTCCTTACTATATTTTTTATTATGACCTTATTTCTATTATGATAAATATATGTATTTTCTTTACGACAATAAGTATAATTAAAATAATTAATTATTTTCAATATCAAACCTATGTATTAGGGATTATGGGTCATATAAATTTTTTCATGAGAATTTAATTCTTGTGGGTCATAATATGAAATATGTATATTTTGTAAAAAGATATACATGTAATGTAATATTGATTCATGTATTTATTATGTAATAAACATCCAATAAAAGTATTAATTTATATCATATAGGTTAAAAACAATATATTTTCCTCGGTTAAATTTTATTACCAGTATTTTATCATTAAATTTGTATTACAATTAGATTTTTACATTTTCAATATATATTAAAATTATAAAAATTAAACATTTATCAATAATATCCATGTAACACAACACAAATAATGATAATGTAACACCCAAGACATCATTTAATACTTTATTTTATATATATATATATATATATATATATATATCTTATATATATATATATTTATTGGAATAATGTTTTTAATATTTCATAGAAATTTAAAGAATAGGGTAAATTTAGTTCTGAACCACTCACATCAAATTAATAGGTGACTGTAATGTTATATTTCTATTTTAAATGTTTCATGGTTTATTATTCCAAATAAAAAATTGTTCATAAGTGCTCATGATCTTTCCATGATGTTGGTAGATGATTTATTTATAGATTTCAAATCATTCTGGCCAATACGTGATTTATGGAGGTTTTTTATTTTATATTTATCTATATTACCAATCATAAAATTAATGCAATATTTTTTGTACTATCACACCTAGGAAATGAAAAATCATAATAGGAAACATTTTTACTCTTCCCTTCAACTGTAATTTTGAAAACAGATACATCTCCTCTCAATTTGGAGTGAAATCCTTCATGATAAGATCATATTATTCATATCCATTTTCATATCCATCTATTTTTTTTATTATAATAAATTTATCTACGTTTTTCTATTTGTAAAACCATAGGTAGTTTCGAGTTCATATTGTTTGTGTTTTTAATTCATAGGGTGTGACATTTCCAACATGGGCCTTCCTCTGTAAATTCCTGAAGATTTCAAATCTTCTATTATTATACATGATACATGTTTGAGTTAATTTTACTTTCCTTTTCATTTCATAGATTCATGGGTGTCCCATATTACATTTATTAAAATTTATATATCCCAAATAAATTTAAATATATTTATAATAATAAATTGATCAATATTTATATATATAAATCATTTATTTCTTAATTATTTATTATTGATTTTAATTTAATTTAGTTTACAAATATTGTATAGTGGTATTTTTGGTTGATAAAATGTTAATGGTAGTTTTATTATAGATGTTTGGTGGTATAAAATAATATTAAAAATATTATTTAATTGAATTAGTTGGAGTGTGACTAAGGTTATTAACTTATCTGGAATACCTTATTTGATAAATTTTAAATAGTTTCCTAGTTTTATCATTATTTTATTCTCTATTTATTAATATATGAGATTTTCAATTTATGTTTTTAACAAAACTATAAATGTAATGATTTATATATACGCACATATTTACATTTTATTATGTGTATATTTTCATTTGGAGATAAATATATTTATGTATATATAAAAAAATTTGTATAAAAATAAAAACATGAATCCTTTATATTTTAATTTTTTGTTTTATGTATTTTTTCTATATTTTTTCAATGATAAATAATACAATGAATTATAAATTCTCATATGGAATATTGTTAAATAATGTTGGTTTTCTATTAGGTTTTTTATACCATGGAACTTATGAATCTATTTCGTACAAAACAATTAATAGTTTTAAAAGTAATGTCCCGATCAATAAATTAAAAAAGTTTATATGTACAGAATGGGATTTAATGAAAAAAAAATTTATATAGCTGTTTGGATATTACTAGATAAATTTAAAAGAGTTGATTTTAATGGATGTGTATATGGTTGAGGGATGAGTATTTGTTGATGGATTATGGTGACTCTTGATTTATATTTTATATATAAACACATAATCACCTCCAATTTTTTTTTTATTTTTAAAATACTATACATCATAATAAAGAATGAGTTATAGTTATTATATAGTCCCTATAATATTGAAGAAATAACCCTTGTAATGGTATAAGATAATGAGGAATTTTCATCAGTGAGGCTATCTGGCGGAAATATATTTGGTTATATATATATGAGCTTTAGTAGTAGACATGAATATAATTACAAGATTAATACAACAATGGTATTATTTTATATATGTTCGGGAACAGACCATGAATATTTAGATCAAAAATATTTATTTTCCTCTTCTAGAATTTAGTATTCTATTCATTATTGGTTTTATTTTCTAAAAAATCTCTATGATGTGTTTCATTTACATTTTTTTCCCTTAATGGTTCTGTAGTTGAATGATTATATTCCATTTAATTTTCAGTATATTAATTTTATTACATTAATTTCACATTATCATCCCTATTTATCCTTCAAGATCCAATTTTTAGTGAATATGAAAAGTGGTAATGTAAAATTGATTATTTACATATCATGAATTTTAAATAAAGATATTTAAATCATGTTTTTGAATTGTCTTATGAAATTAAATTTTAAGTGAATTAAGAAACTACTTTTCCAAGGAAAAAAATGATCTAGAAAAAGTATTCAATTTTAATATTTTATTTTTGAGCAAAAAAATATTCATTAAAATGGGTATTACAAAGAATGTTGTTTGTATTTTATAAATGTAACACACAAAGACTCACTAGAGATATCCTATTGAGATGTTTATGATATAACTCATCATAAAAAAATTAGTTTCAATTGACCGAGTTAATGTTGTATGATTGGGATATAATTTAGAAGAGTTACATGCATATTATTACACTCCTAGATCAATCATAATATATATTTCTAGTCAGTTAAATATATCTTGAATTATATTTTAAATAGATCATTATTTGGGTAATTTTATAAAATGATATTGTTTATAATTTTCATTCAATGATGGAACTATCCTAATTTTTAGATTAGTAATTTCCCTATAATTATATTAATTTACATGTTTTTTTACCTGTGTTCATTTATTTTTATGGGGACATCCAACATATTTACACATCTTTCTAAAATTTGGGTAAAATTTCACTGTATTTTTTATTTTTTACCCTTTATAATATCTATGACATTGAGTTAAATATGATTCAAAACACTTATTTCATGGTCTTGTGTAATGATAATAACCAATTGATGTTTTCAACAAATAACCCAATTTCTCATGTCATGGGTAGACTAGTGTAGTTCATGAATTTTTTTACAAGAGATAAATTTGTAATTTAATGTTGTGATGATATATTAGGATAGTATTTTTGATGATCGAGAGATTGGAGTGGGGATTTTTTTTATTTACTCTATCCTCTTTGGAATCATTAAATGTCATAGGATGATAAGTTTTTAATGTAATGGTATTTTATGTATTTGGTAACAATGAGGATGCCACACGATCAGGTCCAACAATGTTAAAGTGTTTTTTTCATAGTATGAACACATATTGACCATCCTTGACAATTCCATTTTATACTATGTAAGGGCCCCATAATTGGCCTGTGGATTTCAAAAACATATAAAAATCATATTATTTACTAATGTTTAAAAACATTATTTTCCTAAAAACCCATCTCATAATTAAATCCCATCGGTGTATATTCTCTAAACTATCCCCCAATACATCCCACGGGACCACCAAAGAACTATATACCTAAAACTATCTTTTTCACTAAGGAATTTACTAATTATTTTTTTGGGTTATTTTAATCCATTGTTCTTTTATATATATACTCACTATTAATATGTAAATGTTTTTTTGTTTCTCCTCCACTTAAATTAATCATGACATAAGATGAAATATTTATGGGTTGGGGTTTTAATATTATTTAATATTGATTTCGTGGTTGTTTTAATCCTTAATTGGACCATCCACTCTCTCTTAATTATCATTTCACATCATCTAAATATATCCTAGGTAGGGGTTTATATGATTTTGGTTTCCCTAGACATTCGACGAGTAATTATGTATTCTGTGTCAGTTTAATTCAAATTTATATCTTCCTAATAAGAGAATATTTATTTCTATATCTTGAAATTTATCTTGTTTTTAAGATATTATAGGTTATATTCAATAGGGTTCTTACTTATTTACAACTGATTTATGCATGCGCCAAAATGATAGTAATATTATTTACTAATAAAAAAATTATTATAATGTTTCTATATAAATAGAGTGATTTTGAATCATTTGATATTGGTTTTCAACGTTTAAGAGATAAAATCAATGCAAATAAAACTATCGATTTATATTTATTTGCTTGATTAATTTAATTACATTCTCTGTTTCAACCTTTTATTATTCATTATTTTTATATTATGAGTTTCTCATGTTTTATTTGGTGCCTATCCAAATATTAATGGGTTTATATTGTAATATATTATCATGATAATGTGTTAATATGTGCATATGGATATATATATATATATATATAATCATATTAATACAATGAAAATAATATTCATTCAAACATAAATTTTATGTTTTATGTCTATTTTTTTAATAACATTTCAACTATTATTCCTTAAAAATTAAATATATAGTTCCATTGGGATATTTGGGAATGTTTTTAGGTCTTCTATATACTTTTTCTGTGTAAATTTAATTGAGAATAAATTTCATAAAAACTAGAACTATTATCAACATCTAAAGCATAACCATAAACAAAACAATGTTACACATATATATCATTAGCCTTAATGGAAGCTCTTCCATTAACCTGTGTTGTAATGTTATCACCTATTAGAAAATTTGGGATTCAGATGAATTAATTTATGGAGGTGTTATGAGAATTGGTGGTTCAATTATATTGGTCATGGATTGAAAATTTAGATGAAATGGATACCCACCTCCAAATTTTATTACTATCTTGGTGATTTTATTTATTGATTTAAATGATAAGAGAATTTTTCTATCTAAACTTGTTAAGATGGAATATATTCCTTGGTAATTGTATAAGATCATGTAGGCACACCATTTATGATGATAGATTAAATAATGTTGGTTAGTTATAGATAAAAGAACTTCATTGATAGGGTAACAGATGGTTCCTATTATATTACATCTATTGTTACCTCATGAGGAGTTCAGTAATACCCCATGATTATATATGTATCTGTAACTCTTTTACAACATATTCAATTTAGTATTCATTTATTATTTTTTATTTCTTATTTGGATTCCCTGTTTTTTATCTTTATTTATCCTACCTCCTTTTATATATTTCCAAATGATTAAATTAATTTTTTTTTTCAATGTATTGTCCTTTCATCAGTTATTAATATTTTCTCACACATTAATTATTGGTTATATTGAAAATTTAATGTTAAAACGAATAATGAAATAGTTATGTTACAATGGTCTGTATTTAACGTAATATTTAAATTTTTTGTTTTCAATGAGGATTATAAATTAAAGCATAAAGCATATTTTGAAAGAGGGTTTTCAATATTAAAAAAAGGTAATTGGTAAAATCTATCATGATTCCTCAATAAATTTCTTTTTATTAAAAACTATATTTAAAAATAAATTAATAAAATAACATTTTTGGTTCATTCTGGAATGGAAACACATGGAATCACCGAGGACATCCAATTGGGTTGTTTGTGCTCACACCTTATATACTGCAATCATTGTCTATAAATATAGTGGATTTTTTTTGGATTAGATTTAGAGATATTTAATCAATGTAAATATTCTTCAATTCTTCCATAATCATTGTTTCAGTGTTTTTGAGTGATACAATGAATCTCATAGAAATCTATATGTAGTATGTATGATTTATTTTATACTTCATATTTTTAAGACTATGAAATCACTCTCCCATATTATATTTCTATCATTTTCCTATATATACAATGAATTTATTTATTTAGATTTATTTTATTTTTTATGTATGGTTATTTTTTGATTGGTATCCAACGTATGGGGCATTTAGGGATGATTATTTGATAAAATCATTTTTAAAAAAAAAAATTCACCTAGGAAATAATTCCCATTGAGTTAAATGTTTTCCCCATCACCTTTACCTACCCAATAGGGATATAGAACACTCTTAATGTTCTGCCATATAATAACTCTATGGTCCAGGTTATGAGAAGACAAGTATAGTTGTTGACAGATCTCTATTATAGTAGCATTTATATGATATTATTACACTTCGACAATATTTAAAAAAAAAACATTGTCATAAAATCACATTTAAACACATTTCCAAATATTTATTCCTTCAACATCAAAATTTAAAAATTAAAAATTAGGAAAAACAGTTCATATTTCGAATTAAATTCAACAATTATCTATAATGGTTTCCATATTATCAAATTCAAATTGAATATAATATAATATAAAACAATGATACAATACAAAATTTTACATGATTGTATCAAAATAATTTTTTATTTATAACAATGAGGAATAAAATGAATTAAAAATAATATGAGAGATCACTATTAATTCATTGTTCACGTATCTTATAATAAAGGATTGATTTTGAATGACATCATTATTTAACATTAATTAGTTTTATAATGATTTTTGGAAATTATTTTTGATGTGATGATCACCATAATTTTATATAGAGATGTCCAAAATATTGTTGCGGGGATACTAGTTTTTGATTTAATTTAATTATTCTCATAAAAATAAATTTGATTTTTTATTGAATCATACTTTATCATTATATGGTGGAATGGATTTCTCTATCCGGATTAATATTTCTAAATAATAACAATAATTATATTATATTATATTTCAATATAAAAATCCATTAAATCTATATATTTCACTTAATATGTAACTTTTTTCAAAATACTGCTGAATGATTTAAATTGAAAACTCTACCTCTAGATCTAGTTGATGATCAATAGACACTTTAAAAATAGAATCAAACATTCCTAAACATTTTGAATATAAATAATAATGTTTTTATGGAATCTAATTTGCTCAAAATATTTTAATTAATTGTGTATTAAGAAAAAAATAAGGAATCAAGTATCTTTTAGGTGTTTATAATCATCATTTAATTAAATATATTATTACTAGATTAATAAAGACATGGAATAGTATCTACCATTCATAAATATTGACATAGATAATAAATAATTTTATCGAATCCCAGAAAAAGGTTAAATAAAATTCCACAAAAAAGGTAATACCTAGAGGGACAAGATACAATAACAAAAAAATGTAATTGGAGATGTTTAATATGATTTTTGTGCAATAAATGATAAAGATGGAATATATAATTATAATATTAAATATAAATCTTTCCATTGTGAGGTGTTTTTTGAGAAAACAACATTAACATAATTTTATTTAAATAAATTGTATAAAATATGGAATATTCATTTCATGCCTTCTTGATAAGTGTACCTATCAATAGTACAATAATAATTTCCAATTTAATGGTAGTGATAAAAATGTTTTATATTTTTTACATTATTACAAAATGATATTTTAAATTAATTTTTTTAATTATTGTAATTTATTTAATAAATATATGTACATTAAAATCAAATAAATTAAAATGAGAACAATTTTTTCAATATCGTGTATAACCTGCAACATAGAGACTAAAAAATAGAGAGACACTATTTAAATATAACAATTATAAACTATATTTTGAATTAGATTGAATTAATGGGATTAAAAAAGTTATGAAATTTATATATAAATATCAATATAATAAAATTTATCCTTAAAATTCTAATTAAATAATCATTCAAATATTTATTCAAGTCATTTTATGCTTGAAAATATAGAATATTTAAAAACTGGTTTTATTTTTCATTTTAGGTTTTCTATTATATGAAATTTATAAATCTTTTGGAAATTTTAATTTGTATAAATAATTTAATTTTTTAAATCATCATATTAATATATTAATATGATGATATTTTTGGATATTTATGAATAGGTTCAGTTTTTAATGAACAATGAAAATAATAAATTTTCAAATATAGTAAAATCATTTTAAAAAATTATGTATTTTTAATTTCCAAATATTATTTTAATTTTAGTTAAAATTATCAATGTTATTATTTTCATTATAAAAAAATTAATTATAAAATTTTAATCCTCTATTTAACTTATTACAATATATGATTATTTTTAGTCATAATATTGATTTTATTGAAATATTTTTTAATTTCTAATGTTCAGTCATTATAATTATCTAAAATTATTTGTTATGGTTAATTATTTAATTAAATTTAACTTATATATGAATATATATATATATATATATATATATATAATGTTACGAAAATCCATCTCAAAATGATTAGAAGTACAATATTTAATATATGATCATCTTATGTCGGAAAATTGCATTTCTTTAAGGCCCCCTTCTTGAATTGTATTTGTGTTTTATATAAAATTAAATTCTTCATCTTATATGAATTGAATTTTTAAAAATGTAAATAATATTGATAGTAATAATAATTCATATTATATTATATAATAATAATAATTTTTTTTCATAATAAATATTGAAAATGTTAAAAACAAATCAGATACTTATGTTGATAATGGGGTATTGGTACATACAATCTAAAGATAAGAATAAATATGACCTAAAAAAGTAATTAATCCTATTTAAAGGATATATATAACTAGTCACATATAAGTTTCTTTAATGTTCCATTTTAGAGCCTTTTGGAATTTATAAAAAAACTATTATGAATTATTCCTTTTATATATTCCATGTGTGTCCTTCTCCTCAATTATAAAATGTTACTACATACCCTATCTTATCATCACCTATTAGTTTGTTTTATAAAACAAACCCTACCAATGTATCTCACCACAATAATCATCATATTTTATAGTTTGGGTCTTCCAAATTTGAAAACCTAGGGTTCTCAATAAAATTTCAAAAGGACATTCTTTTATGAATGGTAATTGTCCCTAATAAAATCATTTTTTTAATTATTATTTTCCAGATTATTTATATTATTAAAATAAAAATATAAATAAAATGGTATTTAACATATACTGAGATGTTATTTTTAATATTAAATAAAATATAATCTTCTCATTATCTATTAAATGGTAATCAATGTCGTCATATTTGTATATGGAAGATTATAACTTCACAAACTGATGTAATTTGTTTTCAATAAATGATTCTGATGAATATTAAAAATTATAAAAAGTATAATATATATATATATATATATATTCAAACTATGAAATTATAATTATTCTATAAATTTTATTAATCGAAAATTTTTTTACCCTTTCATACCTAAAGAGGGCGATAACATCACATGTGTGTAGGTATAGCTGACATTATCCATGAAGAAAGGCAATTAATTTTCCATGTGGAATAATAATCAATGTTTATAAAGTTGTTTATAATGATTAATTTTTATATTTAAAACATTAAATATCATTTTATATATACATCATATATTTATTATTCAATGTAACTGGTACATCCATGAAAAAATATGCATCATAAAATAATAAAATTAACAGTGGAAATAATAGTTGTAATAAATTATTTTTAATGAAGATTTCATAAAATGTTTTGGGGTGTCATATTTAATTTCATAAATGTGAATGTGGTGTTTTTAAATTAATAACATGATAAAAACCATTATTTAAGTGGTTAAACCATGTTCAACCAAATTCAAGGGTTAGGTAAATTATTTTATCTCTATTTAATTTCATTTAGATATATTGTAATGGTATGATAATAAATAATTTATTTTTTTGTATATAATTACATATTTATATTTTATATAGAAAATTCTTTATAATTTAGTTATATAATGATATTATTTGAATTATTTTTCCAATGGGGATTTTCCATCGAATCTACCATGTGTAAATTAATTTCTTAACTCAATTTATTTTTATTATGTTATATGGCATATCCATTGTATTTGATATCATATGATGATGAAATTTTTTGTATATTATGTTTTTTTAAAATAATTTTATGATTATTTACTTTTGATATACATAATAAAAAAATTGAATTAGGACATTAATGTTATGATCATTGTAAAGGTTTTTTATCTCATAATGTCTTCTTTCAGAAATATATTATGTTATAAAACATTCAACATATATGTGGTATATATATTTCTAGTTATGTATTTTCAATCATGAATATATTTATATTAATGGTAATTAAGGTTTCATTTCACATTATTCCTTTCATCTGGCATACAATTCAAATGTCACCAAAGTTGTAATGGTTTATTTCCCAATATTATTTTATGATTTATTTTTTATTCATGAATTTCCATTTAAAGAAATATTTTTATTGATGTACAATAAACAAAATAAATTTAATTATCCTGTAGTTATTAATTTATATTAAATATGATATTACTATTGTCCTTTCTTTAGTAAATTTAATTATTGGTAAATTATTTTAATAGCATTTGACTCTAATTATCTATTCGACCAAAAAAAACTTCTTCCAGATACAGGATTTATAACAAAAATAATTGGTGTATTAGTATTGTTTATTAATTATTTAACCCATTGATTATTTTTTATAAAAAATAAAAAGAAATATTCATATCTTTTTCAAAAGAACATAACTTTTTATTTTCTTACTAAAATATTTATGGAATAATTGTTTTTACCGGACTCATATTAAATAAAATCTTTCTCTTCTCATGACCACTCATTGCATTGAAAATGGAAATATATTTTTATAAATTTTATGAGGGAAATTTTTATATAATATTAGAGATATTTTTAGTATTTTTAAAATTTATTTTCTATGTAAAATAGTATTTTCCTCTGGAATGATTTCAAGGATATTTTTTTAAAATTTCAATTTATCAATGATAACAATTAATTAGATAAAATATACACCAATGGGTATATTTTATAATGATACCATATTTATTATTTAAGTGGATGTTTTATGATCAGTTTGATTAGGTAATGTGTTAAAATTCTAATTCATGATTAATTTTTTAATTTATTTCTTACACCATGAAATATTCACTTTAATTTATTAATTGAGCTGTACATTTATTCTAAATATCTATATTATATTTTGTATAATATTACATAATAAAACATATATGTATTCTACATACTTTGAAATATCCCATATTTCATCAGGTATATATATCTCTTTGGATATCATAATAAAAATGGGGAATTTTTTCCTCATATTAAATCCTTTTTAATAATGTTCTATTATGAATAGTTTTTTCGTTAATAAATAGAGTTTTTCCTGAGAGAAAACCTAAGAAAACAAGATAGGATCCTCGTTGATATATTTTTTTCGAAGTGGATTATAGTCCAAAGGTTTATATTTATATGAATAAATGATGTCTGAGTATATGTTTTATGTGTTTCATAGGTTCATGATATGTTGAGAATATTTAATGGGGTTTGGGTTGTTTATAAAAAAATGGACTAAAAAACTTGTTCATAACATTTATAAGACAAATAAATAGATTACAAGTCCTGTAATGTTTGGTTGTATTTAATAAAATAATATAACATGACATTTTTTTGGTTTATCCCATTAAAAATTTTAAAATACAAGTAGTCGCATTAAAAGAAATGTTATTATACACAAATTTATTTCAATATTTTTCTGTAGTTGAATATTCTATATAACTCACTAAAACATTCTCATATCAGCCCTTTGAACTTAACCAGATTATTTTGGACTTCTAAACATCCTTTTGGTCATCCTGATTATGGATTCAGTCCCTGGTAAGTTGTTTTGCTCCATTTTCTCACTTCACTCCATTAGTTTTACAATGGTTGTTGAAAAACCCATTGACCATGTGAATGTATGGGTTAGATATTGATAATTGTTTTCCTTGTGACCTATTTTCAATCATCCAAGACTTATTCCTATTGTGTATTTCACATTTTATGTGTTTTTGGATCGTTAGATAAAGATATGGTTCTAAATATTAACTATATGGTTTGATTATTTACCTGTATGTGAAATATGGTGACTGGAACAATGTAACGAGTGCGTAAATGAGGTAAATATTTAATGGGATTGATACGTGTAGTTATTTTGTTTTAATTGGCCTCTGACCTACCTTATGTATAATAGTTGGGTGAGAAAACCAAGAATATAATTGAATTGGCTAATGAATTATATTATGATTTTAATGATATTATACCTTGGGTTATTGAATGATATAGAATCCCAATACAGTGGTATAATATGTATTGTATTAACTTTTTTCTGATTTTGACATTAATTTTTCTAGAATATGAAATAAAAAATGTAATTCACATAATTAAATTGAAATATTTAGGATTTAGCATTGTGACATACATACTACATAATAGGACTACTATTTCTTGGTAAAATTAATATATATTTGTTTTGTCCTTGTATGATGCACACTTATATTTTTTAATGCTCATATGGAGTGGGATTGGCCAAGTCCCATTTTTTAATTCTTAGAGAGAGTTGGCTCGGTATAGTCTCATGTTATAATACTTAGACGAATTTGACCCAGTGATATAAGTATTATAGTTATTTGACCCATATTTTTGTGAGTAGACCATTTTTATATCGTTTTTGGTCGAATGGTCTTGAGCCATGTTCCAAAATATTAAAACATAGCACTAAAGCATGTTATTTAACCGTGGTTATATTTTTTTTGGTTGTAATGGTATTAAGATATCCTCAGATATATACATCCATGAATATGAAGCATGTTTTAATTTTTCATTATTAACATTTGAATTAATTTTTTTAAAGAAGGTCATGCCTTGGTCAAATTACCAAAGCACTAATTATTGTATATTTAAAAAGTGGGGATTAAAAGAGACGAAAAGTGGGGAGTTTTTTACAATATTTTTGATAAATCTGAAACAGATCGGGAGTCATGGTATCCAATCAATTCAGAACCTGTTTGACACCTTTATTTCCATGATCATCTACAATCAGATTGGATTCATGGAAAACATGTGTTGCAATGACATTGATCCCGATAAGTCAGTTTTTTATAACTTTTTGTCTCGACATTCTGAGTTATACAAAAACCATAATTGGGAAAATGTTTTGTACCTGAGTAAATGTTTTATATACAGTTTGGGCAAGGGAAAAGGATATGTTATTGATTGTTTTCTTGATGGAGAAGATGTATTTTGGATGTAGAAATGAAGTAGGTTTATGGAATGGTGTCTTTATAAGACATTGTATATGTCTTCTAGTCTTTTAATTCTATTTTTATAGTATGAAATTTAGTTACATTATCCAATTTAATTAATTTACTCCATTATTATTTATTGGATGAATTGTTTTTTTATTAATGGTTTCTTCTGTGATTATACATTGATTGATTTCAACTATATGGATTATTTATATTTACATAACACTTTATACAAGGGGAATAATATCCCTACTATAATTTTTCTACCCTCATTTCTAGTCGGTAACCTATGGCTTGGATGAAAGCACAATTGAGGTAACATACAAATCCTTTTTTCACATGAGAGAGATGAATTAGGTGATATTAAAATGTGTTATCAAATAGTTGAGTTTTCGATTCATATAAATTAATATTTTTGGAAGGTATAATGGAGAATAAATAATTCCCTCAAATTTTGTGAAATATTTTTTTAATTAAGTTATTATTATGATACTTTTCACTTCACAGAACACTAAATATATATATTCTTATTTTATAGAAATAATTTTTTATTCTCACATATAGAAAAAGTGGTCATATTGTTGAACCGAAACAATTATATAACCTTGTGGTACACAGAAAACAATGTCTTTCATGTGTCTCCCACAATACTATTTCCCTTAATAGAATATAATACCAGCAAAAATGATTTTTACCAAACGACAATGTATTAATGATAATATTATTATAATATTATCATGGTTACCACTCAGTCATTGGAATGGATGTTTGCAAAGAAGATTAATTAAATTCATAAATTATGATATATATATATATATATATATGTATGTATTTATATATATTCATTTGTTATCAATTAATATATTTGAATGTATGAATTATTTGAAAATAAATAAAGTACTTTTCTAGGAAAAGTATTTTAATATTTAAACATAATCTTTTATCTCAATAAATTAAATAACCAAATTTTGATTACTTTTTTTTAAAAAATATTTTATTTTATATATTCATCTAATAATTTTGATAATTATCTAATATATATTATCGGTATAAGATAAGAATGACATTAATATTATGAGTAAAAAGTTATATCCTTCAAAAAGTAAATTTGTTCCTTTTACTGGAGAAAAAATTTTGAATATTATTTGTTAAACCATTATAATTTTTATTTAACAAAATTATAATCAATTTTTGAAATTGGTAAAAAAAATTTGATTAGGTTGGTTATTTTAATTTTTCTATGATATTTATTTTTTCATGAATAGTAAATAATAATTAATTCAAATTTAGTAATTATTTTTTTCTAATTATATTATGAAATAAAATTATGTGTTTATTGGTTTTCATTTTTAATTAGATAAATTATACTACAATTAATCCAATTTTGGTAATTTTAATTTATTTTAGTATAAATTTGTTTTAAAAACATGCCAAATATTTCTATATATTTTACATAAAAAATGTGAATTGGATTCCTATCTCGAATATTAAATTATAATCACTTTATCCATTTATGGGATAGAAATTTGGAAAAATAGACACCATCTTTGAATGATCCTAATTTATAATTTTTTTAAAAAAAATCAACTATGTTTCTGACAAAAAATATTATTTAAATTAATTAAATTTAACTACAATTATTATGAGTAAAATTAGGGTAACAAGTGACAAATTCTTACACTCAAATTGGAAAATAACCTAGAAACATGTTAAAATCCTTTTTAAGGCCCTAATTGGACCATATAGTCCCTTTTATATAATTATTTTTATTAATGGATCCACATGAAATATAAAAAACTTAAAAGGAATTACATTTTAAAAAATTTAAAGGAATACCACTCCTCCTCCACTATAAAATGACACTAACTTGTACCACATAATCACACCTCAAAAATAATAGGAACACATATAAATATTATAAAAAAATCTCCCAAAATCCATCCCATTATCGAATTAGTATATATTTTGGAATAGAACCAACATATTAATACCTTTAGTGAAGATCAAGAGAGGTTACTGAAAGAATATATAACATCATTCCTCATGATATCTAGTTCTATTTTCATTCCCCACCACATAATCTCTTATAATTCAATGATTATATAATAATATATGTATCATAAACAAAATAATATATTTTTTATTTTAATGTTAATTTTTAAAGATACATAAACTTCTTTTTAATGGGAAAAAACCTATTATTCTTGTGTCCCATGAACTACTATCTCACAAAATGATGTTATTCATTTTTCATTTACCACCTATAATCTTCCAGATTATTATTGAAAATATATTTATATTATATATATATATATATATATTATATTTATGTTGTTTATATTATTATTTAATTATTATATAACAAGTAATCTTAGTTTTACCAATTTCTGTATATTCAATAATTTTATTTGAGGAAATATGGACTACAGACTCTTTAGAGTGATTCGATTAATTCACACAATACATTAAATATACTGAAAGTGGTTTTATTAAATTTATATGATATATATGAGAAAATAACGATTCCATAATTAGTGTATATATATATATATAATTTACATTCTTTCAATTATTTTGATAATTAAATAGAAATAGGGTACATTGGTACATACGGCCAACCATTTTGATGAACTGTGTATTCTAATTATTATTTCTATCATTAATAGATTATGATATATAAATATATATAGAAATTATATGATATTTATATAATTTTTTAAATTACATTAAATCATGACATATATATATGAGGACAAACAATATAATAGATTATGTCTCATCTGAAAGACAATAGAGATATTACTTGAAATAGAACATCAAAAATGAATTATTAATAAGTGAGAAATATATAGATATATATAGAATTAGATATTATATTATTATTATTTGGTATATTGATAATATAATATATTTATTATACACGAGGTTTGAATGAGTATGATGGTATTTTAGGCATAAGGTAAAGGTATTTTTAGTCTAACTATTATTTCACTCAGATTTATGAGTTATTCACCACACAATTCATATATTTCCTATATATAATGACCATGAATATATTATATTATTATTATCATTAAATTTATGGGTATTTAAATATCAATTCTATTATAATTTTTTATGGGGTTTATGTTTAAAACATTAAAATATTGATCTAGTATATTTGTCTAAATTTTCATTACATGAGACACATAGCATGAATAATTATATTTTTTTCAAATGTGTTTTCAAAAAATGTTATCAAATTTTTTTTTAAAGGTGATATTTGAAGATAATTTAAATGGAAAAAGGATCTATTTTCTTTTATTTTCCATGGCTCTTTTAAAAAATTTAAAATATATTCTAAAAGAAAATAGTTTTCAAAAATAGTTTTATGTTTCAAAAAATATTTAAACAAGAAAGAATATTTTCATAAATTAAATTTTTTAATTGTTCAACCAATATTAGTATCCATATAATATAACATAAATTGGTGTTACACATACCTTTATGGAAAATCATCCAAATATTCCATTCAAATTCATTCTCTAATTGGGTTATGTTTTGATGGAATGAATTATGATGCATATTTATCTTTCATGGGTTTTATGATTATGAAACCCTATAACATTCATAGGTTTTTATTTTAAGAAATTAATATTTAACCATAATTTCTCCAGGGGTTATTTTATGATTACATTTTTATGTCAAGTAATTAAATTCATCTGTTATGATGTGATTGTTTATGATTTTTGGACACAAGTATGTATGATTTCATTTTGGGATGGGTGAGACCTATATTTACCTATAAAGAATTGGTAAATATTTATATCACAAGATATAATTCATGTAATCAAGTCAACGAGCTTGATCCATTATGGAACATTGTGAATCCGAGCCATAAATTGGAATATTGTGAAGCCCAATCCAATATGGGATTATAGGTAAACACTATCCATTATAAGTAAAGGATTGTGGCTAGGGAAGGTGGTGTTTATCATCTAGTAGGTGTATTCCCCATCAAGTTCCTTGGTACATTTTGGGAAATAATACATTCCACATAAGTAATTATTTTACATGTTCACATATCCTCCATTATTTTTATGTATTTTTTATTTGATAATATAATATTATTCATGGTCTTGAATATCATATAATTTTATGAAAAATTAACTACCAATTATTATTCCACATATATTAATATTTTTTTATCCCTAGTATGATATTAAAATGTTATGGTATTTTTTACATACCATCATATTCATGTTATGCTTATGTACATACTCTACAAACACTTACTAATAATTCCAGATCACCCATTTATTTTTTTTAATTTCCAAGGTTATTTAAAATGGTTTTATATATGAGTACTAAAGGGGTATATATTTAAAGATGATTTTTAATATCTTCATCCAATATATAGTAATTAGTTCTATGGTTCTAAATACACTAAATTATTATGGTCCTTAAAAATTTGTCTTTTTAATGTGATAAATATTTATCTGAAATTATTTAATATACACTTTTGTTAGGAAAGGGTATTTATCGATGGTATAAATTGAATAATTTATTTAACATTGGGAAACTATGATGACAAAAAAATAATGGGATCCCTATAAATATTTATCATGATCTATTTTGGAAGATATATATGGATATGTAAAATGAAAATAAAATTTATTGGAAGATGTTTAAGAAATTAGTAAATGATTTAGTGGATGGTCTCCTTGAAATAAATTGTTTTTTGGATACCAAAAGTTGATGCAACTCTTACATATAATAACATATGGGAAAAATCCATATAAACACCTTATTTATCAAGAATCGATCTAAAACTGGTGCATGACAACAATCCTTGCTACACACCAAGATTGAAAGACCAGAGGGATATGCAATGGGAATTGAAAAACAATATATAAACCATATTAAAGTATAAAATTGAACAACAATATTAAAAACCTATGATACACAGAAGGTTGAAATTATTAATTAAGAATGTGTTATGAATTTGATATCATATAGGGTAGTTTTCTCAAGATTATGTTGTATTTCATATCACTGGTGTTTCTCACTCAATTATTTCATGTTTTATTCAATAGAATGAACTAGAAGGAACTAGGTTAACATTTAATATATCTTATGGGGACTGTATGGTCATGATTGAAATTTATTTAACATATGTAAATCTCATGATGTGAATCTTAAAGGTCCCTGTGTATTTGTTATACTCATGATGATAAAGAGATAGTAAAACGAATTTCAATGTTATATGATGATTTTATAAAATTATTTACATTAAACATAAGGTTAGGGATTTTATTTAGGTTGAGTAACTATAATACAAGGTTCTTATTTCATATTCTAGAAAATAATTATTAAGGAATTTGATAATGAATCTTGAGCAATGATTTAAAAATAAATTTGGATGGATGAAGTGTATATGTACATAAATTAAAAAAATTATTATAAGAATCATGAAGTATTTTTTTTTATTATGTCATTTAGAAAATAAATTAGATGGTGGTGATGAAATGTAAAATGGATTTAACGGAAATGTGGTATTTTTATTAAGGAATGGTAACCCCTAATGTGTCACTACTACTGAGAAAAATGTCTTTAACATAGACTAATATATGATTGGTATGGATAAAGTAAATTAGACAGTACTGATTACTATTTGACTAGTTATTTATTTGATGATAAATTAGTCTATGTCCTCATGGATGACATTTAAACAAATTTGGATTTAGCGAATACATCTTGTAATATTTGGAATAAGGAACCATGAATTTTTTCCAAAAGTATTTATGGTAATTATGGATATTACTATATTTCAGGAGAATAAATTTTCAGGTTATTCACATGTTTGGAATTTAAAAACCAAATGATATCTTTTGATATATGGGGTTAAATGTTACTATTATTTCATATAATTATTTCAAATATTTTGGATTTCCATATTTTGGAAGGGTTATATTTTTAAAAATTTATGAAATGTTTAACTTGAACATCGGATGATATTTGTAAGACTAATGTTTTATCTCACCGCATGATGATTTATACATTTTGGATAGCCTAATATGTCAACATTGTGTCGATGGTAACAAAAGAAAAATGGGATGATTTATCATGGATCTCATGATCTGTTAGTACGACTGTTATGATAAATCCAAATTTCATTTGGGATTTAGAGGAGAAGTAGAAATTGTTCAATACACAACAAATTATGGTATATTATCTATGAATCGGAATGATATCAAGTATATATATTATCTTGTATGAAAAACTAATTGAACTTTATAAATTTATTTAGAAAAAAAACTTGTCCTATTATCATAATTTCTTATGATATCATTGATATTTTTCATGCTTCTTAAGTATATGTTTTTTTATTTTCAACATCAGATGGATCCCCCATTTTTAAGTTATCGATGATATTTATCAATATCTATTATTATTTACAATTTTCATTACATTCCATGTTTAAAATTTCCATGTATGTTCTCATATGACGAAACCTAGTTATATGTTACTTTGGGGAAGAGATATGATTCCAACATTCCATTATTAATGGATGATTTAGATTTCAATTTTATTATTCATGTTTTGTTGAAAGATAATTTCAATAACAAAACCTCTTATATCCAATAATATTTTCAAGGGATAAACTGATTTTAAGGGGGTATAATATAACACCAAAATACATTTTGAATTACTTTATTAATTAATATAATATTTTTATATTTCTCATTTAACCCCACACAGAATATGGTTCTTGTTATACCTGTCATGAAATGATACTACTGTAATACATGAAACCATATCAATATTATGAATCACATAAATATATATATTCTCTTATGTTATATGAAGGAATATATTTGCCTTTTAGTACACATAACATTGAGTCCCTTTTATATATTCTTTACACTCATTGACGAGTTTTACAAAACTTTTAAAAAATTATTAAAATATTTTTATTGTCACCACCTATCAATTGGAATCTAATTTATGAGTAAAATTATCAAAAAATATGAAAATATTATTTTCACTCTTATATAAAATAAATTAATTCGACATATATTTCAATATAGTAATGTAATAACTATCTATAATCCAATAATTTATTTTTTCATTATAACTATTTGTTTTGTACAATGATAATTTTCTGACAATAAATTAAATAAACAACTATTTTTATTATTTTTAGTAAAATATAAATTATATAATTCCAATAAATAATTTTTATACAAATCAAATTTATTTGATATATATAAGATTAGAATAAATCATATTTTATGAATAAAAATTATTTTTTCTTCTGAAACAAAATTTTATCTCCATTTAATAAAAATATTATTTTAATGAACCTTTAGAAAACTATTATAATTTTTTTTTAAAAAAATAAATATATTAAAAATTATAATAGAAATTCTATTAGGGTGAATTTTTGGTATTTTTATATGAATTTTTGTCTTTTGATGAAAAATGAATAACAATAAATTTTATTTCTAAACTTCTTTTTCATATAATTTATTAATAAAGATAAATTATATTTTTTACTCTTTTTAATGTTCATGTATGTCACTAATATATAAGTTAATACATTTTAAGTAATTAGTATCAATTTTACATTTAAATTGGATATAAAACCATACCATATTATTGAACATTTTTACATTAAATACACACCTTCTCATAATGTCTTCGTGAGTAAATATCAAATAATATCTTCCTCTTATGTGATTGGAATTTAAAAAAATATATTCCATATATGTAATTATCATAATATATAATTTCAAATAATGTCATCTTAGTTAAAAAACTATTATTTAATCTTGAGCAATGATTTATAATTATTATATAATACATACGATTATTCTTTCAATTTTTTGTAAATATGATAATTTTGATTGGCAACGTGTTGTCTACCGCCTCCTCCAATAGATTTTATTCATTCACACTATACATGGAATGTATTATCAATGGGTGAAATAATAATATATGACAAATACTACAAACTAATAATCGTATAATCAATATTATATGTATACATATATATGTCTTTTACTTTTTTCATTTAATATGATAATTTAGCAGAAAAAACGTTCATGTGTACGTATATCATACTATCACCATGAATGATGTATTCCAATTCTTATTTATAACCATTATATAATTTAATAAATAAATATATAATTAATTTAAATTATATTAATATCAATTTATCCATTATTTTATTCTTGATATAATTATGATGACTAAAAATATAAAAAATTAATACGCATGCCACAAAAAAGTAGATATTACTCAAGGCATAACCTTAACATGGAAGTGATAATAAGTTGAAAATATAAATCCAAATGTTGTATTATTTATAAGAATTTTTGTTATGGTATATTTATAATAAAAATATATAAATTATACAATAGGATTTATTGTGTATGATCATAGTGATGTGATAAGGTAAAAATCCATGAACTATAACATTTATTTATATGAGATTTATACATTAATCACCACTCGAATCACTTATGATATGTATATAGTTCCCATGAATATAGTTTATTATTATTATTTTCAAATTTATGGGTATTTACATATAAATTTTATGATATCTCTTTCATGGAGATTAAATTTATAATGATTAAAATTAAAAAAATATGTTTTTTCTTAATTTCCTTCTTTAAGACACCTCTCGAGAATTAAAAAAATAGGCTTTATAAACAGATTTGATTAATTATTTCAAAAAAAATTCAAAAATCTGTTTAAATAAGAAATATTATGTTATTTTTCTAGTAAAAATTATTCCAAACATTTTTTATGGCATCCATGATTCCATTATATGTTTTCATAGATATTTTCAATGGAAAATGTTTTCAAAAATTCCTTTTGTTTTAAATTTAATTATTTTTATGAAGAATAAATATTTTACAAAAGAATGTTTTTAGAAGATCCTACCATATTATTTTCTATCTAATATAAAATCAATTGATTTTTCTCATTCTCTTATGGGATATTATCTGAAGGTTCTGTTCATATTCCTTATTTCAATGGATTATGTTTGGAGGACCTAGTTTTTTTAAAGCTCGTTTCTCCTTCATGGTTTACATGATTTTGAAACCCACATCTTATAATGGATTATAAAATATTTAAATAATTAAAAAACTTATATTCTCCAAGAGTTATGATATTACTACATGTTTATGACACACATTTCACATCATGTGTAATGATATGATTATCTATGATTTTTTGGTACATTAATGAATGATTTCATTTTGATATGGGTGAGAGATATATTTCATTTGAACGAATTGGGTAAAGTCATAATTCTAATTATATAATGATACGAATCATGTTGAAATTATAGACCCTGTATGGAATATGGGGAAAATCAATCCACTATGGGGAGTTGGGGACACCTGTTCTAATATGAGAAAACGAGGAAACTAGATCTATTGGGGTATGATTGGGAAACAAAATCCATTATAAGGGAATAACTATTATTGGTGGTTGTGGTGTGTCCTTGATAGTATGTTTAGTCTTGATGATGTTACCTAATATGTTTTTGTATATGTTCTTTAACATATAAGTAATGATTTTACATGTTTATGTATCTAACAAAATTATATCTCTTATTCATTTAATATGATTAAACGGTACATATTCTTTTATAATTTTAGGGATTATGAACTAAAAATAATTATTAAAAGTCTTTTTATTATGATCTTTTTTAAAAAGATTATGATATACAAATGTTATTATGATGTTTTTTTCCAATATATTCATGTTATTCTAATGTATTTATTTTATTTACCCATCATGAGAATTTTATCTCATCTCATTATAATATTTCATTTCCCAAAGATATGAAGACTCATTATATATATGACTACTGAGGGGGAATATATATAAAAAATATTTATAAGTTATTTAACCAATGTAGAAGAATGATTTACATGTGCTGAAATAAACATAACTTTTACTATCCTTAGGTGAATATTTTTTTAATGTGGTGAATATTCACAGGATATGAGGAAATATCCATCTATAATAATTCTTGTTCTTAATAAATAAGGATGTTTTAGAACATTCAAACAAGATTGTGCATGGGTATATCTGACCCATGTACCAGGGGAATAGAAGTGTCTAGGGATGGGAGACTTGTTTGTATTATTTAATTATTATATTTCATTTCATTTAAAAATGCATGGTTAACATGTTTAGTGAAGTTTTTATTTTTTTGATTATGTAAATTATTTATAATTATAATAATTTATTATTATGGATTGAGTTGAGGATAAATGCACTATAATCAGAACATAGAGATATTTTAACATATTTTTTCCAACATATGGGAATATCTCTTTTTTATTTGATATATAAAATACATTTGGATTGTGATAAAAAATATATGTTATATCTAATAAATTAAATAAATAAAATTTATTTTATTTTCTTGATGAAAAATATGTAATTTATTATTAATGATACAAGGTGATAGTGTTTTTCTATTATAGTCAACTTTTATGGTTGGCCTTGTTGTAGAAATATCTCATTCGTGTCTTTTTTTCTTATAGAAAATTAGATCCTTTTAATATTCAACATGAGTGTCAAGCTATTGGATGTAATAATTCTTATAACATGGATTAAAAAAATGTTGCAATTATTCTTGGTGATTAGATGGATATTTTTATTCACAATAGTATCTTTATAGTTATTTAGTCAATTGAATGGGAGATTGTTTTTATGGTGCCTCAAATTTTAGAGTTGAATTTTTATTCCAGTTGTAGAATCCATTGACAAGCACTGAAGATGTAGGACCCCCTGAAGCCTTTTTCAAGAACAAGTTATTATAGACAACATACATTATTCTTATGACACTTGTGAATTAGTGGGTATTACTTGTTGTATATATTCTGTGTAGACTGACTAGTTGTAGGTGGGATCGTCTGAGGGATGATTAGTAGATGGATAAGATATCATTGAGGGTAATAGAAATGATATTCATGATCCATTCAGATCCTATGATGGTGAGGTATAAAAAATACCATGCGTTCATGCATTTGATAGTGGATGGTATGTTAGTTTTGGACTGGGATGGATGTTACACTAACATATAGGGCCTTGCATCATCATTGTAATGTGAATAGATCCCCCGGGTGAGAAATTTTCTTTATAGACATCACTATGAGATTGTGTCACATGTGAATGTTTTCTTCTTGAGTTTATTTAAGGACACGATAAACCCAAAACACATTACAAAAAGGAATATGGAAGAGTCAATGATTAGAAACCATGATACATTAGTAGTGTGAAAATGTAGTTCTTATCCATATATCAAGAAGATCGTTTTTGATATCTCCTTTAATTTTATTAGTGGGGTGAGAAATCAGGGACACAGACTGCCATCTTAGGAATGTGTTCAATTCCAATTCTCCCATTACGGAATTTTTAGCCCCAATTTCCCACAGTGTCCTCAATTGATAGTTTAATGACATATTTGTTGTATAATGTGTCATACATAAACATTTTGTATAAACATCTCATATCATTTTATTTTTATGGGATTATCATAGACACATGAATTGGGAAGTGGATTGCTACCCCTTTGTAGACTTGTAGCCAGAGTTCAACTACCTGTTCCGAATGAGTAAGGTGACATTGCACCCCAGTGCATATGTAGAAACACCATGTATGAATAATAAATCATGGTAGTCATTTTGGAGGCTATGGGTGAGGGACATGTTAGATGCACTTTATGAATACTACTTCATCAATCATGGATACAAGACCATCTACTATCCTAAGTCTGATTTTGGAATCATCTAGCTTTGATTTAGTTTTTTTATACATCATAATCACATTCTATTCTATCTTATAATATTTAAAATTAATTTTTATTGGAAGAGTATAGATTGGATAGATATTTTAGATTTACCCATCATTGGGAGTGTTGTCTAAAAATTTAAAAAGTTGACATGAGTGTTCTCTAGAGATTCGTGGTTGTTGTTTGTTTTTTAGAGCCATTAATTATGTAAATGATATAGTTCTACTTAATTCATTGAGAGGATTGATTATCCCTATACCATGGTCATATATAATATTAAATTAGGATATATTATATTCTATTACCAAATAATGAAGTTATTATTACCAGGGTGAGTGTGATCTTCATGCTAATCGTATTGGGCCAACATAGTGTATATTGAATTATATAACATCATTTAAAGCTTGAATTTCTCTAGATGATGGTTTAATGTATAAGTATCCTTTTCTTCCAGTGATATAAAATTTATGGGATGATTTTACTAATGATTTCAACATCATCTCACCCGAGTGATAAATCGAGTTCATGATCGAGTTAACACTAGGATCCGAGGCATTTTTAATCCCACCTAAAAAATTGATATTAGTATAGCTTTAGGAGTTGAAAATTAATTTGTAAGAACTATATTATAACTTATTTGTACAACCTGTTACTTCTCCATGGGACTCTCCTACTCTCTTCATCAATAATGATGATTTATAGAATCATTTATTTTATAGGTTCTATGTTGATCATTATGTTTGATTTGAGATCAGTTTACCACCAGTTAATAATGATATCGAGGTATATAATTCATTTTTATTTCTTGTGTATATGTGGGTATTATAAATGTATTGTGATTCCATTTCTATTGACCAATACCCATTCAGTTTTCATGGATCAGATGTATAGGATCATTTATCGTTTTCTGGATCAGATTGTGGTGGTTTTTATCAATGGTTTTTTTGAACACCCACTTTACATACAATAATTCAGAACATCTTGAAAAAATAAAATTCTCATTAAGAGAGAATCAAATTTATTCCACGATATCCAAATTTAGATATAGGACTAATAATGTGTACATATTAGGAAATGTAATATTAGATACATGACTATTATTGGAATAATAGAATGGGGCAATCATGGAATCATGGAGTGATCCTAATAATATCTTCGACATTCATAGCATTCTAGGATTAGCATGTTATTATTAGTTTTTTATATATGATTTATCCAATATGGAATAACCATTTTATATATGACCAAGAAAGGGGGGATATTTTTTTCTTAAATTCATTTGAGATAAATTTAGAGTTTTTGATATCTAGGATAAGATCATTACCTATACTCACATAACTAGAATGGGGTGAAGCATATATCATTTTATTTGATGAATACTAGCTCAGGATCAGATTAATTCTGATGTTAGGGGATTGAGTGGGTACATTTTTTCTCAAGAATCTATGGAAAAAATGGAGAAGTTACCCTAATCATGATCTGGTGTTTTCTGTTGTTGTGTATTCCCTAATATATTGTAAACACTATTTTATTGGTGATAGTTTTCTAGTATACATGGATCACATGATCCTATTATAAAAAACTAATTTGTGGGAAGTCAAATTTTAGAAGTGGTGGTCGATCTAGTATCTCCATTTGGTTGAATTTGTGTCTATGTATAAACAAGGTAAGGTAAATTTAATTTGAACATGATATGATCTAAAATAAAAAAATAAGCATCATGGGATTCATTTGATGATTGGTGGATATAGGACCTATTTTCAGACATTAATTTCAATGTTATAGGGCTCTAAAGTTAGAGTTCAGATAACTTTGACACCTGTTATTCTAGTTTTTTGGAATGAGATTATGGAAAAAAATTATCCTATTTAGAGGGCCTTGATCTGAGAAACTATTAATATGGTGGGAATATTCCTTCAATATGGTCTCTCAATCATGAAAATTATCTTAATTTTTGTGGAAAAGTATGAGTTCTTATGGGAATACGTGAAAATTGTATGTGGGGTTTCATTCCTCTAGATGGGATGTGAATCCATGTTTGACAAGGATTTAACATGTTCTCCATAGATTGTACTAGTTGATATAAATGGAAGTGGTGTGAAACTTCCTGGAAATATGATTCGCTTTTCAGCATGTGAAATATGATAATAAAATGATATATGGGTTTTTAAAACCTTTTCACATCCCATTACTAGAAATGCGATGATGTCATGTCGTATTTTATGATAATATATATTAGAAAAATCCATATGAATGATGTTTCAGGGGTGATTGTGGATTGATTGAAAAGGTATATAATTTATTACCATTAATGGATAAGTTCAATGTTTATTATCTGGATATACATTCATGTGTGATATGGTCATATCATGGTGTTTTGATCTGATAAATTCATATAAAGATCCTTGTTTAACATCGTGTTATTCACAGGGACATCAGAAGGTTATAGGATCACATGTTCTATTGAAAACATCATATTATCCCTAGATTTATACTCAATCTATGAGGAATATTCATTTACTATAGGATATTTTAAAAGAATTGGTTTATTATTTGTGTGGTTCATGAGATTCGAGTTTTTCAATCATGGAGTTTTAATATAAAAATGGCTTCCTTTCATCGATCCAAATGAAACCTTGGTATGATTTGTATTAATTTTCATTCCATTAACATCTTGGTATGTCAGAGTTAGGTGATGCAGCACATGTTGGGGCTAATATCATGCATGATACATCTGTGCACGTTTATATGATCAAACAATGGTAGGTGACCACATATAGTTGGTGGAAATTGTATAATGGTCATTGTGGATAACTCGAGGAATTCAAGGATGTATATAATTTTTTCTTTATAGTTTCACATTTATTGGGGAAATTATATATCATGGATGGTGGAAATATAGTTCATGTGTGTGTCGGGTCAATTAAGATAGGGGAGATGGTTTTCTAGTGAAATATTTTTTTCCCTTCCATAATTCTACAGTTATATTCATTATATATTACGAATGCCATCGTAATATAGATATCATTTATATCCTTCCTATGTGATAGATGTTTCATGAATCATTCTTTTTGTTGATAAAAACCTTTTTTTATTGTCTGATATGGTTTTTGGATTATAGTGATAATCATCTTTATGATGGATTATACTCTTTGTTCAAGTGTTGTTGAAGCATTGGAAATTTAAGGATGAGACAAGGATGAAATAGTATGATATGCACACACAGTGGTCATAATTGATTTCTAAGACCTCATAATGACTGTTAGAGCACCTCATGGAAGAGTTAATATATAATGGTGAGGTTATAAGATCCCTTATTTTTTCATGTATGTCTCTCAGTATGATTTTTATTATCTTTTCGTCCAGAAAATTTTCACCTCATCATTAACCCTTAGAGGTCGTGTTGAATCATGGTCACATGTAATTTGAATAATCATAATATTAGGTTCTATGGGACAATGAGAAAACTAAATAGTATCCATGTAATAATAATTGTTGTGGAAAATTACTTAAATTGAAGATATTTATTTTTCACAATTATTGGATTCATAGCGAATGACTTATCTATTTCATTCGTTATTTGGAAGATGAGAATATTTGATGTAGTTTTTTTTATAATGATAATTGGCGTAAAATCCATTTTCAAAACGTTTAACATCCATATAAAATGAATGCCCATCGTGTATGTTTTTGTTGTATTTTAAAAAATAATCAATGGAGATGGCCTTTTCAGTGTACCAAAATAAAAATATATACATGATGTGTAAAAAAAGTTCACGATATTTAATTCCCAGAACATAAATTTTAAATTATGATTTTTTTTAATTTTCACTAAAATGAATCACAACCTTATACTCTCAAGCCTAGACCAAAATGAAGGGTATATTGGAGTGACTTACAGACTATTAGGTGCTCTGATAATTCCTACAATCTCATGTAAGTGTTTTGGATCTACTTTTCTCTTCTCTGGCTTGGTTATCTGACCATGTCATTATGATCCTATGACCATGTTTGTCATTAATTTTTATCAAGATGCCTCTTCTCGTTATTCTCCACCATATTATTCATGGGAATTTCCAATATATGTTATGTGGAATCATCAATTATGTGTAGTCAGTGTTAATCATAACAATATCGTGTGATAATTCCTATGTATAAGAAATATTGTAATTTCTCCAAAGTAACATGCATATATATCCATTAAATAATGAATGGGGTTATATATTTGAGTCATTTGGTTTCAATTGTATTCTATCCTAGTTTCTTTCCACCCTCTGGGTGAGCTGAACATGAATAATTGTTATTTGGATAATGGAATAAATTATAGTTGGAATGATATGAAATCATAGTTGATTGATTGATATAAAAACCCTATGTGTTGACTTTTTTCTTATTTTTCTAACTATTTTAAAAAATATAAATGTAAGTGGTATATTAATGAAAAACTATAACTCACATAATAAAACATTGAGATTTTGGTTGTGATATTTTGATATTCATATTATATGATAGGAATTCAGTTCCACGATATAATTCTTATAAATATATATTATTCATAGAACATGAATAACAATAATTGGTAATAATGATATTTTTCTACTCATCCCAATCAAATACTATAATTAATATAGATAATGGGTTGTTCCCAGTCCCATGTTTTATATTTCTTATAAGGATTCAACCCAGATGTTTTATTGGTTAGATGTCTTTGAACCATATTGTTGTGATTATACCATGGTTATATGTTTTGGGTGATTAGGGTCGTAATACATGTAGTGAGATTTTACATCATGGTTTCAAGGAGGGTTATTTCACCATTATAATACTATTGTTGTTTTCATGGTTGTTGGAAATTATAATAGACATTCTAATATGGAGCCTAATCCGGATGTTGTATTACTTTATTAATTTTTAAATTGATAAATACACATTTTTGTTAAATTAGTTCACAAACATATTATTATATTAGATTATTTTATATAAGGTTGGGGTGAACTTCTATGTGTCACTGACACCCTATTCAAGTCACCATTTGGTACCCAAGTAGATTACATGGATATAAGATTGGAAAAATGAAAGTGACCTTGTTGCGGATTCTTTGCTTACTAAATGTGCTAGAGTTTTTTGTTAGGATCAATGTGGATTTCAATATCAGGTATTTTTTTAGTATTTATTTGAGTATTCTAATACATTACATGTATGGTTTCTATATTGATATTTAGTAACAATCTTTCACTCCATTACAGTATTCCTTTATTATTTATTAGATTATTCAGTTTCCATTTATTGTTGGTTTCTACTATGTTTATACATTTATTACATTCGATTATATGGATTTTTTTTCATAATGACGAATCCCTTTCTAAGGGTATTGTCTCCCCGCTATATATTTCACAACACAATACTAGTCAAAATCCTCTTATATAAAAGTAGCCATGTTTGAGGTCACTAAAACACCCCTTTTTAGTAACATGAATGATTGATGGATCGGGGAAAGATACCTAAAGTGTTTTAATTTTATTGTTATGTGATTTAATTTCTAACTATTTATATTTCATAAAAATTATTCAATATGTATGTCCAATGATAAGTAATACTATTGTTGAATTAAATTTATCATCTGATATATGATTAATGCACCAAACATGTTGTAATAGGTTGTTCCGAAATTATATATCATTTCACACTCGGGTTTTATTTTTGCCTCAGACCCGACCAAGGTCATGTCACTATTGTTTTTCTCTAGAATAGTGTGTGACATGTTTGAGGTATGGATGTTAATTTATCAAATTTTGGGTTCAATCTAGAATTATTAATTTAATTTTTGTAAAATATCATTGTTTTAGGTTGGTGTGTAGACACAACATGATTAGAAACAGTCGTGCGGTCAGCCGACATCCTGTGTGGTCACTTCTATAATAGGGAGAAGCCACCACATGGTCCGTGCATGGTTAGTCGAGCTGTGTAGGATAACTGCATAGTTTCCCTACAAGAAAAAATGATTAGCATTTTAAAATGAGAGTAATGTAAAATAAGTAGTGAATTATGTTGATGGAATGATTACGTAAGACAAAATAAATGAAGATGGGAAAATTTTAATAACAGTTTTCAATGATAATATTTATATTATTATTATTATATGATATAATTATTATAATTATTATAGGGTTTAATAATATTAAAATTATTATTTCAATTATATATATTTTTTAATTATTGAAAATATAATTGTTTTTGTGTTATTAATAATTATTATTAAGATTGGGTTTTATTTAATATAACTTTTTTTAAGTGGTAATAATTTTTTATTAGGTTTTCCCCTTTTCATTATTCCCTCTCTTACTCTCCACGCACAACCCCATCATCCTTGTACTTGCCTCCCCCCCCAATGGGTGCCTCCCGCTTGCACACCACTACCTCTGATGGCCATATCATCCGAAAAGATTTTTCTCTGGTCACCCCTCCCTCCCTTGTGAACACCCACTTCCCACTACATGTCCTCTTGAACTCCCCCCATTTGTTCCCCGTATTTACCATCATTCACACCACATTCCTACAAACTTTTTTTGTGTGGGCATCATTCGAGTTCATGCAACGCTTCCCCTATACCACTATAGCATGTTCTAACTCCATTTGGGTATGTTTTTTCTCTTCTTTACACATGGTTTTAGATTCCAATGGTTTGGGATTTGGTTTTGGGGGGATAATCGTGATTTTATGGTTCTAATCGTTATTTTTTCGTTTTTTTACGGGTTGCCTGAGCTTCCACTAGAGTATGACAGAGTTGTGAATGAGTTTTAAACCATTTTTATTGAATCTCTTTTTTTGAGGAGGTGATTAAATTCATAAACATTTTTTGATAAATTTATTATGAATTTTTAATTATTTTGCGATGTGTTATCATATATGTATGTGGTGTGCATTTGTTTGTGTTTTAAGGTACATTTTGTCACGACCTATCCTCGGGGCCCGTGTCGTGACTACCCAAAGCCCGCATTCCATAGGCCAGGAGCTGGTGACTAGCACCAATGGTGTAAATCCCGATAACTGGGAAGGCATTTCCTTTATAAAAGAAAACAAGAACCACAGAGTAAGCAAGCGAAAAAAGTAAACACTAAGTAAAAGAGAAGTGCTGAAAAATAAATGGGCCAAAATACAAACCAAAAAGAAAGAACAACTACAACTGAACGAAAGTACAAAAGAAAAAGGCAACAGCTGGGAGAAGGAAGCAACTCCTGGGTCGTCCTCCTCGGATCCTACCTGAAGGGTAGGTACAGATAGCGCAGCTCCTGGATCGTCCGCCACGGATCCTACCTGAAGGGAAGGTACAGATAGAACCCTCACCACTCTCGCTCGTCAATCACCTTCGTGTGTCATCTCGCTGTGAAGTCCTCCTTCCGATACTGACGTGTCGTGTGGTCCACCTCCGGGTATTGTCCAGTCCTCGAACACTCGGCCTCTGTCAGCAATGCCCGTCGTCTGCAACTAACACAATGAGGTGCAGGCATATCCCGTGTAGGGGTGAGTATAATGATACTTAGTAGGGATAAAGAGACCCTCAAGGTCTCTCAAAAACCAACAAGTATAACCACAAAGAAGATCTCAACAGATAACCTCTACTTAGGTATATGCCCATACATATACCTAAATTATCAAGTAACCCACCTCAATCATGAGGAAACACAAGGATCATGAAATCAACGGATAACCACTACCCAGGTATACGCACATACATATACCTAAGTTATTAAGTGACCCATCTCAATCATGAGATAAACACAAAGGTCAAAAGTCTCATCTCAAACCAGGATTTTCATTATCGAAACCGTAACTGGTGAAGAGCTCCGTCTCTGGAGTGTACAGTGGTCCTATCACGACTCCGAGGTACTGCTCACTAACCTAAGACTGCTGAGGTAATCCTCCGGTCGAGTACCGCGGGTCAGCCACCCAGACACAGTAGTGCTTCCCGCTGAGGTATGTCACCCAAACACAGTAGTACACACCCCCTAGTAGCCTGCTGAGGTACTCTACGAACGAGTACCGTGGGTCTGCACTGTCACATAGGTAGTGCTCCGTCCTCCATGGGTCTGCACCTCACAAAGTATTGCTCCATCCACTGGTCCAGTCGACTCACTCCAAGTCGAGTCGGTCAAGCAGTCTTCAGGTCTCAGCCAGCTACACGATCTCCGTACTCCGTACGCTCATCTCTGGGAGTGTCCGCTCCACGAGCTATTGGTCGATAATCCAAGTATCTCAAAGTACCATGAAGAAGTATCTCAAGGACCGCATCGTCATAGGGGTCTCAACGCAACAGACAACGCGTCAATCAGACGCCCGGTCTGTGAGTTTCTAGCCTTTTCATCCTTGGGGCCCGGTTGGTTTCATGAGCGAACCAATCCTGGCCGTATCTCAACTGTACCCCGAACTCTCATATGGTATACTCATTGGGACCGTTTCTCAAAGTGATCAACAACGTCGCTGACGGTTCGTCAAACGGATGTCCTGTCTGAAAGATATCAGCTTTTCCGTTCTAGGGGCCCGGTTGGATTACGGGTGCGATCCAACCCGGCCACTATCCAACTGTATCCAAAAGTCAGACGAACTATGCCAAAAGTTCTGTCTCATCAAGAGGAAAACAACAAGACATACGGTGCGTCAATCGGACGCCCGGTCTGTGAGTTATTGGATTTTTCATTCAAGGGGCCCGATTGGTTTCGTGAACGAACCAACCCGACTGCACTCCGACGGCATCCAATCCTCGAGCGGAGTAAGCCAAAAGATCTGTCTCACTTAGAGAATCCATCAAAGTCGACGGCACGTCAATCGGACATCCGTAACTCATGTTACGAGCATTTCTGCTCCGAGGGCCCGGTTGTTTTCGCGTACGAACCAACCCGGCCGAACCCAATGTTCTCCGAAACCGTGAGTGTAAAAAACCGAAACGGCCGTCTCGGTCCAAGGATCGTGTTTCCGCTGACGGTGCCTCAATCGGAGGTCTACAACTCACGATATGGGCATTTGACCGAAAGTGGTCTGAAAATGGGGGTCTGCACCAGGGCCGACCCGGCCCGGCCCGGCTCGGTCCGGCCCGACCGGCCGGCCGCAGCTCGGCCAGCGTGGCCGAGCCGTTTTGCGGAGCGGGGTGCGTTACTCCCCCTCCCACTACTAATTGAGGCCGGCGGCGGATCTGCTGACCGTCATCCCTCCGGCAGCGAGCCGGCGCCGCCGCGCCGGCGTGGCGCGCCGCCGCCGCCTTCCGCGGACCACCGGACGCGCTCCGGTGGTCCGTTCTTCCTGCCGTCTTCGTCTATGGTTCCCCTCGGGACCCCACCTTCACTGCGAATGGAATGAAACGCCAAAACATCCTTCTTCGTTGTCGCCCTTCAATCCGCATTTCAAAACGAAAAGCGTCGTCTTAGTAGTTTTCCAGCGGGACCCGATGGCACCGCGCCCCTTCGCCGCGGCCCGACTCCGACCGTGGTTCTTTGATTTTCTTCGACGCGGCGCGACGGCGTCGCTTTCTTAAACTTCCTTCCATGAGGCGGCGCGACGGCGTCGTGTAATACTTGCTGTGTGATTCCCGCGTGGTGCGACGACACCTCGCCATTCCGTTACATCCTCAAAGAATCAAACATGAACATAGGAGGGGGGTTCGGCTTTGTTTGTGCGGTCCGACCCCCCTCTCGTTAAACGATGTCATCTAGTCGAAAATCCATGATAATCGATAAACTAGATTCATGAACGGAAAATAATTAAATAAAATAATCCCCTACCTCTGTTTAGGACGGTGTTCGTCAACGAGCCGCAGAAGACGAGCATCCCGGAGGTCGGGCGTCGCGGGAAAAGAACGTCGACGTCGCAAAGAGAGGATTCGAAGTCATTGACGACGATTTCGTCGTGGAAAACCGTCGCGGAAGAGACGACACGAAAGAAGAATGCCGCATCGTGGATACGGCGTCGCGGAAGTACCGTGTTCTTCGGTGGAGAAGTTCTTCGTTGAAGAACGTTGTTCTTCGCGTTCTTCATCGAGGTTGAAGAAGAAGAAGACCGCTTTCCCAATCCTCTCAAGGTTGCAAAACTCTAACAATAATAAAATAAGACCAAGTCTTATTTTATTAACACAACCTAACAATTTGAATTTCAAGAGTTTGAAAATTCAAAACCCACATTTAACTCACTTAAGTTGTTAACATAAGATGTTATAAAATTAATGAGGTGATATGTTAACAAAACATAAATGGGGGGTTTAGAGGGGTTCGGAAAGTGAGGGGTTAAGAGGGTTAGGGAGTTTAAGGAATTTGAAAAGGTGGGGGGTTTTTTTGGGCCCCACCCTTTCAAATATCCACAGATGGGAGGTTGGAAGGATGTGGGCCCACCACCAACTTCCCATGGGAGATGTTAACCACATAACATGAAATAAAATTGATTCAACAATTTTATTCACTTTTTTTATTAATCCCCAAAAATTAACTTCTTCTCTCGCACAAACTCAACTACGGTAAAGGTTCCCTTAAGTGATTACCAGCGTTGCGAGTTCATCGGTGCCATAAGATTTCAATTCCGAGCATCGGTTCAAAAGATAGAAAAACCCGCTCGTTCGTTCACTGAACGTACCCGAGCCAAACTTCGGGAATTGATTCTGGGCACTCCGGGCCTCGGAATCAAGTGCTGTCAGAAACCGCGTTCTTGTAAAATCCCAAAGAAAATTTAGAAAAAATTTCCCTTGAATTTTACGGGTCTTTCAATTACTCCCACCTCAGGGCTTTACATCCTCGTAAAGCTTTAACACAAACTAAGGTTGCAAAAACTGTACAGAGCACGCATCTGAGCCTTCCGGTCCCATGTGCTCACCCGGTGGTTTCCGTACTGCCAGAGAATGTGCACCCGAGGAATCGATCTTCCTCGTAGGATCCGATCCTGTCGATCCTTGATCCCCAGTAAAACCATCGTGGAAAACACCTCTTCGCCATCGTCCATCTCCTCATGGTCAATGATATGTTAAGGGTTGAGCACGTATCTCTTCAGTTGAGATACGTGGAAGTCGTCGTGCACCTGGTGCAACTAAGGTGGATGGGTAAAGAGGTAAACCACCTCGCCTACCCAGCTGTGGACCTACAAAGTTCCGTTGAACCTTAGAGTTTACTTGCCACCTTGGACACAACTCCGTAAACTTCGTCGAGGTGAGACCCGTATAAGGACGTGATCGTCATCCTCAAACTCTAGAGGTCTCCAATTCCTGTTAGAACTGGAACTCGAAACGACTGCCGCCATGAGTGTAAGGTTGGCCGACTTAAGAGTGATTGGTCGCACCCTCCCATGCATGAGTTTAACATGTGTTGCCCAGGGTTTCCTTTTCTCCGACCAAGGAAAACCCATCCCGACTTTCGCCTAAAACCGTCAATTTGAGTATGAACAGTTATTGCCCAGTCCATACTCAAACTAACATCGTAAGGCCTCGATGCTGCCACCAAGAGATTCCAAATGGAACTCTCTCCTCGAGGTTCTGACCACAACGTCGGTGTAAGTGTGATTATTGAGTCTCCTCCCAAGGTATCTCTAGACGTGAGGGTCAATTCCACGGCTTACCGGAAACTCTAGTTCTGGAACACGATTTGTGAAAGCAAGGAATGATTCATATCGACGTCCGTTACTACAGCAGCTAGTAGTGGACACAAACTGTCGCTTGAATCATTTATAGAGCCATTGGGTCACACTCCTTGACCGCATGCAGCCGCACTCTTCCTCCGCCCTCCATCTCCCTATGCCTGGCGGGAATAACTAAGGTGGGTGGTTGTACCATGTTAGGATGTACACCACCTCATTCTGCTCTCCCAGCTCTGCCTCCACGTCTGCTACTTCGTAGACTCATCTCTCGTTTAAGCTTCCTCTTCTTTAACATTTAACACGCTCGAGTCTCTAATACTGGAGCCGGTTTCCTGTTTCTTACTACACTGTGTAGTCATCATCCGCTCCTGGATGATCTGCAGCTGCTTTGCCTGTGATCTGAAAGAGCTGCTAAAATTTCTCTTTTTCCGAAAAGAGAAACTCGGTCTCATCCCCTAGATGAACCATGCCCATTGCCTAATAAAGTCAATCCTGACATGAATGACGCATTCATGCCATTGATGACGTCGTAAGGCCTCGACATAACTACTAAGAGATCCAACTGTCACTCTCGCCTCCAAGGGTCGAGTTACACTGTCGGCATCAGTGTGAGGTCACTGGGTCTCCTTCAGTAGAAATATTGAAAGTGAGGGTCAAGTCAACAGTTTTAACCAGGACCACTTAGTATCAACCAAACAAAAGGACAAGAAAGAAATCAATGATAAGTGTCTTTTTAATATTTCAGCTCATAGTACTAAGACACGAATACAACAACAACATGGAACTAGAAGTACAAGGGACGTATCCACTAGTTCCGCTCCTGTACACCTGCTCCTGGAGCTCTACTGCCTTGGTGGATCCTCCAACGCCTGCGGATAAACTGTGCGAGGTGTCGGACAGTCATGTGCCAGGTGACCCATCTCACCGCATGAGTAACACTGTCTGTTTCTGGAATGACTCGCTCTGACCCCACCCCAGGTGACCTGCACCACCGGTCCTAAAACTCGAGATCGTCCAACTGCTGGTTTGGTCCTCCTGGATCTCTGCATCATCTGTCTATTGCCCACAGATGACTCAGATACTGATCGAAAAACACGCGGCAAAGGCAGAAGCTCTTGTACACGCTCGGGGTGTAGAGCTACTGGCACAAACTCCACCATGAAGAAGGTCTCGAAGTCTTTCCATGCGAAGGCCATCCCGTCGCAAAACTGAAACAAGTGGCTCCACCACCTTCCTGCTGCTTCCTGAAGGAGGCTGGCAGCAAAGATCACCATGAAGTCTTCCGGCGTCCCCACTAGCATGAAGACTCTCACCACAGCCTCCAGCCAATCCTCAGCCGAATGCGGGTCCGTCCCTCCCTGGAATCTGGGTGGCATCTGGCGCTGGAACTCGTGTAGTGCGCTCAAGCGACGTGCACCCTCTACTGCTGGGGCTGGTGGCATCGGTGGCACAACGGGTAGTAGAACCGCTAGTGCCTCCGCTGGTTCCTCAACTGGAAAAGGGCCATGTACTGAGGCCATGTCGCTCGGCGGGCTGTCAGTAGGAACCACTCTCGGGGCTCTAGCTGGTCGTCTGAGAAAAGGCATCCTGGAAGAAACAATGTAACATGGTCAAACTATTATACCTGGTGAGCTGACCTAGTTTGAGCTGTTTTAAGGGAAACCCACTGAAAACACACACGCAATCAGTGTTTTCGTGCACGACGTCGGAAAACAGTTGTCAGGGTCCCAGTGTATGGATACGTCGGCCACCCGCACCAACACTGGACTCCCTGAAATGAAGACCACACTCGGTACCTTTAAAACTATTGCTTCACAGAAAGAAAATATCAGAGTTATAAGTTATGCGGTAGAACCGACTCCTCTGATACCAATTTGTCACGACCCGTCCTCGGGGCCCGTGCCGTGACTACCCCAAGCCCACCTTCCATAGGCCAGGGGCTGGCGACTAGGACCAAAGGCATAAATCCCGATAACTGGGAAGGCATTGCCTTATAAAAGAAAACAAGCACCACATAGTAAGCAAGCGAAAAAAGTAAACACTAATTACAAGAGAAGTGCTGAAAAGTAAATGGGCCAGAATACAAACCCAAAAGAATGTACAACTACAACTGAATGAAAGTACAAAAGAAAACGGCAACAGCTGGAAGAAGGAAGCCGCTCCTAGGTCGTCCTCCTCAGATCCTACCTGAATGGTAGGTACAGATAGCACAGCTCCTGGATCGTCCGCCACGGATCCTACCGAAAGGGTAGGTATAGATAGCCTCCTCAACACTCTCACCTGTCAAACACATCCGAGTGTCATCTCGGCGTGATTTCCTCCTCCAGATACTGACTCGTCGTGTGGTCCACCCCCGGGTACCGTCCAGTCCTCGAACACTCGGCCTCTGTCAGCACTGCCCGTCGTCTGCAACCAACACAACGAGGTGCGCGCATAGCCCGTGTAGGGGTGAGTATAATGATACTCTGTAGGGACCCTGATACCCTCAAGGTCTCTCTAGAACCAACAAGGATAACCACAAAGAAGATCTCAACAGATAACCTCTACTTAGGTATATGCCCATACATATACCAAAGTTATCAAGTAACTCATCTCAATCATGAGGAAACACAAGGATCATGAAATCAACGGATAACCACTACCCAGGTATATGCCCATATATATACCTAAGTTATCAAGTGACCCATGTCAATCATGAGGTAAACATAAAGGTAAAAAGTCTCAGCTCAAACAATGATTTTTATTATCGAAACCGTAACTGATGTAGAGCTCCGTCTCTGGAGTGTACAGTGGTCATGTCACGACTTCGAGGTACTGCTCACTAACCTAAGACTACTGAGGTACTCCTCCTGTCGAGTACCGCGGGTCAGCCACCCAGACACAGTAGTGCTTCCTGCCGAGGTATGTCACCCAAACACAGTAGTGCACACCCCCTAGTAGCCTGCTGAGGTACTCTCCGGATGAGTACCGCATGTTTGCACTATCACACAGGTTGTGCTCCATCCGTCATGGGTCTTCACCTCACAATGTAGTGCTCCGTCCACTGAGCTAGTCGACTCACTCCAAGTCGAGTCGGTCAAGCAGTCGCCAGGTCTCAGCCAGCTACAAGGTCTCTGTACTCCGTACGCTCGTCTCTAGGAGGGTCCGCTCCACGAGCTATTGGTCGATACTCCAAGTATCTCAAAGTCCCACGAAGAAGTATCTCAAGGACCGCCTCATCATAGGGGTCTCAACGCAACAGACGCCGCTTCAATCAGACGCCCGGTCTGGGAGTTTCTAGCCTTTTCATCCTAGGGGCCTGGTTGCTTTCGTGAGCGAACCAATCCCAGCCATATCTCAACTATACCCCGAACTCTCATAGGGTATACTCATTGGGACCATTTCTCAACGTGATCAACAACGCCGCTGACGGTTCGTCAAACGGACGTCCTGCCTGAAAGATATCAGCTTTTCCGTTCCAGGGGCCCGGTTGGATTTCTGGTGCGATCCAACCCGGCCACTATCCAACTGTATCCCAAACTCAGGCGATGTATGCCAAAAGTTCTGTCTCAACAAGAGGAAAACAACGAGACAGACGGTGCGTCAATCGGACGCCCGGTTTGTGAGTTATTAGCCTTTTCGTTCCAGGGGCCCGGTTGGTTTCGTGAGCAAACCAACCTGACCGCACTCCGAAGACATCCAAACCTCGAGCGGATTAAGCCAAAAGATTTTTATCACATAGAGGAATCCATCAATGTCGACAGCACGTCAATCGGACGTCCGGAGCTCAAGTTACGAGCGTTTCCGCTCTGAGGGCCTGGTTGGTTTTGCGTACGAACCAACCCGGCCGAACCCAAAGTTCTCCAAAACCTTGAGTGTAATATACCTAAACGACCATCTCGGTCCAAGGATCACGTTTCCGCTGACAGCCCGTCAATCGGAGGTCTACAGCTCAAGATATGGTCATTTGACCGAAAGTGGTCCGAAAACGGGGGTCTGGGCCCGGGCCGACCCGGCCCGACCCCCCCATGGGTCGACCCGAACCGGGTCTACCCGACCTGGGTCCGACTCTGCTGGGCCCGGCCCGGCTCGGCCAGCGTGGCTGAGCTGATTCGCGGAGCGGGGTGCGCGACTCCCCCGCCCGCCGCTAATTGAGGCCGGCGGTGGATCCGCTGGCCGCCAACCCTCCGGCGGCGTGCCGCCGCCGCCTTCCGCGGACCATCAGACGCGCTCGGTGGTCCCTTCCTCCTGCTGTCTTCACCTATGGTTCCCCTCAGGACCCCACCTTCACTATGAAGGGAATCAAATGCCAAAACGGCCTGCTTCGTCGTCGCCCGTCAATCCACATGTGAAAACGAAAAGCGTCGTATTTGTTGTTTTCCAGCGCGACCTCATGGAACCGCGCCCCTTCGCCGTGCCCCGACTCCGACCTTGGTTTTTGGTATTCTTCGATGCGGCACGACGATGTCGCGTTCTTAAACTTCCTTCCACGACACGGCGTGACAGCATCGCGTAATACTTGCCGTGTGATTCCCGCGTGGTGCGACGACACCTCGCCATTCCGTTCCATCCACAAAGAATCAAACATGAACATAGGAGGGGGGTTTGACCGTGTTTGTGCGGTCCGGACCCCCTCTTGTTAAACGATATCATCTAGTCGAAAATCCACGATAATCGATAATCTAGATTCATGAATGGAAAATAATTAAATAAAATAATCCCCTACCTCGGTTTAGGACGGTGTTCGTCAACGAGCCGCGGAAGGTGAGGGTCGCGGAGGTCGGGCGTTGCGGGAAAAGAACATCGACGTCACGAAGCAAGGATTCGAAGTCGTTGACGGCGATTTCTTCACGGAAAACCGTCACGGAAGAGACGACACGGAAGAAGAATGTCGCGTCGTGGATACGGCGTCGCATAAGAACCGTGTTCTTCGGCGGAAAAGTTCTTCATTGAAGAACGGTGTTCTTCGCGTTCTTCGTCGAGGTTGAAGAAGAAGAAGACCGCTTTCCCAATCCTCTCAAGGTTGCAAAACTCTAACAATAATAAAATAAGACCAAGTCTTATTTTATTAACACAACCTAACCATTTGAATTTCAAGAGTTTTAAAATTGAAAACCCACATTTTACTCAATTAAGTTATTAACATAAGATGTTATAAAATTAATGAGGTTATAAGTTAACCAAACTTAAATGGGGTGTTTATAGGGGTTAGGAAAGTGAGGGGTTAAGAGGGTTAGAGAGTTTAAGGAATTTGAAAAGGTGGGGGGTTCGTGTGGGCCCCACCCTTTCAAATATCCACACATGGGAAGTTGGATGGATGTGGTCCCACCACCAACTTCCCATGGGAGAAGTTAACCACATAACATGAAATAAAATTGATTCAACAATTTTATTCACTTTTTTTATTAATCCCCAAAAATTAACTTCTTCTCCCGCACAAACTCAACTACGGTAAAGGTTCCCTTAAGTGATTACCAGCGTTGCGAGTTCATCGGTTCCATAAGATTTCAATTCCGAGCATCGGTTCAAAAGATAGAAAAACCCGCTCGTTCGTTCACTGAACGTACCCGAGCCAAACTTCGGGAATTGATTCCGGGCACTCCGGGCCTCGGAATCAAGTGCTGTCAGAAACCGAATTCTTGTAAAATCCCAAAGAAAATTTAGAAAAAACTTCCCTTGAATTTTACGGGTCTTTCAATTACTCCCACCTCAGGGATTTACATCCTCGTAAAGCTTTAACACAAACTAAGGTTGCAAAAACTGTACAGAGCACGCATCTGAGCCTTCCGCTCCCATGTGCTCACCCGGTGGTTTCCGTACTGCCAGAGAATGTGCACCCGAGGAATCGATCATCCTCGTAGGATCTGATCCTGTCGATCCTTGATCCCCAGTAAAACCATTGTGGAAAACACCTCTTCGCCATCGTCCATCTCCTCATGGTCAATGATATGTGAAGGGTTGAGCACGTATCTCTTCAGTTGAGATACGTGGAAGTCGTCGTGCACCTGGTGCAACTAAGGTGGATGGGTCAAGAGGTAAACCACCTCGCCTACCCAGCTGTGGACCTAGAAAGTTCCGTTGAACCTTAGAGTTTACTTGACGCCTTGGACACTACTCCGTAAACTTCGTCGAGGTGAGACCCGTATAAGGACGTGATCGTCATCCTCAAACTCTAGAGGTCTCCAATTCCTGTTAGAACTGGAACTCGAAACGACTGCCGCCATGAGGGTATGGTTGGCCGACTTAAGAGTGATTGGTCGCACCCTCCCATGCATGAGTTTAACATGTATTGCCCATGGTTTCCTTTTCGCCGACCAAGGAAAACCCATCCCGAATTTCGCCTAAAACCGTCAATTTGAGTATGAACAGTTATTGCCCATTCCATACTCAAACTAACATCGTAAGGCCTCGATGCTGCCACCAAGAGATTCCAAATGGAACTCTCTCCTCGAGGGTCTGACCACAACGTCGGTGTAAGTGTGATTATTGAGTCTCCTCCCAAGGTATCTCTAGACGTGAGGATCAATTCCACGGCTTACCAGAAACTCTAGTTCTGGAACACGATTTGTGAAAGCAAGTAATGATTCATATCGACGTCCGTTACTACAGCAGCTAGTAGTGGACACAGACTGTCGCTTGAATCATTTATAGAGCCATTGGGTCACACTCCTTGACCGCATGCAGCCGCACTCTTCCTCCGCCCTCCAGCTCCCTATGCCTGGCGGGAATAACTAAGGTGGGTGGTTGTACCATGTTAGGATGTACACCACCTCATTCTGCTCTCCCAGCTCTGCCTCCACGTCTGCTGCTTCGTAGACTCATCTCTCGTTTAAGATTCCTCTTCTTTAACATTTAACACGCTCGAGTCTCTAATACTGGGGCCGGTTTCCTGTTTCTTACTACACTGTGTAGTCATCATCCGCTCCTGGATGATCTGCAGCTGCTTTGCCTGTGATCTGAAAGAGCTGCTAAAATTTCTCTTTTTCCGATAAGAGAAACTCGGTCTCATCCCCTAGATGAACCATGCCCATTGCCTAATAAAGTCAATCCTGACATGAATGACGCATTCATGCCATTGATGACGTCGTAAGGCCTCGACATAACAACTAAGAGATCCAACTGTCACTCTCGCCTCCAAGGGTCGAGTTACACTGTCGGCATCAGTGTGAGGTCACTGGGTCTCCTTCAGTAGAAATATTGAAAGTGAGGGTCAAGTCAACAGTTTTAACCGGGACCACTTAGTATCAACCAAACAAAAGGACAAGAAATAAATCAATGATAAGTGTCTTTTTAATATTTCAGCTCATAGTACAAAGACACGAATACAACAACAACATGGAACTAGAAGTACAAGGGACGTATCCACTAGTTCCGCTCCTGTACACCTGCTCCTGGAGCTCTACTGCCTTGGTGGATCCTCCAACGCCTGCGGATAAACTGTGCGAGGTGTCGGACAGTCATGTGCCAGGTGACCCATCTCACCGCATGAGTAACACTGTCTGTTTCTGGAATGACTCGCTCTGAACCCACCCCAGGTGCCCCGCACCACCGGTCCTAAAACTCGAGATCGTCCAACTGCTGGTTTGGTCCTCCTGGATCTCTGCATCATCTGTCTATTGCCCACAGATGACTCAGATACTGATCGAAAAACACGCGGCAAAGGCAGAAGCTCTTGTACACGCTCGGGGTGTAGAGCTACTGGCACAAACTCCACCATGAAGAAGGTCTCGAAGTCTTTCCATGCGAAGGCCGTCCCGTCGCAAAACTGAAACAATTGGCTTCACCACCTTCCTGCTGCTTCCTGAAGGAGGCTGGCAGCAATGATCACCATGAAGTCGTCCGGCGTCCCCACTAGCATGAAGACTCTCACCACAGCCTCCAGCCAATCCTCAGCCGCCTGCGGGTCCGTCCCTCCTTGGAATCTGGGTGGCATCTGGCGCTGGAACTCGTGTAGTGCGCTCAAGCGACGTGCACCCTCTACTGCTGGGGCTGGTGGCATCGGTGGCACAACGGGTAGTAGAACCGCTAGTGCCTCCGCTGGTGCCTCAACTGGAAAAGGGCCATGTACTGAGGCCACGTCGCTCGGCGGGCTGTCAGTACGAACCACTCTCGGGGCTCTAGCTGGTCGTCTGAGAAAAGGCATCCTGGAAGAAACAATGTAACATGGTCAAGCTATTATACATGGTGAGCTGACCTAGTTTGAGCTGTTTTAAGGGAAAACCACTGAAAACACACACGCAATCAGTGTTTTCGTGCACGACGTCGGAAAACAGTTGTCAGGGTCCTAGTGTATGGATACGTCGGCCACCCGCACCAACACTGGACTCCCTAAAATGAATACCACACTCGGTACCTTTAAAACTATTGCTTCACAGAAAGAAAATATCAGAGTTATAAGTTATGCGGTAGAACTGACTCCTCTGATACCAATTTGTCACGACCCGTCCTCAGGGCCCGTGCCGTGACTACCCCAAGCCCACCTTCCCTAGGCCAGGGGCGGGCGACTAGCACCAAAGGCATAAATCCCAATAACTGGGAAGGCATTGCCTTATAAAAGAAAACAAGCACCACATAGTAAGCAAGCGAAAAAAGTAAACACTAATTACAAGAGAAGTGCTGAAAATTAAATGGGCCAGAATACAAACCCAAAAGAAAGTACAACTACAACTGAATGAAAGTACAACAGAAAACGGCAACAGCTGGAAGAAGGAAGCCGCTCCTAGGTCGTCCTCCTCAGATCCTACCTGAATGGTAGGTACAGATAGCACAGCTCCTGGATCGTCCGCCACGGATCCTACCGGAAGGGTAGGTATAGATATCCTCCTCAACACTCTCACCTGTAAAACACATCCGAGTGTCATCTCGGCGTGATTTCCTCCTCCAGATACTGACTCGTCGTGTGGTCCACCCCCGGGTACCGTCCAGTCCTCGAACACTCGGCCTCGGTCAGCACTGCCCGTCGTCTGCAACCAACACAACGAGGTGCGGGCATAGCCCGTGCAGGGGTGAGTATAATGATACTCTGTAGGGACCCTGATACCCTCAAGGTCTCTCTAGAACCAACATGGATAACCACAAAGAAGATCTCAACAGATAACCTCTACTTAGGTATATGCCCATACATATACCAAAGTTATCAAGTAACTCATCTCAATCATGAGGAAACACAAGGATCATGAAATCAACGGATAACCACTACCCAGGTATATGCCCATACATATACCTAAGTTATCAAGTGACCCATGTCAATCATGAGGTAAACACAAAGGTCAAAAGTCTCAGCTCAAACCATGATTTTTATTATCGAAACCGTAACTGATGTAGAGCTTCGTCTCTGGAGTGTACAGTGGTCATGTCATGACTTCGAGGTACTGCTCACTAACCTAAGACTACTGAGGTACTCCTCCTGTCGAGTACCGCGGGTCAGCCACCCAGACACAGTAGTGCTTCCTGCCGAGGTATGTCACCCAAACACAGTAGTGCACACCCCCTAGTAGCCTACTGAGGTACTCTCCGGATGAGTACCGCATGTCTGCACTATCACACAGGTTGTGCTCCATCCGTCATGGGTCTTCACCTCACAATGTAGTGCTCCGTCCACTGAGCTAGTCGACTCACTCCAAGTCGAGTCGGTCAAGCAGTCGCCAGGTCTCAGCCAACTACAAGGTCTCCATACTCCGTACGCTCATCTCTAGGAGGGTCCGCTCCACGAGCTATTGGTCGATACTCCAAGTATCTCAAAGTCCCACGAAGAAGTATCTCAAGGACCGCCTCATCATAGGGGTCTCAACGCAACAGACGCCGCTTCAATCGGACGCCCGGTCTGGGAGTTTCTAGCCTTTTCATCCTAGGGGCCCGGTTGCTTTCGTGAGCGAACCAATCTCAGCCGTATCTCAACTATACCCCGAACTCTCATAGGGTATACTCATTGGGACCATTTCTCAATGTGATCGACAACGCCGCTGACGGTTCGTCAAACGGACGTCCTGTTTGAAAGATATCAGCTTTTCCGTTCCAGGGGCCCGGTTGGATATCTGGTGCGATCCAAACCGGCCACTATCCAACTGTATCCAAAACTCAGGCGATGTATGCCAAAAGTTCTGTCTCATCAAGAGGAAAACAACGAGACAGACGGTGTGTCAATCGGACGCCCGGTTTGTGAGTTATTAGCTTTTTCGTTCCAGGGGCCCGGTTGGTTTCGTGGGCAAACCAACCCGACCGCACTCCGAAAACATCCAAACCTCGAGCGGAGTAAGACAAAAGATTTGTATCACATAGAGGAATCCATCAATGTCGACAGCACGTCAATCGGACGTCCGGAGCTCAAGTTACGAGCGTTTCCGCTCTGAGGGCCTGGTTGGTTTTGCGTACGAACCAACCCGGCCGTACCCAAAGTTCTCCAAAACCTTGAGTGTAATATACCTAAACGACCATCTCGGTCCAAGGATCGCGTTTCCGCTGACAGCCCGTCAATCGGTGGTCTACAACTCACGATATGGGCATTTGACTGAAAGTGGTCCGAAAACGGGGGTCTGGGCCCTGGCCGACCCGGCCCGACCCCCCATGGGTCGACCCGAACCGGGTCTACCCGACCCGGGTCCGACTCTGCTGGGCCCGACCCGGCTCGGCCAGCGTGGCTGAGCCGATTCGCGGAGTGGGGTGCACGACTCCCCCGCCCGCCGCTAATTGAGGCCGGCGGTGGATCCGCTGGCCGCCAACCCTCCGGCGGCGTGCCACCGCCGCCTTCCGCGGACCACCGGACGCGCTCGTTGGTCCCTTCCTCATGCTGTCTTCGCCTATGGTTCCCCTCAGGACCCCACCTTCACTGTGAAGGGAATCAAATGCCAAAACGGCCTGCTTCGTCGTCGCCCGTCAATCCACATGTCAAAACGAAAAGCGTTGTATTTGTTGTTTTCCAGCGCGACCTCATGGAACCGCGCCCCTTCGCCGTGCCCCGACTCCGACCTTGGTTTTTGGTTTTCTTCGACGCGGCACGACGATGTCGCGTTCTTAAACTTCCTTCCACGATGCGGCGTGACAGCATCGCGTAATACTTGCCGTGTGATTCCCGCGTGGTGCGACGACACCTCGCCATTCCGTTCCATCCACAAAGAATCAAACATGAACATAGGAGGGGGGTTTGACCGTGTTTGTGCGGTCCGGACCCCCTCTTGTTAAACGATATCATCTAGTCGAAAATCCACGATAATCGATAATCTAGATTCATGAATGGAAAATAATTAAATAAAATAATCCCCTACCTCGGTTTAGGACGGTGTTCGTCAACGAGCCGCGGAAGGTGAGGGTCGCGGAGGTCGGGCGTTGCGGGAAAAGAACATCGACGTCACGAAGCGAGGATTCGATGTCGTTGACGGCGATTTCTTCACGGAAAACCGTCACGGAAGAGACGACACGGAAGAAGAATGTCGCGTCGTGGATATGGCGTCGCATAAGAACTGTGTTCTTCGGCGGAGAAGTTCTTCATTGAAGAACGGTGTTCTTCGCGTTCTTCGTCGAGGTTGAAGAAGAAGAAGACCGCTTTCCCAATCCTCTCAAGGTTGCAAAACTCTAAAAATAATAAAATAAGACCAAGTCTTATTTTATTAACACAACCTAACCATTTGAATTTCAAGAGTTTTAAAATTCAAAACCCACATTTTACTCAATTAAGTTATTAACATAAGATGTTATAAAATTAATGAGGTTATAAGTTAACCAAACTTAAATGGGGTGTTTATAGGGGTTAGGAAAGTGAGGGGTTAAGAGGGTTAGAGAGTTTAAGGAATTTGAAAAGGTGGGGGGTTCTTGTGGGCCCCACCCTTTCAAATATCCACACATGGGAAGTTGGATGGATGTGGGCCCACCACCAACTTCCCATGGGAGAAGTTAACCACATAACATGAAATAAAATTGATTCAACAATTTTATTCACTTTTTTTTATTAATCCCCAAAAATTAACATCTTCTCCCGCACAAAAGAAACTATGGTAAAAGTTACCTTAAGCGATTATTGGCATTGCGATTTCACCGGTGCATTCAGATTTCAATTCCGTGCACCGGTTCAAAAGATAGGAAAACCCGCTCATTCGTTCACTGAATGTACCCGCGCCAAACTTCAGAAATTGATTTCGGGCACTCCGGGCCTCCGAATCAAGTGCCGTCAGAAACCGCGTTCTTGTAAAATCCCAAAGAAAATTTAGAAAAAATTTCCCTTGAATTTTACGAGTCTTTAAACATTTTTTTTGAAATGATTTATTTTTCCTTACTAAATATGAATGTTGTCTTTATAATGATGTTACACAATTTTTTTAATGTTTCTTAAATTCAATAATTGACTTATTTAAGAATATAAATGTATAGAATTATTATTTTAATTAGTAAGACTTGCAGTCAGTTTTAATGAGGTGTTTTTGTAAAAAAACATGGGTTTGATTTTGCTGAAAACCATTGTTATGCACTTTTTGAATATTTTATAATATGATTATATGATTCATTAAATTATCTGTGTGGTGTAAAGTGGTCTTTGATATGATTAGATGTACGATAAATTTCACGGAATCATTTTTATATGAAATATGGGTTTTTTCATGTATAAATCCAGATTATATCACTAGTTTGTGTTGTATAAATTATAATTTTTTTTATTTTCCAATGTGTAAGATATAAATTTTGGTTTGACATAGCTTTTACATTGAGTTAATTTTTATAAAGGGAATCATGAGAACATTTCAGAATGTATTTCTTCAATGTGATTAATATTAATCTAAAATTATTTAATATACATTTATATTACGCATGAGTATTTATATATAGTATAAATTTAATATTTTATTTAACATTGAGAAAAAGTTATGAGAAAATATTAATGTGATCCCTATAAATATTTATCATGATTTATTATGGAATATCACTATGGATAAATCAAATGAAAAGATAAATTATAGGAAAATGTTTTAAAACATTGGTAAATGATTGTGTGAATGTTCTCCAAGAGTTATATCTTTATTTTGATAATAAAAGTTAATGAAACTCTTTTACAGAATCACATATGGGTAACAAACTAATAAACACTGTATTTATCAAGAATCAATCTTGAACCGGTTCATGACAACAAGCCATAATAAAAACCTAGAAAGACAACCCTGAGAGATATTTTTTGGGAATTCAAACACTATATATGAACCATTTTAATTGATTCATATAGAACAGGACTATGAATATCCTGGGATAAATATAAGGTGGAAATGATTAATTAAGTATGTGTCGTGATTTAGAAGTCTTATAATTTATTTTTTCAAGATTATATTGTATTTCATATTAGTGGGTTTTCTCACCCAATGATTTAATGTTTTTTTCAATAGCATGAACTTGAAGGAACTAGTTTAACATTTAATATTTTATTTGTGTAATGTATGGTCATGATTGAAATTAATTTCCCATATGTAAATCATAAGATGTGGATCATGAAAGTATATGATTATTAATTATACTATTGATGATAAATAGACTATAAATATAATTTCTATGTCATGTGATGTTTTTATAAAATTATATAAATTAAAAAAATGATAATGATTGTATTTAGGTTGAGTAACCTTAATACATGATTCAAATTTAATATTCTAGAAAAAACTTTATGGAATATTACAATCAATCAAGTCTTATGGTTTAAAAAATAAATTTAGATGATTGAATTTTATATGTACATAAAATAAAAAATTATATAATATGAATCATGAAGTAAAATTTTCTATTATATATTTTCAAAAATAAATTAATTGGTGATGCTGATCTAAAAAATGGATTTAATTAAAAGGAGATATTTTTATTAATGAATGGTAACCCATAATGTGCCCCTAATATTGAGAAAAATGTGTTTATCTTGGATAAGTATATGATTGTTATGGATATAGTCTATTTGAAAATACATATTACCCTTGAACTGATTATTGATTAATTGAAAAATTCTTCCATGTCATCATGGTTGATATCTTAAATTTTATGGATTTATGGAATATATTCGGTATTGTTTTGAATAAGGAATCATAAATTTTTCCAAAAGGATTTATGGTAATTATGGTTATTACTATGTTTCCAGAGAATAAATATTGAGGGTATTCACATGTTTGGATTGTAAAAACCATGTGATATTTTTTGATATATGGAGGATAAATGTTACAATGATTTCATATACTTCTATCAAATGTTTTGGATTTCCATATTTTGGAAGGGTTATATGTTTAAACATTTATAGAATGTTTGAGTTGATCATCAGATGTTCTTTGTAAGACTAATGTTTATCTCACCAAATAATGATTTATACATTATGGATAACCTATTATAACAACATTGTGTAAATGGTAACTAAAGACATATGTGCTGATTTATCAAGGCTATCATCACATGTTAGTGTGTCTGTTATGATAAATCCACATTCCTTTTTAGTGTAAGAGTAGAAGTCGAAATTGGTCAAGAAACAACAAATGGTTGGTTTATTATTTAAAAATTGAAATGATATAACGTAAGAATATCTTTTTGAATGAAAAAATTATTAAACCCTATTAATTTATCTTCAAATAAAATTTTTTCATGGTATAATAATTTCTTATGATACCATTGAGATATTTCATGTTTCTTCAATATATGTATTTATATATCTAACATCATATAGATCACCCATTTTCTTGGGATCAAAGATATTTATCAATATCTATAATTATTTTCACTTTTCATCACATTCCAATTTTTCACGTTCCACGTTTATCCTCATATTTTGAATCATAGTTATGTGTTACTGTGGGGAAGAGATATGATACCAACATTCCCTTATTAATGGAAGATTTAGATATCAATTATATTATTTAGGTTTCAATGAATGATAATTTCACTTATTGAACCTCGTATAACAAAGATGAATTTTTATGGAGAAATTGATTTTAAGGTTTTATAATATAACAACAAAATATTTTGTAAAATAATATTGTTAATTAATATAATTTTTTGATATTTTTCATATAACAGAACACTAAATATTGGTCTTGTTATACATGTCCCTAAATGAAACTATTGAAATACAATAAAACATCTTAATATTATTATAGACAAAATTATATATATTATCTTGTGGTATATGAAGAACTATATTTATCTTGTATTACACATTATACTTAGTCCATATTACATATTTTTTTACACGCACGATCGAGTTTTACCGAACTAATAAAAATATTATTAAAATATTTTTATAGTCATAACCAATCCATTAGAATCTAATTAATGAATAACATTGTTAAAATTGGGATAATATTATTTAGAAATTTTTATAAAATTAATCTACTGGATATAAATTTCAATATGGGAATGTAATAACAATAAATAAATAAATAAATTGGTTTTATATTAAAACTATTTTTATGTACACTGAATTTTTTTCGAAAATAAATTAAATAAACCACTTTTTACTAATGTTTTAAATTAAATTTATATATTATAATCCCAATAAATATTTTTCATACTTATAAAAATTATTCAACATATATAAGATAATAATAAATCATATTTTATGATTAAAAAAGATTTTCACTTCTAAAAGAAAATTTTACATCCATTAAATGGATATCTCATTTTAAAGAATATTTAGGAAATTATTATAATTTTTTTAAAAAATAATATAAATTATTAAAAAATTATAATAGAAATTCTATTGGGGTGAATTGTTTGTATTTTTATATGAAATTTTTTATGAATAATTAATTCTAATAAATTTTAATTCAAAACATCTTTTTCCTATATTTTATTAATAATGATAAATAATATTTTTGGTTATTGCTAATGTTCATGTATGTCAATAATATATTATTTAATCCATTGTACATAACTAGAATTAGTTTCACATTGAAATCAGATATTAATACATACCACATTATTGAACATGTTTACATTCAATGCACACTTTGTCATAGTTTCAACATGATTAAATATCAAATATTATCTTCCTCTTATGTGATTGGAATTTTAAAAAATATATTCCATATATGAAATTGAAGTCGTATATTATTTTAAGTAATTTTTCCTTAGTTAAGATACAATTATTTAATGTTATTACAATTCACTACAATGTGAATGACGAAACTTATCTTAACAGGGTACTAAACCATACTATTAATGTCCAAAATTACAAAAACAAACGTGTAGAAAATAAATTCTATGGAAATCTTAAAACCCAAAATTTCATTTTATAGAATTGGGATCTCTATTGCTGCAACTATTTTATTAATAATGTTGGAGTAATTCCATTTTCTAAAATATAACAGAATGTGACTCCTCCTATAATATAAAAAGTTACTCACGCCTCCAATTTCTTTAGACCTTTAAATCCCTTTAGTTTGATGAAACTATTCTCTAATAAACTCTAAAAATTTATCTATTTATATAGGAGGCATCTGTTTGGATATATATTTAACCAAGGAATCCCATTGGTTCAAAATATGATGAGTAAGAAAAATAAAAGGTAATATCCTTCATTAATCTCCTTCGTTTTATTTTCTTCTCCACAACATAAAATATTCTAATTATTTTATTATATAATAAAATATTTATCGTAAATATACTAATATATTTTTAGGAAATTTGTTTGAAAAAATCATACATACACATCCATATACAGTGTAACAAACTAACTATTATTATGTACGGTGAACTACCATCTCACGAAATATTATGGTTCATTTTTCATTTACCAGATTCCTTTATAAGGAATTATGATGGAAATATCTTTTTATATGATATATATGATAATTATTGATGTAATTATGACTTTATAATTATGATATAGCACATTCCATTATTATTTTTATTTTTTGTAAATATTCTAATTTTGATTGGAAAAGGGTGGACAATCGCCTCCTCCAAGAGATTTTATTCACTCACAATCTCCACAGAATGTATTATCAATGGTTGAAATAATAGTATATGATAAATATGACCTAATAATCAAATTATAATTATTATATATACATACTTATATATGTCCTTTAATTTTTTTCATTTAATATGATAATTTATCTGAAACAACGTTCGTGTGTATGTACAAAATACCGTCGCCATGAATGATGTATTCCATTTCATATTTCTAGACTTAATATATTATTATAAATAAAATAAAAATAATTTAAATTATATTAATACCATTTTATACATTATTTAAATCATGCAATAATTATGATGATTGAAAATAAAAAAAATTAAGACACATCTAACAACAAAGTTGATATTAATCAAAACATAACCTTAACATGGATGTGTTAAGATGTGGATGATATAAATACCAATGTTGTATTAGATATAAGAATATGTTTTGATGGTATATTTATAATAAAACATATTTAATTATTCAATAGGTTTTGTTGTATATGAAGAGAGTCAAGACATAGAGTTTGATGATTTCTACTGTCACATTTATTTCTATGAGATTTATGCTTTCTTCACCACTCAAATCATTTATGTTGTGCATATAATGTATAAGAATATATTTCATGACTATTATATTAGTATTTATGGATTTTTACATATATATTTTATGATATCTCATTTATGGAGATTATATATCTAATGATAAAAAATCAATAAATAAGTTTTTCTTATTTTTCCTTCATTGAGACACATTTAATGAATTATAAAAATATGTTTTAAAAACTCATTTGAAAAATGATTTCAAAAATGTTTTAAAAAATCAGTTAAAATGTACTATTTTATGGTAATATTCTAGTAAAAATGATTCCAAACATGTCTTATGGCTTTATTGTACCGTTATATGTTTTCAGATATATTTTCAATAGAAAATGTTTACAAAAGTTTCTTATTCTTTAAATAGATTTTTTTCAATGAAGAATTGATATTTTCTACAAGAATGTTTTTCAAGATCATACAAAATTATTTTCAATCTAATGTAAAATCCATTGGTTTTACTCATTAATTTATGGGAATTTATCAGAATGATCCATTTATATTTATTCCTTTAATGGTTTATGTTTTTATGGCCTAGTTTTTTTGAAGCTTTTTTTTATTTAAAGGGTAATATGATTATGAATCCCACTTCTTATAATGGGTTATCATATGACAAAATAATTATAAAACCTATATTTTTCTTGGTTTATGATATTACTACATGTTTTTGATAGCCATTTCACTTCATGCTCAATGATATAATTGTTAAGGATTTTGTGGAACATTAATGAATGGTTTCATTATGATATGGGTGAGAGTTATATGGAATTCGAATGCATTGCGTAAATTATTAATTCTCATTCTATAATTATATGTATAAAGTTGAGAGGATAGATCTTCTATGGAATATAGGGAAATTTGTTCCTCTATTGGAAGATAAATACAATAAATCCAATATGGGAAAAAGGGGAAACATGATCCATTTTGGTAAATGATAGGGAACACAATCCATTATAAATAATCGACTATGATTGGGGATGATGGTGTGTCCTTGATAGTATGTGTAGTCCTGGTGAAGTTACCTAATTGTTTTTTGGAAGATACCCTTATCTTATAATGGAAGATATTACATGTTTATGTATCTGACAAAAATTATATATATTATTCCATTAATATGATAAAATGGTACATATTAATTTTTATATTTTAATTTAAAATATTATTAAGAACAAATAATTAATAATAGTATTATGATTGTGATAATTTTTATAGAGGTTATGATATTCAATTTTTTTATCATGTTCTTTTCCCATTATATTATTATTATTCTTATGTATTTCCTATATTTACCCTTCATGAGAATACGTTCTTATCTCATTATTATGTTTCATTTTCCTAGGTTATGAGGAATAGATTTATATATGATTACTAAATGGGAAGATATTAATAAGATATTTATAAGTTATTTCACCAAATTAGTGGAATGATTTACATGTTTTTAAATACACTAAGTTATTACATTCCTTAGGCAAATATTTTTTAAATTTCGTGTATATTCACATGATATTAGGTAATATCTATCTATGATAATCTCTGGTCTTTATAAAGAAGGATGTTTCATGACATGCTAATGCGATTTTTCATGGGTGTTTCTAACCCATGTACAAGGGGAATACAGGTGTCGAGGGATGGGAGTGTTATTTGTACTATTTGATTATAATATTTTGTTTTTTTTAATTCATGATTAACATGTTTAGAGAAGTTATTATTTTATGATTCTGTAGATTATTTTAAATTATAAAAATTTGTTGTTATGGAATGATATGAGGATTCATGAACCATAATAGAAACCCATATATATATTAACATAAATTTTTCAACATATTGGAACATCTATTATTCATTTGATATATAAAAACATGTCAGAATGTGATATGAGATATATCTTATACCTGATAAATTAAATAAATAAAATTTATTGTATTTTCAGGATGAAATAAAATATAATCCATTTTTAAAGATATAAGGAGAGAGTGGTTCTCTATTGTAGTCAACTATTATTTTTGGCCGTGTTCCTAGAAACATCTCCTTGTTGTGTGTTTTTCTTGTAGATAAAATAAATCCTTTTCATCATCTACATGAGAATCAATTTAATATAAGTAATCAGACATATAACATGGATTAAAAAGATAATCCTATTATTCTTAAGGATAATATGGATATTAAGATTCATGATAGTTTCTTGAGGGTTATTTAGTCAATGGAATGGGAGATTGTTTTTATGGTGTCTCGGATTTCTGAGCTAAAAAACATTTTCCAGTTTTTGAATCCACTGACATGCACTAAATATGTAAGATCCTATGAAGCCTATTTCAATAACTAGTTATTATAGACAATATTTTAGTATCTTAAGAAACATGTGTATTAGTGGGTAATACTTGTTGTTTATATTCATTGTTGATTGACAGGTCATCGGTGGGATCTTATAGTGGATGATTGGAAATAGGATGAGATATAATTGATGGAAATATAGATGATTCTAATGATCAAATTTGGTCTTAAGACGTTGAGGTATGAAAAATACCACGAGTTCATGAATTTGATAGTGGAGGGTAAGTTAGTGATCGATTGTGATGGATGTCACACTGACATATAAGGCATTGAACTATCATTGTAGGGTGCGTAGATCCCTAGGGTTAGACATATTATAGATATTCATCACTAAGAGATCATGTCACATGTGAATAATTTCTTCTTGAGTATATTTAAGTACGTGATGAACCCAAAACTCATTACATAAAAGAATATGAATGATTCCATGGGTTTCAACCATGATGCTCTAGTAGAGTGTACTAGTAGTTCCTCTCTAGATATCAAGAAGTTCATTTTTGAAATATTCATCCATGTTAATAGTGGGATGAGAAATCTGGGACAGAGACAGGCTTATCAAGAAAGTGTTCAATCCAATGCTCCCATTAAATAATGTTTGGCCTCATCTGTCCTTGTTGTCCTCAAATGACAGTTTAATGACATATTGTTTGTATAATGTGTCATACATAGGAATTTTTTACATACATTTCATATCATTCCAATTGTATAGGATTATCATAGACGTATGGGTTGGGAAGTGGCTCAACTACCCCTTTGTAGGCATGTAGCTGGAGTTCAACTACATGTTCAGGCTGAGGAAGGTGACGTGGCACAACAATGCATTTATAGAAATACAATGTATGAATAATAAATGATGATAATCATTTTGGAGAATAGGGGTGAAGGAAATGTTAGATGCACATTATGAATACTACTTCTTATATCATAGATACAGGACCCTCTGTTGTCAAATGTATGATTTTGGAATCATTTATCCTAGATATTTTTTTGTTTGATACATTATAATTACATTCAATTTTATCATCAAAATTATTTTTTTATTGGATGAGTATATATTGGATAGATCTTCTAGATTCACACATCATTGGGATAATGGTCTAAAAATCTAAAACATAGAAAGGATTGGTCTCCAGATATTAGTTGTTACTGTTTATTTTTTAGATCCGTTAATTATGTAAATGATATAATTCTACTTGATTCATGGAATTGAAGTAATTTATCTATACAATGATCACATAGAATATTACATGAGTATTGTTACTATTCTATAACAAGAATAATAATTTTATTCTTACTGGGGTGAGTGGAATCATTATGCATGTTGTGTTGGGATAATTCAACGTGTACTGTATTATATCCCATCATCGAAAGGTTGAATTTCTCTATATGATAGTTCAAGGTATAAGTATTAATTTCCTCCAGTGATAAAATATTTCGGGGATGATTTTCCACGTGAGTCCCACATCATCATGTATCTGTGATAAATCGAGTTAATGATCGAGTTTGGGCTAGGATCAGAGGAAATATTTATCCTACCTAAAAAAATGGAAGCAAAATAGATTTGGGAGTTGAAAATTAAGTTTCAAGTCCTATAATATAATTTATTCATACAACCTTTTACTTCTCCATATGTTTCTCCTACTCTCTTCATCAATATGGTTGATGGGTCTTTGCAATTATGCATAGCTTCTTAGAGGTTGAACAAAATTGTTCTCAATATTTAGGATCCTATTAAACACATTGAGGGTAATTTTATTATTTTATAGGTTCAATGTAGATCTTTATGATTGATTTGAGACCTATTAACCATCAATTAAGAATGATATCAAGGTATTTACCTAAATATTAAATTAGGTTTGTATGGGGCTTTTATAAATTTGTATTTATAGAATTTTGATTGAACAATTCCCTATAAGTATTCATGGTACTAAAGTATAATACAATTTATCCTTTTATGGATCAGATTGTCGTGGATTTTTACAATGGATTTTTATTGTACACCCATTTAACATACAATAATTCTAATAATCATGAAAAAATAATAATTTTGCTAAGAGGGCATCAAATTTATGCCATGATAACCATATTTAGTATCAGGATTAATAATGTGAACTTATTGGGAAATGTAATCTAAGATACTTGACTGTTAGTGTAACAAGTGAATGGTGCAGTTTTGGTTTCTTGGGATGATCTTAATAGTTTCTCTGAGATTCGTATAATTCTCGGATAAGCAGGTTATTATTAGTTACTGATATATGATTTATCTCGTATAGATGATCTATTATATGTATAACAAAGAAAGGGGTGAATTTTATTTATTCAAATTCATTTGAGTTAACTTTACATGATCTGAGGGCTAGGATTCCATCATTATGTATATTCACATAACTTGAATATGGTAAATCATATATCATTTATAGTGTATCATACTATGTTACACTCCAATTTATTCTGATGTTGGAATATTGGGTGGTCACTTTTGTGTTCTAGAATCTACGACAGAAAGTGAGAAAGTGCCCTAATCATGATATAGAGTTTTCACTAGTGATACATTCCGTGATATACTAGAAAAAATATCTAGTTGGTTATAGTTTTATGGTATAAATGGATCCTAAGAACCTATTTTGCACAATTACATTGTAAGACATGAATTATCAGAAGAGGTGCTCCATCTAGTATCTCCAGTCTATTGAATTTAGGTTAGTGTATACATAGGGTAAGGAAAATGTCATTTGCACTTGATTACTTCTAAAAGACAAAAAAAAATCATTATGGGATTTTTGTGATGAGTGACTGATAAAGGACCTATTTTTAGAAATTAATATCTATGTTAAGGGGTCCAAAGTTAGTTTTCATTTAACATTTACACCTGTTAATCTATTTTTTTGGGATGAGATTATGGAAAAAAATTCTGATTTGGAGGGAATGGTTCTGATTAACAACAAATATGGTGGGAATATTCTATCAAGGTGGTCTCTTGATCATGAAAATTATCCTATATTCAAGGGACAAGTATGGGTTCTTTTGGGAATATGTGAAAATTATATGTAGGAGTTTCATGCCTATAAATGGACGGTGAATCCATGTTTGGTATAGATTTAACTTGATCTCCATAGATTATACTAGTTTTCATAAATGGATGATATATGAAGCATCATGGAGAGATTAATCACATTTCATCATGTGAAATATGAGAATAATATGATATATGTGTTTTTACCACATTTTCTTATCCCATGAATTGAAATGGGATGAGGTCATGATGTATTTTGTGATAGGATATACTAGGAAAACCCATAAGAATGATGTTTCATGGGTGGTTATGGGATGAATGAAGAAGTAATATAGATTATTATTATTAAGGGAGACATTCAATGATTATTATCTAGATAGACATTTCATGTGTGATATAGTATGCATCAAGGTATTCTAATTATATCATTTCATATAAAGATCATTGTTTGACATCATGTTTTTCAAAGTGTCTTTAGAAATATCTAGGATCACATGTTATTTTGGGAACAACATATTATCACCAAACTGATGGTCAATCTAAGGGGAATATTCATTTTCTACAGGATATTTTAAAAGCATTGGTTTTATTTCATTTTTGTTCATTGGATCTATGTATGTCAACCATAGAGTTTTAATATAAAAATATCATCCATTTATTGATCCAAATTGATCATTATGATGATTTGAATTGATGATCATTCTATCCACCTTTTGGTTTGTTGGACTTAGGTGATTCGTCACATGTTGGGCCTAGTATCAAGAAAAAGACATTTTCACTTGTTTAGATGATCATACAATGGTAGGGGACCACATTGATTAGGTGGGAATCGTATAATGGTTATCGTGTATAACCTGAGGAATTCTAGGATGGATATAATTTTTTCATTATAGTGCAACCTAAATTAAGGAAATTATATATCATGGATGATGGAAATCTAGTGCCTATGTGTGTTGGGACAATTTAGATAGAGGAAATTGTTTTCCTAGTTAAATATGGGTTTTCTCTTCTATAGTTCTATAGTTCTATTCATTACATATTAAAAATGTCATAGAAATATAGATATACCTTATTCCCTTCCCATGTGGTAGTTATTATAGGAATTTTTAATTGTGTTGGTCAGACCATTGAGGATCGTCTTATACGGTTTTAGGATTATAATGATAAACATATTTATGTACAATTATACTCTTTTTTCCAGTGTCATTGAAGCATAATAAATTTCAGAATGATACATGGATGAGAGGTTCTAATATGTAAACACAATGGACATAATTGTTCACAAAGTCCTCAAATGACAGTTGGAGCATCTCATGTATGAGTTATAATATAATGGTGTGGTTCTAGGATACCATACATTTTCTTTTATGTCCCTCTCTATGCTTTTTATTATATTTTCTTCTTTGCAATTTCCACCTCATATTTAAACCTTGGAGGTCTTGTTGAATCATGGACACATGTTGATTGAATAAACATAGTCTTAGGCTCTAATAGACTAGGAGAAAACAAAAGAGGATCCATGTAATGATAATTTTTGGGAACATTTATTTATATTCTATATATAAAATTATACAAAGTATTGGATTCTTGGTGAATGTGTTTTTTGTTTCTTTTGTTCCAGTTAAGATGAGAATATTTAATGTAGTTTTTTTTCATAATGATAATTGGATTAAAACACATTTTCAAAGAATTCATGTTCTATGTAAAAGGAATACCCATCATGTAATTATTTTTTGTTTTTACTAAAATAATTGAACGATATTGCCTTTTCAATGTATCGAATTTAAAATACATACATGATGTGTATCTTAATATCACAATATTTAGTTCCCTTAAAATTACCATTAAATTATTAAATTTGGTTAAATTTTCATTAAAATTCATCACAACCATCTACTCTCAGTCCTAGATCAACTTCTAGGATATATTGGACTGACATCCATTCTATTATATGCTCTGATAATTCCTACAATCTTAGGTAAGTGTTATTGGTACATTTTCTCTCTTCTCTCCCTTAGTTCTCTAACGTTTTTACTGAGATCCACTGACCATATGTGTTGTTCATTTTATCTCGCTCATTTTTTATCTATATACCTATTTTCATAATTGTACACCATCTTCCTCTTGGGAATTTCCATTTTATGTTATGTGGCATCACCAGTTATGTGTAGGGGTGTTAATCATAACTATATGGTTTGATAATTATTATATATATGAAATATTGTAATATCTCCTACCTGACATGCATATGGATAAATTAAACAATGAATGTGGATATTTATTTTAGTCATTTGGATTCAGTATTATTCTATCTAGGGTTCTGGAAACCCTATGGGTGAGCCAACCATGAATAATATTTATTTGGATAAAGGAATAAATAATAGTTTGAATGATATGAAACCATAGATGATTGATTGATATGAATAACCAAACTGTTGGCTTGTTTGTTATTATTCTGACTATTTAAATTTATTTTATATAAATGTAAGTGTTTTTATTCAACGTAAATGCTAATTCACATAATAAAACATTTAGATTTCAGATGTGATACTTTGATATCCATACTATAGGATAGGAATTCGATTCAATGAATGAATGCTTATATAACTATATTTTCCATGGAACATGAAAAAATATATGTGGAAATAATGATATTTTCTATGCTCTTCCCAATCACATACTATATTTTAATTGATAATGAGTTGTGCCCCGTCCCATGAAATATAAAACTTTTAATGATTCAAACCTGACGTTGTATTGGATAAAGGTATTTGTCCCCTATTATTGTGACAATACAATGGTTATATGGTTTGGTTTGTTTAGGTCAGAATACATTTTGTGAGATATTCTATCATGGCTTCAAATAAGGTTATTTCACCATTATAATTTTTTTTGTCTTCATAGTTATTGGTTATTCTAATAGACATTCCAACATGGAGCCAAACCAGGATGTTATATTATTTTATTATTATCAAATTAATCAATACACCAATTTGTCACTTTATTTCATAAACTTATTATTATATTAGATTATTTTTTACTAGGTGTTATTGAATTACAAATTTATACTTAAATGCTATTAGGGTCACCATTTGGTACTCGGGTAGATTATGTGGATACAGGTTTGGACAACGGAAAGTGACCTTGTGGTTGATCATTTTCTTACTGGATGAGCAAGAGTTTGTGGTGGGATGAATATAAGGATAAGGATCTTAGAATTTATGAGTTTTTATATGAGTATGGTTTTACTTTACTTGTATGGTTTTTAGATTGATTCATAGTACCAATATTGCATGCCATTACATTATTCCTTTGTTATTTATTAGATTATTTTTTTCCTCTTATTGTTGGTTTCTACTATGTTTATACATTGATTACATACTGTTATATGGTTTGATTCCATAATGATGACCCTTTTTCAATAGTTATTGTATCCATAATATATATTTCACACCCCCATACAAGTCTGCATCCTCTTACATACGAGGTGGCATGTTTGATGTCACCAAACAACCCCTTTTTAGCAGCATGAAAGATTCATGGATTGGGTGAAGCTATATAACGTGTATTAATTTGAATCATATTCCATTTAATATTTGACTATTTATATTTTGTATACATTATTAAATATGTATGTACATTGATAAGGAACACTATTCTTGAATTAAATTGATCATTCTATATATGATCAATGAATTAGAAATGCAGTGATAGGTGGTCCCGAAATTATATATCATGTCACACCACAGTTTTGTTTTAGCCTCAGACCCGGCCAAGGTCATGTCACCGTCGTTTTTCTCTAGAATAGGGTGTGGAATGTTTGAGGTATTGACAATAATGTGTCAAATATTGGGTTCAATGTAGAATTATAAATTTAATTCTTGTAAAATATTAGGAATTTAGACTAGTGTCTAGAGACCGCAAGATTATAAAAAGACTTGCGGTCAGCCAGCTTCATGTGCGGTCACATCTATAATAGGGAGAAGCCACCACATGTTTTGTGCATGGTTGCTCTGGTTTTGTAAGATAAATGCCTAGTTTCCTTGCATGAAAAATTATTTTCACATAAAAATTACAGTAAAATAAAACATGTAATGAATTAAATTGATGGAATATTATGTAAAATAAAATAAATGATGTCGGAAAAATTATATTAATTGTTTTCAATGATTATATTTATATTTATGTTATTATTATTATTATTCAGTTTAATAATATTTATATTATTATTACTATTATTAATATTTTATAATAATTGAAAATATATTTTTGTGTTATTATTAATTATTATTAAGATAGCATTATATTTATTTTAATATTTTTGTGTGGTATTAGTTTTTTATTAGATTTTCCCCTTTCTTTCCTTCCTCTCTACCTCTCCACGATCATTCCATTTTCTATGTACATGATATCCCACCCCAATGGGGCGCCTCCCTCTTGAGCACCACCACCTCCGACGACCATCTCATCGGACAAGCTTTGTCTCTGGTTGCCCCTCACTCTCTTACGCACACCCCATTTTATCTCCACATCCACTTTCACACCCCCTTCTTCTCCCTATCTATTCTAAAAGTCACACCACATTCCGACAACCTTTCGTCATGCTAGCATCATATGAGGTCACGCACCAATTCCACTCTACATCTGTAGTAAGATAGATCTCCCAGCGGGTATGTTTTTTTCTCTTCTTTCCTTAGGGATATGGATACCAGTGGTTTGGGTTTTGGTTTTGGGGTCTAATCATGATTTTTTGGTTCTGGTCTACTAGTTTTGTGTTTGTTATGAGTTTCATGAGGTTCCCCTAGAGTTTGGATGAGGTCTGAATGTGTTTTACACCATTTTTATGGAAAATCCTTGTTTTAAGTATGTGATTAAATTCATACACATTTTTTGATAAATTTATTATTCTTTAATTATTATTTAGGTATGTGTTATGATATATGTATGTGGTGCGCAATATTTTTTGGTGTTTTGATGTAATTTTTTTAAATGACTTATTTTTAATTAATAATGTAAGAATGGTGTGTTTGTAATGATGTTTCAACATTATTAATGTTACATAAATTGAATAATTAATATATATATTAATATAAATGGATAGAATGATTATTTTACCTTGTAAACTTGTAGTCTGTTTTAATGTTCTATTTTCGTACAAAACAGTGTTAGATATTGATGAAAATCATTATTGTACGATTTTTGAATAATTTATAATATGTTCCTATGATTTATTAATTTATTCGTGTTGTTTAAAGTGTTATTTGGTATGACTAAAATTTTTATTAATTTTAAAACATCATTTTTACATGAAATATGTGTTTTTTTCATGTGTAAATCAACATTAAATCACTAGGTTGTGTTGTATAAATAATAGAATTTGTTTATTTATAAATTTATATGTTTTAAAATATGTTTTGACATAGCATTGATGTGGAGTTAATTTTTAAAGAGGTTATCAGGAGAGTATTTGGTATAATAGAATTTTGTGGGATTGTTCAAATTGTTTAATAATTGTTATAATGATTTTATAGAATACTTAAAGTGGTGAGACATCTATTTAGGAAATGTTTTGAAGTGTATTTTTTTTAAAAAATTGAATTTATATTTTCAAATAGTGGATTTTTGTGTATGATGCTTTTTTGGTGGATGAATTGTTTAAATGTTATTTTATAACATGTTGTAATTTTTTTAGAAGATATAGGGATACCCAGATATCTAGGTAGGAGGACTAGGACTATTATTCTAGTGATTTGGTAGTGGCCTCATCCATGTTTCACATAGCATGATTTATGATGAATACACTACCAGAACAACGATGATGATTGGGAAACACTAGGGAATTTGGGTTTCCCCTCTTTTTTTATAATGCATAATAACTTTTTTATAATTGGTTATGTTTTTACTAAGATAAAATTACCTAGGACCCCATAGATAACTATTTCCTAGGGGTATTTTCTATGACTGGTGGTCAACGATTATTTTGGTACATACCATTGGCACATCGTATGTTGGGTTGTTAAATTTTGAAAGAAACTATATTTCTTTTAATGTTACAATATTTTAAACTATTTTTTTTAAAGTTTCATTCTTTTAAATCAAATTATATTTTTGGTTTCACTCATTCAAAGTTGTTCAACATTAATATTACCTTATTTAAAATTTTCCTACCATTTCATTAAATTACCAAACATGAATTTTTATTTTTCATTTAATGTTAAATGCATATAATCATTCGTCTAGGTGGAACCCTCTTAGGTTTCGGCTCACACCATGCATAAACCCTTAGGTACATACAGATATTGTTGTCTTTTGTTTTAGGATAAGGCAAGTCATGTATTTTTGGAATGTTTGTTTTCTAGTGGGCTTGATTGTATACCTTTATGGTGGCAGCTTGGAGAGGTTTCTACACTTGTTGCACATAGGTTTAGTGTGTTATTTTGGTTCCCCTTTGTGTCTTTGTGAATTCTTGTAATTTTTTAATTTAAAATTTAGAAATTCATAAAGAAACATTTATTTAGAAAAATACTGGTTTTGAATTTTTGAATTTATTGGTTATTTTAAAAAATTTAGTTAGGGTAAATTATTTCAAATAATTTTATTTTACAACAATGAACTTGTGTTATCCTATGTGGATCGAGAACATGCTTCGGTCCTTGTTGTGGATCGACTCGGAAGGCAGGATTAGGGTTGACCCGGGTTGGTTCGTGAGAAAATGGTATTAAATCAGACCATGCTCTCTTGATTATTGTTCCATGGGTCAGATTCTAGGTATAAAAGATATAGGACTATCAGGAATCCAAGTTTGGGTTACATGTATGGTGTGTGGATAACACACCCAGCAATGGGACTCTAGTCACTATAGGATTTTTGGTTCCATATAAGTTCTTTGGCCCCAATTTCACTTCTTTTTTTGGAAATGAAATAGGAGACGGGTCAATGGTATCAGTGAGATCGTAAGTCCATGAAATCCATGTGGAGATGAGGATTTTGTCCTTTAATACTCTATGTATTGGTGGAGTGATTATTGTATGGCCTCTAACCATATGTTCAAGTCAACAACATTCACTAGATTCTTCTTGAATCGTTATATGACTATTTTTTGTATAATCATGAAAATATTATTTTTTTGTAAATATGATTTGGTTTTCGAGAATTGGAAAATGTTTTGAAAATAGGTTCATTGGAACTGATGTGTATGGTCTGAAAAGTGACTGTTGACAGTTTTGGTTTTGCAAAATGGAACGATTTGGTTTTGGTCTTTGGTGTCCTCATGTGTGACAACATGAATGAAATAATATAGTAGTGTGGATGGTAAATGGAGCATGTGGATGACTTAAAGGATGGACATGTGGTGGGTACCCAATGTGCTAGAAAAACATGAATTTGTGGGGTCCATGGGACACAATTGGTGATTGTGCCACCCACCAACATTAATTATTTTCAAAAGGTGATTTAAAGGAAAAAAATCTGTTGTTTGAGAATTGGTGATTGTGTTATGTGTCACTCATATTTTGGGAATTTATATTGTGTTCTGTTTCAATACTATAATTATTTTAGTTGGATTTGACGTGATTTTGAGTTCTTATGGTATGTTTCTATGTAAGTGTGTGCTGAGTGGATTCTTCTGAAATGTGCTTCAGGAATCTCTTGGACTGGTTCCCTCTGTACGATTAGATTTCTCTAGTGGTATGTCCTGTATATTATACTAGTCAGATTGGGTCAAATTTCTTCCGTTATTGGCTAGTAAATTCCCCCATAATGTATTTATGTATATTCAAAGTGCAGACACAGGTTATCCAATGATGGAATACCCACTAGATGATTAAGGTAATGAATCAACTGAGTTAAGTAATTTTTATTCCCTTTCAAATAAGTAGATGTATTTTGCAGTTGATGAGTGGTTTTGGATGGTTGTAAGTGACCTCAAATATTTATATTAACTTAGTTGTAAAAGGAAATGTTTGATTCCACCATGGTTTTATGTCCTATATGAGATCAGTGAAGGAAATTCCAGTTATTATAGGTGAAATAAGTTGGGGTTGTTTATGACAGCTATGTTGGAAGGGTCCTTGGGGCACATAATAGGATCACAAGAGAAGAGGTTCATGTTGGGAAACTAATGATAAAATCTGGTTTGATTTCTATAGTTGGGATTTACATGCATATTCAATCCCCCTATCATTGTGAAAGTCCAATGTGAGTGTGAGTGGATCATTGGATGTGCTTGATTTCTATTGATGTTTTTCAATCATGGTGTATTTGTTTGTGGAACAAATAAGAATATGATTCAATAGTGGGTTTTCAGTTCCTTATTGAGAGGAAGGATATGCTTCAACCATTAGGTCTCCAGCCATATGACTCAAATTGAATATGGTGAATAATTAGGAAACCCCAAGGCTGTATGGGACATCATTACAATTTCTATTTTCAATTTTGGAAATGAAGGTAGTAAAACGTTTACATGAATATGTTGGACTCTAGATTCTCTTTTTTTATGGAGGGGTCATGAGGACCATGTTTCATTATTATCAAAAACACGATCTCTTCTATGTGTTTTTAGATTTCTATGGTCGGGCCCTTGTGGTGGTTTTTTAGGTTGTCGAGGTAACCCCATGGTTTTCTCTTATAGGGCTTTCTATATCAGTTTGTGCTAGTCAGAAAATATAGTTGGTCTTTATATTGTGGATAACCACAATATGTCTTATAGAAATTCTCCAAAAATAAATCAGTGTTATCCGTATTTTATGGTGAGGAGTTTTTCTGAGCCCCCACTGTAGGTATCTCATTCCCTTCCACGGTGTTAGTTGCCTCTTATTGGGGGGAGTCCACTTGTGCGTCATTCTGTCTGTATCTATGTTTCGTCTATGCTTTCAGATTGGCGATTGGTAGTCCTATTCAAATCTATCCAACCCAAACCCCAATTATTTAAAAAACATTAGGATTTTTGCATGTGTAATGGTATCTTAAAGTGAGGTTGTATAAAATTTTTTGAGTTTGTTTTTTGTTTTTTATATAATTTTTGAGCCTCATTGCTAATATTTAATATGCTTTTTAGGAGGATATAGAATGTTCTATTGTGATATATTCATTCTTTTAATTGTCAACTATAGGTGTCATAGATTTTGGGAGTGGGAATCACATGGCGTGGAGTCCATTTTGGGACTCCTGAGTTTATTTTTGTAGGTTATTTCTCTTTCTTGTCAGCATTCCTTCTTCTAATTTATGTTGTTTTTACAGAATCACTTTTAGTAAAGAGGGTGTACCTGTTATGTTTTAAATGAAATGTTTTGATGGATATCCCAAGGAAAAAATAGTTTATGTTAGGGAGAATTCCTACACCCAAGTTTTATTTTATCCTTATAACCGTCCCAGGTTTGGTCGCTACTCTTTTTCTCAAGAAAAAGGGTGTGATAGGTTTGAGGTCTCGAGATAGCTTTGTCGATGTTCGGGTTGGGTCCCGAATTAATTTTTTAATGTTTGTAATGTTTACTGGTTTTAGGATGGTGTGTGGACACCATGCGATTAGTGAACATTGTAGAGTCATATGGGTTCCTAAGCGGTCAATTCTGGAAAGGGAAGAAGCGACTCCACGGTCCGTGCACGGTCGCTCAAGACAAGCAGGGAAACCATGTGGTTGAACATAATTAATATTGATTAGAGAGTTTAATTGAGAGTAAAATAATATAAATAAATGAAATAATTTGAAGGAATAATTATGTAAAATAAAATAACCGAAGTACGTAAAATTTTAGGAATTATTTTAAATAATATGACGTATTATATTATTTGTATTATAATATAATAATATTTTTATTGTTGTTGTAATTTTTATTATTGGTGTTCATAAAATTAACATTGTTACTACTATTTTTAATTAGTTGTTATTATTAAAAAATATTATGATTGTGGGGTTATTATTAATTATTATTCAGATAATATTTTGTTATTATAACGTTCTTCGAAGTGTGGTTAAAATTTTATGAGGCTTTCCCCCTTTGTTTCCACCCTCTCTCCCCTCCACAGAATCCCCCTTCTCACTATACATGGCACGACCCCCCTCCAATAGAGGACTACCATCTCCCACACAACAACCTTTGTCATTCTTCTACTATGGTGATATCCCCCTATTAACATGCCTTTCCCCATAACGTTCACCCCATACTCTTGCATCCTCTTCTTTCATGCCCCTCACCAAGGCTTGTTATTCTTTAGAATATGGACCACACTGTAGAAGCCTTTCATTCCATGGTTGACCTGTGGGGTCACTCGTTGCTTCACAACTACTTCTAATGTGGGTTTTATCTTCCTCCAGGTATGGTTTTGGATCCTATTTATGTTTGTTTTGGTTTTTGTCAGTAATTTTTTAGGATTTGGTTGTCTAATCTTGATCTGTTGTTTCCAATAATGTTGATTAGGGTTCCTTGCGAGATGAGTATGGTTTATCTATGTTTTGGTTGAGGTTTGTATTGGGTTTACACCTTTATTATAGAATCTCCTTGGTCTATGGTTGGTGATTTTGTGATTAAAAATTCCATGATAAATTTATTATTCATTCATGATTATTTTGATATGTGTAATGATTTATGTATTGGGAGAAAATTTTATTTTTGAATGTTTTAATGTGCATTTTTTATGAAATTTTATATTTTCCCTTGTTATATTATGCATGGTGTGTTTAAAGTTGTTGTGCCATTATTATTGTTTAATAAATTGATTAATTTATTTATTAATGAATATAAATGGTCGAAATTATATTTTGAAATGGTTATGACTTTCGGAGGGTTTTAAATTGGAATTTTTGTACAAAACTGGGCCTATTTTTGGTGAAACCCCTTTTTGCACTGTTTGTGATAATATTATAATATAATTAAAATATTTATTAAAATTATCATGTGGTTAAAATATGTTATCTTATATCAGTATATTTGTGTTTAATATTAACATTTTGACTTGAAATGTGGTGTTTTCATGTGTAAATCCTCTATAAGTCACTTGGTTGTGTTGCATAAATTTTGGATTTTTTTTTAAAATATGTGAAGTTTGAAATTTTTTTTGGACAATGATTTGATTTCTTGTTAATTATTAAATAAGTTTTTCTGTGCACTTTTGGGGTAAATTAATTTTGGGAGATCATTGAAAATATTTTATAATAGTTACAATGGATTGATAAATTTCATAATGTTGTGCGATGTATATTTGGAAAATATTTTTGATGTGATTTTATTAAATTAGTTTTTATGATCAAATAGTGAATAGTGGAATGTGATGCTTGGTCTGGAGGATTTATTGAGAAAATTGTATTTTATAACATGTGGAAATTATTTGGGCACAAAGAGGGAATCCTAGGTATCTTGGTGGGTAGACTAGGAAAAGAATTATAGTGATTCAATAGTTTCCTCGTCCCTATTTCATGAAACAAGATTGATGGTGACAACACTAACTAATCTATTCCGATGATTGTAGACCACTAGGCAATTATGGTTTTCCCTCCTACTGGATCATACATGATAATTTATTTCATACAGTTACATTTTCACCATGATACGTTACACTTAGGGCCTCACTGTTACATTGTACCTAGAGATTTTTCTAGTGACTAGTTCCAAACGAATATTCTGGTATATACAAAAAAACAAGGTAGTTTTGTTTAATAAATTTTGAAAAAAAATTATTTATCATTAATGTAACATTCTTTGAAATTTGATTTATTTAATATTATGTTCCTTTAAAATGATTTATATTCCAAGATGAACTCATTCAATGTTGTTTTGAATTATAGTTACCATCGAAAAAATTGTACTAGAATGTATATAAATTATCAAGAATGTATGTTTTTTTGTAACTAACTATTTAATGAATGGAATCATTAAACCATGTTGATTCATAATAGGCTTTTTCCCACACCCTACAGAATAATTTTGGTGTATGAAAAAATTGTTTTCTTTTGTTTCAGGTTAAGGAAAGGCATGTAGAGTTGGAAGGTTCATTATTCTAGTGGAATTGGTTGTGGACCATGATGGTGGCATCTTCAGGATGCTTGTATTCTTGTTTCCTAGAGGATTGGGGTGTCGTTTTGGGTCCCCTATGTGACTTATTATTATTATTATTATTATTATTATTATTCAGTACATTTATAATTTTGAAATTATTAAAGACCTGTTTTTATAAACAAAAATCAGATCAATATTTTTTGTTTGTATAGGTTGTTTTAATTTGTTTGGTTCAGGATAATCATTCCCACTAGTTCTATTTGATACCCATGTACTTGTTGAAGCATGTGGTGATCGGGAATGACCATCGACCCTTATCGTGGATAGACATAGGTGACCAGTTCTGGGTTGACCAAGATTGGTACATGACATATCCCTTCAATGCATCAATAATATCATGAGCTGAATTAGTAATCTCATTTGAATGAGTTTTAACTATATTTTTTAACTCACTTTCAAATATTCTTGACATTTTAGATATAATGAAATCAAATATTAAAAATTAACATCATTAGTAATTTAGTTATATTTATTTGTGGGATTATTTCATTAATATTATCCATGGGTTCATTTTGTGATAATGTTATTATTAAAAATCTATGTTTTTTCACTTATATAAAATTTCGTATATATATATATATAAATATTTAATGATTATTATTTATTTATTTTTGATATATTATAATTTAGAGAACTCTTACAGAGTATCTGAGTGCACACTTATTTTTTCCCTTCCGTATGATATGAAAAAGGACATAGTAATTGAGTTCGGTGATGCTGAAATTATTTCATTAACATTTTCATATTAAATTATATTAAATTTAATATTAGATTCATTTATTTATCATGTTTAATAGGTATAATAATCTATTTTTTTCATTTCTATGAAATCTCATTAAACTTTTCCGAATGTAGTAATGTAAACACAGACTCTATGATTCTTTGGTTAGAATATTTACTATTATAATCTATGTATGTTTATTATAGACTGTGTCCAATATGTTTTGGAAAAACTATATTAGGGAACATAGTCCTAATAAATTATATTATTATATTAGTAAAATGAAATCCAATTGTCTCATTTAGGAAGCGATTATATGTTTTTCCTAGAAATGCATCCAAGTTAGGAAAATATAGGGTTATTTTGTTAAAGAATGGGTGTACCTGTATGTAATAACTACTAAATGGATCCACTAGTATTTTAACCGTTCATCACATTTTTTATAAAAATGGATTTAATATGAAACTAGTATTAAATTCATTGGGGATTTATTATGTATAATTCTATTTTTTAGGAAATTTATTATCATATAATTGGATTGATTATAGAAATGATTTTTCTAATATGAACATATGATTTCTTGGATAAATGAGATGGTGACTTGATTTGGAAATCATAGAAATGATTATATAATTTTCCATATATGGTTATTATTTCATAATCTATTCTTTTTGATTTAGTCCATGGATAGAACCCAAATCATTTATGCTAACAATGAATAAGATAGAAAATGTGGTGATTATATAAATAAAAATTGAATTCTTAAAAGAGTTGAGTATATCATTATTATTTTTCATATTTCATCATCTTATATTATTTATATTATAAACCATAACCACCTAAGAGACTAACTATAAATGATAATAATATATCTTACCTAGAGATATAGTGGGGGATATTGTAGAGGTAATAGGTCTTGATATCTATTATGTATGAAATTTAGAAAGAGGCAAAGAGGAGAATGTATCAAAGGAACAAGAAAATTTTGTATTTGTCAAAAATAGTTGAATAAAATGAAGAACAGAAAAGAAAAATTATGGAGTTTACTAAAGAGAAATAAATTAAACATCATAAATAGTTTTCGATTTTTTTTCTTGAATTTTGGATCCTATCAATTATTTGAGTTATTTCCCTCTATTTATTGTTAAATATTAGACCACTTAAAGTCAAATTATATACTAAAATGGTTGGATTATTTATTTATTGTTATTATATAATTCAGTTGTAAATGAATTTATCTTTGTGGTATTTTTGTTTTAATATTCATGAATCATCTATGAGTTGAGATTATTTGTTTGATAAATATATGTATTAATATATTATTAACTCTAGAATTATGGATACTATCATGGATTTAACATTTTAATTATTACCATTAATTCAATATCCCAAACACCACCTTTTTAAGGATTTTTTCAATTATTTTTATCAAGATTTAGGATATTTTGAAATAAATTAATGGAAATAAAACCCAGTGTTTTAGTATACTAATATGTTTTTTATGGGAAATGTATTTTTATTTTGAGTAAATATGATTAAATTTATTTGAAAAAATTATGGTTTATCTTATCATTGATGTAGTAGAAATTATGGGTAATCACAATTTGGGAACATTAGAAGAATTATACATATATTGTTCTAAAAAATGTACACCATGCATGTCAGGGGAAAATACATCACATCCATTGAGGTTGTGGGGCTTGAACCCACAAATGAATCATGATAAGGTTGAAACACCTACCACTGTACTATAAGATGTACTAGTTAATAAGAAATTTCTTATAATTTTAGAAATAATCTGAAAATTGAGATAAATTTGATGTTTCAATTAATGAATAATAATTAATTTATTATATATATTTGTGGAAGACTTTCTTTTTGATAATATTTTGTTATATGGATAAATCCTTATCACTTTTTATGGATCTTATTATCCATTGTATGTATATTTGTTTTTTCTGTAATAAAAATTAATTTTTGGGTATTATTTTCATATTGTAAAAGATGATTTTGAAAATCATCATTGTATAGTTGGAGGATGAAATTATGATAATGAATTATAAGGATATCAAGTAATTATATTTTCATACATCTTTGACAATAAATGAATATTTCATTTTTATAAAAAAAAACTTACTAAAATTATCCTATTATAATCGTGTATAAAAATGATGTTTAATTCATTAAAATTTTATAGTTTTTTCCTTTATCAACATTTTATTAGTAATTTAATTTCATAGGATCTGTCTTCTCCATCACCTTCCATAATTATATATGTTATTAATGTATGTCAATATTTTAACATCTTACCAGTGTTTTCCAACATATAATCCACTTTATGTTTTATTATAAATAGCCTTTAAGATTCCATTTATTTATTATGATATCAAATTTCTATTTAACATTTTTATAATTGTTGTTTTCAGAAAACGAATTTTTAAACATTTAACCCTTGGTATACAATTGCAACATCTACTTGAGTGGATGAAATTTATTTAATGTGTGGAAAATTAAACAACCCAATATTTTAATATATATTTATTTTCCCTAAATTTATCCTCTTTTATATATTATGGTACATGAAACCTCATAAATATAAGGGAATGATGTTTGTTCTATAGATTGTATGAAATATAACACTGATCCTAAACAAAGAATTATATACTATTTTAATATGACAAATATATTCTAGTAGTAGATTTTTCTGTTATCATTAGGACTAATGAATGTATGAAATAAAAATATATTGTTCCTACTCAATATATACATACTAATAAATTATTAATACATAATCACTCAAATTATAAATAACATAATGTTATAATTCAAAAAATTATCATAAATTAGTTTTAATTTCATATTATTTAGGAATTATAATTAATTTATATCAGTTTTGGAAAGATTTTTAATAAAAATAAAATCATTTTTGGATTCTGTATATAAAATTTATATTATAGTGTAATTTTTTTCTTCTAGAAGTGATCATTTTTATGTAATGGTGAATAATACCTATCTTTCAATAACAATTATATTTTAGGAAATATTTTAATTTTAATGTCCCATTATTATTTGAATTTGATTTAAAAATTTAAAAAGTATTATTTTACTAAATATAATAAAATAATTTCATTTTACACATCTTTATACCATATTATGAAGTATATTCAATTTTTTGATTGAATTCACAATTTTTTAAATAATATTACTATATTAAAAAATGTTCCTCCATTTAATTATTTTAACTAACATTTAATAAATAATTATTTGATTTGAATTTATTTAATATATATTATAATAGATTAATTTCAATCCATATAATTATTATTAATATTTATATTTTTTATATAATAATATAATATAATTCAAAAATGAATATCATAAAAATTATATATTGAAATACATCCAAGTTTTATTCTAAGGAATATTATTAAAATAATATAAATTTAATTTGAAAAAACAAAATTTCTTATATAGAATTGCAATAATTTGTCTTATATATTAATTTCAACTTATTTTTTTCATTCTTAATAATGAAAAATGATGATATATTTTATCAATACATTGATGAAAACAGGATTATCGAGGGTTAAATAAAATTTTGAAAAGAAAAAAATTGTGATAAATTGTATAAATCCAATTATATTTCCATATATTGAAATTATTACATATTGGGGTTTATAATGATAAATTTTGGATCAATGGGAAATGTTAAAAGATGGAGATTATTTATTATTTTTAAAAAATAAACTTCTCTCTCCCTCGTCAATTATAAATTGTCACTCTTTCCCCTCACTTCATCATGCCTCTCAATCAATTTTCTGGAAAAATCAAAAAAACTATCCTCAAAATCCTTATGAAAATTCTATAGTCACTTGTCTTCCAAAAATAGCAACCCATTGGGTCATTAAAAAGAAATCAAATAAAGGTTCTTCTATGTAAATGAAATTGTCTTCAGTAAGCTCATAAATTTCAATTATAATTTTTACAAAATAAAATATTTATTAAAAATTAAAATGTAAAAAAACTATTATGTTTAATATAATGAGATTTTATTTGGTTTATGTAATAATATATATCCTTATGTTTCCTTATCAAATGGGAAACAAATCAACAACTCTTGAGTACGGTGGATTACTACCTCATGCCACAATATATTTCATATTCCTTCATCAACATTAATGGATAATATTAAAGGTGGAATTGACCAAAATATATGATAATTATTTAATTATATTATATAAATAAAAATAATTCATCATCATATTCATTACCCTTTAAACCATTAATGAAATTATATCATTTCACACATGTTTGTATACCCTATCAACTCCACCTAGTGATTTGATTCATTTTTCATATAATTGTTTTAAAAATAACTCTAAAAATATGTTTAATTAGAAAACATTATATTTTTAAATTTAATACAATTTTGTAGATGATGGATATTAATCATATGCACAATAAAAGGGACTCCATGGAAAAATATGAATGTGAATAGAAGGAAATTAACACCCAAAAATAGTTTTAATGAAATATTTTTATGAAATGGGTGATAAATTCTTATCATAGAATAATAAATGAATATATACATATTAATATGACCATATAATAAATTAATAAAATCCTTTACACTATGTTATATTATTCTATATAATGTTCATTAAAAATGAATCTGGAGGTTATAGATTATGCCTTAATTTCCATTAATTTTGGTATATTATAATGTAATAGAAATAATTTCATTCTGTGATGTATATAATACAAAATTACTAATAATATCATTAATCCTCCTGAATTCATTTTATTTTCTATTTTAATTTGAATTATTCTACCCACATTGATTTGAATTGAATTATTACAATGTGTTAAATAATTTTAGAAATCAATTATTTTCAAAAGATGATATTAATATTTCATTGTATTTGATATCAAATAATATTGTGTGTAATTAATTTTATTATCTTATTTTTATTTCCACATATTTTAGGTGGATTTTATTTTGATAAATATTATCAATTCATTGATAAATTTTCAATTCTATGTATTTCTTATCTCAAATTGACTTCTCTATGAAAAAAATTAATGTTATACGCCTATTTATATTTATTATGTTTATATAATTAACCATTAAAATTTTAAATCATTTAACTCTTAATATTATTTTTACTTATTGTTTTAAATTATTTTATTCCTTTCACAGTGCATAAGGCTAAATAGATAAAAAGTTATATGTGTTTATTTCACTATCACATTTTAATAAGTACTATTTAAGAATAAATATACATTAAAGGTAATATGTTTACCATTTTCAAATAAAACCCTACATTTTTATTATCTTCAACACATTCTAGAATTCTCTATGTGAAATACCATTTTCCAATATTTTTTAATTAAAATTATTGGTGAAATATTTTTATTGAAATATAACATCTATTTATTCTTAGGATGAAAATCCATTTTCAACTAAATCTAGGTTTTCTAAACTATTACTAAATATAATTTTTTACAATTTTTTAATATAATTTTTTATTCTTTAATGGTTTCAAAATAATTAATAATTATTCTTCCTATCATTATCAAAATAAGGTACTTTATACATTTCATATGAAAATGTTAAAGGAATTATTGTTTTCAATGTAATTGTCCTGAACAAAACAATTCCTTGATAATTGATTATAATTTCATTCAAGATTCCATTAAAATTTTATATTTTCATTTTAACTAAATTTTTATCCTAATATTATATAATTTTATTAGAAAAATCTTATTTTCACATTCCAAATTGTATTTTCCTCAAGATTGTACTAGATGATATTTTTCTATTTTTCATTTAATAGTCAATAAAAATATTTATTTTAAATATAATATAAAGGGTATATTATTTAATTATTCAATCTTTATATGTTATCTAGATGGTTTATGATTAGTTTTACCAAGGAATGTATTGAAATTCATTTTCTTGATTTATTTTTTTAATCATACAATGAAATAATTACATTCATGTGATCCTTGGACAATACATTTACCCTAAATATTGATATTTTTTATGATGGAATTTAGAATTTATTAACCCATATATAATTTCTATATATGGGTGTTTCTATAAATGTTATATTATTTTGTATGGAATTATTTATATATCATAATCTCTATTCAATAGGGACATCTATTGATAATGCATATTGTGCATGAAATTGATTTACCATTCAATATATGTGGAATTTTTTTGAAATGTAGTGATGTGTTGGGAATGAAATTATACAACACCATGCTACATCGATGGTATCTTAAGTTGAATCAGTCATATATAACTACATGGGTTTACCCATAGTATGAAAAAATATTTCAAAGTGTCTTAATAATATAGATATCCTAATGATGGAGATCATGAAATATAATATTATTTATATAATTCAACAAAAATATGGTTATTTTTATCCTTGTTATAGTTGGATTGATATTATCGATTGATACATTTTGTTCCTATGTTATGGATTAAATGGAATGTGTGTCCATTTTTTATCATTTATATATTGATTAGGAATTATTATTTTTTAAAAAACAAACAAAAGCATTAATTGGTCACCCAATTCGTGCCCTGAAGAAATTTATTAAATCAAAAGTATTACAATACTAGTTCTAGGTGCAATGAGGTTACACTAACTATAACATCCCAAGTAAGTAATTAATAATAGATATTTTTATCTATGTATATTAATGAACTAGATAGTGTTTTAGCGGCTTAAAATGAAAATAAAATCCAATCTTAAGCATGGAATACAGTAATATTCTTAAAAGATAGTTTTACTGCCTTTTGATGTCAAAACCTTTTTAAATCTATCTTTTGAAAATTTTATAAGCTATGTTTGTCAAAATAAAATTATTATTTATGATTGGGACATAAAAATTTACTTTGTTTGAATTTTTGGTATTTTTCCGATAAAGTTCATTTTTTAATGAATAGTGGAAAATGTTGTATTTTAATTCAAAACCTTTTTTTAATCTAATTTATTTATATGATTAGATTATCTTTTGAATTGGTTTTGAAGTAAAATTAGAATATATTTTTACCATTTTATCCAATGATGGTCATTGTAATCAATTTCACTTTGAAATTGGACTTAAACTGGTATCAATCTTTTGATACTTATTGTTTCCTAAAAACACGCTATTTGTCATGACAGCGGGAATTAATTATTAAATTAATTAATGTGACTTATATGTTTTGAATTTTCTAAAATAGACTTCGTTTTTGAATTCGGAATATCAAATATAGCTTAGGGTGAATTTTTGGTAATTTTTTGAAAAACTCCAATTTTTGATGAATAGTGAAACCACTAAGTGGTAATCAAGCAAACTGATTTTTCAGTTAAATGAAAGTTTACCACTGATGTGTATTGAATTTTGAAAATCCGACATACATGGTTGTCATTAGTATGTAAAATGTGGTTCAATGGGATGAAAATAATTTTTTGGTGAATAGTAACTTTTTTTCATTAATCGCGATTAGAGGTAATTAGTGTAATTTAAGGTAAAAATGATATTATAAAACTGTGAAAACACCATGACACTTGTACGAACCCAATTGGATGAGTCATGTCCGACCAAGACAACACATGGGTCGATTTAGGGGACCCTATGGAGCCTCTTGGGTGAGATAATGACTTTAATGCCTTTTTTAAAAATAAAGGTGAAAATGACACTAACATAAATTGTTTTACTAAAACAATTTTTATAAGGGATTATAAAGATAAGATTTTTGATTATAAATATTCATTGGAAAGCTAAAAATATTTCAAAATCATAGTATTTTTTTTATAATTTTTTTACATCAAATAAATTAAATTTTTTATGACATCATGATGATGCAGCGATGACCTCATTATTTAACGATTTAAATAAAATAGAATGATAATGTAATATATAAGACCTACACATGTCCAAAACCTATTGTATGGGTAGATTTCGAACCCTTATCACCTTATACTCGAATTATATCAATGTGGGACCTTAGAAATTAGAATCACTTTTGAAAATAAAATAATAGTTTCATGATTTCCAAAAGTGCCCCTCCTCTCCTCTTATAAAAGGCCCCCACCTCTACCTCATTTCACACACTCCTCAAGCCTTTGTCTCGGCCACCCCCTGCCCATTTACTCTCTCCACATCCCTCTCCTCATCCTAGAGGATTAACTTTGGGCATAATCCTTTCAAAGAAGGCCTTTAGGCACAAATCAAAAGGAGTTACACTTTTAAAGGTAATTCATTCTCTCTTGTTCATTTGTTTTATTTTGCTTCTCCAACCACCTAAACTCTTTTTATTTACTTATTTTTTAACAAAACCAGTATCTTAAATATACTAGGATGTTGTTATAAGATTTATTCGAGCTATACTCTCACACAACTACATAAAATGGTTAAAGAACATACGGTTTCCGTGGATGGCGAAATTCTGCCTCCCGTAACGATGATTGTTCAATACTCATTTAACACCTTCAAAGGTGGACATTATGATGTCACTATTTTTATATATGATATATAATATGTTTATTCATTCGTTAAGATTCTGTAATTTTCATTTATATCATACCATCATTGTTTCCGTTATGGGTAAACACGATATCTTTGTTTTAGGAAGTGCGGACTACCGCCCCCTAAAAGTGATTCGATTCGTTAATACCATATGTGGTATGTGTAAAGGATAAAGTTAATGATATTATATATGTTATTATACTGGAATTATAATATACTCTTATATCATTATAATTCCATTCCAGAAAATACGAAATAGAAATGGAAGTAGCGTTCATGCGTACGTACGGCTTACCGTCTCCATGAACGGTGCATTTCATTTATTACCTCTAAATGTGATGTAATATTATAAATACATGTATATGATAAATATATATGATATATATGTTATCCAAATCATTAATATCATTCTGGATGTAACGAACCTTTGAACAAATTAACAACATGTAAGTGTAAGAAGTCTATTTTTGACTTAAGAACCAAATACCGACAAAATGAACATTATTAACTTAAATGATTACAGGATGTTCATAACATGGTATAAAAGGAATAATGAACATGAAAAAGGTTCTTAAGCAAGTATATATTAACTCAAGTTTATTATTCAGGAGAATAAATAACGGTCGGGTCAAGTCGGATACGAGGTAAGGGACTTCGTCTCAATCTCCTTTCATTGAGGCATATTTCGTTTTATACATAGCTTTCTTTTATACAGTGTATAAACCCCTTTGACTTTTACTTTTATACAAAAGGAATCTTTTTCTATGAAGCATTTTACTAAATGACAAAAAGGAATGTTTTTTTTTACGTACGTGGTGACAACGACCTTTTCCGCCGCCGCGAGTATTATTTGGTCTTTGGCTTCCTCAACAAGCTGTAATGTTTTTTTAAAATAAAATAAATACCATATACTCTTTTATATATTTTGGTATTGAAAATGGTTTTGATAAAGGATTCTATTATTTCAATATATTTAAATGATATATTGTGATTGAAATGTGTAAATGTTATCATTCCTTTATATTGGTTTTATGTTTTGTGATTTTATATTGGTACTTGAACATTTGACGGTGGTTACGTGATAAACCATATGACGTGTGGTGCCGTGAATACCAGGACGGGTGGTTATGTTATAACCTCCAATGCATTGGGTATGGAAGTCGGCCGTATGGCTATTCCATTAAGAATGTATGGAAATTGGCCGTATGGATATTCCATTAAGTGATATGTGTGGAAGTCGACCGTATGGTTATTCCACTTAAGTATGTTTATGTCCCAAGATACCTTTATATATGTTATGTGTTCTTAATATGGGTTTTATGGTAATCCTTTGGTTACAAAAAGGTAAGTAATGATACTTTATTCAGTGAAGAGTTTTTACTACTTCATGAAGGTGAAGGTATTACTTTGATAGAGTATACATGGTTTACTTGATGCCTGAAAAACTAACAGTTTTCATTCTTTGTGTATCCCTTACTGAGCTTTTTATGCTCACCCCAAGTTTTTTTGAAATGTTTTTCAAAGGACTTAATGTGGAATAAGGTCAAGGATGGGATCAAGGGAATGTCATGCTATATAAAACATGGAACTAGACATGTTTCTTTTTAAGAGTTCTTTTTATTATGGAATCTTAGTAGAAGTGTCTACCTTGTAATCTTTTGAGATGTAATAGTTATGTTCTAATTCTCTAAAACTCTAAACCTGGAAAGATCCTCAATATGAATTATTCATTTAATTCAATATTAAGTAAGTTTTAAGGTCGGGGGCTTATAGTTCGTATCATAGGTCAATTTAGACAACTTTAGGAGTTAGAAAAGTGTTAAATTATCATATGATTGAAATGATATATCATTTACGGATTACCATGTTGCTTTGCCTAAGATATTTCTGTGTCCAGAATGGTTTTCTGCAGAGGAAACAAAGAAACTATGTTGGGACGACATCCGGAAGAAGACAACCTTCCAAATCAGCAACCTGAGATGGTCGGAATCAGAAATGAACAGTTTGTTGCAGTGATGGCACAGTTGACTCAGGATATAAATGATGGTGGTATCCATGCACGAGATCATCCAGATCAACCGCAGAGGAACATGTTAGTGGTGGAACATTTCATGCGGCAACATCCCCCATAATTCAGAGGATCATCTAACCTTGTGAAAGCTGAAGGGTGGATTAAAGCACTGGAGAAGATTTTTGATGTCATGGGGTGTTCAGAACATCAAAAGGTTACTCTTGTTGTTTACCGTTTTGAAGGTGAAGCTGATCAGTGGTGGTCGATGGTGAAAAATATCAGAGATAGTGATGAGATTGAGGATCTTCACTGGGACGAATTCAAAGGTATGTTTCTTGAGAAATATTTTCCTAAGGTGGTTCATCTTAGGATGGAAAAACAGTTCCTAGAATTGAGGCGGGAGGATGATTCAGTGGCTTCTTATGAAGTGAAGTTCACTCGATTGGAAAGGTATGCTCCAAACATCATACGACATCTTGATAGTAAAATAAACCGTTTTTACTCAGGGTTAAATCCAAAGTATCGAAGGGATTTAGCTACTAGTGAGTTCAAAAGTTATGAAAAACTTGTTCGATGTGCGGAGAAGGTGGAAATGGAGTTTGCTGATGATCATGTGTTCTATGAAAAACAACAGAATAAGAGGTCTAGTTGGCAGGAAAAGGGGAAGAATTCATCAAATAAGAAAGGAGGTAAGAAAACCATATATCCATCCTGTGAGAAGTGTGGTAAAATGCATCCTGGAGAATGTTTATCCAAGTCTGGTAAGTGATTTCGGGGTGGTAAGTCTGGTCATATTGCTCGTAACTGTAAAGAAGATGATCAAGCAGGCAATGAAAACCAACGGTATGATGTTTTAAGTGTAATGAAATGGGTCATTATGCAAACGAGTGTCCAACGAAGAACTCAACGGGGGGAATGCAGCCAGACTACAAGCAGAAAGGGGTGGTGAAATCATTTGCAACAACTTCAGCAGATGTTGGGCCATCGAATGAAGTGGTATCAGGTACATTTTTTGTTTGTTCAGATTATGCCAACGTGTTGTTTGATTCAGGGTCTACACATTCTTTCATTTCTGAGAAGTTTTCTAGTAAATTGGAAATTCCATATCAAGATATGAATCCTGAACTTATGGTAAAAACACCTGGAGGGAACGTTGAGACAAAGAAGAATTATTAGAATCTTCCTATCCTTGTGTGTGGAAAGAATCTACCAGCAAACCTTATTGTTTTGCCTCTAGTAGAGTTTGATGTTATTTTGGGCATGGATTGGCTTTCTGTTTATCATGCTAAGATTGACTGCAGAGCTAAAATGGTTTCTTTTCAGAAAGATTTACAGTTTGTGTACAAGAATGAAACATTGATTTTGATAACATAGCAGGAAGTTGAGAAACTAGTAAAAGATGGAAATGAATGTTACCTTGCACATAATGTTGAAAATAAAGGAACTGTTCAGATTAATGATGTGTCAGTGGTAAATGAGTATCTTGATGTTTTTCCTGAAGAGTTTCCTGGTATTATTCATGGCCAGGAAGTTGAATTTACTGTTGACTTAGTCCCTGATTCTATGGTAATTTCCAAACCCCCTTATCGAATGGCTCAAGTTGAACTTTTAGAGTTAAAGAAACAATTGTAGGAGTTATTCGATAAAGGATTCATTCAACCTAGCACATCACCATGGGGTGATCCTGTCTTGTTTGTTAATAAGAAAGATGGATCAATGAGACATTGCATTGATTATAGATCCTTGAATAATATTACTGTTAAGAACAAGTATCCTTTGCCTCATATCGATGATTTGTTTGATCAGCTCCAGGGAGCTCAGTATTTTTCGAAGATTGACTTGAGGTCGGGGTACCATCAGTTGAATGTAAAATAATCAGATGTTCTGAAGACTGCGTTCCGTACTAGATATGGCCATTATGAATTTGTAGTTATGCCTTTTGGGTTAACCAATGCACCTACTGTATTCATGGACCTTATGAATAGAATTTTCCATGAGTTCTTGGATAAGTTTGTGGTTGTTTTCATCGATGATATTTTGGTGTTTTCTAAAAGTAAAGAGGAGCATGAAAGTCATTTAAGGTTTATCTTGCAATCCTTAAAAGAAAAGAAACTATATGGAAAATTTAGCAAGTGTGAGTTTTGGTTACAAAAAATTTCTTTCCTGGGTCACATTGTTTCAAAAGATGGCATAACTGTTGATCCTACTAAAACAAAAATTATTGAAGAATGGCCAAGACCCACAAATGTAACCGAGATCCGTAGTTTTCTTGGTTTGGCAGGTTACTACGGAAGGTTTGTTGAAAATTTTTCACGTTTATCTAGTCTAATGACTAAGCTAACTCGGAAGGGTGTTAAGTTCACCTGGACAAAATAATGTGATGATTGTTTTCAGGAGTTGAAAAGAAGATTGGTGAATGCTCCGGTTTTGGAACTTCCATCCAGGAATGGTGAGTTTGTTATATACAGTGATGCTTCGTTGAAGGGACTTGGCTGTGTCCTTATGCAGAATGATCAGGTAATTGTTTATGCTTCACGATAGTTGAAAACTCATGAGATAAATTACCCAACACATGATTTGGAATTAGGTGTTGTTGTATTTGCTTTAAAAATTTGGAGGCATCATTTGTATGGAGTAAAGTGTGAAATATATACTGATCAAAAATGTTTAAAGTATATATTTACTCAGAAAGAATTGAACATGAGACAGAGAAGATGGATGGAATTAATCAAGGATTATGATTGTACAATTCATTACCATCCGGGAAAATCAAGTAAAGTGGATGATGCTTTGAGTCGAAAAAGTAATGCTCCATTAGAAATGTTGCATTTGGAACGTGATATGATGAAATTTGGCATAGAATTTGTTGGTATAGGATGTTCTTCTATTTTGTTTCAGGTATCAGTAAAATCTTCTCTATCAGACAGAATCAAGCAAGCACAGAAGTGAGATAATGAGTTGAAGAAAAATGTAGAGCTAGTTCAGAAATGTAAGTTGCCTGAATTCAACATGTATAATGATTGTGTTTGAGGTTTGGGAAGAGATTATGTGTTCCTTGTGATTCGCAGTTGAAGAATGAGTTGTTATGTGAGGATCATAGTTCCCTGTTTTCAGTTCATCCTGGCAGTACTAAGATGTACAGAGATCTGCGGGAGTATTACTAGTGGGATGGAATGAAAAGGGATATTGCGGATTTTACTCTGAAGTGTCTGACTTGTCAGCAGGTTAAAGCAGAGCGGCAGTTACCTAAAGGGATGTTTCAGCCTTTACCAGTGCCAGAGTGGAAATGGGAAAACATATCCATAGACTTTGTTGTGGGATTACCGAGGACATCTCTAGGTAATAATGCAATCTGGGTTATTGTTGATCGCTTGACTAAATCTGCTCATTTACTTGCTATACGAGATAATTTTTCCCTAGATCAACTTTCTTGTTTGTATCTTAAAGAGATATTCAAGTTACATGGAGTTCCCCTCTCCATTGTATCTGATCGTGATCCCAGGTTCACATCTAACTTTTGGAAAGGCCTTTAGAAGTCGTGGGGTACTGAATTAAATTTTTGTACAGCTTTTCATCCTCAATCAGATTGGCAGTCAGAACGAACAATTCAGACCTTAGAGGATATGCTACGAGCTTGTTCGATGGATTATCAGGGAATTTGGGACCAACATCTTTCTTTGGTTGAGTTTTCTTATAATAACAGCTTTCATTCTAGTATACAGATGGCACCATTTGAGGCATTATATGGGAAGCTGTGTCGAACTCTAGCATTTTGGGATGAAGTTGGTGAAAGGAAGCTGATGGGACTAGAATTGGTAGAAGAGCTGGCAGAAAAAGTTCAGTCGATTCTGAATCACATGAGAACAGCTCAGAGCAGGCAGAAGAGCTATGCCGATAACCGGAGGAAGGATCTATCTTTCGAGGTAGGTGATCATGTTTTTCTCAAGGTTTCTCCTTGAAAAAGTGTGATGAGATTTGGTAAGAAAGGAAAGCTGAGTCCAAGGTTTATTGGACCATATGAAATTCTGGAGAAAGTTGGATCAGTTTCTTACCGAGTGGCATTACCTTCAAGTTTATCTCAGGTACACAATGTTTTTCATGTTTTGATGTTGAGAAAGTACATGCCAGATCCATCTCATGTTTTGAGTCCAGAGGTAGTTCAGCTGGAAGAGGACCTATCTTATGAGGAACAACCGGTCCAGATTCTTGAACACAGGGAGCAAGTGTTATGGAATAAGGTGATTAAGCAGGTAATGTTTTTGTGGAAAAACCACATGATGGAAGAGGCAACATGGGAATCTGAAAATGCAATGAGGGATAAGTACCCCCATTTGTTTGATAAGTAAATAAATTGCAGGGATGCAATTTTCTAAAGGGGGGAAGGATGTAACATCCCAAGTATGTAATGAATAATAAATATTATTATCTATGTCTATTAATGAACTAGATAGTGTTTTAGTGGCTTAAAATGAAATAAAATCCAATCTTAAGCATGGAATACACTAATATTCTTAAAAGATAGTTTTACTGCCTTTTAATGGTAAACCCTTTTTAAATATATCTTTTGACTATTTTATAAGCTATGATTGTCAAAATAAAATTATTATTTATCATTGGGACATAAAAATTTACTTTGTGTGAATTTTTGGTATTTTTCCGATAAAGTTCATTTTTTAATGAATAGTGAAAAATGTTGTATTTTAATTCAAAACCTTTTTTTAATCAAATTTATTTATATGATTAGATTATCTTTTGAATTGGTTTTGAAGTAAAATTAGAATATATTTTTACCATTTTATCCAATGATGGTCATTGGAATCAATTTCACTTTGAAATTGGACTTAAACTGGTATCAATCTTTTGATACTTATTGTTTCACAAAAACACGCTATTTGTCATGACAGCGGGAATTAATTATTAAATTAATTAATGTGACTTATATGTTTGGAATTTTTTAAAATAGACTTCGTTTTTGAATTCGGAATATCAAATATATCTTAGTGTGAATTTTTTGTAATTTTCTGAAAAACTCCAATTTTTGATGAATAGTGAAACCGCTAAGTGGTAATCAAGCAAACTGATTATTCAGTTAAATGAAAGATTACCACTGATGTGTATTGAATTTTGAAAATCCGACATACAAGGTTTTCATTAGTATGTAAAATGTGGTTCAATGGGATGAAAATAATTTTTTGGTGAATAGTAACGTTTTTTCATTAATCGCGAGTAGAGGTAATTAGTGTAATTTAAGGTAAAAATGATATTATAAAAATGTGAAAACACCATGAAACTTTTCATACACCTATTGGATGAGTCATGGAAGACCAAGAAAACCCATGGGTCGATTTAGGGGACCCTATGGAGTCTCCTGGGTGAGATAATGACTTTAATGCCTTTTTTAAAAATAAAGGTGAAAATGACACTAACATAACTTTTTTTACTAAAACAATTTGTAGAAGGGGTTATAAAGATCAGATTTTTGATTATAAATATTCATTGGAAAGATAAATCTATTTCCTACGTCATAGTAGTTTTTTATAATTTTTTGACATCATATAAATTAAATTATTTATGACATCATGATGATGCAGCGATGACCTCATTATTTAATGATTTAAATAAAATGGAATGATAATGTAATATCTAAGACCTAAACATGTCCAAAACCTATTGTATGGGTATTTTTAGAACCCTTATCACCTTATCCTTGAATTATATTAATGTGGGACCTTATAAATTCGAAACACTTTTGAAAATAAAATAATAGTTTCATGATTTCCAAAAGTGCCCCTCCTCTCATCTTATAAAAGGCCCCCACCTCTACCTCATTTCACACACTCCTCAAGCCTTTTTCTAGGCCATCCGCTGACCATTTACTCTCTCCACATCCCTATCCTCATCCTAGAGGATTCCCTTTGGGCATAATCCATTCAAAGGAAGCCTTTAGGCTCAAATCAAAAGGAGTTACACTTTTAAAGGTAATTCATTCTCTCTTGTTCATTTGTTTTATTTTGCTTCTCGAACCACCTAAACTCTTTTTATTTACTTCTTTTGTAACAACACCAGTATCTTCAATATACTAGGATGTTTTTATAAGATTTATTCGAGCTACACTCTCACACAACTACATCAAATGGTTAAAGAACATACGGTTTCTGTGGATGGAAAAATTCTGCCTCCCGAAATGATGATTGTTCAATACTCATTTAACACCTTCAAAGGTGGCCATTATGATGTCACTATTTTTATATATGATATATAATATGTTTATTATTTCCTTAAGCTTATGTATTTTTCATTTATGGCATACCATTATTGTTTCCATTATGGGTAAACACGATATCTTCATTTTAGGAAGTGAGGATTACCGCCCCCTGAAAGTGATTTGATTCGTTAATACCATATGTGGCATGTGTAAAGGATAAAGATAATGATATTATATCTGTTATTATACTGGAATTATAATATACTCTTATATCATTATGATTCCATTCCAGAAAATACGAAATAGAAATGGAAGTAGCGTTCATGCGTACGTAATGTTTACCGTCTCCATGAACGGTGCATTTCATTTCTTACCTCTAAATGTGATGTAATATTATAAATAAATGTATATGATGAATATATATGATATATATGTTATCCAAATCATTAATATAATTCTGGATATAACGAACCTTTGACCAAATTAACAACATGTAAGTGTCAGAAGTCTATTTTTGACTTAAGAACCAAATATCGACAAATGGAACATTATTAACTTAAATGATTACATGATGTTCATAACATAGTATAAAAGGACTAATGAACTTGAAAAAGGTTCTTAGTCAAGTAGAGATTAACTCATGTTTATTATTCAGGAGTTTAAAGAATGGTCTGGTCAAGTCGGATACGAGGTAAGGGACTTCGTCTCAATCTCCTTTCATTGAGGAATATTTCGTTTTAGACACAACTTTCTTTTATTCGGTGTATAAACCCCTTTTACTTTTACTTTTATACAAAAGGAATATTTTTCTACGAAGCGTTTTACTAAACGACAAAAAGGAATGTTTTTTTAACGTACGCGTTGACAACGACCTTTTCTGCCGCCGCGAGTATTATTTGGTCTTTGGCTTCCTCAACAAGCTGTAATGTTTTTTTAAAATAAAATAAATACCATATACTCTTTTATGTATTTTGGTATTGAAAATGGTTTTGATAAAGGATTCTATTATGTAAATATATTTAAATGATATATTGTGATTGAAATGTGGAAATGTTATCATTCCATTATATTGGTTTTATGTTTTATGATTTTATATTGGTACTTGGACATTTAACGGGTGGTTACGTGATAAACCATATGACGGGTGGTGCCGTGAATACCAGGACGGGTGGTTACGTTATAACCTCCAATGCATTGGGTATGGAAGTCGGCCATATGGCTATTCCATTAAGTATGTATAGAAATTGGCAGTATGGCTATTCCATTAAGTGATATGTGTGGAAGTCGACCGTATGGTTATTCCACTTAAGTATGTTTATGTCTCAAGTTACCTTTATATATGTTATGTGTTCTTTATATGGGTTTTATGGTAATCCTTTGGTTACAAAAAGGTATGTAATGATACTTTATTCAGTGAAGAGTTTCTACTACTTCATGAAGGTGAATGTATTACTTTGATAGAGTATACATGGTTTACTTGATGTTTGAAAAACTAACAGTTTTCATTCTTTGTGTATCCCTTACTGAGCTTTTTATGCTCACCCCAAGATTTTTTGAAATGTTTTTCACATGACTTAATGTGGAATAAGGTCAAGGATGGGATCAAGGGAATGTCATGCTATATAAAACATGGAACTAGACATGTTTCTTTTTTAGAGTTTTTTTTATTATGGAAACTTAGTAGAAGTGTCTACCTTGTAATCATTTGAGATGTAATAGTTATGTTCTAATTCTCTAAAACTCGAAACCTGAAAATATCCTCAAGGTGAATTATTCATTTAATTCAATATTAAGTAAGTTTTAAGGCCGGGGCCTTATACTAACCAAAAGTTTAAGATCCGAACATGAGATATATCAAGGAAAATCATTCACCTCATGCCAAAAGAGTAGAAAACCTGTGAAAGCCCCAAGGCATCAAGCAAATTCATCAGGAGTTATTATGTCCACACGACTTTTTCCTTGCCCAGCATCATCAGTAGTGGAACATATGCTGTCAACATTGAGGTTCTCCCCCAACGCTTGTCCACTTTCATAACCTTCTGTTCGCATATCTTCAGCAACTCATGCATCTATATTTGTGGTATAACAGTCAAATGTATCTCCAAAGCTGGATCTTGAAATATGCAGTTCATCCAAAATTCAGAGAGCATCCCAATTGGAAAAAATAGAATAACAAGATCCCTCATCCCCTGTAGTCATCATAAATAGAAAATAACACAGAAAATCCAACAAATAGAGTAATCAAAAGTCTGGATCCTCTAGTAAGTAGTCCAGGCTAGATCAAGAACATCCAAGCAGAGCAATAAAGACGCCATTTTTCCCATAGCTTCCTTTCCATAGCTATCAAAAAGACAAGAGACATGATGGTCAAACCAAAGAGTCAGTATACTTAAATCTAGCACTTGTGATTGCAGACATGTGAAACCTCCGGAGAATGAAAAAATAGTTCACCAAACCACATAAACATGGTGCAAATAGCAGTATAGCAACACAAATATTAAAGGAAAACTCTAAAACAGAAGCAAAGTCCATCAACTTATCATGACATACCAATCAATAATACAGTCAAAATCAGCAAGCCCTGGTAAAAACAAGAGCATCTATAGCAATTAGAGAATACCAAAGCCTGTAATGAAGAGGGAGATAAAACATCAAAGATGAATTAAGGAGTTCATTGAAACTTCCACTTCAATTTTTCATTAAAGATATCTTGCTTAATGACAAGGTAAGTGTTAGTTGATATCTCCCCGTTTTGAAAGGATTTATATATGATTTCATCTTGAATCTTCCCCAAGGATTCAGGGTCTTGGCAGCAAGGCACATCCTTCTTTTCTACCCCACCATGTTGTTGTGGGACCTCAACCTGTTGAGATATTTCAGGGGCTAAAATCACTTCTAGTGATATCTCACTGAGAGGTTCAACTTGAGTATATTCATTGGTTTACCTTCTATAAAAATAAATATAAACATCCCTTCTTGAGATGTCCAAGGATCTAGTGACATTATTTTTTTCAACTTGGTAATAATCCCTACGTTTCCTCATTTGTTTGGGATTGGGGGTAATGAAGCCATCTACATCCACTATTGCCTTTTTACCTTTCCTAACCATGGTTCTCATATAATCTTCCTCAATGTGAGTTGATTTGGCTTCCTCTTAATTTGTTGAATCATTACTTTCATACTAATTTCTCCCCTCATTATCAACATCCTCCTGTGTGTCATCATTTATTTTCACATTCAACACTACCTCATGAAGAGGGGAGGGGCTGTGAGGAAAACTAGCAACCACAACTATGGGTGAAGTCTCATTGGAAATATTCTCACATTTTTTCATATAAATATTGTCTTGATCCCTCCTAGGAATAAAATTGTCCCTAGGTGATGATATCTCATTAGAAGTCCCAGGGACATCCGTGATTATTTTCAAGGTGTCACTAATAGGCCCATATATAAGAGCATCGAAGATCTTTTTTGAACTAGATTTTTCAACACAAACTGATTTACAATGATGTTTCAGGGGTTCCAGTATTTGATAATCACATTCCTCCATCAAACGACCAATTTTGTAACATCACATACTGTAGGGAGGGAAATTTTCAAACCCCACTTCTTGAATAAACCCTTTCTCACCATTTTGAAGCTAGAGTCAGGATGGCTAATCACGGGAGATGTCAACCTCAGTGTAGATCTTTGCTACTGAGGGTCAAGAAATATATAAGGTTGCAGAGTATAATCGAATCGGAGTTCCAAAAAGACTATCAATTTCCTTAAGAGAACATTGTTTAAACAAAAGCAGGGGTTTTCATGGGAACCCGATCCATATAGGAACAGTAAGAGGCTCTGATCCAATTTCATAATATGGAGACCACTTAAATACCTTCATAGAGAACCCCCCAAAGGACTAGGAGACTCGAATCCAAAATCTATAATAATCATAATCTGAGGTAAAGAGAAACACGACATGTAGAGAATTTAGAAGCCTGATGTGATCGTTTGTAAAGAAAATGTTCTCTAGGGTTTTGCGTAAGAAGGACATAGAAGGGAGATTTTTTATAAAGTGACCTACAAGAACAAAATGGAGGTATGAATCGAGATCCAGTACCTCATCTTCGGAGAATGAAATTGCCAATAGACCTCTGTGTCTATATGATTTTTGAGAAATATTGTCGGAGGCCTTCGAGTCTGCACAAGGAACTCCACCCACGACCACTTCTGCAAACGTTATCTCATCATGGAACCCTTGATCTTCGATGTTTGGGGTTTCTTTCCTTTCTCCCAAGAGAATCACCGCGCCTCCACAACCCATTATGCATTATTGATTATTTTTAATTTATACATGATATATTGTGCATTATTTAAAATTTTTATGGAATATAAGGTCATTATTAATATTTTTCTCTTCTAAATAATATTAATAATTACCATTTAATGATTTCAAAGATTTATAATATGTTTACAATCATAATGTTTTATTTCATGTACTTAAATTTAATGTGAGATATAATTATTTATCTAGTTTACTAAGACTATTGAATTAGTCAGTCCATTTGGATGTGGCCACATATATGTATTGTGTCACACCCCAAACGAAAATTTTCTGCAATTTTATTATTTTCATGATGTTGGATCGTTTGGTTGATGTTCTAGATGAGTTCACTATTGGAATGTTTTATTTTTTAGGTTTCAGTTGTTTTTTGTACCAATGAATAATTAGAGTGCATTACTTTATGGTAAACCATATAGCTATTAAATAAAAAGTGTGTCTCAATGTCAAATTATTCTTGAAAATTTTAGTTTGAATGGTATAAGTAGAGTTTGTTCAAAACTATTTGAGGTGATGGAGTGATCATTTGAACTTACTCTTATTATATAACATGTAAGATGAGTACATAGAGGATTAATTTTACAGATCCAAAATTCATTGATAGGTTTATTAAGACATTTTTAAATCACATGTGAGTGTACAAATCATAGAGTATGCTACACATAGTTGATTCATGGTATGTAAAATTGTGAGACATTCTGAGGTCTTTAAAAAGTAGAAATTACAAAAATAAATCTTTTTTAGTTTTCAACCCATTTTAGTTTTCTCCTTTTGTGATTGACCATGGATCATAGTGGGGGATCCGATGACCCTCATACATTGGTCTCCTTACCTTATTAATTAATTGACATAGTTATTTTGTATATTCCATTGGTTCATTGTTCAATTTATTTCTCTTCATCACCCCTCTCTTGTTTTATTTATTTATATTGGTTTTGGTTCTATATAGGCCAACATCTATGATGCATGATTGATATTATGCTTTTATTTGTCCAATTTTGGTATTTTTGGATTGTATATTAAGCATTTTTGTTCCTCTTTTAATGATTTCAATCTATTCACACACTGTTGAAGTAGTTGTATCTTCTATTTAGAATATCAAAAAATTTATTTAATTATTTATTATTTTAATTAATTTATAAATGTGTTTATGTTATTTTTGACGCATTAGTTTGAATTTTTGTACTGTTTTTGTTTTGTAAATATTATAAATACATATCTTTAAAGGATTTACCCAATAATTTCAAAACATATTTGTATACTTTTTTTATCAAAATGATAATTGTCATTTAAATGTCAAATAGTGTATATTGAGTCAATGATTGTATTGGTTATGTCATGGTATTTTTGGTGATGAATGAAATTGAGTTGGGTATGTGGTTTAGTTTCCATTAAATGGTGTGATGATTTTATATAACCCCTTGTAGTTGGGTTTTAAGATGTTTCCTTCACTTAATTAAGTATTTACCAACATCTTTGATTTTCAATAAGTATTCATTTTTATGTGTTCATTTCCATATGAGTATGACGATCATGTATAGATAATGGTTTAGTTATTTTAATATACTAAATAGAACCACCTACCATTAATCACAGAATCCCAAATCAACACGGTATATAGTTTATACCATGGTAGAACAATGATGATCGATGTTGTAAAACCAATCCTTAAATTAATATTCAAATAAAATTGAGTTTAGATCCCTCAAACTAGTGATAATCTAAGACTCCCTATGTAAGGGAGAAGTGTATATTATGATTGAATACATGGTATCATATTTACTTACCATAGAGAGATTAGATCTTTCATTGGTGCTTTAGTTAATCATAGATGGGGTCTATGGGAAAAAATGGGTTTTGAGAGCCTACAATTCTTTAGAATTTGAGATATTTCAATCCATAGTAATGAAGTATTTTAAAAATATGTTCATGGAATATTAAATAATTTTTATGAAATAAAAATTCATTCACATGCATTTAATAGGGAAATGTCTCACAGTCAAACAAACTGAGATCCATGACCATGATCCTATCTACATGGCTGTAAGGTTTCCACTATCTTTTCAAATTTTTTCCAAACCATACCCAAACTATTAAAATCTCCACTTCCATTTGTTTCACAATATTCAATATTGGGGTGCATAGTTAGTGTAAATCATCCCCAACTATGCACAACCCAAATACATCAACAATTTAATAAACCCACCCGAAAGACCCCTAAAAATATCCGACCATAAATATAATGAAAATGGGTCATCAAATACATGAAAACAATAACAAGATTATATAACCTCCCTAGAAAATGGGGATCAATATTAATTTAATTTTAATGATATCAATGACTTAAATACGTAGAATAATTAAAGAACACCTATTTTTTAAATGAAAAACGTCAATGGCCTACAAAGATCATCACAATATGATTTATATCGGATCTCATAAATCATAACTATATGATGAATCCACAATATAGTTTCTGATGTCTCTGAAACCAAGCTAAAAAAAACCAAAAATCATTCACCAATCTACGAGCAACATAATAGTTATTTAATAGAAGACACATACAATGCATTGAAGGGATCAATTATGATTGCGGAAAAGTAACTATTTTTATAAGTGACTCAAAAATACACAAATGGCCATCTCAAACTTCACCAATGTCAAGAATGTAGAAATAAAGAATATCCAAAAGAATATTTATTATTCTCTATATCATTCATTATATTTATGGATGGAATTTAGTACTCAAATGGACATGAGATCCTGATTCCCCCTAAGGCCCTCTAAATAATAGAGTTGTAAAATGGGGATCTCTATCATAAGCTATAGTAGATGGAACATAGTTCACAGGAAAATATATATTCCTCATAGATATTTATTATATCATTAGATTTCGTAGCATCATTAATTGGTATAGAGTGATCTGATTTGGTCAGTCTATCAATCAAACCCTATTAAAATTCTTTTTCAAGTAGAACATGGAAACACAAAACAATTTCCATAGTAATATCATCAGACATTCATGCTAACACTGGATGTGTATATAGAATACTATATTTCAAATAGTTCTCATCCTTGTCATGTTGTAATGTATAATTAAGGGGAAAAAATTAGAAATTTATAATCTCATAAATATCCACCAAAATCATTTCACATATCATAAATTATATTATTTATTCCAAGGTACATAGATCATTAAGAATTAATGAAATCCATTGTAATATATTTTATCCTAGGTATCAAAATAAAAACATAATTATGAAATCATCAAACACCCTTTACAAATACTTACAACTTGGAAATGGTCTCTTCATCATGAAGAATGTCTCTTGTGCTATTGAATTATATATTTAGATATTTTTATGCAATAATCATCATGAGAACAAAATTTGAATACCAAACACTAGCTAATACATCATCATTTTCTATTTCCCAAACTATTATATGAATGTTTCCAAAAAAAAATCATGTTCCACACTTTATATGATTAATTCACGGTCTAGGTTGGTTTTTTCCTCTACTAGGCATTAGTAATGACATTATGTTTCTCTGGGTTATATGAAAAGTTTAATTCAAAACACCACACGTACTATAAGGAATATCTCTAATGGATATTCAAATCATATTGAGAGAAGATATATCTCAATCACACATTGTTATATAACACAATAAACCACTATCCAAATGGTTAAAACCACCATCTCTTTTTTTGAATGCATCACTTCCACATGTTCATGGTCATGGGTTAGAAATATATTCATTTATGGCCTATGATAATGATATATATAGGATTTTATGTGAAAAAAATACATAATAAAATAATGCATACCTGAACCGGATCTATCATATAAGACCACATAGCCTCGTTTTGACACATGAAGATTCAACCCTGATAAAAATGTAAAACGAGGTTTCAAATTAACAATATAACTCTAAATTTTTTCATAATAGGAAAACAATAATCCATTTCAAGTGATAGAGATCATCATAGGAGAAAACAATGAGAAATACTTTACAATCCATGGATAATACACACTACACCTATTATTCTATGAATCTAGAAAACATTATGTGGTTTCTCACGTGTCAAAACAACATTCACATTCATGTGATCAACTGAGATACCACATTTCCAGAACACCTGTCCTAAAAACATTATTTCCTAAATCCATAAAAAATTGATATATTTTAATATTTTTGGTGATTTCTTAACAATTCCATAACTCATCTCAAATGATGCACATGATCCTTCATTGATGTACAATATGCTTGGATTTCATCTATAATGGTCACTACGAACGTATGAAAATACTCTTGGAATATTATATTCACAAAATCCTTAAATATTTTATAGATTTTTAGTTAAGACATATATTATGATAACTTACTTTAATTGGAAAAAGATTCTCTGAATTGTGGTTTTATGAATGGAATGTTCTTTTATTATCTATTATTGAACACCAGATCAAAGATACATAATTTAGAAAGAAATAATCGAAAATAACTGGTCATATTGATCATAAATCCCTGGAAATATATATCTATTTTCTATATGTACATTTATTTCTTTTGTAATTAACATGTAGTCAATGTGTTACATCAAAATTATTTTCAAATAGAATAGGCTCTTTCAAAATAGACACGCTCAACTGTCGAAGACCTTTATCTAAGTAATCATTAAAATAACAATTCAACTATCTCTTTTTTGCTGGTATGATACCATACACATTAATATACACTGGTTTGAGTACCATGAACTATAGCAATAGAAAAATATTCCTCCCTTACTGGTGGAAAATTACATTATTCTAGAATAAAAACAATAACAACCTTGTTAACATGTGTTGTCAGATCCTCACTCAATGATTCCCACTCCATATCATAATAATACACTATTAATAATTTCTATATCTATAAATAAGAAGGTTTGGATCTACTCGACCTAATGTCCCAATATCATTGGAATACAAAATGCCAACTATTGAGCATAGTAAATGATACCCACCAAAAAATAGTAAATTTGAGACTTATTAGAAACGAGTCAAACCGTATTGAAAATAACTTCAAGAATTTATTGTCAAGAACTATAAAATCACACCTAACTACAATTTCAGATAATTATAATAAAAAATTAAAACAATAGGGACCATACCCTCTATTTGAAATTATTTTCGTACTAATATCCATCTCATAAGATTAAATTTGTGTAAGAAGAGAATTTATATTCAATATAAAATTTAATATAAATGAATAAGGCATGCCAAAATAAAATTAATTAGTTACTATAGATAAAGATTTATTGATGGTTCCACTCATGGTCAGGGGTCCCATATATGCTTCCTTTATAACCTCTTCAACTACAAGAAGTAGATATGTTCATGATTCCTATAAGTGAAAGCTATTTGTTATGGAATCTTTTTTATTCACCACAATACTATTTTCATGTTGATGAGATTTTTAAAACTATGTAGGATGTTAAGGATAAAACAAAACATATGAAAGTGTAATGAACATCCATTGGAGGTGTAGAGCAAGGGTGTGTAAATGAAAACTCATTTCAAATTATTGGGATTCAAATAGTTGAATAAATTCAAAGGGACACTTCCATATATTAAAATATGTATTGAATAACCACACTTTCAAGAACCAACAAAAAATTCCTAAAACATTATCTTTTAATTAATGTAACTCATAGAACATACACTTGGAGGAATAAAAAGACACATCGGCATAAACATGCATATAAGACCTTGTTCAACTATTAAACCCATAGTCATAACATTATTATATTAATAATTTTTACTAATAGGTCTTGAGAAAACATATCATATCAAAATTCTATCTCAAATCATCGATTCTTAATATTATTATAAAATTACATATCTTTTTTAATTGGTATAATTTCTTTGTATGAAAATTATATTTATCATATTCACCTCAATTAAATATATATTTATTAAAAAATCAATCATAATATTGAATTGATGGAATAAAAAGATTATTTTTATTAATTAATTACAATTGATTTAACTAAATATGGGACATTTAACCTCTTCTAGGAAATGAATATGACCTCAAGATTAGGTATGTGATTGTGATATACTCAGGAGGTGTCTCACCTAATATCAGTCAAGTTGTAATTATCATTTTTTAGAAAAATACATTAATGTAGAGGTGAAGTGTGTTTTATTTGATTGTGTTTGTTGTTAAATAATGTTACCATGGATATTTGTGGAGTTACAGAGTGATTTTGACATGTTATGACTATAATGATCCATGAAAAAGTAATAGATTCTATAAAGGTGGACCCAAAATATGTGTATACAATGTGGGAAAATGTTTATCGTATGTAAAATTTTTAGATCATCTCATAAAAATATTTATAAGAAATAAATTATCATAAATATTTCAATTTTTTTGAATGATGGGTTTTTTTGTGACAAAAAAATGCACGTAAAATTTTGTATTAATTTGAGTTATATGAAAAATGTGGCATCAACTTGATATCTTCAACGATTGCGGAAATATCATGCATATATTGGAATAAACATAATGATATTTCACATAAGGTAGGACATATATCTAAATTGATGGATATCTTGACACATTTTCATACCTCAACACTTTGGGAATATCATTCCATGGAATCCCTTAATAGTTTCATGTAATGCATAAAATTAAGGACATGAATAGTTGTGTGAAGTGACTAATGAAATATTTTTTTCACATTTGAAATTAATTTTGGTTTAAATGTAAAAAGAACATATGTGAAAATTTCAAGAGTTTTGTGAAAGAATATTTTCATAAAAAATTTGGTAATTTCCCCAATTTGGTGGTTTCATGAAAAAAAACGATGTACACCTATGGGTAAATGTTATGGGAAAGGAAGTAAAAAATTTCAAGAAAAAAAGGTGTGTGGTCCAAAAGGTAAATCCTTGAAAATATGTGGTAAGGTGGTATTCATCATGTTGATGAATATTGAAACTCAATAGAACATCTATCAATTGTTGATGATGCATTCATTTTTTCTATAGAAGGGACCTACATGTCCATAAAATATGAGTCAATTTTTTCTCAATTAGAGAGAATTGGAAGAGAAAAAAGTGATCATTTCCATCATTAGTGATCCATCAAATGAGATTTATATGTTTCCCTTGAGTTGTTAGTTAGATATCTGTAAAATTTAAAAAATATGTGAACATGGGTATAAAAGTGATCTTTCCCAATCCATTTATAGAAATCAATATATAATTGATTTGGTACATCTTCACATTATCATTGTATTCTATATGGATACATCCCTATGAGGGTAAACAAAGTATATTCATTATATACACGTGCTTTCATTTATTATTTACTTTCTGTGACTCATCAGTACTTTAACATGGAAAAATAATATCATCAAAAACACTTATGAGAAATTAAAATTAAAATTATAATAATGTGTTCAAGATCTAGTGGCGAAAGATGAATTTTGGAAAGAATATCAAAAATATATTTTACATCCCTCTCAATGAATATAATCTCCTTTTGTGCCAAAAAATTGGTATCTGGGTTTTAGTTTCTTTTATCTGGATTATTTTCTCTTACATAATTCCGTTCATTGCTGAAATTCATATTTCAGGTTTGTATACTCTATATGTTTCATATTAAAGTGTAGAATATAAAATAAGAATATTTCTAGTTGAATTACTCAGTGTGTAATAGACTACATTAAAATTTTTATTCATTTGAAGGATACCAACAACATATCATATTGTGAGACTACATGATTATTCAATAATATAGAATGAATGTATGATGATCTACGCATGAAAATTTATTTTGGAACTACTGATGATGAAAAAAATTCCAAAACGTATAGTTGAACTTGTTTTTAACATCAAAATGGAATCTTATCACAAATTAAAACAATAATTTAAATGTCATGATATTCATATCCATGTAATGGAAATTGATTTCATCTTGTGTAATGTTTTAAATAAAGGATTTGTTGTTGGGTCTAATAATATTAGGAAAAAAATGATTCCCTAGATGAATAACTACAACTAAAATATTTAATTATTTAAATCTCAAAGATGGACAAACTTTACATCAATAGATATCCAGGTAATTGTTGGACGAACTTTACATCAATATATAATTTAATGCTCGACCAGAATTAAGGGAAAATAAAATTCAATAATTGGTAGATGATTTGGAATCAAGTGGTATTGAATTTGGGAAATGTAATGCCAAACATAATGCAAAATTTAATCATTATTTGGAGTTATTATTTGAATATACTTTGTAATGTAATGGTGAAATGAAAATAAAATATTTATTTTTATGAAAAAAATTAAATGATTTTCTTGTCCTAATGTCCATATAGATTTTAAAAATCTTGTATTTGATATGATGAACTATTTCCCATAAACGAGTGGAAAATAATAATAATCAAATTCCAAAAGATGGAAAAATAGTCACTTAATGGAAATTGTTCTAAAAGAGTTTCTACTAAAAATAATCAAAATATTTGATATTTCATTGGGTTGTTTGTTAATACATAATGATTTTAGTGTATTTTGAATATAATTCATGATGTGGAGATATAAATACATCAAAATTTTAGAATAAGAATATATGTATTAGGAAATATTAAATAAGTATCTCTTAGAAGAATGCACACATGAAATTGTACTGCTGTGGAAGACTATGACATAGAATGAGTTTGTATCAAGAAGCATGAATGGTCCTTGTCAACTGAAGAAAAATTTCTGTATCAATATCTCAACTAAAAAATGATAAACGAATAATTTTTTTATTGTGTTGTGTTTTATATGTTCTAATCATGGGAATCTACGAATATATTTTTGTAGGATGAAATAGGGGTAGGGAAAGAAACTTAAATATAATTCTTCAACCGTAGTGGTATCTATAGAACAAACCTATACATTATGACACCGAGATAATAAGAAAAATAGTTTTTATGTCTCGAAGGAACAACAAGGAGCTAAAAAATATTAATTTATATCCTCCTCTATTTTACTCAAAATAGCTCTCATTAAATGAATTTTAACAAACCTATAAGAATAATGTAATAACTACTTCATTTGTGAGTATTTTGATTTTACATTCATTAAAGAACACACACCAATAAAGAAAGATAGTCTCGGCTCCGATAAATGATAAAATATAAATGATTAAATTTTTTCATGCCACTGTTGCATATAATTACACAAAGTGATAGGTAATGGGAAGGGATATATTCATATAATTTTGAAATCATAATCAAAAGGAGACATGTATAAATATTCCTCCTCAAATATCATGTCATGAAAAATGGGATGTTTGAAGAGCTTCAATGAAGGAACATTCTACTAATGGGTTTAAAAGCCAAGTAATGAAAATAACCAAACCAATAGAAACTAAATAGTAGAGGAATGATCTTCATGTGGTTAAATAATATCTACATAAATGGACAAAAAAGTTAATTTGTGATGTTTAATTTGATCAAACATAAAAGAGTATAGTTATTTGTTAGAATGAATAAAAGTTTTGGTCCATTAATATCAACAATGATTCTTCTCTAGATGATTCATGAGGGAATACTCTTCAAATTTCACTACATTCAATTAACTAATTTTCTAATTTTCTTTGGTTTTACAGTAGATATAATAAAAGGGTCTGTTTACTCAAAAGATGAAAAATGGGGAAGTGATGTGCTTTATATTATTTACTCATTCAAAAAACATACCAGAGATGAAGAATAAATATAGACAAATAACATTGAAGGATATTATTTTTTATGTATACTTGATAGGCATGGATGTAATTTAGTGTAATGTATACTAATGAAGTTATTAACATTATCTCTTGTTTCCATCATCAATATCTGACAATGTAGAGATAGTGGTTTTGTTGATTGATCCTTGAAAATTGGTAATTTCACTGATTGAAAACCATATTAAGAGCATATACATCTTGAAAATGTTTTTGAGTTCAGTTTATTCCTAAAACCATTAGTCACAAGTGAAGAAAAGATATATGGGAAGAAGAATATTTGTGGGTCTAAAAAATGGGCCAAACAACATGAAGTTATTAATTCCATATGGGGATTGTTATATCATCTAATCATATACTATATCTCAATTGTATAAAATGGATGGATATTTATGTTTTTTGATATTAATAAAACCATTTTGGGAGATGTATAAACATCCATATATTTCATGTTTAGGACTTTTTTTCTAACAATATTGTATGAGATGACTATTTTCAAGAAACCATGAAGCTATGAGTGAATATTTACATCGTTTCAAAAAATAATTATCCCAACTCTAAATATTAATTCAACATCTTATATTTTCTAAAAATTTAAATTTGAAATTCATATCTACCAAATGTTGGATGTTTTCTAGGAGGCCATTTGGAGACCAAAAAATAAAAAATATATTAAAAAAATGGTATTTCGTAACAAGATAATTGATCAATGAAGATTCATTCAAAAAAATCATGATTAGTTTGAAAATGATAATAAAAAATAGTGGGTATTGATGTTGATGAATCATTTTCACCTATTGAGATGCCAGATATAATCACATTATTCTTGGTCAAGGTAGGATAAATAAGGTTTATTATTTTCCAAATGGTCATCAAGTCAAATTTTATGAATGAGGCTCCTGAAGAAGACATTTATATTGACTAGCCAAATTGTTTTATCAATCATGATTATGAGAAAAGTGTTTTTCGGATGAAGAAGAATCTATATTGGTTGAATCAAGAACTAATATCAGAGAATTGAATACTAGACACGTTTTTTAAGAATCTTGGTTTTCTGTGTGGTGGATTTCCTTACAACCTCTTTGAAAACGATGAAAATAATCATGTAATGAAGGTGTTAGTTACATATTGAATGAAATAAACCCTCATTTTTAATATGAATACATAATGGTAGTTTTGAGAAGATTTTTGACAGATAATTCCAATAATATGATATTTATGGTGGATGACATGAAGAAACTGACTTGGGATGATGATTCCAATGTAGTTAATATCACAAAAAGCATCAATCCCATGGAATCCAACTTCCTTTGAGAGAAAATAATTTATATTTATGGCAAGGGTAATGTGTATTTTTGTTTTATTTTCAATGGAAAATATCATTAAGAGTTATTAGGCTATATTGATAAATATTGTGTTGGATCAGTAGATGGTAGAAAATATATTTTTGCTTTCAAACAATTATTTTGGATGAGGCATCAGGTTGATGATGTGGGTGTTTATATGAATTTTCTGATCAGAATCCATTATTATAATTCATGAAAATTAAATTATTGAAAAAATCAAGTCCATAAATCAAGAAAAAATAAAATTGAAATCATAATTCATTTTATAATAGAGATTGTGGAGAAAGGTCTTTTCAGGTTGGAATATGTGCCTAAGAACTATATCTTGTAGACATTATGATGAAGGCCTTAGAATAAGTGGCATTTTAGAGGAATCAACTAGCCCATTGAGTTCAACTAACTCCAAACACATGAAAATGAATGGATGTTGAAACCCTCTCCAAATGTTTGGTTTATTTCTACTTAATATAAATATATATGTTCTTTTCCCTATGGAATACCAAAAATTATTGATATTTGATGAAATTTTCTAAGGGGTATAAATTTTTTTTGGAGTGGGGAAAAATTTACTAATCAATAAGGGGATAGAATATAATAGGATTCCGAAAAATTAGTGGTTTTTTAAATAATAATATGAAAAATTTGATTAATCAACTACTATATAACAAAGAAAATATGGTCCATGATGAATTTAAATGAGTGGTTTAGGAATTAAATTACTAATTTATAATCTTTTCATGTTACCCTTCTCCCTCACACAAAGCATTGATCAAGTAGGAATAGAGTTCCTGTTGATTAAATCATTGATCTATATCTGAATCATATAAATTTAATTTTTGTGGATGTGGGAAAAATATCTAAAAATTTATCAATGTTAGATGAATGTTCAGAAAACCCAGAGGGTGGTAGTTGTATAATAAATCCTTATTGTAGAATATTAGTGTTTTTTAGATTATTTTTGTGATCTATATGAGTGTTTAAAAGGATAGTTTTGTATTTATAGAGAGATTGATTTCATAGTATGAATAAAAAGATCCATAAATGGAATGGGTCCTCAGGAGATGGTACAAAATGCTGTGTAAGAAAGTTGGCACCAATTCATTGTGTTTGAAATAAATTTCGAGTCTTGAATTTGGATAATTGAAAAATCATTTTAGAAAAAGGATGGATTTTCAAAGAAATTAAAAATAATGTAGGAAAGGATTATGGTGATTAAAAAATATGCTCTCTATTATTATTTTAGCATGATCACATTGAAAAATATCCAATGAGATAATTGAAAAATATATTTTCAAGAGTGCGAATGATGGGTCTATTGTGACACAAAATATTCACGCAAAAGATAGTGTGAAAGATAGTTACAAACAAAATGTGATTAAAAATTCAATTCTTCAAGGATTTGGGAAATCCTACACATATAGAGGAAAGTGTGTGTGGATTTTTAACATATGTTTGTTCAGGCCTATGGATTTATGGTTATAACACTAATTCATGAATCTTAACCATTTTTGAATATTATGGACTTGAATCGCGTAATATTTTCATGAAAATAATACAAGTTGCATTCAAGAGGATTTTTATGATGAAACGACAGAAATTGTTGTTTCACAACGAAAAAACATGTTGCCTGAATAGTCACAGATATTGACTGCAATGTGTATTAGTAGGTTGTAATAGGTTGTTCCACAAAATTCTAAAAGATACACAAATTATAGGAAATTTATAAAAACATAAATTTTGTGCACAAGGTGGTGAATATTGTTTTAAATTATTCCAAAAGATGCATGAAATGAAATGGTGTGTTATTCATAGGAGATTTCCGATAATATTGTGGTAATTAGGTATAAAATATGTAGATTAAAGTTTAAAATTATATAATATAACAACTCATTAGGATGAATTCATTATTTATGATGAAGTAACCTACATGTCTATAAAATGTGTTTGAATCCTTTCCGGAGTAGTGAGAAAAATAAGAGGAAAATAGAGATCATCTCCACTGGTACTAAGCCATCGAATGTGAGTCAAGGAGTGACAATTGGTATGGAAGTGATCTACCCATAAATATTTTTACATATTGAGCCTCGGCATAAAAGATATATATCATAGACCATGAATTTGTACTGAGTATTAGAATATTTGGTACATCAACACATTTCCATTTTATTCTCTATGGATGTAGAAAAGGGTGGGTGAACCAAATAAATACTATGTGTCATTTGAATTTCTATTTTTCTATACTACCATTGCATCATAATCATATAATTAATAATGGAACAAGATAAAAATAAATTGTTAAGAAAAAATTAATATACCCTTATAATAAAGATGTTATGATCTAGTTGTGTAGGAAAATTTTTAGAAAGAATATATATACCATGATTCACCCACATCTCTGCGCATCTATTCCCATTGTAGGACAATCATATACTAACTAACACTACACCCATTTGAGATTTTGTTCTATCTTATGTTTTTATGCTCACCATGGGAATGGTAAAGGGACAACCCTTGTGATACTATATCCTTACCATTTTCTCAAAAATGTACTTCAAACGGCATGAAACTCTGGGTTGAGTTTATCACTTCTCCATCATTCATTAAAGATACTTTATTTATAAATACATATAAACACTAATTATAAAAAAATATTTTTCCAAAATTTGTATATTTTTCAACATTCGAATTTTAAAATTGTTATATTGACAAACTGTCATATTTTATATATGGTCCTATGAAGATAAAATCTCAATGGTCACATTTCCCATTATAATATATAAAAAAATTCATTATTTAATTCAATATTCACTACACTTATTTTATAATAAAAATTCATTCACATTATAATATTTATATTTATTTAAGTACTATTATTCATGAGGAAAATGATTCTTTTATATTTGATCATTCAATATTATCTTATATTGTCTTTAATATTTTATATTTTTTTTAGTTGTCATGTTTGGTATTTTAATTGGCACCGTAACTAAAAAATTAATTGAAAAATATTTAAGAGATATAGTTTTTGTGTGTAATATAATATAACACTCATTTTCATAGGAAACAAATATCATTAAAATTTTTAGATAATTATATTCTCCCCCCCCCATTCAAGTATTTCTTCCTCAAAATTTCAACTCATTCTAAAAATAGAGAAATGGTGATGGTTCTTCTACATCACATTTTCTCCTAGTTCATATGTCCCAACATCAAACATATTATTCATCCATATTACATTGACATTATGGGTTATCTTATTGTGTAGAACGTATTATACATGGCCAATAATTTCCACTAGCTACACCTCATAAGTGCTGACATGTTCCTTTTGTAACATCTCTAGATTTAGAAGTTGTTAGGGGTCGGTTATATAGGTAATAAAAATAGATATTTATAAAACATCATGAAAATGGGTTTCATTTGGTTGATGTTCTATACTATAGGACACTTCTCTTACGTGATAATTAATTTCATAGTGTAAAATATACATGGGGCTAGAAATCCCTTCCAAAATCACATGACAGCCTTCAATGGTGATATTTTAATGAAAAAATTATCATAAACATAAATATTAATGTCCATGTCATGTTTTTCAGCATAGACCATCTACTGACTACAACCTAATTTCATACATTGTTGGATGTAATGAACCATTTCTATCATATCTTTCAAAATTTAAAGCACAATCTTCTTTCTCTCACAAAGATCATCCAAACATGTATGATTTATACATTAATTCTAACAATGAGTACATATAAATCCATTTAAATATTTTAGTGGAAGATATTGTTTATGATAACACATCTAAGTGAAATTTTTGATCCCATCCACTATTAAATTTATTTGAAAATGTTATTAAAATTTACTTGAGTGTCTAAATATTCATTTCAGATTGACATTTATATTAGGGTTGATAGGCGATAGTAAAATTCAATTGAGTATTTATACCATGCTGAAAAATTATTGAAACATTATATGTCAACCATGGATTATGATCATAAATGATAGATAGTTGTGTGAATGAAACCTCACAGATTAATTAACATATATCGTGGAATATTGGTGAATAGAAATATCTTCCTAAATAATAATGGAATGGGATGTCTTAACGAGTTGGTACACTATTACATATATTAAATTATTTCCATTGTATGATCGTCAAAACTAGTTAGAAGAAATTATAGTGACATTGTCCCACGGCCATGTAGGTATGTGTAGGGGTTTTTGTACCCCTTTAGTATGTTGTCACACCCCTTCCACTTTGTAACATACCATGAAACTTATAGTGTAGTCTGAAAACTCCTTCTTTTTATTATCCCATGAAAAGTGTTTATGATGGTCCCTGTAAATTTTAGTGATTCCATAATTAATAAATAATTTTGATCTATGAGATTCATAAAAATAATATTTCATAATATAAATAATAAGTATATCACATGTCCTCATAAAAAATTTTAGTACACATTTGTGATCAATATTAAAATCATGGAAATAATCATTCTTCAAATCCTATTTATTATTTTGTTATAATAGAACATATATTTGAGTATTATAGATCTTCTCTAGTAATGATGCATGATAAATAATTAGGGATATAATTTATTATTGCATTTACCTTATTAGTACAATTTCTAACCATACTAGGCCCATGATCAATTGATCTACTTGTATCTGTACCATTTACATCCTAATAGGTTCCACCCAACATAATGCCCGAATGAAAAAAATTTATATTCTTGGGTGAAAATGTATTGAATAGTCATAGTCTTTAGGTTGTTCAAACCATCTCCTTTTTCTAATGATTAATTACTTATTTTTGAATATATGCGTCGAACACTGGTAGTCTATTTATATATAACTTTTCTCCCCGTAATGATAGTTTCTCTAAATAATAGTAAATGATAAACCTTTCTATGTCTAGTTCATGCATATAATAATTCTAATCAATATAATTTTACTGTATATATTCTTAAGAATCCACCCTGTATTTTTTCATGAGGACCCAACCCATAACATTCATAGATTCATTACTATAAACCTTGAATCTATTATTAATAGTGGCTACAATTATCATAATTTTACTAACCAATATCTTATTCAGTTCATAGAAACCTTTCTAAAAACTATTTTTTAGATGAGTGTAGATCCCTTTCAAGTTAACATGGTTAGTGGATTAAAAAGATACGTTTTTTCAAAATCATATATAATAACATCCTAATCCAAAAAAATATTAATCTCAATTGTTTGTGTATTATGGGTCCACTCTTCCACACTGTTTTTATTTGTATGATCAACCGATTTTCAATTATTGGATATAATTTTCCCCTAAAAAATAATCTAGTTGTTACGAATATTAAAATTATCAAAAGTTTATGAATCATATATTATTCCCCCTAGTTTTCATTATAAATATTATATGATATTCATTTTTATTTTTACTTTTGTAATATATCATTATATCAACAATAAAAACGACTGTAATTATTTCATTTTAGTCAGTAAAGTATATTTTCATCATATCTATACATATTTCCCAAGAATTATTGAAGTCGAAGGGTGTAAAAAAAAATCATAATCTACAAAACATGGTAGGAATGAAGCCATTACAATACATTCATTATTTACCATAAATTTATGATAAAATTATTAATGATCAATCTTCAAGAAGAATTCAGCCCCATGACTCTGGATAAATAAATTATCAATCCTTGTGAGAGAGTACTGATTATTCACAATGACCCCATTAAGTTATCTAGATTATATAAAAATCCACATTGATCTATCTATAATCTTCATAAAAATAATATTTTCTTCTCAATGAGACACACATTATTAGATAAATCCATTCTCCAAAATATTATGAAGTTGTTTCTTTATTTCCTTTATATCCATACTTTCTATTATATAGTGGGTTTTTTATAAAGGCATGGATTCTACTATGAATTAAATGGATTAATATAGATATATATATGAGGGTTTTCAAGGATCCAAAAATTTAATAACGATAATGAATTCCTAAAATAATATTTACATTCAATATAAACCTTATCATTTTACAGCTATTATTAAAAAAATAGCATAATTTATCATCAAATTATATGACAAATATAATAAATTCTACTATCATTGAATGATTAGGTATATAAAACTGAAAACACGTAATTATAATACAAAACATTCTTTTATATCATAAAAAAATATTTTTTAAATACCATTGAACTCATATATATTCATAAGATAACCTATTAAATATAAGAAAAAATTGATTATCTAAAAATTCGAGTAAGGGTATACAAATATGTATAAAGAAAATAGAATTGGATAGATGGACTGACATGATGACATAAAATTTAATAGAACATGAATAAAAATATGTAATTATAATTTGTATAGAATACTGACATGTAATCATTGCATCATAAGAATATAGAAACAACAAATAACATGATATCAGAATACATCAAGGATATTGGCCATGAACATTACTCATGGAAGAAAACGTTCAATAAAGTAGTTAGGCTCAATAAATATCCCAACATTATGTCTCATTAGTCTAAAAATTAACCAATGAAATGAAGTGTTATTTATGTCCACCAATCACAACATGTTCATTGATATTTTTTCATCATGAAGATTTAATCATAAGGGATACCCATGGAAAAATTTGGTATCATAATCCTATCATACAAAATAAAAAAAAGAATTATCATAATAGTATCCCAGAAAAAATCTATCAAAATAATACATGGAATTTAATATGGTAAAATACTCATTATCATGAAAAATAGAATCCTATTGAATTAGAAACCTCTAAAAAAAATTAAACAGAAGAAATAAAATAATTTAGTTCATTTTAAGTAATATATTATAGAGAATATAATGCGAAAAAAAATATTTGTATTCTTAAAACCATAAATTAAAAAATATTGATAATCATGATAAAATGTTTGATTTTTGAAAAATAATTTCAATAGAATATATAATATGCATTTCACATGAAAATTGGTAAGAAGTCAGGTTGTTACTTTTTATTGGGCTTGCTTGTTGGGATGTTTCGAGGAAACAACCTTTTTAGAATAGATAATTCCCCATAAAATATAGATGAATAAATTATTATAAATGGATTTTTTATTATATAAAAATAATTTATATTATTAAAATATGAATGAATCATTAAATTTGGGTAAATATAAATTAAGAGTAACGTAATGAAAAAAATGGAGGTTTGGGTAGAATCCCATGACATATGTCTAGAAGTGTTATTAAATTGATCTTAATGTAATATATATTAAAATTAGACTGATTAATTAAATAAATAAGAAATATATAAACATATATTTCATTTATTTTTATTCTTTTATGTTCATTTATGTCATTTTTTATGAGTTAAAAGATATAATTATATCGTTTTGGGAGCATTTGTTTCCTTGGTTTTCATGATCGGTTTTAATGATCGAGTTACATGTATCCATATATAGAAAATCATGTAAAATGGGAATAGATATCCATAATTGATGTTATATGTTATTAAAAAAATTTAATAAATATTAAATTGGATAAAATAAATATATAATTATCCATTTTACCTATAGAATTAGTTTTATCACCATCCATTGTGGCAATAAAGATAAACGAATACACATCACCCATGGTAGTGATAATTCAACACACCACATATGCAAATTTTATTTTTTGAATAAAATGAAAAGGGAAGATATTTCAATATGAATTATTCCATTAAAATAATAATGTTATGATATATAACTGACTCAAATGTTTTCATTAAACATGGATATAAGGAGTTTGTTATAGAAAAATAATAGAAAAGGACATGTAGAAAAATTAATAGAAATGAAAGAGAATTTTACCTCTTGAAATTCCCAAATTTGAGAACCTCATTAAGAAAAAGGGTTTGGTATTTTAATGATACCAGGAGTTATTTTATGCAGGATATGTTCTTGGAATGATTATTGGAATTAAGTTAGGATAAAAGAAATGCTTAAAAAGTGTGAAGAGAATATGTGGTGATATGTTGTACTTATAGTAGTGGAGAACAAAATTTATTGAATATGTTATTTGTTAGTTTATTACTTATCCACAAGACTATTAATTGTATGAGAATTATAAATTAATAACTATAATAATTAATGGAGATTGATATTATGTTTCTTACTGCAATGATGACTCAAATAATAGTTTATTGTTGTTATAATGTATATATATTGTAAATTATCATATTTTATTGTTTAAGAAAAATTTATAAATTTCGAAAAAAATAGAATTTCACTCAAACTATTATTTGTTGTTTAGAATTATGAAATAAACTATAATTTATGAATATAATGTTCTATATACCTGATAATTAATATTTTATTAAAATAAAATTTTACTTGGAAAATTCCCATTTTTAAATAATAACCATTTTTATAACACACTGAAAATATAATTATGGAATCATATAATTATATTATAATATTATGTAAAAAAATATTTTATTAATACATTTTATTAAATTTTATTTTATTTTAAATCATTATAATAATTATCAACTTTTGAATAAACATTTATGTTTCATAAAAACACTAACCCTCAATTTAGTATTTTATAAACACTTTTACACATTAACAATGAAATAATTATATCATAATTTATTTTAAAATATGCCTAAATTTCATTTATACATTCATATTGGATTATACTATTCTATTATTGAAATTACTATTCATAATATATGAATTATTATTTAATTGGTCATGTTATTATTCCATTATTATTGATTCTTTACCTATATGAAATAACTATTATTCAATTTTTTATTCATTTATAATGATTATATTTTGTCGTCTAGGTTATTTTATGTGATTTATAATTGATGAAATATTTATAAGAAGTAAATTTTCATTGATAATTTTTTGGTTCATTAAATATTCTCTATATACATTCATTTCCTTCTCCGAAATCACATTTCATCACAATATATAAGGCTATATGAGTTAATTCTAGGAAAAAATCAGGTCATGATAGCATCCCATTGAAAAGGAATAAGGGTGAACAATTAAAGAACATATATATTTTTTATAAAATGAAAATTATCATAGAATTAAAACATGAGAGCCAATATATACCTTGATTGGTGTGGAATTCCATCGTGGTAATAACAACAAGATATCGGATGATATTGTTGTAACAAAGGTCATTACTAGAGTTTCTTTACACTATTGATGCATGAATAATACCTACAGGTGTATAGACTGATAATTATACATTTATAAGCACCATGATTGATTCTATATTCATTAAATACATGGAATAAATAAATTATTGCATAGAACTAGAGACAAACAATGTACACGATAGCTTTGAAAGCACACGAATTGTACCTTCCACCACATCACTAGGAACATCTACTTCAGCTGTCACGATATAAATTTATTGGCCATTGTCACATGGATAAAGATTATGTCGATGGGGATATACCTATATTATCTTATAGAATAGAATTTTATTCAAAGTTTTCCAAATATATCCACACTTGATGTACTGAACTGTAAACCTAGATAGCACTATATTCCTATTTTTGATAGACATGAGTAGTTGGGGTTTCATTTCACCAGAACAATTCAGTTTTTTTATGGACGTCTCATCATCCAATGAATAATTCTCTATTCCAAATAAATATATTACCCAAATACTTCTTCCCACATTTATTTCTCTTGGGATGTTTCACTTGTTTTCATCCAATTATGTTATCATATTTCCTCTTAGAGTTTGGATCCAAATATCTTTTATTTTACATCAACCAAGGTGACCATTGTGTTTATAGAAACTCAAAATCAACCTTAATATCACATCTCACTTATATACACAGCTTCCATATATTATTTATAGATTCCTCTACTTATGGTGTCTTAATCCAATCAATAATCAATAAATCATCCCCTTAGGATCCAAAACAAAGCTAGAGGTGTAATGACTAAGTCTTGTAATGTTTTTCTCATATCTTGTCAACTAATTTATTTTCATACATATTTTTTCCTAGGGATTGAATATAATGTTTTAATCAAATGATGAAAATATTTATTTAATAATAATCCACTAAACTCTTCCCACAACAAAGAATCAAATAGATTTCTTGGATTCATTTTATTAATAAGCTTCCACTCATAAATAAGATTCAACTTCTAAGAGATTTAATGCTAGGGTGACATTATCATGCTCTAAATATCATAGTATAGAAAATATTTTTTATATATAAATTATCCATTCTTTATTAGTAAAGGGTGTTCATAAACTCATAATGGATTAAGAATATTAAATGTTTATATTATTCAACTTTTTTATATATAGATAGCGATTTCATTGATCATAACACTCATACATAATTCCTCACAAAAATAAAATGAGGGTTTCAAGTAATTTACCCTTTCTATATAGTCCAAACTAGTGTTTTATAATCATAATTGAAAAAAGTAACCAAATCATACTGTTGTGAAAAATATGATATCCACCATTTTTATTACATATTCATTTCATTACACAGATGAAAACATAAAAAGATTTAAATTTTAGTTCCCAAGAAAAAAGGATGTTGATATATAAAAATTAACAAAAATATTATAATAAAATTAAAAAATATCATCATGGGTTATTCGTATGTCACATTTACTACATCTCATAACTTGTGCACATGCATATAGGGAATGTTGTACGATTGGGTCCTAGTAAAGTAATAATCATGATAGACATATATCGTGTGATATTGAAACATATCAATAGGAACATGAGGCCTAATGATAAGCGATGAAAACGAAGTATAACTTATTAATAATAATAACATTTATCATGATATAAAAATATTGATAAAACATTTATATTTGACCTTAAAAATCATATCATAAATGTTTATGACCAAGGTGTCATGAATTTAAATTACCAAGGGTATTCCCCAAGATATTGTAAAACATGACATACTTATAGATTAAATTCATTACCCAATGAACTGGAGAGATATTAGGGAAAACCCTTCATTTTATATTAATATAATGTGAGCCACGTAGATAATAATAAATGTTTTCATTAATAACTCATTATTAAAAAAATAATGAGCTTCTAATAGAAATTGTGATTTAAAAAACTGCTTATAGAACTGATAATAACATCATTTTCAACACAATAAAAGTAATGTGGGTTATTTTTTATTTATTTATCCAATGAAAATAAATAATTTTTATATCTAGCTAAATACTTATAAAAATAATGCTAGTATGGGTATTCAAAAAAGGTAAATAAAATATAATTTCATAAGTTGAGAGTGAAAATTGATAAGAAAATTATGAAAAATGACTCATAAAATAATTTTGTAGAAAAGTATAAATTGAGAGGGGACAAGAGATTCCCATTGATAAATAATAATTTGGAATTAAGGGTAAATCAAAAGAGAAACAAAATTGAGTTACCATATCATATTGTTGGTATATATTAAAATAGGTTCATTAAACAACGATAAAGCAAGGATAATTCACATAAGTCGAAGAGCTGTTCCTCAATCATAATGATTATGACCTTAGTGGATTGCGGGAACCTTTAGTGTGCTCATTTGGAGGAAAATCCCCCCAAAAATCATGGAATACAAATTTAATGTGAAATTAAATGTATTAATATGTAGATATTTATAGAAAATAGGGAGAATTTGAATAATATATTCCAAATATAGACCTTGGAAATATAGGTTGTTGAGAAAACAAAACATTTTCCAAACCGTTCGTTTTTTACCATTGGTTTGGAAATTTGAAAAAAAAATTATAGTATTTAAACCCACTATAACTATCATCATTTTTTAGTACTTCTTTACGAATAAAAAATTAATGTTTCCATGATGTTATTTTCATAATGTGAAAGATTCTATTTTAAATATTGTAATATCGATTATAGTTTTAGAAATTAATTATAATATATTATAATAAATATATTAATGAATTATCATATTTTAGGACATGTATTTTGGTTATTTCGTTATTAAATCATTACGATAAAATTTATAATTCTTTTAAAATATTTATATGGCCAAAAATTATATTTATGATTCACTAAAAAATTAAGAATCCAAGAAAACTATTGTAAATTCACCATAACCTAATTTTAACTTGATTATTTAAAAGTTTTTTTTTTATTTTACCATAATAATTCTCTAAAAATGATAATTTTAACATTTATAAAAATAAATAATTTTGTAATAAATATAGTTGGATGAATGAAATAAATAAATTTGTTACACATAAAAATTTCATATGATATAAAAAAATTATGTATCATTTCAATTTAAATAAAATGTTTTTATCATTGTATTTGACAAAACTAAATATTACTATGAGTATATAAGTTTATTTTAATAATTTATATATTTTTTAAAAAGTATAATTTCTTTCTAAAAATTTTATTTTTAAATTTTTTCATAATTAAAAAAATTATTAAAAAAAATATTCATAATATGGATTCGATGGGAACAATTTATTAAAAAAAAGCAATTACACTTTATGTAACAATGACATGGACCTATAAACCCTTGAAACACATATATACGACTTGAGGGTAATGTCTGTGATAATGATATATTCATGGGGTGCCTCAGCAGACAACGAACGAGTTGTAATTTCCACTAATAAGAAAATTTCCATATGAAATATTAATCTAGATTAAATTGTTGAATCATGGATTGTTTTTGGTTATGGGAGATCCCTAGTGGTGCTACCTCCCTTCAATGTTAGTAAAAATGGTCCTCATTCAGAATTACTTTACTAGTTGAGTAAATTGCTTCTCCTTTTGCATAAATTATCCTTTTTATTAATACTTATAATAAATAATTATAAAAGAATAATTATTAAAAAACTGTATAGTTTCCAATGGGAAATTTTTTTGATGGTAATATTGAGTAACATTCATATTTTACCAATGATCCTATAATGGTAAAATTTCAATGGTCACATTTTCATTTAAACGTGATAAATACCAAATCATTATTTTATTCAATATTCCCTAAATTAATTTTCTAATATGTTTATTGAATTAAAAATCTATTTTTTTCTGTATTGTTGAAAATGATGGTGATAAATCTAAGAGATTTGAGTAATATATATATTCATATAATTTGAATTTTATATTTTTTATGACATAATGTTTTAAATTTTAATTGGTTTCATAGAGTAATAGACTATTTAAAATTAACAATGAGGTATTTTTTGTGTAATAATGTATAAAAAATAGTTTATCCGAAAAAAATTCTAATTTAAAAAAGTTTGGGACATTGGAGAAACTCAAATCTACACCTGTGAGATTTTCCACTGATGATGATCGATGGTGAAAAATATCAAGAAACCAACCCTATAATAATTATTGTATTCAAATGGAGTTTATATAAAATAAATTTTTTGTGATATAATTCAATCTATTGTGTATAGAAATAGTGAACATGATAGAACACAATGGATAAGACTAATTTTATGGAGAGGGATCAGATCTTCCACCAACGATTCGATTACAAAATGATGAGGATTGGATGTTCCAATATTAGTTATTGGGAGCCTCAAAAGACCTATAATACAGTATATATTATGTGAGGGTCGATAATTGGTTTAAATGATGAATCATTGAATTTTTAAAATATTTTAAAAGATTTAAAAGTCTATAACTCACGGTTAGTAGGGATGTGGGGCACAGTAAGAAAAAATTGCGAAACCTAACAATGTGCCCCTATAATGGTGTGAATTATTTCAAATATTAGGGTGTAGGGTTTTTAATACCATGTAAAAAATATAAAAAACCCCTCACTATCAAGGGTTTTTTGATTTTCACTAGTGGGGAGAACAGTTTGTGAAAATCATGGGAAAAGTTTTCATTTCCCAGAAACATCATAATTTTCAAAATTCCACCAGAAAACCCCGTAAATAACAACTTACCAAAAGGGAATAAATTATGAGTCATGGAAATACTAAAAACCAGTAATGGGATAATGAAAATATTTACTTATACCATTATAGGTTCATTAATTTATTTTTATATTATAATCATAGTAATTATTTGTATTTATCGAATGTCATTGGAAAATTGGCCTAGAGAGATACATAATAGAGATTTCAACAATCATGGTCAAATTTAATTTTAAATTAATTTCATTAATAAATACTAAATTTGGCATTGTCTGTTTATTTATTTTTTATTTTTTATCACATTGATTCAATTACCATTTTAATTTCAGTCCATAATAATTTAATTAAATTAAAATGTTTGTATTTTATAATAATTCTATAGAATATAATATTTATTTATATTTTATTTATTAATTAGTATGTAGTGTTAATATCTCTTCATAAAATAATTAATTAATTTATTGAAATAAATATTAATTCACAAATTTTTTTGAAAAATAAATATGTATTTTCTTCTTTGGTTAATATAATCACAAAATAATATATATATTTTCACTATTTCAGTGAATAATATATATATATAAATTTATTGAATGAATTTAATTTGTTGGACTTAATTTTTATTTATCATGTGTTAATACATGATAGGGATTATAGACTATTCAAATAATAGTCCTCAAGAGAAAATAAATATTTACAGTAATTTTTTTAAAATAAATTTTTATTTATTAATTTTTTAAAAATTTAATAAAATATATTCATGTAACAAATATTCAGGGAAAAAAATTAATAATTTATAATAGCTAAGCCTTGGATATATATATATATATATGATAATTATATAGATAAATTTACTTTGTTTAATTAAAAGATATTTTACATTGGGTATAAATATAAGACCATATAAATTTATTGTTAATGTGTGAGGACTATACTTCACATCGAAATTTTGTATTGAGATTCCCCCTAAGATCGATATTACATAATAAGAATGGTATGAATACATATAAAAATTATCAACCTCTTATCTCTCATAATTAAGTGAATTGTAAAAAATTGTATTTCTAATCGATAATAAATGATTCATAGATAATGGATCCACACTTATGACAAACTAAATATAAATAGTAGAATTTATATCTTTTTGGGTATTTTTGATCACATATGGAGAAATTATAGTGTATATTATTTTTAACAATGATGGTAAAACATCAGTGGTGTTTGAATTAATAAACATCAAAAATAACAAATTATTTATCATAATGATATGAATCATGGATTCAATTTATTTATTTATTTAACATGAAAATATTATATATTCAAAATTTAGAGTTTATATTCATCAAATATGCATTTTTTATCCAGTGTATTTTAGGAATCAGTATATTGTTGCTAAAATTTACCAATTAGGTATTATTAAAAATAGTAATACGTATAGGGGCCCATCCATTATCTATTATACAAAGACCCATTCATGTAGTATTATAGTGAAATTTTTAATTTTATAAATATTTTCATAGAAAAAATTTAATATTGGAATTTTTAGTTTATCATTTTTAGTTTTCATTATTTTTTAAAAAATTTGACATAAATTTATTATTCACATATATATTGATAATAACAGAGAATGGTCAATTGATGATTGCACACTGTTTCGGTCCAACGGTTCCAATTATTTTGTGATAATTACAATAGCACGAAGTGTGTAAACATAAATTAAACAACGTGTTCCCCTAACATCAATGTCATGACCCCCTTCCCTTGTTGAGATTTTAATTAATGGATGAAGTTAATGATGTCAAATTCACACCACTAGTGGGCCCCATGTTATCTATTATCCATGAGGATATGTACAAAGTCTCCATGATGGGTTGAATTTACCATCGTATAAAAGGTATCATTATATATGTTGAATCATCCACATGAAACTCCTTGACATTATATGAAATAAATATAAAACACACACACTATTCATGCATAAAAAACATGTACAGATTAAAATATCCAAGTTTAATTACCAAAAGATAAATGTAACAAAACCCCACAACCGCTATACAAAATCCTGATCTCTTAATATATAACATTGTACAAATTATCCACCTAGAAAACTGAAAATCACTTTATATATGCTGGGTGAGAATACATGTTTTCTCACTATGAAAAAAATGTCTCACATGAATTTTTGAATAAATAATTCAAATGATCATGTAGAAAAATATTGTAACTGAATGTCACATAAATAGGTAAACTAACAACGTCCATCCAAACCATGGCATGCTCACCAAATAACGCATCCAAGTATAGTAAAATAATAAGTATCATAATGATCAAAGGGTACTCTACAACACATTTCCACAATGATCCCCTATAACACCCCAACATCAAATATCATGGAACAATCATATAATTAATATAACATACACCAATATCCAGTTTCATGGTTGTATCATATCTCACCCACATATACCCAGGGCATCACCCCACAACACAGTCACATCATATATTTCCCAAAGAAAAATGGGGCATCACATCACAACCATAACCAAAGTATTGGGGAATCATGAACATGGAGAACATTAATAACACTCTCTCCTCATATGATGCATGATCCCCACATTAAGCCCCACAATATCAACATGATATCATATCTCACCTAAGGATTAGTTGGCCATCAGACCACACGTCACTATTGCACGATCACATCACATCTTTCCCAAAACCCCCTATAAAATGACCTACCACAATAATATTCCTCAACACATCATATACTATGAGTATATAATATATTTGATGAGATATCTGGAAAAGAATGGTTATCGTTCGTTCCTCTACATCACATAAATTTTGGGAGAATCCCCCCATGTGAATATACTTGTTCTGACCCATGCTACTCGATGTGGGAGTGGTGCATAGATAAATCCCAAAGAAATATAAAATTATAAACATAACCACACACATAATGAATATATGGGTTCAAAAAAAAGAATCAACCTACTCAAAACATCATCACTTTCATTTCCACCGAAAATTTCTCATCACCAAATAAGAATCATATGCCACAATTCTCATTACAAGATAAATTTATATTATATAACCATTTACATAAATTAATCATCTGTGAAATCATATAACCATGGAATCCTTAATTATGTATTTAATTAACCACTTCCATCTGATTATCCATAAAAACACCAACAAATTCAATCATTATTTACCAAATCAGTTAGTACTATGAAAACAGTAATAATGAATGACAATAGAACAAAAACAAATATAACATCACAATTATCTTGAAAACCATCCCCAAATCACTTATATCATATATCCTTATAAAAAACACCTTCCATCACCACATCCTAATATTGATATCAAAAAATCATCACATTGAATCCAGTTATCCTGAAAAAACTAAACATCAAATCACTTCCCCATAGAACAACATAACATGCCATTATATTCCTACCCCACTGAACAACCATAAAAATCATTACATCTCCAGCTAACATCACAAAACATTATCACATTTCAAAACAAAAAATAATTTTTTTGGATTCTTCATGGGGCATTTTTATCATATCCCACATCTTAATTTTTGTAATTATCACACAATCTATAAGCTAGTAGATACCATTTTATTTTCCAAACACAAATGGTTATCAAAATTCCATTAATTCATATCACAACAACACACAAAAAGGTCTAAATTTCACAAAGATAATAATGAGAATGAAGTCCCCAAATGAAACCAATTTAATTGAGGTTCTTATCTCACACAATCACAACCTTAAAATATTATCAAATGTTTAACATATAGTTAATCAAAACTTGTGCACATTCAATTCTAATTAATCGGTTTGTTATCTTTACTAGTGTAGTAAAAATATCATCACATTAGTAACAAAATGAAATCACATACTACAAATTGTTGAAATATTAGAAATAAGGGATTACCTGCCTCAAATAGTGATTTTCTAACTCCCTACAACCACCATAGAGTAGAAGAAATCCACACAAAACCCAAATTCACAAAAGAAAAATTTTTAAATTATAACGCATCAAAGGATCTTCAATATGTATCCCAAATCACACCTCAAACCAAAAACACACCAACCTATTGGATCTTAGAGTGTATATTAGGGGGAACACACCATATAAATGAGATGAATTACTACTAACAGACAACAATCTACCATCAAAACATAAGGATCTAAATTGGAGAAGGATGTCTAGAACATAATCTAAAATCCCATAAGTTATACCCTATAACTTCTGAGAGATAGAAGAAGGTATTTTAGTAATCCATAATAATATCAATTAAATTTTACATCATTTAGTTATTTCATATTGTATAAATTACATTAAACAACTAAGAGAATATAATAAAAAATTATTAAATTTTGAATGAATGAAATAAAAGGTATTTCTAGATGGTAAGTAAACTAGAACAATATAATAGTAATTTGACCATTGGAATAGTAATCTGACACATAGGAATAGAAAATGGGTCAATAGAATTTTAAGCTCACCTATGAATGTAAGAAATTTTTTTGGTAATATTAGAAATAAAAATATAATATATTTATATCACTGAATATGTAAATAAATGTATTTAAATAAAAAATTAAGAATTATTTTTATCAAAACAATAAATGTCAGTTTAAAAATATATAATTAACATACTAATTTAAAATAAATATATCTTCATAAAAAACCCATAAAATAATATTTAGTTTTCTTATTGTTATAATTTAATTTTATGAAAACTTAATTAGTTTTTCAAAGTACCTATAATCAGTTATATTTTTAGAATTTCTGTTTTTTTAAAAAGTAATATGTTAATTAAAAAGGTATTTTATCATATTTAATAAATTATTTTCATAATATTGAGTGAATTTTTGAATTCTAAATATTGAAAAAGTTTATGGTGATTTTTTGGGGGTTTTCTAAGATACCTGAATTTTAGGTGGAAAGTAAAATATGATAATTTACGATAAATGCTAAACACATGAACTATTGAGTCAGAGATGATTTATGGATTATGAAATCAAATAATCATGAAAAAAAATTATTTATTTTAATATATTTAGTTATAATGTTCAACCTATTAATAGTTTTGAGCCAATATTTTAATCAAATGAATAAAATATTCACAAAAAACTCATCTCATCCACTATAAATATCACCCCTCACCACATATTCTACTCACACTTCCAAATAAATTTAGATTGATTATATTATAAAAAAAATTCTATGCCGTACATATACACAATATTAAGGAATTTTTATTCTCACCAATGTATAATTTTAAATCCCTTTAAGGAGGTTCTCAGGGAGAGTAATTAATGATATACATACCTTTTCATTCTATTTCAATTTTTTGAAATTTAATAACTTATTATTCTATCAAAAAATATTCAATATGATCATTAATTATAATTATAATAAATTATATATATATTAATTTCATTTTTTTTAATGTAATATACATCATCAACATACTTCTCCCCCCTTATGTTTCTAAAAATTAAATCATTATTTAGGATATGATGATTTACCGTTGACGTGGATGATGATACATTATTTTCAATTACCACATTAAAGGATGGTAATAGAAAAAAATTATTGTTAAAATATATTTTATTAAGAATATAACACGTTATTATAAATTATGGAACCATTATATATATATGATATTAATTAATAAGGCAAAACTTGTTCTTGATGATCGATTAACCGACAAAATAATATAAACAATCATCATTAGTTTTCAATCTAATGAATCATCATTATATATAAAATATATATATATATATATATATAATATACATAATTTTCATTAGAAACATATAATTTTAATTCTGTAGAATTCTTTACATTTTACATTATCATTAATACATGTATAAATGTTAATCACTCATAGAAATCAAGGAAATTAACACTCTCAAATGAAAAAATTGTATATTATAACTTTACAAAATGGCCAAAAATGATATTTATAATTTTATAACAAGTAAAATACATGTTTAATAGGTTTATAATTAATTTTTTATTGAATAAAAATTAATTATCTAAGATTTTATGTACACGAGGTGAACAGTTTTAAGCAAAGGGTTAAGATTTCTAACCGAACATCATTTTTTTCATTCATGTTACTTTTTCCGTTTATTTACCCTAATTTAAACTTATTTATGATTATACACATCCTTTAAATTATGTTCATATACCCCAAACATATGTATCCATATCATTTCATATTCCTTATGTGGAGAATTTTATGTTTTATAAGGATATGTTTTCAATTTTTTTATTTTAAAAATTCGATTAAAGTGAACCTCATAATTTCAAACCATTTATCAAGTACTGTCCTAAAACATTTGGATAAACCATTATTTTTTTAAAATTAGTTATTTTTTTATTAAATAAGAGTTTTTTCATTTATGCTATTATACAAACAATTAAGAAGAAAAAAATTATTTTTCTAAAACAATTATTATTAATAATGTTATAATGTTATTTTTATCAATAATTACTCAAAGATTTTATTAGAAGATTTTCACCTATTTGAATACATATATTGAATATTTTTATATATTGATATTGATATTTTATTATTATCATCTACCATTATTAAATGGTTTATGATCAGTTTTTCCTATGGATGTGTCTTCTTAATATCATTAACCTAGTTAGTCATAATCATTAGTGATTATGTTTATTATTTATGGAATGTTATTTACTTATAATATTATAGAATCAATATATCTATATATGATGATTATGTATCAGCTCTCTTTTAATAAATTTGTTAGACCTTTTATTTGATTTTATTGGCCCATTATAGCCCCTTAATTCATCGATATGTCTCACAAGACATTCTAGACCTATTTGTTACCCATTAAAAAATGGTGAGTTTGTTGAACCCATAAAGGTATGTTTATGATATGTATGATTGTGTATTAAATCATTATGGTATTATTAATTGATAATCATTGTCATTACTTGATGATTATAATATTCATGGTCATTTTCATTCTCATTTGATTATTTATATGGCTTTATATAATAATGTTTTATTCCAGTAAATTTATTATCAAATCTCTATTTAAGGACATGTGTTTTTGTTATTTCAAAATGAAATAAAGTAATTTTATTTAGGATATAATCGACATTATATATTAGAATTTCTGAGCATCTGATATCACCCGTTTATTTTGTTTTCTTTACCCCCATTACATGATTCTTTATATGATGAAGGTCTTTTAGGGATAATCTATGAGTTTATTCATGATTATAGTGGATTTTCTATGTTGGTTTTCCATTCATGCTATAATCAAATGTTAATGACAATAATATCAATTAAAAATACTAAACATATCAGTCCATTGGAATTCAATTATTGTATTTACACCAATATGATAATGTAAGGAAGTGGCTATGGGCTATTGGGTTTAGGGTCTTGATAGTTGGTTTCATAGGGAGGATATTAAATACATTGGAAACTAGATTTATAAAACATTGATTAGGGAATAGAACCTTAAAATTGAATTGGAATATAGTAATATAAAAACATACTATAATTTTGGAAAGTTAGAGATTATGTGGTTCTTCATAAAAAATACATCAATGCACGTATACCACAAGTATATGTGATTCAATTACAAATGTACATTGGGGTAATAACTCCAATAAGGTATCACATGCCTAACTAGGGGTAACCAAGTACACAAAAAGGGGTCTTATTGCACACCGGGTTTGACACTCCCAAGGGATATTTTTATGAAAAATCTCATTTTCATTACAGGCTATTATAAAGTATTTAAGGGTAAATATATCCAAAAAGAAACCATGTTTAATATTATGAGATTGGATAGGAATAAAAATTTTAATTTATGTTTTGTGTTAATGTTATAACTTATGTATTATGATTAATAATATTATTTAGTGTATGAAATTGTCTGTAAATGTTTTTTTAAAAGTAATAGAATCTTTATCAATGCATGTATTCCATATAGTCATTTCCCTTCAATGCAAGATATTGATTTTGGAGAAGGAGCTGCAACTCAATATACAAAACATATAACTATTCTGAGAAATCCTATGTGGATTAAGAAAAAACCCATACAATTTTGGAGAATAATGATTCATAATGTCAGTGAAAAATGTTATACCATGTCATCATACCATATAATTTCTTATTCAGTTGTTTTATAAACCCATTTTTTGGTGAGATGTGGATATGTTCTTTAGAGAATATATTTATCTCAAAAGGAAGTCATGAAATGGAGACTGTTGTATTGGTACTTTATTTTCTATTAGGATATGTGGATAAATTATGGCCATTGATTCAAAACCTAAATGTGGAAGAATAATGTAAAGACTTATAATGGTGGATTTAAAGGAAATTTTTTTATAAACAAAATTCCCTTGGGACCAGTGAGCGGTTTTGGAGAGATTATATATGAATATTATGAAATTAGAAGATGAGAGTGTTCCTAAGTATGAATAAAAAATTAAATGGATTGGAATAAATACTATGGATAAAATATGAAAGTAAAATAGAAATATTTTTTGATTCATTGATGGGTTAAAACCATTCCTCCAAAGGGAAGTAGTCTCCAAAAAAAATTCATCATATGAAGAAATAACCTTATGTGATATCCATAAAGAAAAAAAATTATCAATGTATTATCACTCTCTATGATATAAAGAGAAGAAGAGCGTTTTTTATTACTCTTGAAATGGAAATATGAAAATTGGGAATAATGGAATAGTTAAATTTTCATCCTTAAATAATTGTGCAATGAGGTACCCAGATACATGGTTGAGTAGAATGGTTGTTTATTATAATTATGTAAAAAATATTCCATGGAGACCATAATTTCAATGGAAATAAAGAATATTCCATTGTCAAATTCTACCATTTGAAATATATGGGAAATTATTCAAATGAATGACCTCACTATCTAGGAAGCATTCCTTCAAAAAGACCAAGGGATCAAGGCCATCCATATGTGACCAAAACTATCGAGGATGATGTTCTTAATGATGTGGTTTGGGGTATATTAATTGTTTCTGAAAATATAGAAAAATAATTATTTTATATTCATTTATCAAATTTTTTAATATTCTAAATGCGCTCAAATTATTTATAACATTCACCTTTCTGAATAATAATGGAATTGTCACTCAAAACTCCTAACAAATGTATCATTACAACAAAAATGTTCCGATTTTCCCATTATAACATATAAATATAATTTATATTCTAAAAATTCAATCATATCTATGATTGAAATTTATGTAATCCATAGTTTCAACAATATTTCAAAATTTTATGGAAAATATATTCCTAGAATATAGGAATTATGATTGGTGTGGAATATGTAGAGTCACATATCAATAATGCTAAAAACTCACCATATGAGTCATATTTGGATCCACCATTATTAGATATTCCAAAAACATTCTTCAGGAGTAATAGAAATCATCATCTATGGATGATGAAATAAACATTAAATTTGAATATTATTATGTTATTCATGAATATATTGTTGTAGTCGAAGAGGATTTAACTTGTAATTCTCAAGATAATGTGTTTTGTCCACTAATATGTTTTGTCCATGTGAAAGACGTATATCAAAGACTCCCTATATAATAGCCACCATGGAATTAGTGGATATGATTACACAACAAGATTAATTTAGTGATAATGGATTTATTCTCCCTAATGTTTCTCTATGGGGATCCCTTCCTATCATTGTGAGGATCAAATTGGGATCCATGAGGTTGTTCATTGGCCATAAAAAATCATTAATATTCCAATAAATAACAAGAATCATCTACCTCGCATTGATGACTTATTTTATCATCTTCATGGAGCTCAATATTTTTTAGGGATTAAAAATTGATCTGGATATCATCAATTTTGTGTGAGGAAGAATGATGTTTCAACAAAAACATTTCAATCGAGGTATGTAAATTAGGAGTTTATAGTAATTCTATTTTGACTGTCTAATTGACCATATCTTCTTATGGATCTAATAAATAGTGTTTCCAAGTAATATCATAATTAATATTTTTTGGTAATAATTAATTATGTATACATATAATCCAAATGATATAGGGACCATGAAGTCCACTTGCAGTTTCATATTGAGACTCTTAGAAGAATGTAGTTATATGTGATGGTTAGAAAGTGGGAATTATGGCTTCAAACAATTTCATTTATTGGTTATTTTTTTGTGATGGAATATTAGTGGGTCATGAAAATACAAAGGTATTCTAAGAATATACTAAAAAAAACATTCACAATGGAGTTACATGGTTTCATTGGTTTAAGAAGCCTAATAAAATTCTTCCATTATTAATATTTCTCGATTATCTATACCTTTAAAAATTCTTACTCGTAAATGGATTATATTATATTGGAACAATAATGTGAATAATCATTTGAATAACATTATAAGGGATTAGTAATTTATCTATCCTTGACTCAACCATCTGTAAATCATTGATGTCTTATTTATAGTGATGCATCAAAGAAAATTCATGGTTGTGTCTTTATTCATAATTATGGATTTATTTCCAATGCATCAAGGTAGTTAAAAATAAGGAAAATAACTATCCAACTAATGATCAAGATTTAGAAACTGTAATATTTTCTCAGAAGATATGGAAACACTATCATAATGGACAATGATAAGATATATATACTCATCAAAATATATTTAAATATATCTTATCAAACAAATAACTAAATATGAGACCAAGGAGACTGCTCTAGCAACTCAAGTATTGTGATTTTCCAACACACGACAACCTTTGAAATATGAAGAAGGTATTATATGCATTAATAAGAAATGATGATGGAGTTCTCAAAAAATGAAATTTTACAAGTATTCTATGTATATATACGTAGGGATGTTTGATATGGGAATTACCAAGGAAGGTGAAACATTATTAAATTTATAATTGGATTCCCAAACATAATTTATGTATAGGATTAAAGGTTCTTAGTATGATGTTGAGAATCTTCAAAAGAAAATTACTGCTTTAAATGATATAGAGTTGAATGGTATCATGTATGAATATGTTATTTTGAAATTTGGTAGGAGGCATTGTTTTTTCTATATACCATATAAAAAGAGTTATTTTATGATTCCCATATCTAGAATTTCTCTATACAACTAGGAATCAATAAGGTGTATATATATTTTATGGAACATTTCTCGTGGGATTATATAAATTGGGAAATTACTAATTATGTATCAAGATGTTTTTTATGTCAACAGGTGAAGGTTGAAAGAACACATGGTATAATATTCATTAATCCTCTAAATATTACAAAATCAAAATGGGAAGATATCACTGTTATAACTTCCCTGACCCGAAAGCCACTGAACAGGTGCTATGTGTCGGGTCTTCACATGACCTAAATTGTGCCTCCCAGTATGCAAGAGGTTTCGAACTAGAGGTGAGGGCCTAATAAGCCACATAGAAAGACTATACCATCTTTAAAAGAGTAAGCCATATCACATCACAATAAAAATAAGGAAATAAATATGAGAAAACCAATAAATATTCATAACCAAACATTCCCTAACGAGGTAGAAACACCAATTTTTTTGGAAAAATTCATACCATACTAGTAGTGCTAGTGAAATAAACCCAAAATAAATTAAACAACAAGAACACCCAATGGGTCCTGACTTTATGTCCAGATCCGTCTCTATGTACATCCCGAGCCCAACTCAACATCTTAATATAGGTCCTTAGCCCTTGTCCAGACCTGCAACCATGATATCTTATATGGTACCCAACGGTAGCCTGTGTAGGGTGTGAGTACTAAACTCAGTAGGACCCCTCCAAGTGTGCCTACAACATATACAGTCTAATTGTTAGTCAATGTATGTAAAAAATAAATGTTATGTAAATAATGAAAAATTTGGGTTCTATAAGATAATGTGGCTCATTTAAATTCATTACATGAATTTATCCCATTTCAATTCATATTCCATCTTTATTACTTATGCCACATTTATCACATGTTTTTTGGGTTATGAATAATTATACCCTACACAAGGGTCTAATTAAATCAATCACAAATCAATGGGGAAACAATTAAAGTCCCTAACTCACTATAGATACACATAACACCTTAAAACAATTCCTCTACTTGAAGCCTCAGTTTGAGTGGAAGGACATCAATAAATTAACCTCACCTCAAATCCACTGTTAGAGTGGAATGAAATAAATACATTATCCTATCCTCTATGCTTCAGTATTGGATGAATTAATCTTGATAGGGGAATCGTTCCTTTTACCCCTTCTCTAACCCATGCATTTTTGGGTGGAGTTTAGAGACTCGGTCTAACTCGATATGTGGGCATAGAACCACAAGTCAATACCCCACTCTACGAAGCCATGTGAAAATGATCATTTATCAATCACCACATACATAACATAACACAACATTAAATAATAAATAACATTGGAAATCATCATTCAAAATTCATTTCATGCAACATGGTAAACTATAATATGTCATGACCCGTTGAACCACTTCCAAATTAAAATTCATTCCATTTAGCCAAAATCTCATTCTCATGCCTTAACACGTTAGGATTATTATGAAACCCCTATTTCATTATCCATATTCATCAATTACCATACATTAACTTATTTATCCCATTTATCATTTCACAATCATTTACCCCCTCATGCATTTCATGTATGATTCTCATAACGCATAATGCAACCACTTTATTGTATTCAACCATTTAAGTGCACCACCAAATCCTAATTTATTAAACCATTAAACAATTCCATCTATTCTCTTGTTAAATTTCATTTACACAACCATGTTTTCCATTATATTCCCCCTTATAATTTCACAATTCAATTTGGAATAATTGCCTTAGGCATTTCAAACCATGTTCATTAAACAATTGACATAAACTAATTCACCCAAAAACCCATTTTTATATCATTCATATAATGTATTATTCTCTTGTATACCAGGGCATATTATTCAACATTACATTTATGAATTAATAAAACATTAATACATAATCTACATGGGTTCCTCATTAATAATCGGGAACCCTGCACTTAACCCCACTACACTTTAGGTCTGTTTTTTCTGGAACACCCCATTGGTGGCCATAAATTGGTCAATTCCTCCTCCACGCATCCCATGGTGATCATGGGGGGTTTTTTGGAAATCATTTAGTCAACAAATATACCAATACATATCGAAGATATCCAACACACCACATGAGTAGCGAAAAACCCCAATAGAGATTAACAAATCAAGGGAAATACTATTGGATATTATTTGTAGACAGCTACATAATATTCATTGATGAACTCCCTCCCAATCAAGACCTTAGTTCCCAATCTAACACCCCTTTGAAGCCTCAAACTAGATCATACTAAAATATTAAGGGTTGATATCATAGGATAGATATAACACAAAATATAATACCTACACAATAAAATAGAGAGGAGGAAGAGATTAGACTCCCCTTGATCTTCAATTCGCTTCCAATGGATCTACAAACAGTCATGATTCAAAGGGGATATATCTTTTGGTAGATCGTGGTCCCTTTGGTTCATTCCTAGGGTTTTAAGGGATAATGAGGAAGAAAAACCTGTGTCGGGTCTTAAAATTATAGGGTGACATTTATGTAATTTTATCAACTTTTTCTGGGTCACACGATTTACCCACATGGTTTTCCAAACCGTTCACAAGTTGTGCGTTAGATAATGTCCGTGAGAGTCCAACCCAGACAGTTTTTTGGAAATATTTCTAGGTTTTCCCTAACCATGTTAAGACTGTTTGAGGGCTACTATTCGATGATGGATAGTCCGCATGGTTTTCCCGCATTGTTTCCCTTACTCGTGTGCAGACCATGCACCTTGCACTTCTTGGCCTCATTGCAATTTTCATCGCACCCTGAGCCCTCAGGAACACCTATGATCCCACTGAAAATTTGAAACCACATATCTAGCCACGATGGGGTGATCCATGAATACATTTTACCAAAATCGTTCTTTAAGATAAACTATGACCTTACTACCTCTGCACCTTATAACGGCTCATCCATGAGGCCCTATTCCCGATATCACTAAGATTACATAACTAAAGGTCATTACATTATTCCTCCATATTAATACACATTCTATTTTTTGTTTTTACATCATATGTACAACAAACACACATTTTGGGCATAGAATTTCCTCTCCATACTTCTTCAACAAAACCCACAACACAAAACAGAAAAACCCCTCAGGATGAATCTAATTCGACCATTATCACCCTGAGAAGATCTTGTGGGAAACAAATTAGACAAAACCTAACTCACTGGAGAGAAAACACATGATCTTTACAACCACATTTCCTGATCATTTCACTTCAAAATTGTACAACCAAATTCCACTCAAAAATCTTGGCTACTCATCTAGTTAAATGTTTCCAATGTTCTTTACCATGACCAACTCACCCGAACGGTGACCACTTCAATCCATACAACTCAAAACTCTGATCACATTGACAACCAACCATTTGTATATTATTGTTCTCTCCCCCATTTCTAGTTACATGGAACCTCCTACATCGATGAAGGACCACCATCAATCAACCCCTATTTACCATCTCTTAACATGTTACAAATCATCATTCCCATGGATCCATTGGATCATTACCATACCATGGCATCAATCTGTACCATAACAACAAATGGGGAGACATCACTACACTATAAATTCAAGGACTAATATCATCCTGACCTGTCTTAGGTATAACTTCTATTTGAAAGGCACTTTCGGCTATAACATAAACATAGAGGTTGGTCACTCTCACCTCACCCAGTCATGTTTACCATCTCAGGTGAGAACACATTTGACTGTCATTCCCCAGAACACCCACCTCAACTAATGGTATGCTACCCCTTTCTCACTTTTGTAAGGTTCTTACAGACATGGCCTCTATCATTTTCATTCCATGCACCCACTGAGGTCATTCCCTGAATTCCTGTAGAATTCCATTATCACGACACTACTGTCCTGCAAAACATCATCGACTTCACCCATGCCATGTCACCACAACACATGGCCAAGGTTCACTCAACATCATGATGTCCCACAACCACAGAGGGGGAAAATTACCCATGTATAACACCAGTTTGTATGGTTTTTATTTGACCCACAACTTTTCTTTCCACAACCTGTTATCATATCCAACCACACCCTCCTACGACTTTGCATAGACATTGAAAGATTCACATGGAACCCCTCAGAGCTCAATACAACACTTGTCTCATTAGAGACCACATCCCACACCCACATTCCACTTCGAGGGACCCAGCATTCACCTCATAGGTTACTCATTGGAACCACAATGACACTTCATCGACCGGATTTCCTCGTCCCCTCATTTTGGACTAATTTATCACTCCTAACCTTAGGATTGTTGTTACCAATGATCTCAATAGGGAATTCAACAAACACATATTTTACTTGATCACAAGATAAAGCCCAAACACAGACATGTCCATCCAGCATTTAAGAAAATAAGAGAACAAACGTCAACTAGTTCCTCTTCCTGGATTCTGTGAACTACAACTACGATGATTGTCAGCATTTGGTTAATCATAGGGACCTCACCCAAAACCATATAGGGTGAGAATTCCATCACCAAGATCCACTTATACCATTTCCAAGAGAATAAAATCCCTTATGTACCTCATCCAACCAAACACCTTCATGAATTTTGGTATGATCCAGATCTTCTCAACATACCTCAGAGGATGTCAAGCTTTTGGGAATGTTAGTCACTAGATAGGGCACACTAAGATGTTCATGATTTAAAACACCACCAAGTTATCCATTTATGATGTTGAACTATGGGACACCATGGCATGTAAAGGATTTCACGCCTCTCTGTCAGAGGAATCACATCAATAGTTAACCCCTCTACCCAAGTGTGATTTAAAACAATGATTAATCATCGCTCCATGACCAAATAACCAACAGCCATAAACCAACGTTTTATATTGAACTACTTCCACTACACAACATGAGTACTTCGGATGCGTCCCTGACGGCTAAAAACTGTATCACAACAGTATGTCACACAAATTAAACCAATGGTCTCACCAAACTACATTACTTTTCATTTAACACATCGCCAGCTTACTTGTGTAACCATGTTTAATGGTCATCCAGTCTCATCAGCCCTGATGCATCCTCTGCATCTCACCTGACAACCAACCCATTACTACTATCAAGTTCAACTGTGTGACCACACATAGAATGGTGTCACCATCGAGCGAATATATATAACAACAGTTTATCCATTCTTGTCTTTTCTGTTCAAGACAAATTCTAGACCTCCATTAATCATCCCCCAAATAGGTGAGTCATGAATTCATGCTATATAACCATTCGAAACAGTACTTAACTCTTATCACAAACACATGGGTGACCATATGAAGATATTGGAAAAAACTATACCATAAACCATCACACATAGCCCTCAAGGCCAATCCGACACCATAGAACACTCTCAATCCCACTATCGTGTCCAAGAAAATAAATCTGTGAGGAATGCCCAAATGAACTAGAGCCTCTATCCGGTAACTCACAAAGGTCACTGTTAAGGTTGAGTGACACCAGATCCCTAAACTGCAGTCACAACAAGGAAAATACATTGATCATTTATCCAACGCATACTTATAATGACATAAAAAATAAATTCACATGAATGTAACTATAACTCCGATTTTGATGCACTGTATTCTTAGCATGCCAAAAAACATCTACACTAGCATCCCCACAAAAGGTGAACACATTCATGCGAATGAAGGAAAAACATCATCTCCAGGATTCAAGACAAATCTCGCAGGGTCTCCAGTCATATGTCCACCATGACCCATGCACTCTCCTTAGGGTCCAACATGTACTATGTAGGGTCTCAAACCATGAGAGTTCCCACACTTACATTACCAAACAGTGCCTCAGAACATTAAGGGAACTACCCTATAATGGTTTCCCCAAAACCACCACATAGTTTATATGACAACCGGAAAGGCCTCAAAATCCAAGCCTAAATCCTAAACTAGGGCCCACCCACAACACCAACCCACACATACAAGTGTCAAACCAACAACACCATGGAAACCCACATTTGGACACCAACATTATCATTCCAATCATTTCATTCACTCGACACTTCAAAGAATTTTCAGCTGAATTTAATCACAGATAGAAATATCCCATGTTATCAACCGTAAAAAACCATTCATCATACTCACCCTCAACGGAAAACATCATACATTGATCACTACCCTCAACCATACCAACCATGGGTCATGGGCAACATGGTATAACAAATTTATGTAATCAAAAATCTTTTTTCAACTCCTCTTCAATCCCACTCATCATTTTTTAGAAGATCCCTTCCCCTCAGGGACATTTCCTTTTCACAACTTGTTAAATTCATCATTTTAACTCATTTACATCATTCATTAGGGAAAATCAGTTAACAATTATACCATCCTTATGAACCCCATTTCTTCTATACACCAAAACAACATTTGAAATTAATCATAATCCAAAACATTAACTAGGTCACAAGATTTCATTATACATGATATTTCATAACAATTCATTAGCATTCTTTTCACTCTCCCTCATTCTTTATAATTATTACGCATCATTTTCATCATATATTCCAAATAAGTAAAATGAATTCAAAAACATACACCCTGCACACCAATCTTGTGTGTGTACTTATAATGATGCATTCCACCTATATAATTAGGTGCCTAAAATGATGCATGAATTCACCAACTGATGCCATTCTTTCCATGTAAAAAAAATTCATAAATTAGTCAAATCACAAAATATGTAAGTCTCTCAAAGGTGAAATATCAGTGAACTAAAAAAACACACATCCTGAAAAAAAATTCTCGCCTAGTGTGACTTGGGTTTTCCCTTGTTCATGGGTAAGTTACTCCGAATAATGAGTTCATTACAATGGCCTGAAACATCCTAATACACTTTATACCATATCCAAATAGTATTAAGGGAAAATAATGCCTCTGATATAATAATTCGACATCCTTGAATCAAAATCAACTAAAGTGATGCTCAGTGTAGAGTCATCATAGGCCCTCAATCACACCTCCCTGTCTGAAAGAGGTTGTCGAATAGAGGAGAGGGTCTAATAAGACACATGGGGATACAATACCCACTTTAATAGAGTACTCTGCAACAGATCACAATAAAAATAATGTAAACATTATGAAACAACCAAAAAACATGCATAACCGAACATTTCCCAGTAGGGTAAAAAACCAATGAAATACAACAATGTCATTCCATACTAGTAGTGAAAGTCACAGAAACCAAAAATAAAATAGAGGGCCAGAAAACCTAATACATACCAACTCTGTGTCTATATCCCTCTCCATGTGTTTCCTTAGAACAACTGAATATATTAGTGTAAGGCCTTATCCCTTGATCGGATATGCAACCACGAGATCTACTCGGGTACACAACGACAGCCCAAGCAGGGTGTGACTAAAAAACACAGTACGCCACCACCAATGGTGTATACTAAATATATAGTCTAATAGATAGGGCATGCATGTACACAATAAATTTTAAGTAAACAAGGAATAGTTTTGGTTCCATTTGTTAATGAGGTTTATTTTACATTATTACTTGCAATAATGCCATTCCATTTCATTCACCATCATCATTACATATACCATATTGATCACATATTAAATGGTTTATGCATAATTATAGTCAACACAAGGGTATAAGGAAATCAATTACAATGCATAGGGGAAACAAGTCAAATCCAGAACTCACTAGGTATACACATATCAAAACAACACATTTCCTCAGCTTGAAGAATCGTTCTGAGTGGAATGACATCAATAAAATAAATTAACAACTAAGCCTATTTATGAGTTGAATGACATAAATATGTTATCCTCCCCTTGAAGTCTCATTCCAGGTTTAATGAAAACATCAATGGAATAGAGCACTATCCACATCCTGAACCCATGCATTTTTTGTTAGAGTTTAGAGCCAGATTCTTACTCGACCAGGGGGTGTAGAACATCAAGTCAATACCTCACCCTTCCAATCCATGTGCATAATATTATTTATAAATCCCCACATCCATACCATAAAACATTGTAACATAAGTTATTCCATTGCAAATAACTAATCATAATGAATAGAAAAAACATCGGAAATAAAACTATACCATTTAACATTGACAAACGTCCAAATTACACCTCATATCAATTTAGCCAAAATCTCAATATCATGCCTTAACCCATTAGGTGTATTCAACAACCCCTATTCTATTATAAAAATTCATCAATGACTATACATTGTCCAATTTATTCCATTTATCATTCCACCAGCATTCACCCACTCCTGTATTTAATGTAAAATTCTCATATCACATAACATAACCACTTTATGGAATTCAATCATTTTGGTGCACTAAATAATCATCATTTAATAACACTTTCCACAATAACATATATTCACTTATTAAATCTTGTAAACATATTCCTTAATTATCATTCCATACACCATTCCAAGTTCACCAATCAATCTGCAGCAACTCCCTTATGCATTTAGAACCATGTTCATTAAACAATCAACATAATCTCTTTCACCCAAATACCCATTGAGATATCAATATAGAAATGTATTATTCTTCTATTTCTGTATTCATATTATTAATAATTACATTTAGGAATTAATAAACCATTAACACATATTCTATATAGGTTCCTCATTAAGAATCGGAAAACCCTCTACTTAACCCCACCACACTCTACGTCTGAGTTTTCTAGAACACCACATGGGTGGCAATAAATTTTTGATGTCCTCCTCCAAACATCCCATTGGGATAATGACTATTTCATTAAATCATTTAGATACCCAATTTACTGATTCATACCCACGATAACCAATACACAACATGAGAAGGGATAAACCCCAACACACTTGCACAAATCTAGGACAGAACTATGGATTATAACTTGTACACCACATACCATAGATTTGTTGAAGAATGCCCTCTCAATCCAGTCCATAGATCCCAATCCAACACACCATTGATGCCTCAGCCTTGATCTTACTGAAAAAGGAAGTTTTGTGGGATATGTATGGAGACCTCACAAAATAGAAGACATAAACTGAAAAATAGAGTGAAGGAGAAGATTAGACTCACCGGGATCATCAATTCACTTCCACCAACACTCCAAAATAGTCAAGAAATCAAAGGATACCAATTTATGGTAGATATTGTTCCTTAGGATCGTTCTTAGGTATTTAAGGGAGAAGGAGGAGTTAAAAAACAAGATGGGTCATAAACTCACAAGGTGGCATTTTTTTAATTTTTCACCTATTTTGGGCCGAACGGTTTACTAGAAGGGTATGCCAAAGCATGATCAAGTCGTACAATAGCTAATGTCCAAAAGAGGCCAATTCAAATGATTTACTATGTATTCTACATGGTTTCTCCAAACCAGGTGTAGACTATGAAAAGGCTACAATCTGAGGATAGATCGTTCGCATGGTTTTTCCACACAGTTTCCCCTAACTATGCGCAAACCGTTCCCCATGAACTTCTATTACTAATTGCTCTTATTTTCACGTCCTGAGGCCCCAAGAACCCCCAAGCATCCACCTGAAGATAGAAAACAATTATCTCTATGTGAATGAGAGATTTAAGTCAACACTTAATCAAAAATATTCTTTATAAAAAACATGGACTATACAACTATGTATTTTGTTAATGGAATACAAAAAAACTAAAAGAATAAATGATTTAATGTGGGTATCATTTGATCTACTTACCTAATCTTCTCATTTACTCACTATAAGGAATGGTTTTCTAGTAGACAATATTGGATTACTATATCTTCATGATTTATTAAGACTTCATAGAGCACCTCGCTCAATTAGGTTTTAATCTTATCTATGATCTAAATTGAAATTATATAAATCTATATGGAAAAAATTTGATATTGAGATTCATTTGAGTACATATTATCACCCAAAAAATGATGGGTAGTCTGAGAGGACTAATTAACCATGAGAAGAAATGTTATGATCATGATCAAATAACTTTCAATGTATGGGGGAGTGGTATTTACCATTGGTAGTCTTCTCTAAAATAATAGTTTCCATTCAAGTATTCAATTTACAATATATGAAGCATTTTATGAAATGTGATTTTGTACAAAAACATGTTGGGTTGATGTTGTTGAATGGAATCATGTAGGCCCAGTGATTGTGGATGAAACATCCATGAAGGTGAATTCTATTCAAAAATATATCTTATCATCTCAATGTCACAAAACTATTATGATGATAATTGAATGAATGATTTATAATTTAATGTGGGGTATAATATTTTAGAAAGTATATATTCATTTTATGGGTTTAAAAGATTTTGAATGAAAAAAATCTAATCCATAGGTAAATTGATCCTTTTAAAATTATATATAAGAATACTATTGTGCATTTTCATTTAGAAATTACACCTAGATTTTCCAAACTTCATGATTTGTTCAATATCTCTTTGTTATAGAAGTACATGTCTAACAAAATTCAAGTATTAACCTCTGAAGGTATAAAATTGGATTCTGATTTATCATACTTTTAAGAGCTTATCCTCATTTTATACACTAATTAACTAGTGTTGAATAATCTGAGACTCTCCTGGTAAGAGTACATTGGAAAAATCAAATAATTTAAGAGAGGATGTTGGAAACAAAGGATGTTTTTATGAAGAACAACCTACAAATTTTTACGAGGTGATAATCTACAAATTTAATCGAAGTATTTTTCCAAAGATGTTAAAATGTAAAAAATAATAATTCTATCAATGGAAAATTATTTTATATATTAATTTTATATAGTATAAATCCAATAAAATCACTTGGAGAACATAATACATAAATTTTAAATTAATAATTATTCAAATACAATATATTTTTCAATGTTAAGGAACCTATAATAATGGAATAGTAACTTGGCCATTGGAATAGTAATGTAACACGTATGAATAGTAAACCAACATGTAGAATAGTGAAAACACATATGAAATTATTAACATTATTTGGTATCATGTGAATAAAAATACGGTATCATTGTATCATTGAATAAGTAAATAAATGTATTAAAATGATAATCTAAGTATTGTTATTTTGTGAGTCATAAATGTTTATTTAAAAATTAATTAATAATATAATAATATAAAATAAAACTTGTTTTTATATAATAGATTCATAAACAAAAAATTTTTTCATTTGATTATAAGATAATGTTATCACACATTATTTAATTTTTCAATGTGTTTAAAATTAGTTATAATTTTAAATTTGGTATTTTTCAAATAAATGATGTTTTTAATTAAAAAAAAAATTTCTCATATTTTAAAAATAATATTTATTTATTGGATTCAATTTATTAATTATATAAATTTAAAAATGGTTATGATTATTCTTTGAAATTATTCTAAAATAATAAAATTTTAGGTGAATAGTAAAATACAATAATGTATGATAAATGTTGAATAAATGAATTATTGAATCATAGATGATGTATGGATGATATAATCACATAATATTACACTCAATATCATTATTTTAATATATTTATTGATAATAATAACATTATTACTATTTTTGAAACCAAATTATAATCAAATGTAAAAAATATTAAAAAACACAAATCTTCCCCACTATAAGTAATACATCTCTCCAGTTTTTCTCCACACACATTAAAATTAATGACATTTTATTATTTTCTATCCATATCCAAAACCATTCCAATCCACCATGTTCTATAATGTTTGGTCTCCACAAAATACCATTTCAAATCCCCTTTAGGTGGTTCTCAAATAGAAGAATATTAGAGGTAAATCCCATTATATTAACTTTAAATTTTATTTAATTAATTTTCTTATTATTCATTACATACCTATTATTTACAAACATAAATGATAAGAATACTATATTATAAAATCCTATAATTTTATTATGTTAATTTAAGACCCATCAATAAACTCATTCTCTCCCCTCATTTTTTTTCTAAAAATGAAAACATTCTCCTTGATGTGCTGATGTACCACCATCATGGATGATGCAGATTCATTTTCCATTTCTCGATTAAAAGTGGAATATATAATAATAATTATGGTTAAAAAATATTTAATTATACATTTTATATGTTACATAGTGTTTTGGAACCGGTATATTTCTATATGATATTATTTTATAAGACAAAACTAGTTTGATACGATCATAAAGCCACCAAATTAATCATTTCAATTATATCTATTGAATAATCCTTGAATATTGATAAAAAATAATACATAATACAATTAAATATTATTAATTTAAATTAATGTCATTTAATTTATATTCTGTAGATTTATTTTTATTTTACATTTTATTTCATATATTTATACAAGTGAATCATCCATGATGGTCAGGATGCCAAAACACTGGAATGCAGAAATTGAATATTAGAAATCTTAAAAAGATAATAAATGTAATAAAAAAATTTAATATAATTCAGATTCATGTTTAAAATATTTTTAGTTAAATTATTAATGAATATTCTTTCATTGTGTCAAATATTAACTATAAGAGAAGTATGCTTTCAAGCATAAGGTGAGGGAATATACCTGAAAATCCTTTTTTCATTCAGTTTACTCTGTCTCTCTCTTTAACCCAATAATTTTGTTCTTTATTTTTATATAAATAATATAAATTATATTTATATGTATCCAACTTATGTATCTTGTTTATTTCATCATAATTTGATTGCGATGTACATGTTTTAGAAGTTTCCATTCTCAAATCATCTTAATATGAAAATATGATTTAACAAAACATCCTAATTTTTTACCCAATTTCATGTAACATCCATAATAAGTCTTCAAAATCCATTAAATTTATATAATAACTAAATCTACCATTATGAAATCAATTTTTTTTCATTTCATATATTTTATAAAATATTATGAAAAAATAAAAATTTATTTTCCAAAGGAAATATTGTCTACAAATTAAAAAATTTCATTTCTCCTAGGAATTCATCAATATGTTTATTATAGTATTTTAATATATATTGAAACCTATTTTTTATATTATGATTTATTTAGATTTAAATCTTCATATTATCATATACAATATTTTATTAATTTTTTTTTCATTAGTCTAAATATGGATTTACTATCTCAATTTCATTCACCATATTACTCGGAATGGACAGTGATTATGTTTATTATTTAGGGAATGTTTTTTATATTTCATATGATAGATTCAATATTATTGTATATGTTTATTATATTTTACCTTATTCATATGAGGAATGAATGGGACTGAGTAAGATATGGGTGGTCCCTTCTATAGCCTCTCGATGAATTAATAGGTCTCCAAAGACAAAATAGATCAAGTTTTTACCCATTATATATTGTGTCATGGATAAAGACTTAATAGTATTTTTATGATGTTATGATGTTTTTTATTCCCTCATTATGGTTTTAGTAATTGATAATCGATGTGTTTATTTGACTAGTATAATATCGATGGATGTGATTCATTCTCATGTGATTATTTTAATGGATTTAATTTATCATCATTTATTCCTGCCATGTTATGATGATGTTTATGTTTAAGGGGATGTTTTTTTAGTTATTCACCTTCCCTTATTGTTTATTTTTTTAAATCATGGCTTCTGATGTATTACTTACCCAAACTGAGCATATGTTTTCACCCATTTATTATGCTTTAGTTTTCCCTATGATGAAAATATGTTTATTATGAATTACTTTTAGGGATAATCTAATAGTTTCTGTGTGTTTCTAAGGGAGTTTCTATGTTGTTTATCATTTCATGGTGTCATATAAAGTACATTTATGTAATACAGAATTCAAAAGTACTTAATTGATCATTTCTATGGGATTATTGTGTTGTGTCTATGCTAATTTATTAATGAATGGAACCAGCTCAAAGACACTAGGGGTAGGGTCATTACAGGTATAGAAAAATGGAAAAAAATTCATATCAATACTTTCTAAAACATTGATCCTTCCTATTCTACATTGTGAATTCCCATTACGACATGAATTCCATTAATGAAATGATTTCTCATGAATTTACAAATCATTGAATTTTTCTAAAAAATTGTCACATAATATAGGATTTAGTACACATTGTGAATTCACCTATCATGATTTTAATTTATTTAATAGACTCATCATTAGTTCACATACATGTTTTGAAACTAGCCAGCTATATAGTCCATGAAATGCTAACTCAGAAAAAAAAATTGTGTTTACATACTGAACTCCATATAGTATCCCTTCTATAGATCCAACCAACACTTGATAGTTATTGGCTTCCTTCAATGAACCCTAACACTCAACCAAAAAATGACAAATAACGAAATGGGAATGTAAGAAAAGAGGCATTACATCAAATACCTCTAATTTTTTTTTCATCCTTGATAATCAAAACCAAAAATGAAAAATGAAATGTTTTTGAACAACCACACCACCATATACATATCATGGAACTCACCATACATCAAACTATACAAAAATCATAAATCTCTAATTGATACAAAAAAATAGAAATAAATTGAGTCACTTCACATCCTCATCACATCATCTCACTATGAACACCACTACTTCATATAGTACAATCTATAAACCTCATTCATTCAAAAAATTACACCACTATTCACATAAACAAACCATTATCCACACTACCAAATCCAACAACCACTATTAAAAATAACACATCCATAATGATTTGAATTATATAATTACATCTTCCTTGTCCTGATACTATATGCTTTGGGTAGCACTGAATATCCCACAATGATTTTATCACATCATTGTATAATGTGTCTCAATTAGGAATCCGGGCAACCCATTTTCAAATTTTTGATCATTATCATAGGTCACAGTATAATACAATTTAAAAAAATAGTTATATAACCACATAAAAAACATAAACATAAAAACATCAAATAATATTGGAAAAAACTACCCAAAAAAGAAAAATTCAAAATAGTTCATCTTATTAGGAACACATATGAATTTATAACTTAATAATAATGTCATCTAGGCCAAAATTCTTATAAAACACACAACCCAGTGCATTGTTTTATAAGAAACACCATATATAATCAATCCATGTTCTAAACGACATTCTATATACGTATCACATCATCTATAATATTGAACCTTCTGTATTTGATGTTTTTGGAGTCATCATAAAGATATCGATGAAGCTCAGGCACACAATAGTTGTTGTAGATAATATTATTATTTGGAAGAAGGGAAAACAGATACTCTACTAAACCAACATTCCAAAAAACTTCAAATGGACCAGTGAAAGTACTGGATTGCATATTTTCCCTGATATTTTGAACATACCAACTTCTAGGGGAGACAATAAAAAACACAGGATCTCTAATATCAAATTACATGGGCCACATCATACAATTATAATAAAACATTATCTGGTAATAGAAAACATTCATCCTAACATGTATGACATGTCCCTTCTATATTATTATTTGAAACACATTAGGACCATGAAATTATACCCCAAAAAACATTTTTACACACAATAGAGAATGACACAGTGACTCACACAAAACCTTAAACAAGTCCAACCCAATAGATAAGTGATAACTATTATTATAATAATACTCAATAAATTGAATTTTCTTTTCCAAATATCTAGTGATGTCTCATATGATTACATGTAACATTTCCTTTAGTGTATTGATGGTCTAATCCATATACCCTTCCTTATGATGAAGAAATGTAGTGATGATGTGTTAGTACCAAAATCATTCACTAATCCCTTCAAAACATGCGATGTAAAATATGAATCATGAATCATGATAATGGAGTTTTTAACATTAAGAAACAACAAAACCTCTTCAAAATACCACCTATAAAATGAATCCACAACATCTGAATCACTGATCTTTATTATGTGGGTGAATTCTTTCTGTTGATCTATAACTACCAAAATAACATCGAAAACTCCCTGATCTCAAGGATAACCTCTGATGAAATCAAAAATACGTACTTCCATTTTTTATTGGGAATATCTAAAGTATCCAAAAAATCCCACCTGGAACATGACTATAAACCATTCGCCATTATAAATCAACCACATTTCCTCAAACTATGGAACAACCATTTTCATCCCAATCAAAGAAACCACATATTCAATCCATTATACTTATTATATACTATCAGTTGTAACTATAAATGTGAGATCTGATACTCAAAATGACTTCATCATTAATTACATTAGGAACAAACCCACCTGAAATAACATCTGGTTCTGAACATCCTTTGAACATCCCTTGATATGGTCACTATATCAATCATGATCACAAATTACCTTTTATATGACTCTCCCACCTAAGAATCTTCTTCTAGGGGCATCATAGAATAATTAACTATCATATGAAATAATTGAAACTATCATCCACCACACTTATATCTAAGCTCTAGGATTTCAATTCCTCCAACAATCTTCTTACATCACTAGAGTCCAAATAATCATCCTTTCAGGATATCATGGTCAAATCATTATCCACAGGAGTCCCCTTTTATATGTTTTTGGAGATATAAAAATCATAATTTTGATGAAATTCCAAAAAATGTATTTCTATAGATTTATATAACATTTAGATAAAAAATTAAATTATGGTTTTTATTAAAAGAAGACAAAACTCTCCCTAATTATTTATTTCTACAAAAATATTAGTGAAAACAAAAATATTTCTACCTCTAAATAAAGAGTTTAATAGTTACACAGTTAGGGATGAAAATTCCTAGACCCATATGAGATAACTTATTTCTACTACATCAATGGGAATCCTAATTCTATATGGGATGTATCACATAACACCTCAATCATCACACCCTAATCATGAATGAATTGTATAGAGAACTAAACAAATTACCATTCATGTAAAATAATGCAACCTAACACCGATTATAACACCAATAATACCATTCCATTAAAGTCAAGACTATCAATAGTGATAGAAATCAAGATAAATTTTGCACAAACCTCTCAAAATAGACCAAAAAGGATGGAAAATATAATACTATTCCTCATTCGTATGTTTTACTATGGAAAAAATAATTCGAACAATGATGGGTTTAATAAAACATTATTCATAGATATGACATACTAGTGTAAATACACCAATCATGTAATGAACAGACACCTAGAAAACATTATATAATGTTAGAATCATCAAATAATATATAATATGGCATTGATATGTTCTGAATGCTCCTCCTATTATTTGGTGGATATGAATATTTCATCAACCAATATGGCTCTGAACTAGACCAGGAATTCAAGGAACACATTTTTCATGAGACCTATGAATGAAGTATGTAAATTAATTTTATCAAATGGCTTGATTAAAAATTACATGTTCCAATACCTACATATGATGGCTATATTTATGATGCATTACCCCTTCAACCTCAACTAGTGATATTTATACCACATGTCTGTTATAGTAAACCAACTATTTCATCTCAAATAGTTGAGAATATAATCTATCCATAGAGGTGGATAAAGACTCATGAGTTTTACTTGATTCCACATCTGATAGTCTATACATAGCCTAAAACTACCATCAAAATTTTTAAGAATATTACAGGATCACTCAATGAAGACACACACGGGATAAAGAAATACTTCTACATCAAATAATATATTTTAATCCTCAAATACCATGGATTTATAAGTTTTATATGAATAATAGATATTGAAATTAAAGAATAATCAAGCTACAAATCATTCCCAAACACAATATCATATAAGGGGTGGTGTAATAATTTTCCTTAAAATAAAATAAAAAAACTAACAAAAGACTATTTGAACCTCCACCATCCTACAATCCACCTATTATATATATAACATAAAAATTACTGGAATAATGGTCTCCACATGTATATTACCTACCTAACAACATTTTTTTCAAATGATAATGATACACTAACAATCCTCATCTATGAACACTAACCACCATCAAAAGAATTTGATATCAACATAAAAAATATATAATTATTTATTATATGTTTGACATAGTATAGTTGAATCTCATTTGTTAAAATAACCTCATAGGAAAGATGTGGTCTCTTAATTAGTCTAAACCCGCGACATGAATCAAACTTGATTTACAAACATCCAACTAGCCTAGTCAAACCCATGAGTATAATAATCCTCTCTATGTATATTACATTAAAATAGACTATACTGGGTACAAAAAACCATTCTGAATATCTTGAATTTAATGAGTAAAAAATAAGGGTAGTTGACAAAGTAATAATAACATGAATGATTTTAGGTCCCTCTAGAACTATTTTCCCTATTGCTTACAATTTACCATGCCCAGTTCAGATAACTCTACATTAGTATGCATCCCTTTGAACACACTCATTTTGGGACCCTCAAATTGGGAACATCATAATATCTATCTTTTGTTGTTCTACCTCCCCTCGATAGAGCATAATCCTGATACCTCTACTATTGAAATTGAATATTGTGAAACTACTTCTAAAGACGGGAATATTCATAACTGCCTCCACCACGCTGAGATACAAAACTACTAGTCAGTTGTTTGAAAAATTTATATAAACTCTATATACAAATAAATCATTCTCGATGTCCATTGTATAATCATAGATATCACTATCCCCAAGAGACTAGAATGTAATATTCTGATATTATCTATCTTCTAATCAAAACCATGACAGATATGGAGCTTGATACCTTCAATTAAAAACACATCTCTTTGAGAACCCCATATTGCTCTATAAGCTTTGAAAAACTCTTCATGAGTGCATCCACTCGAGCACACCATACATTTATTGATTATAAAAATACATTCGAAACATAACATGAGTAACAACATATTTGATCTAAATATGGAGCACTTCCTTAAGATTCCTTTCATGATACTCTTCATTTGTAAAATTCTATAGGTAATGCCTTGAATATTGTTGAACATAATTCTGAACTCTTGAAATGAAATAATCCCCTATAGAAGAGAATGAAGCTCACGTATCTACACTACCATCATGGTTGATGAAATAAACTATCCTTATAACTCAATTAAAAAGTCAACCCATTAAAATACTTCTTTGGTATTCCCACCCTGATATAGAATCCATCATTGTCATATAATTCCTTGTATTATAAAAACTAGAAAAGCGAACCATTACTCCAGTAGGGAATAGATAAAAAAGATGGAAATCACTTGCTCCTCTAAGAAACTCCATATCTCTATATCAGAAACACTTCCTTGGTATATTCCACAGTCATAATGATAAAATTCTTGCAACATCCTTGGACACTAAACATCCTATCCAACCTTTTAAGTCATACAAAAAGAAACTTTATTATCATTTTTAAACTCAACATCACAAAAAACACATAGATGGTCCCCTATAGACATTCATAAGAAACGATATGAATTTCCTAAGGTATGTTTCATAGATTGTAATAAATATAAATTTAATTAATTTTACCTAATTTAAAATTTTATTAATATCTAAAAAAACTAATTTAAACAAGAATAAAAGTATCCACGTTTTATGTACCACTTGTAGTTCACTACCATAAATTTTGATCAACTAAATATGGTTGTTCAATAATCTCATTGTCTATGAACGAGATTTCGAGTGGCCCTAAAAACTCATATCATTGTTATTCAACCTAGAATATGTCATGTAGCAAGTTCTAATATATCAATTCTCATTTATAAAATGAAATAACAAAATTTACTAACTCCAAACAGAACTCAATCTCCCAACCATCACCTTTGGTACAACCTTGTAATGATCCCTTCCCACCTACATATACAACAATGATTATATGGAGATAATAACACCCAATTAATACTTAATGTATTCCACATATTGGAAACATGAAATATTGTAATATAAAAATACCATATGTGAGATTCATTACCCACTATAATAATATTATTATAATATAGGACGAATTAAACAAATGAACAGCCCAGAAAAAATATAATATAAATCCAAAACTATATCAATATACATATTAACAAACTGATATAGTTAAAACCCTCCATAAGTAAAGGACCAAAGACAAAATCTAATGCAGAAACACAACATCTATCATAATGACCGGGCTTGAAATATTCAATGTGGTCTATGTTATCATCTTGGAAATCTAAAGTTCACACAATATATGTTGGGTGAGCATTCAGGTATAGAACAAAATAAAAATAATCCTATGCTGGAATTGATAATGAACTATAATAATGAACACATTAGAATCAAATATAACCAAATTAAACCTAAACATTTCAACTAATGATTTTCATCCTCACTATGGAATGATTCCTAAAAACACATCCAATTATAGTAAATTGAGTTTATGTATACTAATAAAAAGATAATCTAGCCGACTTTCCAACTATGTTTCCAACCTAACAACCCAAAATCATATGTCTCAAAACACTTATATGTTCAATAAAAAATATTCTCACACCCCACAAAATGGTTATGATGGAATCAACCAAGATTACACCAAGAACAATCACCAAACCCCAACTATCATCCCCTTACTTGATGGGTGTTCTTGATAACCACAGGCTAGTGACATCACTCGTGCATCAACTAAAAGTAAGGGGATGATTTCAACCATCCCAATTAATAAATAACAAAATAAATATGTACAAGACTCGAACAAAAAAGTGAATGTCTAAAATAAGGAGTATTTATTACAGAAAAGTGGAAACTGAAAAATCCATACAACTCGATTGTATATATGTAATATCCATGGTAAATTTCCAATAGAAAAGGATGAATAAAACAAATATAGCTAATCCATTTCATCGTGTGGAATCCACCAAACATCATCCGCTTATCTACCCAGACATAGTTGAGAAAAACCTCACCACCTCACTCTAGATTTCTTGGGTTCTTATAATTAAAGGACATAACTGAGTTTAGGTACCACAAATGGGTTACATATGGTGTCTTATACAATAGACCAGTATAAACCAACATAGATTTTTTATATCATTTCAATGTACAATATTCTAAATATTCTCAACAATGAGTAAAAAATGGAATGATAAAAGTTAAATAGTTTATATAACAAAAGCATTTTTAATCATTTTCCCTTTTACATAGTTCCAAAATAATACTTCTAAAATATATTCAAATAATTTCACATATATAATAGATGTTCATTTCAAAGCATGTATGACATATCATATCAGATCTATATAGTAACAACCAATGTATACTAAATCATTATGTGGTTCATTATATGTAAGTCTAGTAAGAACAGTCCTATAACATCATTGAAAATTTTGTGCATCATATCTCTAGACATATACATGGTATCTAGTGAGAATATTCCATCCCATCATATGGATCTCGTATCATTTCTAACAAGTACCTATAACAATAGACCTAGTGAGTAGAGTAACACCTCATTAGTAAACCCATATAAAGTATCAATGGATGAGGTCTATAACTACACCTTCAACCGAATTTCCCATGGATTATCATGATATTAAATATCAATATAATTTCATGAAAAAAATTCATTGAAAAAATTTTCATACACCCATTACAGTAATCATTGAAATAAAAATTTCATTTAGAAAAACTAGGGGAAACCATATTTTTTAAAAAACCCATTTCTTCAAAAACAATTATATCTTTACAAATAATTTGTATAACAATTCATAATAATAATGAAAAATAGTTCATCAAATATAGGCTTTCCATAGAACCACATACCTCAAAATAATTTCACTCATGACTACAATGGGATCCATCGACATATCAGAATGAAAAAATAATAATGGGTGCCAATGAATCAATCCATATATGTCAAAATAATTTACTCAAGATATAAGGTCAGGGTATAAGATAAAACAACACATACCTAAAAAAACTCATACGTCTCACCCTAAAAATAATTACTGTTAACCTATAGAGGATGATTGGGTAATGGATATAGATAGGTAAAAGAAGATGGAAAACAACACGAAATAGATAAATTAATGATTACATACACATAGGAACGTAGTGCAACAACAATAAAGTCCAATCTCTGGTTGAAATGATCCACAAGGATAGATGATCCCAAAAACCACCTAGGAAATATCCTAGGTATCCAAATAAAACTCTTCCATCAAATGAAAAAAATGTATAGTGGGGTTAAGACCAATAGTCTTGAAACATTAATAGTGTAAAACCCTTCAGATTATTGAATTAAATAATGTATATGATATATCAAATAAGGTTTCACCACAAATTTAAAAAAACTATTAAACATTTCATGTTGTAAACCAGATTCAAGGGATGTTAATATGTTAGGATATGTAACAGTTTGTGAAATCCTATTTTCAATTGTTTCACTTCGTGTAACTATGTGATGATGTAATATTTCATATCTGGATGATTCAGTAGAAATATTTTAATAAATTCAATAGGCTCATCCATAAAAAAGGTAATTTTATTTAAAGCTTTTACATTTATATATAATAACCAATAATTACAAAAATAAAAAATCTTCGAATATTAGGACATTTTACCTAGAGCATACTATCAGTAATTGAAGGATCCAAAATGGGAAAAATTAAATACAAAAAGTAAATAAAAGTTTAGAAATATATTTGATAAGATAAAACGATTAAAAAAACACCCCATAAAAATACATTCCATATTCATGAAGTTATGTATTAGAATATATTCTTGAAATTGGTGAAGACACTAATCCCCCATCTAAAACTCGTATTAGAGGGATTATGATGGTATTTCCTAACATGAGATGTGTATAAAAAATCATAAATACCCATCGAATGATCTATAAATTCCAAATTCTATGAAAACTCAAAAACCCACTAAATGATATCAGATGGTCCAATATATATCAAATTCATCTTCTTCTATTTTCCATGCCAATGCTGAAACTATTGAGGGGAATCATTAATGAAAACATATTCACCTATGGAAAACTCCAAATGAAGATGTTAATGAACTACATACAATTTTTATGGACATTGATTTGTTACCATTTATTAATGTATATCCAAAATAATCATTTATGTTTGCTGAATGAGTGTTTTTCATACATGGGAGGCCTCACCCACTTCTTGCCAATAATGAGGTGACATACATTGGTGATGAAATAAATTATTTATGTGATCAATTCTTATCTATGACTAATAATTCTCATAATTATAAATCAAAATATCTTAGATGGATATCCCCTGATCCACCAAAACCCAAATTCTTATATTTATCATAACCTCTAGTATTAGAATAGAATGATCTGTATATAAATATATTTTTGGATGGTATTCTGTACTCTACCTAATCTGAGTAACCATCACCACCTAAAAAATCTTATTGAAATATGTTGTAAAAGTAGTGCGCTAATTTGAATCATTAGAACATTGATCCCCATGTAACTTCAAATACTCATATACATACATCCTTCCATAGTGTTCATCATTAGTATAATCCCTAATACAAATTAGAGGAGAGGAAATTGTTAACCATTGAATACATACCATGAATTAATTACTCCCTTGGTTACACATTGGTCATCCAACAAAACTTTCCAGGGAATCCTCATCCTATTTTCAAATTGACATCAATAGTGTATGTAGAGACATTCAAGGATTTATATATAATTAATTACATATTGGTTGGTGATATATTAGGACACATGATCTTTAATGTTACACATCATACCAATTAAATAGAATTATCATCTCATATAATAATAAATATTTCCAGTTCCCAAATGCATGGCCCATGAAAAAATTTGATAGTAAAACAAAATTGAAATCTTCAATGATGATGGGGTTAAAAAATCATCCCCAAAACAAAAATTACAATTTAAGTTAAGATATCAATAGTAAATATTCTCCTCATTTTATAGTGTTTATTGAATAACTATAAACTCAACATCATACTATTTATACTATATAATTGACTCACGGATATGTGATTATAACTGAAAAATGGCCAGCACCATCCCAAAAACATATTCCTAAAAATCCAGGTGAACCAAAGAATGGTTACCCATATAGGATTAATCCTTCTTAAATAATAGAATATATTGTGATAGTAATTTATTACATAGTTTGGCCTGAATTACATTCTCATTCCTAGAGGTGTAGGCTATGTCAAAGTTGTTCATATAATTGAATTCCGCCCACATAATATATCTGAGATTCAATTCATTTTGAGAAATGGTATCCCTCTTAATCATATGGTTTGAAATAATGTGAATGCATCTGCAAATATAATGATAGTCAATAATTTATGTTATTTAAGAACCAATGATAGATCAAAATCATTTGTGGGGTACAAATTCATAGTAATTTGAAGTTGGTGAGATAATTAAGAAACACATGATCATTCATCATATAAATGATGAAATATCCCAAGTATTCTTATGAGGTAAATTTCTTTTGTAGTTCAACTCATCAGTTAAACCCTAATGAGAGTAAATTTTCAAAGAATTGGAGATTCGGTGGTGTACATGGAATTTTTATAGCACAAAGCCCCACTTTAGTTAGTAAATTGTTGTGCCGTATGGATATTATAAACCTTTTGGAATATGTTGCACATATACTACATATAATGTTATGGTGGATTATGTGGAAGTGGGTAATTTCTAGTTTGATGAATCATTGGAACCTGAGGTTGATTCTCATGTGTGAAGTTTTAGTACTTTGACAGAGGCTCTGTGCATGTTCTCTAAATGCGGTTTCAAGGTGTGTATCATTACACAAGGAGGACCCTATTAATGAAAGTATTTGCATCAGTTTAGAAAATAGTTTTTCCAAAAATACTTCCAAACAATGAGACCATGTGTATTAAGAAAAAATTGATGTTTTTCCTTAGAGAGTTTAAATCATAAACCCTATTTTTGAATCATATTATCCAGTGATAGAGGGATTTTTCTCCCATTTTTTCTATTTTTGAAGACTACTCAAGGCTTTTTACCCAATAATTCATCTAGGCTCAAATTCATACATTTTTTTTGGATTCACACTACTGCGTTCTTCATTCAACATTTGTTGTTATTTTTTTTATGAACATAATTCTTTATATGATAAATAAATTTCCTTATTTATTTATGTTTTGACCATTATTCATTTTTATCTTGGCCATTACTGAATCATAGGTCGATTATGGATGTGTTCACTACTCATAACAAACAGTTGGTAGAATATTCCTTCCTCCATGGTTTTTCATTTTATATACACAATTGAAGATGTAAAACATGATACAAATTGTAATAGATAACCTAAAATTAAGTAAATGCTTGAATTGAATGAATTTAATATTTTTTTATGTTTCCCACAAGTACCTTTTTTTATAGAGGTTTTTTTCCCCAACACGCACCACCTGTGATGTGTGTTTTAATATTTTCCCCTAGTTTTTCCAACCCATTGGGAATGTGTGAGCTCACCTAGCTAGTGTGAAATTTTTTAATCTATATTGAAATTAAATTTAGATTATAAATGATTGTGGATGTTTCCTTTATATGTGTGGACATGATGTGATGTTTTCATATTTCTAACTTGAAAATGTGAAACTGGGATAGATGAGATCATGAAATTTGAATGATTGTGAATTGGTGAATGAATGTTGTGATGAATTGATTGTGGTAGTGGATATCATGGATGTTCCCCATGGATCCTGATTCAATTGGATTCCATGAAATTTTATACTCTATTTGTATTTATATTATTTTGTATTCCTTGATCAAATTTAATCCTTGGATCAAGGTTTTATATGATTTAAAGGGAATCTCTACCATTGGATCCAGCTTGATTAGACTCGCATTGGACATGATATCATGAGGCGGTCCTTCAACACCACCCAATACATTCAAATAATTATGTCAATATTATTCTACAAGTCAACATGGATTCCTTAGTGTTCTATATCTTTGATCTTCCCCTTCTTGGTATGATACCTTGGATTACATGAAATTTAATGATTTGGATACTTTAGGATTAATAGATTACATGGAATGAATATTGTTGAATTTGAATATGCTTCTAGATATTCCTAGTACATGTATTGAAAAAATGTTGTTTTATGGGACTCTATAACACATATTTAATTATCCTATAAAGAATCCCTTGTTTTATATAACTTAATTATTATTTTAATGGGAGTCATGTATGGGTGGAAAATATCACTATTTAATTTATTTACTATAATACAATTGATATATGACATAATATGTTTTCATATCACACAAACAAGATTTTTTATATAAACAATTTGTGCTGGACAAATGAGGTTTATCTCACGCCCGTTTTGGGCTTTCATTGAGTAACCATAAAAAATTCAAGGATACTGTTAGGGACCAGGGAATGTTTCTTCTATATGATTCTTGTTTTTTCAATTATTAGTATAATGGGAGAATAGGTTAGACCAATGATAGTGATGAAACATGGGATTATTCATTTTGTTCATTTGTACATTATGAGGAATAAATTGTACTATAATTGTGTATACCTATTTTTCTAGTGGTTAGAGTCACGGAACGTCATTTTTATTTGATATTTCATTTAGAATATTTCATTTGTTACTGTCTTTAACATATATCATTATCTGGAGGGTTTAATGCTTCCACTATCAAATGTTGAGATTACTACTAGTGGGATACACTATGATATAAGGGAAAATTATCCACATATACACATCTAGGACCCCACTAATAGTCTGTAACTTCATGTGTATAGCGATGTGAGCATGAGGAAATGTGACCTACCATCTCAAGGAACCATTTAGTGGCTCTTATATAGCTACTATAAAAATTGGTATCAAGGGTTATTATTTTCATTCATTACTATATCCATACAATATATAGGTATTAAGAAGTGTTTTTAATTTGTTAACGATTTTCGATTGGGAGTTTCTAACCCATATATTGGTAAATGCCAAATTTCATGAATTGAAAAATTCAATTTTGTGGATTTCTTATGTTATAGATGATTTCATTCAAATTTTTGTTGATTAAATTTATATGTAATTTTATTATTAATATATATGATATTGTATAATATTACTATTTGACATTGATATGAGGGTATGGCGTATCATGCATCATCATATTCACCTGTTAGGATTCACATCCCATGAATTATTCCATGCCATATATGATTAATTTCATAACCACATTATGTTTCTATGCGGGCCTTAAGTGATATAATAGTTTTTGTTAAAAAAATTTTAATGTAATGTAGAAATATTATTTATATGTAGAGTTCCTTTTGAGACCAAAAAAATGTTTTCATTAATATGCTATAGTACACTTCCATTACTGTCAATTATAGCATGTCGAGTTTAGAACCATTGTACACTGTGATCGGAACATATAACGGATTGGATTATGTGGATTCGAACATACTTTCATTAGGTGTAAGGTTTATTAAGGTTTAAAAGTGCTGATCCATTTAGTTAAACCATTAATAGAGAAGTGTGAGTTTTAGTTGAATTAAAATGAATTCGAAATAGAGGAAGTTTATAATGTTAACTATACCCAAATTTAGAGTTGCTAGTAGGAAATGTATTTTGTTTTTTATTTGGTAGATATTTTTAAACAATTATATATTTAGAAATAGGAAAATTGTTATTTATTTTTTATTGGAAAGAATTGACAAGTCCAATACTTTTATTTTTGACTTGGTTAATCCATTATTTTTTTTAATGGAACATGTTTGGAACTATAGAGACATGACACCACCTAATCCTCCTGTCATGCACCATTAGGGTGGTGAGAAATATGTTTTCTAGGGGTTTTCCATGGGATATGTTTAGATCCCCATATATTATATGTTTTAGAACTAGTTATTTTACCAAAAATGGTTATTGGTTAACATTTCTTTGATCGTTTTATAAACATTAATTATAGAATTCAAAAAACCCCATACACCAACTTGTCAATTGATGGGATGATGAGTGTGTTACACCTATAGAATACACAAAATTTTTGGAAGGATGGTTTTCCACAAGGGTTTAAGTTGCATATTATGATTGTGATATCAACTTTTGAGAATTTGGAGACACCACCCGAAGTAAAATGACGCTCAAGAGATATATTCTGATGGGAGTATATAAGAACTAATTGGATGTTTTAAACTAGAAAGAAACACATTGAGATATTGTTTGGATGAATTTATAACCATGTTTTTATTTTTTATTTTATCATAGGACCCTTATTTCTAAAAGGGCCAGTGATTTTATGTGTCCATAGTAGGGCACTAAAATTTTAATAGAGTATTCAAAACTCTTATATGAGATTCAATGATTTGCAGAAATGTATCTTGATAATGATCCAACTAGGGATATATTATTCAAGCTTGATACCACTAATTCCACTCAATAATATATAATTTTTTTCATTTGAATACTATTACATAGATACAAATATTGTGATTATAATTGAGCAGAACAAGATGGAATTTTGGAGGGGTGCAGTTCATGATTGTGTTGTCTCTCGGCATAGTCATTCAAATTCCAGTGGCAGGAAGCATAACATGGTTTCTTCAATAATGAGTAGTACTTGATATAATATTAGTGATGGTAGAATTTTTAGGACCCCGAGACACAGTGATAGGGGAGGGGTGAATCATGGTGTCAAATGTTTCTTTTAATATGATGGATCTTATTCCCACGGTGGTAGGAACATGTTAAACCTGTATGATAAAAATGATCAGAAGGTAAAAATTTACATGTAGAGAGTCGACACGTCACTTTTTACTTGGTTCCCCACTAAGGTCTACGTCTAAAGAGCATACTCCAATAGATTTTCAGTCGTACAAAATTCCACTAATCTTCACTAGATGTAGGTTACAAAGGTTCGGGAATAGTCACTATGTCCCAGGATCACATCCTTTACAAAAGGTTCAAGATTAGATCACTGCCTCCCTTGGATCACTTACATTGACTCCCCCTATCTCACTACCCTTGGCGAAGTCCCACTTAGTTTATAGAAATGAATGAATCTTCATCATCACTAAATAATAAATCCTCTGTTGTGTGTAGATGATCTATTGTAGTCCAACTCTCGACTATAGTCTAATCTCACTTCCCACAGAGAGTACCATGAAATCTCTCAACTTTCACGAACCTCAAAAACACCAGCATTTTTCTTTACTTCCTGGCTTGCAAGTCACCTCTGTGGAAAAAATTTGTAGCACAAGTCTCACCAACCCAGTTTAACGACACCTCCTTTGTCACGACCCGTCCTCGGGGCCCGTGTCGTGACTACCCCAAGCCCTCCTTATATAGGCCAGGGGCTGGTGACTAGCACCAAGGCATAAATTCCTGTAACAAGGGAAGGAATTTCCTTTGTAAAGTAAACAAAAACCACAGAGCAACAAACCAGTAGAAGCAAACACTATGTAAAAACTGGGTACAACAGTAAGTGCGGAAAAAGTAAGTGGGCCAGAATACAAACCCAAATGAAAAGTAAAGTACAACTCGAAATAGAAAAACATCAACTGAAATTGAAGCCACAACATCGAGCCGTCCATTGGAAGTCCCACCTGAAGGGTGAGTACATATGGACTCCATAGCTCCTAGGGTCCAACCGTCTGCTCTGAGTACGTCCCGCCTAGTGGTCCACCTCCGGGTACCGTCCTCCTCTATTAGCCTCAACCACGATCAGCGTTGTCAGTCGTCTGCAACCAACACAACGTAGTGCGGTCAAAGCCCGTGGAGGGGTGAGTATAAGCTACTCAGTAGGGACCTCGATACCCCTGAATGTGTCCTAGAATCCACAAAGGATAATCCACAAGGAAATATACAATCACAAAGAAACATCCAACCCTACATAGTTATTTTCCCATGCATATACCTAAGTCATCAATTCCAGTTCGGCTCAAACATCCGAGCTCAAGTACAACCCAGTCCACACAGGAAAACAAAACATAATCCACACAGGATAGAAAAACACAATCCACAATGGAAAGAAAAACAGGATTCAGCTCACACAGGTATACTTCTTCATATGACGATAGAGATGATCAGATATATCCACTGATTCTTCTTTGACATCGGACCCACAAAGGATCGATAGTTACTAACCTCCCAAATGACCCACAAAATATTTGACCCGCGTAGGATCGATAGGTAACTAACCCACTCAATGTCCCACAAAGGATCTGACCCACACAGGATCGATAGGTAACTAACCTCGGCAAAGACCTACACAGGATCGGACCCACACAGGATATATAGGCGCTGGCCCACACAGGACCGCTGAGCGCTGACCCACATAGGATCGGACCCACAAAGGATTTGTAGCACTGATCCATGTAGGATTGCTGACTGTTGTAGTCGTCACTGTCGAATCCAATGAGGATCTCTGTACAGTCGTCGTCATCGAAGTCGTAGTCGTAGCCAACTCTAGGGTTCCCGCACACATCAACCTCGTTCGTGAGGGTCCGCCCCATGAGCCGAGAGGCTGATACATCAACTAACACATAGTCCAGAGTTGATTTATCCAAAATTTCTGTATTGTCAACAGGAACTCAACATCACAGACGGCGCGTCAATCGGACACCCGGTCTGAGAGTTATTGGCTTTTTCATCCCAGTGGCTCGGTTGGTTTTTAAGTCAAAACCAACCAAACTGTACTCCACCTGCATCCAAACCTCGGGCGGAGTAAGCCAAAAGATCTGTCTCACTTTGAGGATTCCATCAAAGTCGACGACATGTCAATCAGACGTCCGGAGCTCAAGTTATAAGTGTTTCCGCTCCGAGGGCCGGGTTGGTTTCGTGTACCAACCAACCCGGCCGAACCCAACGTTTTCTGAAACCTTGAGTGCGATATACCAAAACGACTGTCTCGATCCAAGGATCGCATCGCAATTGACGGTGCATCGATCGGAGGCTTGTAGCTCATGTTATGGGAAAAATACTGAAGAAGATCTGGTATTAAGGGGTTCGGGCCCGGGCCGACCCGGCCCGATACCCCCAGGGTCAACCCGCTTGGGCGCGGCCCGGTCTGGAGGACAAGCCAGGCAGCCGGCCCAGCGCACGGCGCACTGGGCGCGCTGGCCAGAGGTTCGGCCGAATGACCGAACCATTTCGGGCAGGGGGCGCAGCCCCCGCGTTAAGTAAACCGCGACTCCTTAATGGGGCCGCTTCATCCGGTCAGCCGGGGGTTTCGAACCCCCGGTTCCTCCACGGTCTGGTCGGCCCGCTCCGGCCTGTTGGCTTCTACCGCCACGAGATCGGTAAGGCTAGTCCCCTTGCTCTGACGCCGGTGGCCCGGTACTGGCCGCCGGTTCCCCTGCTCCACCACGGCCCGAAACCGGCCGCGGCCTTCGTCCATTCGGCGCGGCCCGACGGCGGCGCGCCCCTCTGCCACGGCCCCGCTTCGGTCACGGTGCCTCTGAGGTCCTCCGGCATGGCACAACGACGCATCGTCTTTTGTTCAACTTCTACGGCGTGGCGCGATAGCGCCGCAGATTTATTGTTTCCAACGGCGCGGTGTGACGACGACGCGCTTCTCCGCTCTTCCTTTTACAAAAATTCATGTAGTTCTTTGGAACTGCATCGCCTTGATCGCCGCATCAATATCAACAACCAAAAATAGGGGAGGAGTGTTGGCCGTGTTCGTGCGGTCCGACCTCCTCCCGTTAATACGATAACAGGCGGTTCAATTGAAAGGAGGATAATGACAGAGATAAACACAAGAAAATAAACACCTACCTCAATGTTGTTGTCACACGAGCGTTTTTCGCGGAATTAACTGCCGCGAAAGAAGAGGTTCACCACAGAAGAAGAGGATCGTCGGGGAAGGAACGTCGCGGAAGAAGCGTCATGGAAGGAGAATCGTTGGCGTCACGGTACAGGGCGTCGCATCGTCGTTCTCCGAGGGTTCGACATTCTTTGTCGCCCTTCGTCGGAGGGTGGCTTTTTTCGTTGGTTACGATGTGTTCTTCACGTTCTTCGCGTTCTTCAGTGAAGGAGGAAGAATCGTCTCTTTTTCTCACAATGGATTAACACAACACAAACCCCAACCATAATAAATTAAGCCCTCCTCTTATTTTATTATCAATATAAGAATTTGAAATTCAAAAGATAAGAAACGAACAATTAATTCGAAAAATTAATTGTAACAATTTAAATGCCCAATTTAATGGGGCATTTTTTAACTAGAAAAATGCATGATTTACTTTCATTAAAGAGGAGGTTTGCGGGTGCGTTACATAGGAGGGAAGAAACAGTGGGGCTTGTGCGGGCCCCACCTCAAAAATATCCTACCATGTGGGTAGGATATTGTGGGTCCCACCTTATCCGCTTAACTTAGCTTAAGTGACTTTAAGTGAAATAAAATAAAGTGCCGCACCACCTTTATTATATTTCATAACATAACCCCAAAAAATAAAAAACAACGCCCGAGAAAATGAAACTCCATAAAAGGAACTTCTAAGAAAATACTCGTGCTGCGATTCCATTGGTGCCCTCAGAATTTGATTTCAATCACCGGTTCAAAAGTTATAAAACCCCGCTCGTTCGATCACTGAACGTACCCGAGCTAAATTCTGGAAAATGATTCCGGGCATACCGGGCCTCAGAATCAGGTGCCGTCGGAAACTGTGCTCTTCTAAAATTCCAAAAATAATTAAGAAAAAAATTTCCCTGAATTTTACGGGTGTTTACATCACTCCCACCTTAGGGCTTTACGTCCCTATAATGATACATCATAAACTAGGGAAACAAATGTGGGTACTGAGCACGCATCTGAGCCTCCCGCTCCCATGTTCTCTCCTGGAGGTTCACGTGCTGCCATCTGATACGCACTAGAGGAATCGACTGTCCACATAGGACCCACTTCTATCGATCCTCAATATCCACCGGAATCTCCGCAAAAGTCGCCCCATCATCAACGTCCATCTCCCCATTGTCAATGATATGGGTCGGGTCATGCACATATCTTCTCAGCTGAGATACGTGGAAGACGTCGTGAACTCGGTGCAATTGAGGTGGTAGATCCAGGCCATAAGCCACCTCTCCAATCCTGCTGAGGACCTGGAATGGTCTGATGAATCGTGGAGACAACTTGCCACCTCGGCCAAATCTCCATAACCCACATCGAGGTGAGACCCGCAAGAAGACGTGGTCGCAATCCTCGAACTCCAGTGGCCTCCGCCTCCTATCAACATAGGATTTATGCCAGATCTAAGCTATCCTCATCTGCTCCTGGATGATCTGGTCCTTCTCTGTCGTGTCCTGGACCATCTCTGGTCCCCCAAGTGCTGACTCCCTAGGGTCTGTCCAGCACAGCGGTGATCTGCAAGGTCAGCCGTACAACGCCTCATATGGTGCCATCCCGATGGTGGAGTGGTAGCTGTTTTTTGTACGCGAACTCCACCAAGGGTAGGTGGTCCTCCTCGATGTGACCAAAGTCGAGGACACACATGCAGAGCCTGTCCTCGAGAGTCTGTATGGTCCTCTCCGTCTGACCATATGTTTGAGGGTGAAAGGTGGTGCTCAAACATAGGTGCGTCCTGAAGGCCTCCTGCAACCCCTTCCAATGCCGGGATGTAAAGTGAGCATCTTGATCGGAGATGATAGATGAAGGAACACCGTGAAGCCGTACAATCTCATGAACGTAGAGAAACCCCAAGCTCTCCACTATGCCCTGCTCTCTGATGGGTAAGAAGTGAGCCGACTTGGTGAGTCGGTCGAAAATCACCCAGATGGAGTCGTGACCTCTGGAAGTGTGTAGATGTCCAGTCATGAATTCCATACATATCCCATCCCTCTTCCACTCTAGGACCTCTAATGGGTATACCAATCCTACTGGTACCTGATTCTATGCCTTCACCTGCTGGCAGGTGAGGCATTGAGAAGCGAACACTGCCACAACCTTCTTCATGCCCGGCCACCAGTGTTATCATTTGAGATCCTGGTACATTTTCACCAATCCAGGATGTACCACCAAAGGGGAAGTGTGAAACTCTCTCAGCACCTCCTCTCGTAATGAAACTAGTACCATGGTATGTTCTCTGAAAAGGATGTCGTTCTCTTCTCCAAAGAAGAAACCATCAGGTGTTTGGCATGAGGATATCTGCGCATGTCGCGTCTCACAGTCAGCGCCCCCACACTCTGCCTCTCTGACCCGCTGCAGTAGTGGAGGGGTGACTGTGAGATACTGAAGGATGGCTGATCCATCTCTACCCATGAAGGATATCGGCAAAGTGGATAGCTTCTATGTCGCCTCCTCAAGTAGTTGAATTCCCGTCCTCCTGCTAAGAGCATCGGATACCACGTTCCCCTTCCCAGGAGTATAGACTATCTCAAAGTCATATTCCTGTAGGAACTCAAGCCATCATCTCTGTCTCAGGTTCAGGTCCTTCTGAGATTCGATGTACCTGAGAATCTGATGGTCAGAATAGACTATAAAGCACTCGCCCATCAGATAGTGTCGCCATGTCTTCAGAGCGAAGACCACTACTGCTAACTCCAGGTCATGGGTAGCGAAGTTATGCTCATTCAGCCTCAACTGGCGTGATCCATAGGCAATCAAGACCACTCCTACATCAGGACACATCCGAGTCTTGTCCATGATGCATCGCAGTAGACTACGTTCCCTACTCCCTCCTCTGGCAACCTCAAGATAGGTGCCCTGGTCAATCTCTTTCTCAGCTCCTGGAAGCTCTACCGACATCTATCTGACCACACAAAGGGTGTCCCCTTCTTCTTAAGAGATGAGAGTGGTGCCGTAACTCTGGAGAAGTCTGGCACAAATCTCCGGTAGTATCCAGCTAGTACCAAGAAACTCAGCACCTCCATCACCCTCTTGGGTGGCTCCCAAGCTAGCCCTGCCTTGATCATTGTCGGATCCACCACAACTCCCACCTCAGATATGACGTGCCCCAAGAAGTGGACCTCACGTATCCAGAATAGACACTTCGAGAGATTACCATAATGGTGGTTCTCTCGGAGTGTGTCTAGTACAACCCGCAAGTGGTAGGCGTGATCCTCCTCAGTCATCGAGTAAATCAAAATTTCATCGATGAATACCACGGCAAATCGATCGAGGTATGGCTAAAAGATCCTGTTCATGAGGCCCATGAACAATGTGGGAGAATTGGTTATGCCGAAGGGCATAACCAAGCACTCATAGTGGCCATACCGACATCTGAAGACAGTCTTCTGCACGTCATCATCCCGAACTCTGAGCTGATGATAGCCTGACCTATGTTCTATCATCGAGAACCACCGCTCTCCCTTGAGCTGATCGAAGAGGTCATCAATCCTCAGTAGTGGATACTTGTTCTTCACATTCACCTAGTTCAGGAGATGATAGTTGACACAAAGCCGCATGCTCTTGTCCACCTTCTTGGCGAACAATATCGGGGAAGCCCTGGGTGAAACACTGGGTCGGATGAATCTCGTGGCCTGCAAGTCCTCCAACAATACCCATAGCTCTCAAAGCTTAGCGGGGGCCATCCGATACGCTGGAATCAATATTGGGGCTATCCCGTGGTACATGTCAATATAAAAGTCTACCTCTCTGTGAGGAGTTAGTCCTGGAACGTCGTCGGGAAAAACATACGCATACTGATCCACCACTGCAGGAAAACAAGGACTCGACATGTCAACTGCTCCTAGGATTAGGCTATCCAACTGATGAGTGATGGGCTTCCCTCTCCTCTGCGGAAGTCCATCTTGTGCTACGAAGGCTCCCTTCTCGCCGGTGAAGGTGAACCTGCTCCCGCCGGTGCGCACACATCGCACCTTGCGCCTAATACATTCAAGCTGAGCATGGACTGTAGATAACCAATCCATGACCAAGACGACGTCGTAAGGCCTCGATGCCACTACAAGAAGATCCCAGCCGAAGATTTTGCCTCTTAGAGTAAGCTCACACTACCGACACCAGTGTGTAATCGTCGAGTCTGCTGCCGTAGGAGTCTCTAGCCGTAAGGATCGAGCCAATGCCTCTATCGGAATCACCGAACTCCGAACAAGGGCAAAGACTATGAAATAATGACTCGCTCCTGTGTTTATAATAACTGCAGTAAGGGTGGAATAGGCACAGATAGTACCTCGAATCATCTTCGGCATGTCGTGGTCATAGGCCTCTGCTTCCTGGAGTTGTGCGTGTCTCTGCCCGCCAGCTCCCTGTGGTCGGGTTGGACCTCTTGGTGGTGGTGGTGGTAGATCCTCGAAGCGTTTCCCACCACCTACTGCTCGGCCAGCTCCTCTGCCTCGTCCGCTTGCTCCCTGTAGACCACCACAGTCGACCCTCTGCCTCTGCCTGGGTGGTCCCTCAACCGTCTACTGCTCCTCGGCACGGCATGTCGGGCAGTCAGGAGCCATGTAGCCCTGCCCGCTGCATGTATAGCACTTCCTGCCTCTCTAAATACTGGCTCTGTGGTGTGTGCCCCACACTACTCAGCCAGTGTCCTGAGGTCCTCTGCCTAATGTTCTGGTCTGCCTGGACCAATGAGTCATCCGTCGACTACCTACTACAGAAGACTCTGCTACCTGCTGCCCTGCGGTAGGTCTCGCTGCTGAAGCAGGCTCTGCAAAGAATCTCTCGATCAAAAGGGCTCTCTCCAGTACTCCTGCCTGAGTCAGAATTCTAAGGGAGATCAGTGATGCCCTGATATCATGTCTCAATCCTTGCTCAAAGGATCGGGCCTGGAAGAGTGGGTCCCTTACCATGACTGTCGAGTAGCGCGATATATCGGTAAATCTCGCCGAGTACTGGGCAACCGTCAAGCTACCCTGCCGCAGCTGTAAAAGCTCTTGGATGCGCACCACACGGAGGGTGGATGGGACGAACTCCGAGCGGAATAGGCTCGCAAAGTCCGTCCAGAGGAGAGATGCCTCATCGTGCACCTGGATCATCCAGCTCCACCTTCTGCCTGCTTCCGCGTGTAGTAGGCTCGCTGCGAGGATCACAATGGGGTATGCTAGTGTCCTCACTAACCTGAAAACTCATACCACTGCCTCCATCCAATCCTTGGCTTCCTGGGGGTCTGTCTCCCTACAGAACCTAGGTGGTCACGGGCGTTGAAACTCGTGCATTGCACTAAGGCGACGTGCATCGCCAGTGGCTGGGGATGGTAGCATCGGTGGCTCGGCAGGTAGCGGTACCGACAGCGCCTCTGTTATCAAAGGGCCCTGTACCGAGGCCTTGTTGCTCGGTGGGCTGTCGTCACGCACAACTCTCGGAACCCTAGCTGGCTGCCGTTGTGGGGCCATCATTAAAAGAGACAGGTGTTCCATGGTCAAAAAAGTATACCTGGTGAGCTAACACAAAGTAATCACAATGAAAACTTGAAACACACATGCAATCAATGTTTTCGTGCATTAAGTCAGATATCAGAAGTAAGGGTCCTGGTGTACAGATACTTCGGCCGCCGCACCGACACTGGACTCCCTAGACTGATAACCACACCCAATACGCTTAACACTATTGCTTCTCTTAGAAAAAGATCAGAGTCCAAAGTTCTACAGTAGAACCGAACTCCTCTGATACCAATTTGTCACGACCCATCCTCGGGGCCCTTGCCATGACTACCCCAAGCCCGCCTTCGATAGGCCAGGGGCTGGCGACTAGAACCACGTCATAAATTCTGGTAACAAGGGAAGGCATTACCTTTTTAAAGTAAACAAACACCACCGAGCATGCAAGGAGTAGAAGTAAACACTAAGTAAAAACTGGGTACAATAGTAAGTGCAGAAAAAGTAAGTGGTCCAGAATACAAATCCAAACTGAATGTAAAGTACAACTCGAAAGGGAAAATAGCAACTGAAATTATATCCGCAACGTCGAGCTGTCCACTGGAAGTCCTACCTGAAGGGTGATTAAAGATGGCCTCCAGAGCTCCTAGGGTTCATCTGTCCTCTCCGAGTACGTCCCTCCAAGTGGTCCACATCCTGGTACCGTCCTTCTCCACAAGCCTCAACCACGATCAACGTTTTCCGTTGTTTCCAACCAACACAATGTATTGCGGGCATATCCCATGCAGTGGTGAGTATACGCTACTCAGTAGGGACCCCAAGACCCCTGAAGGTCTCCCAGAGTCCACACTGGATAATCCAAAAAGGAAAGATACAATCACAATGTAACATCCGACCCTACTTTGGTATTTGCCCATACATATACCTAAGTCATCAATTCAAGTTCTGCTCCAACATTTGAGCTCAAGTACAACCCAGTCCACACAGGAAAACAAAACGTAATCCACACAGGATAGCACAATACAATCCAAAAAGGAAAGCAAAACAAGATTCATCTCACATAGGTATACTTCTTCGTATGACGATAGAGATGATCAAATATATCCACTGATTCATCTATGCTATCGGAACAACAAAGGATCGATAGGTACTAACCCACGCAATGACCCAAAAATGATCTGACCCACACAGGATCGACAGGTAACTAACCCCCGCAATGACACAGAGAGGATCTGACCCACACAGGATCGATAGGTAACTAACCCCCGCAAAAACCCACACCGGATCGGACCCACACAGGATCTGTAGGCGCTGGCCCACACAGGACCGCTGAGCACTGACCCACACAGGATCAGACCCACACCGGATTTTTAGCACTGATCCACATAGGATCGCTGAGTGTTGTAGTCGTCGCCATCGAATCCACTGAGGATCTCTGTACAGTCGTCGTCATCGAAGTTGCAGTCGCAGCCAGCTCTAGGGTTCCTGCACACAGCAAGCTCGTTAAGGAGGGTCCGCTCCACAAGCCAAGAGGCTGATACATCAACTGACACATAGTCCAGATTTGATGTATCCAAAAGTTCTGTATCGTCAACAGGAACTCAACGTCACAGACGACGCGTCAATCAGACCCCTGGTCTGAGAGTTATTGGCTTTTTCGTCCCAGGGGCCCGGTTGGTTTTTAAGTCAAAACCAACCGGACTGTACTCCACCTGCGTCCAAACCTCGGGAGAAATAATCCAAAAGATCCTTCTTACTTAGAGTATTCCATCAAAGTCGACGGCACGTCAATAAGACGTCTGGTGCTCAAGATAGAAGTGTTTCCGCTCCGAGGGTCCGGTTGGTTTCGTGTAAGAACCAACTCGGCCGAACCCAAAGTTTTCCGAAACCTTGAGTGCGGTATACCGAAACGACCGTCTCGATCCAAGGATCACATAACAACTGACGGTACGTCGATCAGAGGCCCGTAGCTCCTGGTATGGGCAATGGACCAAAGAAGGTCCGGTATTAAGGGGTTCGGGCCCGGGCCGACCTGGCTCGATACCCCCAGGGTTGGCCCGAACTGGGTCGACCCGTCCCAGGTCCGGGTCAGGCCCGCTTGGGCACGGCCCAACCCGGTCGGCGCGATGGGCGTGCTAGCCAGGGGTTCGGCCGAACGACCGAAACGTTTTGGTCTGGGGGCTTAGCCCACACGTGATGTAAACCGTGTCCCCTTAATGGGGCCGGTTCGTCTGGCCAGCCGGGGGTTTCGAACCCCCGGTTGATCCACGGTCAGACCGGCCCGCTCCGGCCGGTCGGCTTTTGCCACCATGGGACCAGTAAGGCTGGTCCCCTTGCTCCGACGCCGGTGGCCCGGTACCGGCCGCCGATTCCCCTGCTCCGCTGCGGGCCAGAACCGGCCTCGGCCTTCGTCCGTCCAGCGGGGCGCGACGATACCGCGCCCCTCCGCTGCAGCCCCGCTCCGCCCGCGGTGCCTCTGAGGTCCTCTGGCGCGGCGCAACGGCACCGCTTCTTTTGTTCATCTTCTACGGTGTGGCCGACTATGCCTCAGATTTATTGTTTCCAATGGCGCAGTACGACAGTGTCGCGCTTCTCTGCTCTTCCTTTTACAAAAATCTGCACGGTGCTTTGGCACCGCGTCGCCTTGCTCGCCGCATCAATATCAACAACCAAAAAGAGGGGAGGAGTCTCGACCGTGTTCTTGCGGTCCGACCTCCTCCTGTTAATGCGATAACAGGAGGTTCAATTGAAAGGGGGATAACGATGGAGGTAAACACAAGAAAATAATCCCCTACCTCAACGTTGTCGTCTCACGAGCGTTTTTCGCGGAAGTAACCGTCGCGGAAGAAGAGGGTCGCCGCGGTAGTAGAGGATCTCCGCGGAAGGAACGTCGCGGAAGAAGCGTCACGGAAGGAGAATCGTTGGCATCGCGGTACACGACATCTCATCTTCATTCTCCGAGGGTTCGGCGTTCTTCGTCTCCCTTCATCGGAGGCCGGTGTTCTTCGTGGGAAACGATGTGTTTTTCGCGTTCTTCGCGTTCTTCAGCGAAGGAGGAAGAATCTTCTCTTTTTCTCCCAAAGGTTTAACAAAACACAAACCCCAACCATACTAAATTAATCCCTCCTCTTATTTCATTATCAACATAAGAATTTAAAATTCTAAATATAAGAAATGAACAATTAATTCGAAGAATTAATTGAAAAAATTTAACTGCCCAATTTAATGAGGCATTTCTTAACCAGAAAAACACACGGTTGACTTTCATTAAAGAGGAGGTTTGCGGGTTCGTTACATATTAGTGAAGAAATGGTGGTGCTCATGCGGGACCCACCTCACAAATATCCTACCAAGTGGGTAGGATATTTTGGGTCACACCTTATCCACTTAACATAGCTTAAGTGGATTTAAGTGAAATAAAATAAAGTGTTGCGCCGCCTTTATTTTCAATCTTAACTTAACCCCCAAAAATTAAAAACCACACCTGAGCAAACGAAACTCCGGAAAAGGCGTTTCTATGAAAATATCGGCGCTGCGATTCCATTGGTGCCCTCAGAATTTGATTTTGAGCACCGGTTCAAAAGTTATAAAACCCCGCTCGTTCGTTCACTGAACGTACCCGACCTAAAATTCGGAAAATGATTTTGGGCATACCGGGCCTCAGAATCAGGTGCCATCGGAAACTGCGCTCTTGTAAAATTCCAAAGAAAATTAAGAAAAAAATTTCCTTGAATTTTATGGGTCTTTACATCCTTCATCCAATCCACAGTTGCTCGCCTCACCGTCTTTTATGTCCAAACCACCTGGGATGCGTAACCAGCAATTGGGACGCAAGTTGCACTTGCGCGACCAAACAACCCTGTGTGCGATGAGAGATCTAAAAATCTACTAGCATTGTAATTCATTTCAAATGAAGAGGGGTCCTCTATTTATAGTAAAACAGGACACCCTGCACGGTGGCACACAAGCCTCCTCTCGACACGCAAGTTTTGGGGCGCAGCTCCATCCGCCCTAGCCTCTGTCATGAAACTCACTTGCGTGACCCAACTAATTCTTGTGCGACCCTCTTTCATATTCCATATTTTTAATATCTAATCATGATAAAAATCTGGCGCACAACATTCCAAACCTCCTAGGTATCGCCGCAGAAGTCTCTTCATGGCGCGTATGTCACTTGTGCGACCAAACCAATACTTGCGCGACCCTCTCTCCTTTGCCATATTTTGAAGTATTATTCTTTAAAAACAACAGGCGCTCAAGTTCCCAAGCCTCCATGTAGTCAGTGGGAAATTCCCATTTCCAAACAGAACTATTTTACCATTTTTTCAATTTGGGGGCCCAGAAATTTGGTAAACACTGGAAAACAGTCCCACCTTCAATAATGTTATCAGCTTGACCTATATGAGCACTTTGCTAGTTCACATTCTGAACATCCTCTGAGGATTTACAAAAAACACATACCATTCTCCAATTCATGCATAGATGACCAGGGATCCAACAATCTCCCCCTTTGGGTTTGTTGGCAATCAGTAAACAGATTCAAATAGATCACCACCATCCACATGAAAACCAAAAACGAAAGAATCAAATCATCCAACACTCTAACTCTATGTGAGAAATGCTCGGTGTATAAAAAAAGAGATTGACCTTGAATTGAGTTCTTGTCCAATGTATTCCTTCCCATCATATCAACAAAATTGAATTCTCAATGTTTTACAAAGTTTCCCAAAAGCATTACATGTCTGAATTTATTTCTTTCTCCCCCAATGAAAATAAACCCAATTATCGTTAATTGTACATTGTTCATCCCAAACCACACTCCCCCTGGATAGTATCTCCCCCACAAACCTCCTTATGCATTCAGAGGTGGATGAACACTGAGGATCAACAGATGCTTCATAAACACACCCGTTGACAGTGGCTTGGTCAGGATATCATCCACATTCTCATTAGTTCTCACTTGATCCATTCTAATCATGCATTGTTCAACATTATCATTGATAAAGTTATACCAAATTTCAATATGTTTTGTACTAGAATGCTGAACCAGATTATTCGTATGAAGAATTGTCTTCTTGTTATCATAGTAAATCACCATCAGTTGCTTCAACTCATCACCAATATTTGTTAATTGGTGCTTCATCCATACCAGTTGAGTTCATGCCTTTTTGGTAGAGATATACTCAGCTTCAACAGTTCTAAGAGAAGTAATCTCTTGTTTCTTTCTCAACCATCCAACACATCTATTCCAAATATAGAATGGTCCACCACTGGTGGAATTTCTATCCACAACATCTCCAGCCCAGTCAGCATACGAAAACACTGATAATTCACAATTTTTTCTTGCATCAAAGTATAAGGTACAATTGTGAGTACCTTCAATATACCTCATGATTATTTTTACTGCTTCCATATGTTCCTCCCTTGGATTACATTGAATTTGGGCCGCTAGAAAGGTTACAAAGACAATATCTGGCCGTTTTGCTATCAGGTACAGTAGGCTCCCAATTATCCTCCTATACATAGTGGGATCTACATAGGTCTCATCATCATGCTTCCCATGTAAAGTTCTAACTTCAGTCAGAGTTGACATTGTTTTGGAGCCTTTAATATTAAACTTCTTCAAGTAGCTCTCTTTCATAATTTTCCCTAGAAATGAATGTGTAATCCTTCTTTTGAATCACATGTAGCCCCATGAAATATGTGATCTCACCAATCATAGACATTTCGAATTCTGATTTCATGTGATTGGAAAATTCATCCATTGATTTCTACCTGCTTCCAACAAATATGGTGTCATCAACGTAGACTAGAACCATGAATTGATCTTTTCAGGAATTCTTCTCATATATATTGTGATCAACTCCTCCTCTTTTAAATTCCATCTTTTTTAGATAAGAGTCCAGCTGGGATTACCACACCCATGGTTCATGTTTCAAGCCATAAAGTGATTTCATTAGTTTAGAGAACATTGTTTCATCAGTACCAAGAAAAATACCCACCAGTTGTTCAATGTAGACTTCTTCTTCGACTACACCATTTAAGAATGTTGTCATGACATCCATAAGATTTACTTTATAACCTATTTGGAGAGACCTGCCAAGGAACAACCTGATTGATTCCAGTCTAGCCACTGGAGCAAAGGTCTCTTCAACATCAACACCTTCAATCTGGGAATATCCCTTACATACCAGTCGAGCCTTATTTCTGATAACACTTCCATGCTCATCAAAATTATTCTTTAAGATCAATTTTGGACCAATAACATTGTGACATTCAGGTCTCTGGACAAGATCTCTTGTGTGATTCTTTTCAATCTGATCTAACTCTTCATTCATGGATTTCACCAAAGATTCATCCTTTGCAGCATCTTCAAATTAGGATGGCTCTACAACCAATATAAATTCAGATTGTGCGTTATTCCTCATCCTCCTTGTTTGAGTGGGTGCACTCCTATCCCCAATTATTTTAGATGGATCACTATCAGCTCTATGATTTCTCCTTTGTAGTTCAGTTTTATTCTCTCCAGCCATAGTTTCTTCTTTAGATTCTTCTTCTAAGTCAACATCATCATGTGACTGCTAAGTGTTTTGTACAGCTTCCTCTATTTCTTTATTTTTATTTTCTCCACCTTCACATTCTTCCTCACTTTCTTTCACATCAGCATTTGACGTCCTTGAATAATTTTTGGTTTTATCTTCAATTATCATAACATCACTACTTACCAAAATCCTTCCTAATCCGTTGTTGAAACACTTGTAGGCTTTGATGTTCATTGGATACCCAAGACAAATTCCATCATCAGCATTGTCACCCAAATTACATCGATCTCCTTCTTTGTTTCGGATGAAACATTTTCTTCCAAAAACACAATAGTATTTAAACAAGGGATTCCTTCAATGATAAAATTCATATGGTGTCTTCGTTTCTCCCATATAAAGCCATGTTCGATTCTGAATTTGCACTCTAGCTTCAACAGCTTCCTTCCAGTAATGGCAAGAGATACTGCTCTCAATCAGCATAGACCTAGCCATTTTGTAAACCTGTCGATTTCTATGCGTAACAACTCCATTTTGATGTGGAGTTCTCACAAAAGTGACATCATGTTGTATCCCATGTTTCTCTAGGTAGTTTTCAAATTCAATGGTCGTGTATTCCCCTCCATTTACTGATCTTAACACTTTGATTGTTTGTCCAGTATCATTCTCAGCAATTCGACAATACATTTTCATGAAGTCAAGCACATGTCGTTTCCTATGTATATCCATTACACGTACCATTCTGTTGTAATCATCTATGAAAAGGAAGAAGTACCTTTCTCCATGAGTTCTAGAAACATTTACCAGGCCACATACATCTTTATGAATGAGATCAAGAGGATGTGATGCCCTTTTCTTCTTTGGCTGATATGATCTACGGACCAGCTTCCCATGAATGCAAGAATCAGATGATTTTTCCCATTCACATTTTAGAATGGGGAAATATATGACTATCATCAGCCTAGATATATTTTCCTTTTCTTGTTGGTTAATGTTACCGAGCCTTCAATGCAACAATTTTTTTTCTTCCTCAACAGAAAAATAGCACGAGTTCACTTTTCTATCCACCAGATATAAGTTTCCATCTGTTCTACAGCCTTTCATAAAATTAATCCCTATTTGTTCATTTATAGTGCATCCTATTTTTTTTTATGTTACTATGAGCCCTATGTCACAGAGTTGACTCTAACTAAGGAGATTGTGATGTAGACCATCCACATAAAGAACTTTAGTCTTCTTAAGATCTCTATTGGCGAGAGAAATATTCCCACTACCTTTAAACATTAAAGCACCATCATTACCAAACCATACTGTTCCATATAACTTATTTTTAATGTTCTTCAAAAGGACATCATTTCCCATCATATGATAAGAGCATCCACTATCAAGAATCATGGTGCTTCTTATCTTTGTATCTTTGAGGGATACTTCTGCAAGATTGGATTTCTCGATCTTCTTTATTTCTTTCCATGAAATGCTGGATCGAGTAAAAGATACTGATGGCCTTCTAACACTTTCCTCCAAAAAATCTGATTCCTCATACCCATAATCTTCTTCCAGTGAAGAGAAACTATTTTTGAGAATAACACCATCAGGAGGGTAAAAACTGTCCAATCTCGGAGATTTGTATGAATTTCTCATGTCGTACCTCTTCCAGCAATACATATCTTTATGGACAATGATAGAACAATGAAAACAGCAACCATAGAAGCTATTTCTACTATAAGATAGAGGATATGAAATCAGTATCCTTTTTGACATCCCAAATAATCCCTATTCAAGTAGCTTCTTCCATTTTCTAAATATGACATGGGATGACGAAGATTGCCTCAGAACTGACAATTCATGAGGGGAAATGTCTTCTCAGTTAAATTTATCTTCATGCCTTCTTCCTTGGGAGAATGGTTGGACTGCATGTTATTTTTTAATGTTTGAGGATAATCATAAGTTCTTCTTTGAGTTTGGATTGAGGGTTTTCATTTCAGAACTTCAGGCTACATTTCAACATGTCTAACTTTCATCTTGTCTTTCTTTTGGCTCTTTTTACTTCCAGCAGTTGAAGGATGAGCTTCACAATCAATTCCACTCTTTTCCATGCATGCAGATCTTTGATCACTCAAGATATTTTCACCCCCAACTGAACCACTCTAGGCTCTTGCAAGTAACTCTGAGTCTGAGAATCTTCTCAAAATGAATTTTTTTCTTACCGTCATTTGTGGTTGATCGACACTCATGTTTACTTCTAATAATAACAACTTCTTCCTCAAGAACCTCAACAGTCATGGACTTCCCTTCCAGTCTGGATGTAAGGTCATTTATGACATTTTCTAGTTCTTCAATTCTATGACTCAATTATGTAATGTCTTCTATGATTTCAAGGATTGAAGATTTAACTCTCACTAGTTATTCTAGTCATTCAATTTCAGCTTCAATATCATCCACATATTTTAATGATTATTTCACTATTTCTTTCCACTTAATACATTTCATAGATTTTTTATGATGATTTGAAACGGAATCCTTAATTTTCATCTTGGGATCACAATTATGAGTCATATGATTGTCTCTGTCATTTTCGATAGAGTGTTCTAACTCTTCAACAGTAGCCATCATGGAAGCATGGTTTCTAGTTTTAAATTCATGTTCTTTTTCTTCAAAGAATTTAATTTCATATCTTCACAAACAAAACTATTCTTTTGTATCTTCTATCCATAATTGAAGTATCCCTTTTTGGAAAACCTTTTCCTAGGATTTTCAATTTCTTCTGCTTCACTTTCTTCATCATTGAAATTTCTTTGTCACTGAGATGCAATGTGCCCAACTCTTCCACAGTGAAATTATGCCATAGGTAACTTACCTTTAAACATACCATTTCCCTTCTTCAACATCTTGGAAATAAGAGAAATAATTTCTTTTTCCTCATCATCTTCATCACCACTATCTTTTGAAATTTTCAGTTTGTCTATGGATTTGAATACCATTTCCTTGCTAACATGAGTCGTAGCTTCTTTGGGATTGACTCTCATTTCATATGCCACTAGAGTACATAGAAAATACTCAAGAGATTGTTTAGACAGATCTATTTATTCAAGGGATGATACCTTTGCATTGTACATAAGAGGAATTATTCCCAAGATTTTCTTTATGATATCAATATCCTTTATTTCCTATCTAAGACCTCGAATTTCTCCCACTACATTTGTGATTCGATTGAACAATGAATCATCATTCTCATCATGATGCATCTTTAGATTATCAATCCTGTTGTGCAGGACTTGATGTTTTACCAATTTCACATTGTTGTCTCCTTCATAGAAATTTTCATGTTTATCCAACATAGACTTTGCTGAGGTGAAAGTCATCACCTTTAGATAAATTTGATCAGAAAGAGCTACAGTGATAGAATTCTGAGCTTTAAAATCTGCATCAAGAACATTCTGGTCTGTATCAGTCATATCCAGACCTTTTGGATCAGTAACATCTATTCCATGCATAGTATCAAAGTGGACATCCATTACTAGAGATATTATATGTGATCTCATTCAGTTCATCTAGATCTGGAATTTACATCCATCGAACAGAGGGACTCCCCTGACATTGAATGTATTCTCCATGACGTCAAAGGACAGATTCAACACTAGCAACCTGGCTATGATACCACACGTAGGACACCGGGACACCCTGATAGAGGAGGGGTGAATCAGGGTGTCAAATTTTTCTTTTAATGTGATGCATCTTGTTCCCACGTTGGTAGAAACTCATTAAACATGTATGATGAAAATGATCAGAAAGAAAACATTCACATGCAGAGAGTCGACACAACACTTTTTACATGGTTCACCACTAAGGGATATGTCCAAGGAGCATATGTCGATAGATTTTTGGTCATATCAAATTCCACTAATCATCACTAGATGTGGACTACAAAGGTTCATGAACATTCACTCTTTCCTAGGCTCACTGCCTTTACAAAAGGTTCAGGAATAGCTCAATGCTTCCCTTGGGTCACTCCCGCTGACTCCCCCTGTCTCACTGCCTTTGGTGAAGTCCCACTCAGTTTATAGATGTGAAGTTATCCTCATAGTCACTAAATAATACATCCTCTATTGCATGCATATGCTATTTTGATGTTCAACTCTTTAATGTATTCTAATCTCACTTCCAACTAAGAGTACCAGGCAATCTCCCAACTTTTATGCACCTCAAAAACATCAGCGTGCTTCTTTACTTCCTAGCGTGCAAGTCACTTGTGCGGCACAAATTCGGCATGGAAGCCTCACCAAACCACTTGCGCGACACATCTGTCTTCCATTCGACACTTGTGCGACTCGCCTTATTTTACGCCCATACCACCTTGGACGCACAACCAATAACTGGCACGGAAGTTGTACTTGTGCGACCAAACTACCACTTGTGAAACTCCAACACTTGAGCGATGAGAGCTCTGAAAATATCCATGTCATGAACTACATTTCAAATGAGGATGGGGTCCACTATTTATATGAAAACAGGACACCCTACACGGTGGCATTCAAGCCTCCTCTCGGCGCGCAAGTTCCGATGCATAGCTCCATCCTCCCTAGCCTCTATCACGCAAATCACTAGTGTGACCCAACCAATACTTGCGCGACCCTCTTTCCATTGAAATTTTTTTATGATCTGATCACATAAAACATCTGGTGCAAAACGTTCCAAACCTCCTAGGTGCCAGAATAGATGTCCCTTCATGGCGCACAAGTCACTTCAAAGACCAAACCAGTACTTGCACGACCCAATTTCCTTTTCTGAATTTTTATGTTCTGTTCTTGAAAAACAATAGGCGCTCAAGTTTCCAAGCCTCCATGTAGTTGGCGCACAAGTCCCTTTTCCAAATATCACCGTTATCACCTTTTACAATTTTTAGGTTCATAAATTTGGCAAACACTGGAAAATAGCGCCACCTTTAATATTGTTATCAGCTTGAACTGTATGAGCACTTTGCTGGCACACATTTTGAACTTCCTCTGAGGATTTTCAAAAAACAGAAACCACTCTACAATTAATGCACGGATGACCATGGTTCCAACATAATAGTTGTATATAATTATTTAGTAATACATCGGGATATGATGAATCAGTTTGATAATATACTATTCATGTTCCAGACAATCATGGCGATGGCCTGTGTACAATATTTCTACTGAACCATCAATTGTGAATTTAGTTTTAGCAGATCGACTCTAACTCTATAATGAAGAATAGGATTCACAACTCCATGTTAGGATAGGACCAAGAGTAGTACTAGTCAATTGAATTGTGGTGTTTGTCATGGTCGAGGAAACCTGGAACCATATGTAATAAGAAATCATAGTGTGCCTACTATAGGTAGTAAAGTTATTACAAAGGGTCCCAGTTCAGTTCATATATATTATATACATAATTAAACTAAGGTGCATTGTTTCAAGACTTCTATATTGAGAGGTATTATCATAGTTGGTATTACTTTAGGATCAATGTATTATTGATATTGGTGAATATTAATGATTCATATTAGTATCAATTGTGGAGATCTAGAAACATCTTTTATCAATTTTATAATCATGTTATAACCTTGGATACTCAATTGGTTATAAGAATGGAAGGTTTACCCAAGTGCATGTATTTACCGTAGATAAAATAGAGTGTCACTTATTATGGGATATTTTTTCCAAAACATGATAGTGTTTTATTTCATATGACAGATGGACCATATTGTTATTGATCAAATTAATGATGATTTTTTAGGATGATGGGTAACTTTCACATCATTTGTGGTGGTGTTTTTATCACAAGGGTTAATGGGATGTTATGACAATCTCATATAGTCCAAATAATCAAAGGCTGTGTGGGATGACATATATGGGTTATATGTTGTATCTGTATGAACATGGATCACACTAGTTGGATTTTTAACCACTGTTTGATCATATTATGGTTGTTTTCTCAGTTTAGTTTCATGGTTTACCTATAGTGTTATAGGTGGGGATAAATATTGATCTAGTTCATGTAGTATCACCAGTATAAATTCTCTATGACAGGATGGCTATTACAGGGTTGTAGAATCTCAAATAGAAATAGGATGACTTGGATGAAATCAGTTTTAAATGATCAAATAGATCTCTGTTAGGCCCACAAATCAGTTTTAGAATTAGGTATAAGGTTAAAGAATAATTTATGGGAATTATTGGAAAGTGAACAAATTAATGGTCTATAACATGTATCCCCTTACAAATATAGATTAACATTTTGACCATATCTGAGGATCATGAGTTTTCTTGAAGATTGATGAGAGGTAATGATTTTACCAGGTATGTGTTAAACTAGAAGAAATACTATATACCTCATCTTGTAGTTTGTATCATATATATTATTATCCAGTTTTTCCTTTCAGCCTCATGATTGTGGTAAATGTATTCATAATGACAATGAACTGTGTTTTCAACACTTACCTATATTCATTTGTCCTTGTATTTATTAATGATACGTTAATTTATAATTTCAACTGATATTACCCTAAAAAATATTTTTATAATGTTTTGAATAAACTAAGAGATAATTATTTATTTTCAATATCCCATAGTACCACATCTGGATTGATAATATTAAACCTATAGTAATTGTTATCCTATATATATGTGTATCAATTTTCAAATAGAAGGTGGGGGTGGTATATTCATGGTAGTATCATAAGAATAGAATTGAAATAAAATGTTTCTAAGGGATAACTGTATATTATTGGAATTTTGTATTGGTCATCTAACCTTTTATGGGATTCCCTAATGAAGGGTCTCATGTTAGTATGGTAAGAATACTATGAGACGTCCTTTCTAGAGATGAATGGGATATAGACACTAGTGATAGACATGATTCTTTCATATTCTTCAACATGCTATTATATATATTGGGATGTATTAGGTATCAAGATAGGATTATTTTTTTGTAAGTTAATAGAGTCATCACATAAATCAATCATCAATTTAGGCCACAACAAGTGAATTATCCGATGGAATATCTCAAGTTATAATATTTTTTTACATGCATTGCATTGTTGGAGACATTATTTAATGGGAGAGCATATTTTGGTGTTAATCGAGAAAAAAAAACCTCAAGTATATATTTAAACAGTGTGGCCATAATCTGAGGCCATGTAGGATTTTTTAATACCAATATTCTTTTGGCATTGAGTTTTAAAAGACACTCAGGAAGGAAAACATAGCCACTGATGTAATGAGAAAGAGGGCATAAATATAGGTAGTTTAAGAGGCATGCATCGAGTGTTATCATATGGAATTATTTTTCCATAGACTCATAAAGAGTTTTATAATGGTCTCTAGAATAATTTTATATCATACATAGTATTGACTTATACTATTTTGGATAGATTAATGTTTTGAATGTTATATGATGATGAGGGATTTATCTTAAGGGAGAGTGTATAATGTGAGGAAACTCTTATTGGATGAACTATTAGTGAAGATGAATTTATTTATATCCATGGTCGTGATTGGGTTCAAGTAGGAATACATGATTATCTTATGTCGAAATTCATTTTCTCGATTTCTGAAGTGAAATATGGTGTTACGAGGATGTAACATGACATGCACTATCAAAATTTATAGTCCGGGATAAAAATACAGCTAGATAATTTTATCAAAAGTTGTTCCACCTGTCAATATGTTATGAAAAATTACTTGAGAAAATATATGATGTTATATAATTTATCCATTCCTAAGTAAAAATATGATGATGTTACAATGCATTTCATGTCGGAGTTTCCAAGGTCACCTCGTGGTAGTGTTGCTTCTTAGGTTGTTGTTGAAATTCTCAAAATTGTCACTCATTTCCTACAAATTTGGGATAAAATATTAGAAGAGTATCTTGGGAGAATTTATATACATAAGATTGTTCACCTTCATGGGGTTCCTCATACCATTGTATCAAATAGGGTTTCCCCATTTACATCATTCTTCTAGAGGAAATTGAATATAGGTTTGTGAACAGTTGTGATTCATAGAATGAAATAACACCCTAAGATTGATTTCCTATCAGGGTGCATGATTTAGATTTTTGAGGAAATGATGAGAGAATTAGTCCTTGATTTTTTGGTCTATTGGTAGTGGTATATACCCCTAGTTGAGTTATTCAATACAAATATCTATCAGAACAAAATACAGATAAAAACAAATCAGTCTCTATATTATATGCCATATTAATTTATACTATAATGGTAAATGGTAGTTGATTCATCTTTACTCATATGTCATATAATTTAGGAGAAATTAGTGTAGATTTTGTTGATTAGAAAGTGGATGGAAAGTAAAAATTCTTTATACAAATCATACACTAATGTTTGTCAACAAAATTTTGAGTCTGAAGTCGGTTTTTAGATCACTCTACATGTTTTACCATGTATTCTACATAGTTAGATCATCATAAATTTTAATTTTTAACCATTATTTTTCAATATTATCAAAAACAATTAAGGAGTCGAATATATACCCAATTAGTTGTAGTTACCTCATAGGAACCGATCAATGAGCAGAGTCTTCCATGTATCCTTGTATTTTTATCACATATACTATCCTCGTATTGATTATCCCGATGAGAATGACATAAAATTTCTTTTTTTCTTTTTATAATAATTTTATTCTTATCACTGACATGAGCAGTAATGTTCAACGAGTCTGATATTTTCATATTATACGATTTTTATGGATACAGGACCATTTATAGGATGATACATTGGAGCATGAGTTTGATATATATACTTGGTGTCCCATGTTTTTATCAAGAATTTCATTACCTCCCATGGATGGTAAATTCACGCTAAAAAATTATTTATAGTAAAGTATTGTAAGATACAATTTTTTTCTTATGAGGTATGTATATTTTTCTATTTAACTCCATGATTTTGTGTTAATTTGAGTGAATATTGTACCCATAATTGATTGGGGGTATCATAGGATTTTTCAAGGAATGGCTACCCATTTATTTGGAAAAATAGGATGGACCACACGGTTAGTTGAATATTTGTTGGATATGGTATACATTTACTAAAAACCATGTCGGTGTGGATAGTGGTGAACATGAGGGCTCATAGTTTGATTAACTCGTGATTCCTAAGGTGTAGTCCCATGGAAGAAGTTGAGGGACTTTTTAATATGCATAGAATACAATCACCAAGCTTATTTTAAAAAATTTTCTCTTACCCATCATGGTCACCCTCATGTCATGGAAGGGAACACTATTGGTGCATAGTTTTTCAACCATGTGTAAAAGTCATGATATCATGTTTAAATAAAAAAATGAAATTTTTTTCATTATTGAGATTAAAAATTATTCCATATTTTTATTTCATATTCTCTAGTGAATGTGGGTGATTCTACCCCTTTTTTGATCACCTTTTAATGCTTAATCCACGTTTTCTCCAAATTATACATCTAGGATCGTATTTTAACATTTTTTATCTTCTTGGATCCATGATGGTGAGTAATTTTTCATATTTTGTTATTATTGATTTGGAATCTTATCAACAATTTTATTTAGGTGAAATTCAATGTTCATTATTTAGAATATTTTAGTTTATTCTTTAGTTTTCAATTGATCAAAAAAAATCATAGGTCAATACCAGTGGAGTGATCTATTATATACATATTGTATGTGGTCTATAGGTTTCCATAAATATTTTTTTGTTTTGTATATAAAAATTTAGTTGTGATTCATGTCAGAATTTATGATGTTTCACATAAATTTAATTAAATGATAAAATTCAATGAATTAAAATCTATTTAGAATTTCCACTATTTTCTTTTTGTATAGATATTGTTTACTTCATCCAAAAAAATGAGGTGATTTATAGTATCTACTGATTGTTGTACATCCATAATGGAAATTCCATTGATCTCAAGAATAAAGGTATCATTTTTAAACTAAATGGTAATATATTTAAGCTGACATGAGATAATTTACCTATCAATACCCTATGATGAAATGATATGATATTATTAACTATTGAAATGGAAAATGTGGATGTTGGTTGGACAAACTCATGGAATGTTAATGATCATCAGTTGATAAATTAATTAGATGATTAATTAATAATAGTATTTGATTCGTTGGACGTTCCACATGGATCTTGATTCCATAGGATTCCACCATCTATTATAATCCACGACCGTAGAATATGGTAGGGGATTCAATGGACCTATTTACTCACTAGATTGTGATTTTTAGGTTGTTGAGGGAATCTATACCCCATGGATCCATCATTCATGGTATCACATTATGAATCCTCTATTTATGTGCTCCATGGACTCCACCAAAGAAGTTTCTTATTTATCAATGATATTATCCTTGAACTCAACATGGAAGAATTGGACTTCTATATAATGGATTTCAACCTTCGATGTTTGAAACCAGTTATTAAATGGATTAAGACAATGTGTATGAATAACAATTTATGGATTACAAATCATGACCATTGTGTACTATTTTTATGGATAAAAATTTCCATGTTGTGGGAGAAATTAATGTTTTTAGACTGGACTATATCACATTAGTCTTTTTATGCTTTACAAAAATCTTTTATTATGAAAACATGGTTATTTTTTACATGGCTATATGATTTTATATATAGGATCTAACATTACATTTTCTACAATTATATATTTGATGTATTAAAAAATTCTTTTTGATCATATAGACGAGAATTTTTATAGAAACAATTACTGGTGACCTGATGAATTTAATATAATGCCCTATTTGGGAACACATGGGGTAAACAGACATAATAATTTTATATAGTTAAGTACTAGGGAAAGAAGCCAATATATGATGCTTGGTTGTTATATTCTTTAGAGTATGGGATAATAATATCGAAATCAGCTTTTGATCCTAGATTGTAAAATCCAATGTAAATAAAGTATAATACATTTTCATATTTATTAATATTTGTGAATTTAATATTAATTTTACTTTAAATGGGATGCTATGTTTCATGGATTACCTGATATGCCACAATGGGTTTCTTTAAAATCTTACATTGAACACTAATAATATAATATTATTATTTGAAATGGTAGTTAACACCTAGCCATTGTATTGGTGGGAATGAATATAACTAACTACAATATTATTATACATGTTTGTTAAATGGTTCTAAATTTATCCAATAAATGTTATGCTCTTAAAATATTAATGAATCTAATTTTAAGCATAAATACTCCAATATTCACTAAAAGGTCGATTTACCTCATTTTGATGGAGAAACCTCATTAAATATATTTTTTGTCATTTTTATGTGATCTATTTGAAAAAATAACATTCTTCATTAGATTCGGGACTAGAAAAGTTTCTTTGGTATTTTTTTTATGAATTTTTCGGATAAAGTTCTTTTTAATGGATATTGAAAAATGTTGTATTTTAATTAAAAAGTGCCTTTTAAATCTAATTTGTTTATATGGTTAGATTATATTTTTAATTCGTTTTAAATTGTAATTATAATATATTTTTACCAATTAATCCAATTTTGGTCATGGGTATTAATTTAACATTGAAATTGTACATAAACAAGTGTCGATCTTTTGATAATTATTGTTTCTTAAAGACACGTTATTTGTTTTGACAATGGGAATTTATTTTAAATTAATTAATCAAAACATCCATGTTTTGAATTTGGTAAAATAGACATCAATTTTTGAAATCAGAATATCAATTATATCTTAGGCTTAATTTTTGGTATTTTTTTAAAAAACAAGAATTTTTTATGAATAGTGAAACCAGTTAGTAGTAGTTAAAAAAAATATTGTTTTATATAAATGAAATTCTACCAATTATGTGAATTGAATTTTGAAAATATGACATACATGTTTTTTATTAGTATGTAATATGTGGTTCAATAATATTAAAATATTTTTTGGTGAGTTGTATCTTTTGACTTTTATTTACCGCATCTAAAGATAAATAAGATAAATCAATGAAAAAAGAATTTTATAATATACAAAATTACCTAAAACTTGTTCTAACCTATTTGGTTGATTCATTTATGACCATGAGCATCCCTGGTTTGATTTTGGAACCACATATACCCACTTATTAGTGATAATGACACATTAAATTAATTAAATTAATGGAAAGTCAAAAATGACATAAACAAATATCTTTTAGTAAATCAATTTTTACATGGGGTTATATAAGTTATCTTATCATCTATAAATATTTATTGGAAATAAAAAAATACTTCTTAAATCGTGTTATTTTTTATAATTTTTAGACATAAAATAAATTATAATATTTTTGACCCAATAATGATCCAGTGTTTAACGCTTTAATAAATAATTTAAATAAATAAGATTATAAATAATAAAATAACTTCGAAAACATGTCCTATTATAATTGGAAGAATTGATTTTGAGAATTAGTCAACATATCAACGACTTTAATTTGTTTTGGATCATTATAAACTGAATATCTTTGTATAATAAAATAATATTTTCACACATTCCTAAAGAGCCCCTCCCCCTTATAAAAATCCATCACTTCTTACACATTCCAAAAACCTATAAAGCACATTGCATCATCCAAAACATAACCAAATAATCTTTATAGAACTATATCATCCTTCTAGAAGACATACCTTAGGCAGAAGTCACTTCGACAAGTTTTTTTGGTTCAAACCAAATGTAGTTAACCAAATTAAATGTAACCGTTTCTGTTAAATTTTTTTCTAATTTGTTTTATTTTACATCTCCAACCTCTAAACATTTTTTATTACATTTTATTATAAAAACAATAGTATCCTTGAAATACTAGGATGTTTTTATGAGAATAATTTTAACTACACTTACACATAGCTCTATCTAATATGTGAAGAACATACATTTCCTGTTGATGGAAAACTAACACCCCACAGATGACGATTGCTCGATTGTCTCCTATTTCCTCTCTTGGTGGCCATTATGATGGAACTGTATTTATATATGAGATATATTATGATTATGTTTTCTTTATTCTTATGTATTTTCCATTTATAGCCTACCTATATGGTTTCCAGAATGGTTAAACACAATAATTTCATTTCAGAAAGTGCGGACTTCCACCCCTTCAAAATGATATGACGCGTTAATGCCATATATGGGACATATAAACATATATTTAATATTATTATATATTATATTATACTAAAATTATAATATAACTATGTATATTTTTGTTTTAATTCCATTAAAGTACTAAATATAAATGAAAGTAGCGTTCAAGCGTAAGTACGGCTTACTGTCTCCATGAACTGTGCATTTCATTTCTAATTTCCAAAATATTATATACTGCTATAAATACATATATATAATGGATTTATAAGATGTATATGATATCTATATCAGGAATATAATTTTGGAGATAATTTATTATAGACAACATGGAAAACTTGTAATTATAAGGTGTTCATGTTTGACTCAAGTAACAAATATCGGCAAAACAACCATTATTAACATAAATTATTACATAATGTTTATAATATGGTAATTGGTTATATAAAAGGAATAATAAACTTAAAAATGGTTCTTAAACAAGTATAAATTAACAATAGTTTATTATTCAAGAGATTAAATAATGAATAGGTCAAGTCGCACATGAGCTAAGAGACTTCATCTAAAACTCCTTTCATTGATGCATATTTTGTTTTATACACGACTTTCTTTTATAAGGTGCATAAAAAACTTTTACATTCCATTTCATTCAAAGGGAATATTTTTATATGAATTTTTTTAGTAAACACCAAAAAATAATGTTTCTTTTTAATGTATGCAGTGACAACATCTTTTTTCGCCACCACGAGAATTATTTGATCTTTTGCTTCCTTAACAAGCCGTGGTGTTTTTTTGAAAAAAGGAAAATAAATACTCTACTCTTTTTACATATTATCATATTGAAAATGGTTTTGATAATGATTAACATGATAGAGGTAAATGTGAATTTCTCTCTTAAGATATTTTGGTAATATGCTGTGATGGGTATTCCAACGTAACTCCCTATATAGCTGTGATAGCTACAATGTAAGTATGATATGAATTCCAAAAGCACTTTATTATTTTTATTACTATGTGTTATTCATATATCATATGATTTCCTGAGGTAAGTAAAACTGTTTATGTTTTTATGTATTTTTTGACAAATAATTTCTTTCTTTGTTTTATAACCCTTATTTATATTTTTATTCTCCTCCCTAGTTTTGAAATTTTTTCACATAACGTAACGATGGATAGGGTCCACGATGGGATCATGTAAAAGTCTTGTTTTCTAAAACATATAACTAGACATGACACTTTTTTCACGAGTTTTTATTTTATGAAAAAATGGATATTGAGTAGAATTATCTAAATGTAATATTCATGTTATTATGTAAATGTTATGACCTAACTCTCTAAAACGCTAATCCGAAAATGATCCTCAATGTAAATTATTCATTTAATTCATGATTATGTAATGTTTTAAGTTCTGGTACTTATAGTTTGTATCTACGGTGGGTTTAGATAACTTTTGGAATTAATGTATTGCTAAATAAATATCTATAAATTAATTTATGTTAATATTGAAATGATATAGCATTTATAGATTACCATGTTGCATTGCATAAGATATTTATTTGTTCAGAATGGTTTTCCATAGATAAAATAGGGCATCAATGATTGGAAAACATCAAGAGGAAGACAACCTTCCAAATCCACAAACTAATATGGTCGAAATCGAAACTGAACAGTTTTTCATAGTGATGGAACAGTTGACTCAGGCTATAAATGGTGGTGGTGTCTATGGACGTGATTAGCCAGATCAACCACAGTAGAACATGTCAGTAGTGGAGAATTTCCTAATGCAACATCCCTCATCATTCAAAGTATCATCTAACCCTGTTCTAGTAGAACGGTGGATTAAAGCACAATAAAATATTTTTTATGTCAGGAGGGTTTAGAACATCGATATGTTAGCCTTGTTGTTTACCGTTTTGAAGGTGAAGCTGATAGTGAATAGATTGAGGCTCTTGATTGGGATGAATTCAAAGGGATGTTTCCAGATTAATATTATCCTATGGTGGATCATCTTAGAATGGAATAAAAATTCCTGTAATTGAGGTAGGATGATGAATCAGTGGCTTCTTATGAAGAAATATTCACTCGACTAGCAAGGTATGCTCCAAATTTCATACGATATCATAATAGTAAAATCAACCATTTTTACTCAAGATTAAATCCAATGTATCCAAGGGATTTAGAATCTTTTGAGTTCATAAGTTATGAAAAACTTGTTCATTGTCCAAATAAGGTGGAAAAGGAGTTTATCGATGATCAGGTGGTCATTAAAAAAATATAATTAATGTTCGAGGTGGCAGGTGAAAGGCAAGAACTCTTCAAAAAAATTCTAATGGTAAGAAACTTAATTTTACAGTTTGTGATAATTAGGTAAAAATGAAGATAGAGAATGTAATTGTAATTTTTGTAAGTGATACTGATGTGGTGAAATGGGACATAAGTCCCCAAATTTACTTGAAAAAGATCATGTTAATGTTATGACAAAATCTGATTTACAGTCATTAACATGTTTTAAGTGCAATGAAATGGGATATTATTCCAATGAATGTCCAACGAAGAACTCAACTGAGTGAATGAATCCAGAATATAAGTAGAAAGGGGTGGTGGAATCTTTTGAAACTACTTATACAGACGTTGGGATATCAATTGATGTATTATCGGGTACAATGTTTGTTTGTTCAGATTATTCCAATGTGTCGTTTGATTCTGGGAATACACATTTGTTCATTTTTGAGAAGATTTCTAGTAAATTCGGAATTCCATATCAATATATGAATTCTGAACTTATGGTAAAAAAACAGGGGGACATGTTGAGACAAAAAGAAATTATAATATCCTTATAGTCCTTATATGCATAAAGAATCTAAATTCAAACCTTATTGTTTTGCCTCTAGTATAGTTTGATGTTATTATGGGTATATATTGGCTTTCTATTTATCATTCTATGATTAACTGAATACCTAAAGAGGTTTCTTTTGAGAATTATTTTCAGTTTGTCTACAAGAATGAACCCTTGATTTTTATAACATATCTAGAAGATGAGAAATTAGTAATATATGTATATGAATTTTACCTTGGACATATTGTTGAAAAAATAAGTATTGAGATTAATAATGAATCAGTGGTAAATGAATACCTTGATTTTTTACCAGATGAGTTGTCTGGTATTATACCTGATTGGGAATTTGAATTTACTGTTGACTTAGTTCCTAATTCAAAGGAAATTTCGAATCCCCCTTATCGAATGGCTCAAATTGAAATTTTAGAGTTAATTAAGAAATTATAGGAGTTATTAGATAATGGTTTTATTCGATCTAGTACATCACCATGGGGTACTCCTATTTTTTTTGTTAAAAATAATGATAGTTAAATGAGACTTTTCATTGATTATAGAGCATTGAATAACATCACTGTTATGAACTAGTATCCTTTGCCTCATATTAATTATTTGATTGATCATCTCTAGGGAGCTTTGTACATTTAGAAAATTGATATGAGGTTGGGGTACCATCAGTTGAATGTAAAGTAATCAAACATTCCAAATTCTATCTTTATACTAGATACGACTATTATGAATTTGTAGTTTTGCTTTTTGGTTTAACCAATGTTCCTATTGTATTCATGGATCTTATGAATATAATTTCTCATGAGTTCTTGGATAAGTTTGTGGTTGTGTTCATTTATGATATTTTGGTTTTTCTAAAAGTAAAGAGGAAATTGAATGACATTTAAGGTTTGTCATTAAAACCATAATAGAAATGAAATTTTTCAGGAAATTTAGCAAGTGTGGGTTTTTTAACAGAAAATTTCTTTCCTTGGTCACATCGTTTAAAAAATTGAATAATAGTTGATATTGCTAAAAGAATAGTTGTTGAAAAATGGCCAAGACCCACAAAAATAACAGACATCCATAGTTTTCATGGATTAAAAAATTTATTTCCAGATTTTTGTTGGGTATTTTGTAAAGTTATCAAGTGCATTGACTACGTTTACTCGAAAAGGTGTTATGTTCCTTTGGACCAAACAATGTGATGTTTAATTTCAGGATTTGAAAAGAATATTGGTTAATTCTTAAGGTTTGGAACTTCCTTCCAGAAATGGAGAGTTTTTTATTTATATTGACGTTTTGTTGAATGGACATGGCTATATCCATAGACAGAACGATCAGATAATTGCCTACACATCATGTCAGTTGAAACCACGTGAGTTAAATTACCCAACATGTAATTTCGAATTAGATGCTATTGTTTTTGATTTAAAAATTTTGAGGCAACATTTTTATGGAGTAAAATTTGAAATATACATTGAACAAAAATGTTTGAAGTATATATTCACTCAAAAAACTAGAACATCATATAGAGGAGATGGTTGGAATTAATAAAGGATTATGATTTCATGATTAATTACCATCTACTGAAGGAAAATAGTGGATGATACATTATGTCAAAAAAGTAATGCTCCATTATCCATGATATTTTTGGAATGAGATCCAATGGATTTTGATTTGATGAAGTTTTGAATAGAATTTGTTGGTGCTGGAAATTATTCTTGTTTTATTTTAGGTGTCAGTGAAATCATCATTATCAGGAAGAATAATGAAAGGGTAGTAGAAAGACATTGAGTTGAAGAAAAATGTATAGTTGGTTCAGATTGGTATGTTTCCTGAATTTTAATATTGATAATGATTGTGTATTGAGTTTTGGGAAGATATTATGTGTGCCTTGTGATTTCCAGTTGAAAAATGAGTTGTTATGTGAAACTCATAGTTCTCATTTTTTAGTTAATCCAGGAAGTACTAAGATGTATAGAGATATTCGTGAGTATTACTGGGGGGATTGAATGAAAAAAATATTGTGTATTTTACTATGAAGTGTTTCAATTGTCAGTAGGTTAAAGTAGAGCAGCTGTCACCGAAAGGGATGATTAACTCTTTACCAGTGCCATGGAGGAAATGGGAAAATATATCCACAGAATTAATTGTGGGATTAACAAAGACATCTTGAGGTAATAATGAAATCTGGGTTATTTTTGATCGGTTGAATAAATATGTTCACCTCCTTCCTATTCGAGATACTTTGTCTCTACATCAGCTTTCTCAGTTGTATGTTAAAGTGATATTCAGGATTCCTAGAGTTCCCCTATCCATTTTATCTAATCATGATCCTAGTTTTGCTTATATATTTTAGAAAGGCCTTTATAATTCATTGGGTACTCAATTACATTTTAGTATAGTTTTTCATCCGCAATCAGATGAGCAGTCAGAACAATCAATAAAAACCTTGGAGGATATGCTACGTGCTTGTTCACTGGATTAATAGGGAATTTGGGACCAAAATATTTAATTGGTTGATTTTTCATATAATAACATTATACATTCTAGTATGAAAATGGCTCCATTTGATACATTATATGGAAAGCGTTGTCGAACTCCAGTATTTTGGGATGAAGTATGTGAAAGGAAAATGATGGGACCATAATTGGTAGAATAGGTGGCAGAAAAGATTCGGTTAATTCTGAAGAACATGAGAACAGCTCAGAGTAGGAAGAAAAGTTACGCATATAACCAAAGGAAGGATCTCTCATTTGATTAAGGTGATGAAGTCTTTTTCCACGTTTCTCCATGGAAAAGTGTCATGTGTTTTGGTAAGATGGGAAAATTGAGTCTGAGGTTTATTGGACCTTATGAAATCCTAGAGAAAGATAGGTCAATTTCATATAGAGTGGTTGTACTTCTAAATTTATCCCAGAAACACAATGTTTTTCATGTTCAATGTTAAGAATGTATATGCCAGATCCATCTCATGTTTTAAGTCCAGATGTAGTTCAGTTGGAAGATAATCTCTCTTTTGAGGAACAACTAGTCCAGATTCTTGACCATAGAGAGAAAGTGTTGCAGAATATGGAAATTCACTAGGTACTATTTAGTGGAAACACCATATGGTTGATGAGGCTACGTGTGAATCTGAAATTGCTATGAGGGATAAAAACCCCCATTTATTTCATAAGTGAAAAAATTACGAGGATTCCATTCCCAAAAAGGGTGAATGATGTAACATCCCAAGTAAATAAAGAATAATAATTTATTATATTTATTACTATTTTTGAATTAAATATTATTTTTTACTTTAAAGGGGATGTTATGTTTGATGTCTTACCTGATATTCAACAACGAGATTCTTTGAAATCTTACGTTGCACACAAATAATATAATATTATTATTTTAAATGGAAGTTAATGCCTAGTTTTTTTATTGGTAAGAATTAATAAAACTAACTATAACATTATTATACATTTTTGTTAAACGTTTTTACATTTATCTAATAAATTTTAGTGGATTAAGATATGAATGAATCAAATTTTGAGAATAAATATTCTAGTATTCACTAAAAGGTCAATTTACTACATTTTGATAGAAAACACTCTTTAAATCTAGTTTTGGTCATTTATATATGTTATATTTGAAAAAAAAAATCGATTCAGGACATCAAAATTAACTTTGGGTAAATTGTTTGTATTTTTCCGATAAGATTCATTTTTTAATGAATAGTGAAAATACTGTATTTTAATTCTAAAGTGATTTTTTAAACGAATTTATTTATATGGTTAGATTATATTTTTAATTGGTTCTAAAGTGTAATTAGAATATATTTTTACCAATTTTTCCAATTTTTCTCATTGTATTTCATTTCACATTGATATCGGACATAAACAAGTGTCGATCATTTAATAGTTAGTGTTTCTTAAAAACATGATATATGTTTTGACGATGGAAATTAATTTTAAATTAATCAATGAAACTTCTATTTTATGAATTTGGTTAAATAAGAATTAATTTTTAATTTGGAATATCAAATTGAGATTAGGCTGAATTTTTGGTATTTATTTGAAAAACATAAATTTTTTAATGAATAGTAAAACCACATAGTAGTAGTTAAAAAACCGAATTTTTCATTGAAATGAAATTTTATGGCTTATATTAATTGATTTTAGAAAATATAAATTACATGGTTGTTATTAGTAAGTAAAATGTGGTTCAATAAGATGATAATAATTTTTGGGGAATTCTAAATTTTGACTTTTTTTGTCGCGGTTAAAGGTAAATAGGGTAATTTATGTTAAAAATAATTTTATAACATAACAAATTACCATAACAATTGTCCTCACCTTATTCGTTGATTCATTTTCGACCATTAGCATCTTTGGGTCGATTTCGAGACCCCATATAGCCACTTATGAGTTATAATGATACTTTATTTTAATTAACTTAATGTAATGTAAAAAAAACATAAACAAATATCTTTTAGAAAATCAATTTTTAAATGGGGTTATATAAGTTATCCTTTTGACATTAAATATTTATTAGAAAATTACACATATTTCATACATCATGGTATTTTTTTTAATTTTTAGACATCATATAAATCAAATTATTTATGACACAATAATGATGCTCTGTTTATGTCACTAATAAATCATTTAAATAAATAAGATTATAAATATTAAAATAACATTAAAAACCAATAAAATTATTATTGGATGAATTATTTTCGACCAATATTCATATTATCTTCATCTTTAATTAGTATCTTACAATTACAAATCGAATATCATTATATAATAAAATAATATTTTCACACTTTCTTAAATAGCCCCTCATCCCCGATATAAAAAGACCTCACTTCTTACTAATTCATCACACCTCTCAAGATCCTTGGATAATCCAAACCCTGCCCAAATAAAATCTCACAATCCCTATCCTCTTCCTAGAATCCTTACCTTAAGCAGAAGTCACTTCAACAATTCCTTCTGGTTCAAACCAAAGGGAGTTACCCAAATCAAATGTAATAGTTTCACTTAACTTTTTTGTTTTATTTTATTTTATTTCACATTTCCAACCCAAAAAATCTTTTTATTACATTACTTTATAACAACACAAATATAATCAATATACTAGGATACTGTTATGAGATGGAATCAAACTACACTTACACAGAACCCCGTATAATGGGTAAATAACACACTGTTTCTATGGATGTCAAACTAACGCCTCACGAAACAATGATTGTTGGGTTGAATATCTATATTCAATTTTTATCTACTTTCAAAAAACCCTTACAAAGGATATATAATGTTTGATGCAATTAGTATGATTATATAGATAATGAATGTTCAAAAGGCTTGTATAGACTGGAATATTAGTCCTTGTGCTCATACCAGCATTTGGAGTCAAGGATGGTATCAAATAGACTTGTATCTTGACTTTTTAAATGAATTACAATATTCATCATAGATTGATGATGAAGATATATTGATATGATGATGAGGTCCTAGTGTAATGGGAGATTGTTCCAGGTGAGGACCCACCTCATTGTTAGACTGTTGGTGTAGAATAAATTATATGTATTCATTGTCAGGTTTGGGTTCTAGTTGAAATTTGAAAGGGATTCATTTGGATGTTTCATGCTTCAGTTTTGGTAGTGCATATATGGTTTACCTAGATGTATCCTGACTTGTACCCTAAGTACTGGTAGCTAGGGATTAAATAATATGTTTTAGGTTTGTTCATTAGGTATTCAAATTCTCTATAATTGACATTATAGCACCAGCATCTCGGGTATATTACAATAGTTATCCAAATCTAAATTGAAATGTGATGATGTGGTGATGGATTTAATGATTTGGATGCTATGTTCCCCTTGAGGTCATGTTACTATTTGTTTTGTAGTGTACTGTCTCAAAAAGGATACACATTTTCTTTTGATAATGGATACCCTCTGAGTCAATGAAATTTGGAGATTTTATATCTGTGATATTGTTAACCTTCATGATGTTCCTAGTACAATTGTTCCATATTAGGAGAGATGGATTATATATTTTTATATATAGTTTGTAGAGGTTATTGAGTACACACGTGCATCTAAGCACAATATAACTCCATCAGAGTATTGGCTCTTCATAAAACACAATTTAATTAATTAAGGACATGCTGAGAAAATTCAACCATTATTTTGGGGGAACATGGGAGAATATTATATCCCTATTTATTTTTCTAACAAAATTCTATAAATAGAAACAATACAGATGTAACCATATGATACTTTTTATGGTATGTAACACTCATAAAACATTTTATTATTAGACGTAGGTGAGGAATATTTAAATATACTTCATATCCTTAGAGATATATAGGTACAAGTATAATTGATAAAAAATGATGGCTACTGCATAGTATTGATAGAAATATCCTGATAATTTCAGGTCAATCCCCTCTAGAGTTTCTGGTTGGGATCATGTATTTTTTCTTGTTTCACTAATTTTTATAGATAATGGAATAAAAGTTGGGTTATGTCTTCACCACCATATTTCATTTTGTTAATGATTCAGTGAGAGTTTCATTAGTATCTTATTAGTTATAATTACCTCAAACGTATCATTCCATTAAATAAGTCATATATGTATCTTAGCTACAATATTATCACTTAGAAAAAACATATGTTCAACATCCAATGAATGTTGAGTTATAATTAGATGATTCTTTTGGGTATCATCTTTTTGTATTATTGATAGGATAACTAAGGTTTTATGAGTCTAGTGAGTTTATAAAGTATGGGTGATATAATATAAAGATAATTAATAGAAAGAGAATTTATTGTGGGTGGTTGATGGCAATGCCCAATTTTCTGAGATTTTTTTAGTCATTTTTATGATCCCATCGGGAATGGAAATTCATTGAATAATTTTATTAATGTGGGGTGATTGTATGATCCTTTGATAATATATTATGTATCAATTTTTTCTATTTAAATTATTAGGTTTGAACTAATATTTGTGAAATTTTAGATCATGGGAGTTTTTGGGGTTTTTGGGACATGTTTTGTCTAGGATCCACATTTTATAGAACAATTGGGTGGGATACGTGGTTAGTTGAAATAGTGTGTGAAATGATTCATAGATACTAATAGCCATGCAGGGCTGGATTGTAGGGAATATGGGGCGACACTATTTTAAGAAACATTGAAACCTATGGGGAATTCACATTTGGGATGCTTAAATACATTGATAGAGGATTAGAAAATAGTGTGTAGATAGTTTATCAAACCATGAACAATGACCTTGCAAGGTATTTTTTATATGTAGAAGTGTCTATGGTTAATGAATGGGTTATCCAACTATGTGTCCAATCCATGATAACCAATCTATTTTATGATTAATTAAATATTTTCCCATAATGAGTTTAAAATATAACTCATATATTTATTTCATCACCTCCCACGACATGTGTATCTTAATTGGCCCATTATATCTCATTTTGTAGCCAAATTTATTCTTAGAACCTAATCATCAATCCATTCATTGATTTTTACTCCATTTTTTTCATTAAATCCAATATATTTGGATACTCATTTAAGGGGTTTCATTAATCATTTGAATTCGTTTCTATAGAGTTAATTATGTGAAAAATAATTTTACATATTTCCATGATTTTTAGCAATACATATTTTTTCTCATTATCTGGACAACTTATGAGGTCTATGATATGTGAGATCTCTACTACGATGCTATGATAGGTGGTTTAAACAATTTCACCTAGGCTGGGTGTTTTATAAACCATTTTGATGTTTTTAAACATGTTGTACATTCCATCATTTCCCCTAAAATTAATAGAATGCATGAATGTAATTAATAAGATCCTTTTTATGGAATCTCACTAATAATTTTGATTTTTGGAGGTTATTTTCCACAACCGGAACAAATATTTATGTAATTTTTAGTATCCTATTCCTTTTTAACAACCTCATTTGGTGTGTGTGAGATCACCTTTCTGGAGATAGAATTTATAATCTAAATGGAATTTAATTGAGACAATATGAGATAGTTGATGTCTCCATTTGATGTGTTTACCTAATGTGTGTTTTTTACTATTTGAATATAAATTTTGGAAGTGATTTGAACGAAATAATTTAATGTGAATTATTTTGAATTAATTATTTAATTAGATAATGATTTTATTTTGGTATTGATACCTTGGACATACTCCAAGGATACAAATTCTAAAGGATTCTAGGGAAATTTATACCATAGGGGTCTCGATTATGTAGGTTGATTTTGTGGATATTCTTACTCCATTGATCATTATTCTATTGGATTCTAGGGTAATTGGTGTAAAGACCCGTAAAATTCAAGGAAATTTTTTCTTAATTTTCTTTGATATTTTACAAGAACACAGTTTCTGACGGAACTTGATTCCGAGGACCGGTGTGCCCTGAATTTCAATCCAAAGTTTAGCTCGGGTACGTTCAGTGAACGAACGAGCATGAATTCATATCTTTTGAACCGGTGCTCGGAATCGAATTCCAAGGGCACCGATGGAACTGCAGTGCCGGTAATTTCTTAGGAACGTCTTTTCTAGAGTTGCGTTTGCTCGATATGAGTTGTTTAAATTTGTGTATTAAGTGTGAGTGAAATAAAATATCGTTAAGAATTTTATTTCTCTTTTCCATGTGTTATAACCTAGGTGTAGGAGTTAGGGTGGGACCCACAGATTGTTAGTTTCTCTTGAGTGGATTAAAGGTTAGGTGGGGCCCACACGATCCCCCACCTTTTCAATTTCCTTAACTCCATAACTCCTCTTAACCCCCCCCCACTTAAGTTGTGTAACACTTCAAACTTTTAAACTTCCCTTTATTTTGGTGACTTTTCCTCTCCACTCTTTAACTATTCCAACACACCAATTCAATTAATTAAATTATGTTTTGAATTTTTTAATTGTGTCATGAGTTAATAAAATAAGGATGAGCCTTATTTTATTTTGGTTGGTTGTTGTGTGTGGACAATTGAGGAGAGAGCTCTTGGATGTTTTTATCTTCATCACGAAGAACACCAAGACTTCGACGAAGAATTTCATCACCATAAGAAGAGATTGACGTGCAATCTCTTCTCCTCTCCACAGCCGGTGTGTGACCCCTTTTTCTGAAGATCGACGATGCACCCTCTTTCGATCTTCTTCCCGTGTCAAAGAGAAGGAGATGCCACTTCCTCCTCAGATGTTCTCCATCAACATACGGAGCTTCACCTCGCGACATCATTCTCCGCGGTGAACCCCCATTCTAGCTACACTCACGTAGGGGTTATTTAATTATTTTGTTCGTGTTTAGCACTTTTTCGTTCTTAGTGAAAATACGACCAAATGCTATTGATTAACGAGAGGGGGTCGGACCGCACAAACACGGCTGACCCTCCTCCCTTATCCGTATGTTTGTTTCTTTGTGGTTTGAAACGAGTATGGCGCGGTGCCATCGCACCGCGTGTCATCGTGCGACAAGGAATGCAGGGCGCCGTCGTGCCGCGCTGTGGAAATGAACAACGACATGACACCGTCTTGCCGCTTCGGAGAAACCCGATGACACTGCGGCCGGAGCGGGGCCGCGGTGGAAGAGCACGGCGCCGTCAAGCCGCACTGGACGACCAAGGCCGCTGTCGGTTCAGGGCCGCGGCGAAGCAGGGAGACCGGCGGCCGGAGACGGACCGCCGGCGTCAGAGCAAGGAGGGGACCGGCCGTCGCCGGTCCCGTAGAGCATGAACCGGCCGGTCTGGGAGGGCCGGCCGGATAGGGAAAGAGACTGGGGTCAAAACCCCCAGCTATCCAACTGAGCGGCCCCTTAATTAGGGAAGTGGTTTCCAAACAGCGAGGGGCAGTGCGCCACCCCAAATAACTGAACAGCCAGGCCATTCGGCCGAGCTAGATGGCGTCGCGCGCCAGCGCACTGGTCCGCCGGGCCGGGCCGCGCCAACCGGGCCGGGCCACGCCAGCCAGGCCAGTCTGTACCTAGCTGGGCCAGGCCGCGCTCAGCCGGGCCAACCCAGACCTGGGTCGGGTCGACCCAGGGGGTCTCGGGCCGGGTCGGTCCGGGCCCGAAACCCCCGTTTTCGGACCCTCTTTGGTCTTTTGCCCATATCTTGGGCTACAGACCTCCGAACGATGCACCGTCAGCGGGGATGCGATACTTGGATCGAGATGGTCGTTTCGACATGTTGAACTCAAGGTTTCAGAATACTTTGGGTTCGGCCGAGTTGGTTCGTACACAAAACCAACCGGGCCCTCGCAGTGGAAACGCTCAAAACTTGAGCTCCGGACGTCTGATTGACTTGCCATCGACTTTGTTGGATTCCTCTTAGTGAGACGGATCTTTTGGCTTACTCCACCCGTGGTCTGGATGTAGGTGGAGTACGGTTGGGTTAGTTTTACCTTAAAAATCAACTGGGACTCTGGGACGAAAAAGCCAATAACTCTCAGACCGGGCGTCCGATTGACGCGGTGTCTGCGACGTTGAGTTCCTGTTGATGATACGGAACTTTTGGATACATCAACTTTGGACTATGTGTGAGTTTATGTATCAACCTCTCGGCTCGTGGAGCTGACCCTCCCGAATGAGCTTGGAGTGTGCGGGAACCCTAGAGCTGGCTGCGACTACTTCTACTACGACGACTGTATAGAGATCCTCAGTGGATTCAACGGTGACGACTACAGAACTCAACGATCTTATGTGGATTAGTGCTACTGATCTTGTGTGGGTCCGATCCTGTGTGGGTCAGCGCTCAGCGGTTCTGTGTGAGCCAGCGCATACAGATCCTATGTGGGTCCGATCCTGTGTGGGTTTTTGCGGGGGTTAGATACCTATCGATCCTTTGTGGGACAGATCCTTTGTGGGTGGTTGTGGGGGTTAGTACCTATCGATCCTTTGTGGGTCTGACGGCTTAGATGAATCGGTGGATATATCTGATCATCTCTATCGTCATACGAAGAAGTAAATCTGTGTGAGCTGAATCCTGTTTTGCATTCCTATGTGGATTGTGATGTGCTATCCTGTTTGGATTTACGTTTTTCTTTCCTATGTGGACTGTTTTGTACATGATCTCGGATGATGGAGCCGAACGAGAATTGAAGACTTAGGTATATGAATGGGCATATACCTAAGCAGTGTCGGATGTTACTTCGTGATTGTATCTTTCCTTTTTGGATTTTTCTTGGTGGATTTATGGAGAACTTCAGGGGTCTCGGGGTCCCTACTGAGTAGCTTATACCCACCCCTGCACGGGCAATGTCCGCACTACGTTGTGTTGGTTGCAGACGATGGACATCGCTGATCGTGAATGAGGCTTGCAGAGCAGGAGGGTGCATGGAGGTGGACCACTGGACGGGACGTACATGGAGCGGTCAGCTGGACCCGAAGAGCAGAGGAGGCTATCTTTACTCACCCTTTAGGTGGGATTTCCAGTGGACATCTCGTCATTGCGGCTTTACTTTTCAGTTGCTATTTTCCCTTTCCAGTTGTTCTTTACTTTCAATTTGGATTTGTATACTGTCCCACTTAATTTCCGCACTTACTGTTGTACCAGCTTTTAATTAGTGTTTACTTCTTCTTCTTTATTGCTTTGTGGTCTCTGTTTACTTTACCAAGGAAATGCCTTCCCCTTTTTATCGGGAATTTATGCCTTGGTGCTAGTCGATAGCCCCTGGCCTATGAAAGGCGGGTTTGGGGTAGTCACGGCACGGGCCCCAAGGACGGGTCGTGAGAAATTGGTATCAGAGAAGTTCGGTTCTACCGCAGAACTTGGGAATCTGATCTTTTTCTATTAGAAGCAATAGTGTTTAGCGTATTGGGTGTGGATATCATTCCAGGGAGTCCAGTGTTGGTGCGGCTGCCGACGTATCCGTACACCAAGACCCTGACTTCTGATTTCTGACTTAACGCACGACAACATTGATTTCATGTGTGTTTCATGTTTTCATTATGATTACTTTGTATTAGCTCACCAGGTATACTATTCGGACCTTGGCACACCTGTTTCCTTTTCAGTATGGCCCCACGACGGAAGCCAGCTAGGGTTCCGCGATTTGTGCGTGACGACATCCCACCGAGCGACGAGGCCTCGGTGTAGGGCCCTTTGAAAGCTGAGGCATCGGAGCTAGCTCTACCCACCGAGCAACCGATGCTTCCAGCCCCAACTGCTGACGATGCATGTCGCCTTAGTGCACTGCATGAGTTCCAGCACCAGAGACCGCCTAGGTTCCACGGGGAGACAGACCCCTAGGCAGCCAAGGACTGGCTGGAGGCAGTGGTGAGAGTTTTCAGGTTAGTAAGGACACCAACAGACTTAATGGTGATCCTCGTAGTGAGCCTACTGCACGTAGTAGCAAGCAGATGGTGGATCTTGATGCTCCATGTGCACAATGAGTCATCCCTTCTCTGTACAGACTTTTAGAGCCTCTTTCTCTCGTAGTTTGTCCTAGCCACCCTCTGGGCGGTGCGCATCCAAGAGCTTCTTTAGCTGCGGGAGGGCAGCTTGACAGTCGCCCAGTACTCAGTGAGATTTACCGATCTCTCGCGCTACTCTATAGACATGGTACGTGACCCATTCTTTCTGGACCCGACCTTTGAGCAGGGATTGAGGCACGAGATCAAGGCATCACAGATCTCCCTCATCATTCCAGCTCAGGCAGGAGTACTGGAGCGAGCCCTTTTGATCGAGAGATTTCTTCCAGAGTCTACACCAGCGCTAAAACCCACCGCAGGGTGGCATGTAGCAGAGTCTTCCACAGAATGCAGTCGACAGTTGACACATGGGTCTAGACAGATCAGACCCTCATGCAGATGACCTCAGGACACTGGCTCAGCAGTGCGGGGCACACAGCACGGAGACATTCTTTCGAGAGGCAGGCAGTGCTACTCATGCAGTGGGCAGGGCCACATGGCTCGTGACTGCCCGGCCCGCCGTGCCGAGGAGCAGCAGACGGTTGAGGGGCCACCCAGGCAGAGGCAGAGGGTCGACCGTGGCGGTCCGCAGGGCGCAGGCGGACGAGGCAGAGGAGCTTGTCGAGCAGCAGGTGGTGGGTGATGCTTTGAGGCTCTACCACCACCACCACTTGGAGGTCCACCCCGACCACATGGAGCTGGCGTGTAGAGACAGGAACAGCTCCAGGTAGTAGAGGCCTACGACCACGGCATGCCCGAGATGATTTGAGGTACTATCTGTGTCTATTCTACCCTCGCTGCAATTCTTATAGACACAGGAGCGAGTCACACTTTCATAGCTGCTGCCCTTGTTCGGAGCTCAGAGATTCCGACAGATCCGTTGGCTCGATCCTTACGGCTAGAGACTCCTACGGGAGCAGACTCGACGATTATGCACTGGTGCCGGTAGTGTGAGCTTACACTTGGAGGTGAGAGCTTCGGCTGGAATCTTCTTGTAGCGGCGTCGAGGCCTTACGAAGTCATCTTGGGCATGGATTGGTTATCTACATTCCATGCACAGATTCACTTTATTAGGCACAAGGTGCGATGGGTACGCACCGACGGGAGCAGGTTCACCTTCACCAGCGAGAAGGGAGCCTTTGCCGCATAGGAAGGAATCTCACAGAGGGTAGGACAGTCCATCACTCATCAGTGGGCTAGCCTCATCCTAGGAGCAGTTGATGTGCGGAGTCCTGGTTTTCCTGCAGTGGTGGATCAGTATGTAGACGTCTTTCCCGACGACGTTCCAAGACTACCACTTCGCAGAGAGGTAGACTTTTATATTGACCCGTACCCCGGGACAGCCCCGATATCGACTCCATCATATCGGATGGCCCCCTCCGAGCTTCGAGAGCTACGGGTACAGTTGGAGGACTTGCAGGGCAAGGGATTCTTCCAACCCAGTCTTTCACCCTGGGGTTCCCTGATATTGTTCGCCATGAAGGCGGACAGATGATTGCGACTTTGTGTCGACTATCGTCGCCTGAACCAGGTGACAGTGAGGAATATGTATCCGCTACCGATAATTGATAACCTCTTCGATCATCTCATGGGATCACGGTGGTTCTTGAAGATAGACCTCAGGTCAGGCTATCATCAACTCAGAGTTCGAGAAGAGAACGTGCAGAAGATGGCCTTCAGTTGCTGGTATGGTCACTATGAGTTCTTGGTTATGACATTCGGTGTAACCAATGCTCCAGCAGTGTTCATGAACCTCATGAATAGGATCTTTCAGCCATACCTTGATAGATTTGTCATGGTCTTCATCGACGACATTTTGATTTACTCGACGACTGAGGAGTAGCACGCCTACCATTTATGGGTTGTGCAAGACACACTCCCAGAGAACCAGCTTAATGGAAAGCTCTCGAAGTGTCAGTTCTGGATATGCGATGTCCAATTCATGGGACACATCATCTCTGAGGTGGGAGTTGCAATGGATCCTGCGAAGATCGAGGCAGTGCTAGCTTGGGAGCCACCCAGGAGCATGACAGAGGTGCATAGTTTCTTGGGACTAGTTGGATACTATCAGATATTTGTGCCAGACTTCTCCAGAGTTGCGGCACCACTCTCACCTTTAACAAAGAAGGGGAAACCCTTTGTGTGGTTAGACAGATGTTAGCAGAGCTTCCAAGAGCTGAGACAGAGATTGACCAGCAGACCTATCTTGAGGTTACCTGAGGAAGGAGTAGGGTACGTAGTCTACTGCGATGCATCAGGGACCGGACTCGGATGTGTCCTGATGCAAGGGTGGGCCGCGATCACCTATGGGTCACGTTAGTTGAGGCTGCATGAGCAGAACTACGCTAGCCATGAACTAGAGTTGGAATCAGTAGTCTTCACTCTGAAGACATGGCGACACTACCTGATGGGCGAGCGTTTTACAGTTTTTTCTAACCATCAAAGTCTCAGATACATCTTCTCTATGAAGGACCTGAATCTGAGACAGCGGCAATTGATTGAGTTTCCACAGGACTGTGACTTTGAGATAGTCTATACTCATGGGAAGGGGAACGTGGTAGCTGATTCTCTCAGCAGGAGGACGGGCATTTAGCTACTTGAGAAGGCGACAGAGTAGCTAGCCTCTTTGCAGATATCCTTCGTGGATAAAGATGGAGCAGCCTTCCTCTAGTCTCTCACAGTCACTCCTCCACTACTGCCGCAGGTTAGAGAGGCACAGCGTGGGGACGCTGTATGTGAGACGCGGCGTGCACAATTATCCTCATGACAGGCACCTGATGGTTTCTTCTATGAAGCAGAGCACGTCGTCCTATTCAGAGGACGTACCTTGGTACCTGTTTATTTATGGGAGGAGGTGCTGAGAGAGTTTCACACTTCTCCTTTGGCGGTACATCCTGGAGTGGCGAAGATGTACCAGGATCTCAGATGAAAGCACTGGTGTCCAGGAATGTAGAAGGTTGTGGTAGAGTTCGTTTCTCGATGCCTCACCTGCCAGCAGGTGAAGGCAGAGCACTAGGTACCAGCAGGCTTGGTACAACCCTTAGAGTTTCCGAAGTGGAAGTGGGACGGGATATCTATGGACTTCATGACTGGACTTCCACGCACTTATAGAGGTCCCAACTCCATTTGGGTGATTGTTTACCGACTCACCAAGATGTCTCACTTCATACCCATCAGAGAGCAGGGCTCAGTGGAGAGTATATGACATCTCTACATTCAAGAGATTGTACGGCTTCACGGTGTGCCATCATCTATCGACTTCGATCGAGATTCTCGCTTTTCTTCCTGGCTTTGGAAGGGTTTACAGGAGGCGTTCAGGACGCAGCTACGTCTGAGCACCGCATTTCACCCTCAGACGGATGGTCAGACGGAGATGACCATTTAGACACTCGAGGACATGCTCCGCTCATGTGTCCTTGACTTTGGCCGCAGTTGGGAGGACCACTTACCCTTGGTGGAGTTCGCGTACAACAACAACTACCACTCCACCATCGGGATGGAACCATACGAGGCGTTGTACGACCAACCTTGCAGATCTCCTTTGTGCTGGACAGACCCTGAGGAGTCAGCACTTGTGGGAACATAGATGGTTCAGGCCAGGACAGAGAAGGTCCAGGTCATCCAGGAGTGGATGAGGACAGCTCAGAGCCGGCAGAAGTCTTTTGCTGACAGGAGGCAGAGGCCACTAGAGTTCGAGGATGGTGACCACGTCTTTTTGCGTGTCTCACCTCTATGTGGATTACAGAGATTAGGCCGAGGCTGAAAGTTTTCTCCACGCTTCATCGGACCATTCCAGTTCCTCGGAAGGAGTAGCGAGGTGGCTTATCACCTGGTTCTACCACCTCAGTTGCACCGGGTGGATGACGTCTTCCACGTATCTCAGTTGAGGAGATATGTGCACGACCCAATTCATATCATTGACCATTGGGAGCTAGACGTTGATGATGGGGAGACTTTCGTGGAGGTCCTAGTGGAGATCGAGGATCGCCAGGAGCGAGTCCTGTGTGGATGGTCGATTCCCCTACTGCGCATCAGATGGAAGCACAGGAATCTCCATGAGAGCACTTGGGAGCGGGAGGCTCAGATGCGTGCTCAGTACCCACATTTGTTTCCCTAGTTTTTGATGTATCTTTACGGGGATGTAAAGCCCTGAGGTGGGAGTAATGTAAAGACCCATAACATTTAAGGGAATTTTTTTTTAATTTTCTTTGTGATTTTACAAGAACACAGTTTCTGAAGACACTTGATTCCGAGGCCCGGTGTGCCTGGAATTTCTATCCGAAGATTAGCTCGGGTACGTTCAGTGAACGAACGAGCGGGAATTCCTATCTTCTGAACCGGTGCTCAGAATCGAATTCTGAGGGCACCGATAGAACCGCAGCGCCGGTAATTGCTTAGGAACGCCTTTTCTGGAGTTGCTTTTGCTCGATATGAGTTGTTTAATTTTGTGGATTATGTGTGAGTGAAAAAAATTTCGTTAAGAATTTTATTTCTCTTTTCCATGTGTTAGAACCTAGGTGTAAGAGTTAGGGTGGGACCCACATATTGTTAGTTTCTCTTGAGTGGATTAAAGGTGAGGTGGGGCCCACACGAGCCCCCACCTTTTCAATTTCCTTAACTCCCTAACTCCTCTTAACCCCCCCACTTAAGTTGTGTAACACTTTAAACTTTTAAACTGCCCTTTATTTGGGTGACTTTTCCTCTCCTCTCTTTATGTATGCCAACACAACAATTCAATTAATTAAATTATGTTTTGAATTTTTGAATTGTGGAATGAGTTAATAAAATAAGGATGAGCCTTATTTTATTTTGGTTGGTTTTTGTGTGTGGACAATTGAGGAGATATCTCTTGGGTGTTTTTATCTTCATCACGAAGAACACCAAGACTTCGACGAAGAACGCTGTCACCATAAGAAGAGATCGATGTACCATCTCTTCTCCTCTCCACAGCTGGTGTGTGACCCCTTTTTCCAAATATCGAAGATGCACCATCTTTCGATCTTCTTCCCGTGTCAAAGAAAAGGAGACACCACTTCCTCCTCTGACGTTCTCCGTCAACATACAGAGCTTCACCTCGCGACGTCATTTTCCACTGCGAACCCCCGTTCTAGCTACGCTCAAGGTAGGGGTTATTTAATTATTTTGTTCGTGTTTACGACTTTGTCGTTCTTTGTGAAAATTCGAAAAAATGCTATCGATTAACGAGAGGGGGTCGGACCACACAAACATGGCTGACCCTCCTCCCTTATCCGTATGTTTTCTTCTTTGTGGTTTGAAACGAGTATGGCGTGGTGCTGTCGCAACGAGTGTGATCGTGCGACAAGGAATGCACGACACCATCACGCCGCGCCATTGAAACGAACAAGGAAACGACGTCGTCGCGCCGAGTCGGAGAAACCTAAAGACATCGTGGCTGGAGCAGGGCTGCGGTGGAAGAGCACGGCGCCGTTGCGCCGCACCAGATGACCAAGGTCACGGCCGGTTCCGGGCCGCGGCGAGGCAGGGTGACCGGCGGCCGGAAAGGGGACGCCGACGTCGGATCAAGGAGGGGACCGGCCATCACCGGTCCCGTGGAGCAAGAACCAGCCGGCCAGGGCGGGCCGGCCGGACTGGGAAAGATCTGGGGGTCAAAACCCCCGGGTGGCCAGCTGAGCGGCCCCTTAATTGGAGCCGCGGTTTCCGAACGGTGGGGGATATCCCCCCCCCCCGCATAACCGAACGACACTGCTGTTCGGTCGAGCCAGCTGGCGTCGCCCGCCGGGCCGCGCCCAGGCCGGGCCGGGCCACGCCAGCAGGGCTAGGCCACGACCAGCCAGGCCGGCCTGCGCCCATCTGGGCCGACCTAGGGGGTCTCGGGCCGGGTCGGTCCGGGCCCGAAACCCCCTTTTTCGGACCCTCTTTGGTCTTTTGCCCATATCTTGGGCTACGTGACCTTAGTGCGGAAATGCTCATAACATGAGCTCTGGACGTTCGATTGACGTGTTGTCAACTTTGTTGGATTCCTCTTAGTGAGATAGATCTTTTGGCTAACTCCGCCCGAGGTTTGGACGCAGGTGGAGTACGGTTGGGTTAGTTTTGCCTTAAAAATCAACCGGGCCGCTGGGACAAAAAGGCCAATAACTCTCAGACCGGGCGTCCGATTGACACGCCATCAGTGACGTTGAGTTCCTGTTGACGATATGGAACTTTTGGATCCATCAACTCTGGGCTATGTGTCAGTTGATGTATCAGCCTCTCAGCTCATGGAGCGGACCCTCCCGAATGAGCTTGCTGTGTGCGGGAACCCTACAGATGGCTGTGACTACTTCTACTATGACGACTGTACAGAGATCCTCAGTAGATTCGACGACGATGACAACAGCACTCAGCGATCCTATGTGGATCAGTGCTATCGATCCATTGTGGGTCCGATCCTGTGTGGGTCATCGCTCAGTGGTTCTGTGTGAGCCAACGCCTATAGATCATGTGTGTGTCTGATACTGTGTGGGTCTTTGCGGGGGTTAGTTACCTATCGATCCTATCTGGGTCAGATTCTTTTTGCGTCATTGTGAGGGATAGTACTTATCGATCCTTTGTGGGTCCGATGGCTTAGATGAATAAGTGGATATATTTGATCATCTCTATCGTCATACGAAGAAGTAAACCTGTGTGAGATGAATCCTGTTTTGCTTTCCTCTGTGGATTGCGAGGTGCTATCCTGTGTGGATTTACGTTTTTCTTTCCACTGTGGACTGGGTTGTATTTGAGCTCGGATATTGGAGCCGAATGATAATTGAAGACTTAGGTATATGTATGGGAAAATACCTAAGTAATGTCGTATGTTACTTCGTGATTGTATCTTTCCTTTGTGGATTTTCCTTTGTGGATTTAGGGGGACCTTCGGGGGTATCGGGGTCCCTACTAAGAAGATTATACACACCCCTTCACGGGCAATGCCCGCACTACGTTGTGTTGGTTACAGACGACAGACATCGCTTATCGTGGATGAGGCTTGCGGAGCAGGAGGGTGTCTGGAGGTGGACCACTGGACGAGACGTACTTGGAGCAGTTAGCTGGACACGAGGAGTAGAGAGGGCTATCTGTACTCATCCTTCAGGTGGGATTTCCAGTGGGCAGCTCGTCGTTGCGACTTTACTTTTCAGTTGCTCTTTTCCCTTTCCATTTGTACTTTACATTCAGTTTGGGTTTGTATATTGGCCCACTTACATTCCGCACTTACTGTTGTACCAGATTTTACATAGTGTTTACTTCATCAGGTTTCTTGCTCTGTGGTGTATGTTTACATTACAAAGGCAATTCTTTCCCCTTTTTATCGGGAATTTACTCCTTGGTGCTAGTCGCCAGCCCCTGGCCTATGGAAGGCGGGCTTGGGGTAGTCACGGCACGGGCCCCGAGGATGGGTCGTGAAAATTGGTACCCCATTTCTAAAACAATATGGAAAATTCAATGGAAAATCCCTTTTGAGATAATATTTAGACTCTATCCATGTTGTTACTATGTTTCTATAGAGAATCTATTGTGACTCAACATGTATTCCTCGGTCTTCCATTCCATGGAATTTTTTATTCATGGTAAGACACCATTTATTAGATTTCATTGGATTATTCAAATAATTTAAGATTACTAGATTACACATCCTAACAATTGTGTAATTTTTCTATGCCTATAGATAACACTTATTGGGTATCAGATTATGGTGGTTTGAATTGATTATTTCACAGTGTATTTTTTATGCCTTAAATCATCCCTTTCTTGAGGGATCAAGTCTATTTTATTACTGGAATTCATTTTAATCTAGAACCAATCACACTATTCATTCATTATTTTCATACCTAGGATACATTAGACAATAATTTCTTTTATATCACTCAAATATGACTAGGTATTGACACTATTGGTGGTGTCCAACTGAGTGTTGTTCCACACTATTTTTGGGCCATCATTGGGTACCCTGATAAGCTTATTTGATATAGGTAGGTGCTAAACCCACATCACAATGTCTAATTCTTTACTATTGAATTTTTATGTGTAGTGGAGAACATGATCGAGCTAGGTTGATGATGGTATTTGGGGTAGTCTTTTTTGGAATTTTCTACCTTTTGATACATCAATTTTATTAATTTCCCTCTACTAATTTTCATTATTTTAATATATATAACATATAATATAGTATATGAAAATTTAATTGGAATTTGTATTAAATACAATCATTTACGACTATCTTACATCTTGTCAATTTACTAATTCTATTGTTGATTTTTGTATTACTACCACTATACTGAACAATAACAGGTGTTCATAATCTCCCCAATGATACATCCAAGTATCTCGACACAATTTTACATCCTATAAAATAGAGGGGACTTTTCATGAGACCATTTAACCCACCATTTTGGGTCACTAATTGGTATCTCATGAGTTTGGAAATTATACAAAAAACCATAAATAGAACCATAAGTATTACATAAAACCAAATACCCCTTTCTCAGAATATCTATGGTTAGAATAAAATAATATGTTATAATTCATTTTAGCTCACCATAATAAGATACAAATTAAATAATATGAACATTTCACCCATTTCATGGTACAAGTATTTAATGTTGATGACAATTTCAGGAAAGCCCAAAAAAATCATAAAATGTATCCAGTATGACCTAGGGAGCATTGAGTCTAAAAAATTATATGTAGTTATTCTCATGACAAGAAAACCATCACATTCTAAGGATAAATAAAATAATCAATGACCAGAAATATGGTTCCCTACGAACGCTGACTCATGGACCAAAATTTTTTATTCCGAAATCCTTCCATATAAACTGTGACTTTACATTATTTCCATCACTATACTCATATAGTTCTCGTGCATTCACTTTTGTCTCGAATAAACCAAAATATCATACCTGAACACTACCACTAATGTGTTGAGATAGTATTGGAATGTATATTTCCTGAAATACATAAAAATATCAGGAGAATTAGTCAGTGAGAATGATATCATAAGGTATTCATAATGGCCAAACCTTCCCCTAAATGTCACCTTTAATATATCAGGCTCAGAAATAGTGATTTGAAGATAACCCAACTGAATATCGATCTTCTAAAGAATATTTTTCTAATTTATTGGTTAAAAATTATCAACATGGGGAAAATAATAATAATAATAATTATTATTATCAATCACAATGTTCATCTTTTTCTAGTCCATGAATAACTATATTGAAGGATCTTCTTTCATGAAAGTACGATCATGTATACTATAGTAAAAACATACAATGAATGAATCCTTTCCCCCACAGATCATAAAATTGAATCCTGAGCTATTTCAACTCCATTAATCTTATTCAATAAAATGGTATCGATATCAATTTCATATCTTAAACCATATCAATCATAAAATGCACCTCTATCGTGAGGAATATAATAGAAATCAACTAAGTAAATTTCCAGGAAATCCCAAAAAACCATGGGAATGTTACCGACTAAATAAACATCATTGGAAACAACAACAATAGGAGAAAATAAAATCCTACGATTTAGGAAGGAATGTGCTGCATGATAATATCTCAAAAACCATTATCCGTAAAATACATGATAAATCATATCATTTTCATGACATGATATATAGTTATCATAATAGTATACCACATCAGGATGATAAAAAAAATTCATCATATTGATGATATTAAAGAGGTCTAAATAAAAAATTTCATAACCCCAAACTAAATGAACAATATCTATCAATAGTTAACAAGAAGGAAACACATACCTATTCTCCTTGCAATTTGTAAGTTTACTCACTAACTCAATAACATAATACATCATATCCATTTCATGATTATGAATATTCAAAAAAAATGGGATGATATAAATGAGTGGGAAGAATATGTATCAAATAAACCAGTCGCTACAAATGATGCAATATTGATAGTACCTCCCAAATTCAGTGGATCCACATCTACCACCTCCTAAAACTCATATACATCCTGGTGGTGCTTTTTTCATAAGGTGTATGTTTGGATACATATAAAAATATAATAATCTTGATAAGATACATTAGACTATGGATTAAATGATCCTTGGCCATAACATAGAAAAAATATAACTAGAATGAAATATTTTTTATGTACATAACACCCACAATTTTTACACATATTCGTTGGCACATAACAAGAATTTCAGATGAGATTATACTTTATATATTTTATGAAAATCAGGGTCACAATAATGTGTGTAACTGTATATGTAGAGAAGTCCCACTATTGAAAATCACCCACACCAATCCAGTAAAAATATTGTTACATTCAATTCCACCCCATAAAAATCACTAATTCTACCACATTATGGAACATATGTGGAAGAATATCCAACCCAGTCTACCTTATCAATATTTTCTTCAATTTCACAATCTAAAATCTCCACCAAGGTTCACTAAATAAGAATAAATACTTTTGATCTAATATCAAGTCAAGCAACCATCTCGTACTTTTGATACATCTGCTAATTAATCTTTACATCATCCAAAAAAAATTAACATTATCTAAAACCCTAATTTATTAGGCTAACAACAGATGGTATCCTTGATGTTTGTAGATGATCACCTAGTACATTAACCTATTCATCAACACCAAAAAAACAATTTTAATATGTTGGTGATAAAAATCATCATGGCCAAGACCACATTTCTATGAATGTGTAAAATTAAATCCATCTTGAACATGTTGAGAACACCCATGATTTAATTAATCACCATTAAATATAATATCCTCTTTTGTATCTATGAATTAAATGATCTTACCGATCTTGTTGATCATGTATTCTACCACATTATCTTTATTCATACACATATTGGATAGTGTATAATTGATTGGGAACTTAAATGTACCATCAATTTCTTATACAAAACTATCATATACCTGAACAATTTCTTTTTGGGAAAGTGGTATAGTTTTTCCTATAGCACAAACTCTCTGAACAATATCCCTGATATTTTTTTAATCTAGAGACTTATTCTCACTGGTAAAATTAGCTCCAAATTCCTATAAATATTATGGAATACATCTATAAGGAATACCCTTTCACAATAAAGTAGAATAAATTTTAAGACACCCAAATAATTACAATTAAAATTGTATAATGATAATAAAATATAGAGATTATGAACAAGAACACAAAAATGATATATAAATACAAAAATATTATCATAACATCAGTCCCCTATTAGAATGTGCTAGCCATGAACTCATTGAAATTTTTCATTGAATTACTAAAAATCATATCTCAATAAAAAAAGTTCAAAAATTATTAACAAATCATTTGACGCCAAACTACATAGAAAAAAACATATATAACATCACAAACTTGTACCCATCATGAACCATCACCTCCCTGAAGGGTCTTCCTGATCACCATAAGTTGGTGAATGAAACCAGGGAATAATTTAGAATTATAGTTATGATTTCACCCAACCTAATATAGAAAATATGATATATATATATATATATACATGATATGAAGAAATAATGGATTATTAAATTATGAAATATACATTTCATATAATATTGAAAAAAACTAAAGGTATCCAAATAAAAAGTAGATAAAAACCCTAAAAGATACTAGTAAAAAAGTAAACAAAATCCTGAATTGAAAAAACTACTCCATGTGATATCCTAGGAAAACACCCATATATCACCACCATCTAACAAGGTAGAGTAGATAGAAACATCATTTTCACAATATGATCTCATTCCATTCCCTAAAATAGAGTACATAATTGGGCATATGCACTACTGAAGGGGTTCTCAGGTGTATGCTCAATAGCCTCAACATGATCCCACCCATGTGTTACATATCATATTTTTTAAAAATTAACATGCTAAAACATAATAAAAATAAGGCTTGATAAATAGTTGATAGTATTTGTACCAAAATCCTCGTAAACAAATTCTCGTTTTCTTTTTCTCAAACATATTATTGGTAAATAGTTTGAAAGCATATCACATATAATAATAAATTTCATGCTACACAGTGTAATTTTAAAGTAAGAACCTTGTATTTGATAGTGTGTATAAACGTTGATACCAATAATGTAAGGGAATATAATATTCAGTAAATTTATAAAATATATATTATTTAAAATAGTATTTAAATATTTCAATTCATATAATACCATTTTACCATGCGTTACAAAAAAAAGTGATCTTGTTTGACTGCTTGTATTACATGAATGTCTGAGTTTTATAAAAAAAATAATATATTATTAAAATATATTGAGATATAAACAAGCTGTTAAATTTGTTATTGTGAATATAATTTCTAACATATAAAAATTTCTAGTTTACATACATTTGAAATATATTATTGGGTTAAAAATAATTTAGAAAATAAAATAATCATTAATTGGATATAAAAACGAGACAATATTATTTTTATACATCAATGGTGATTTATATTATTAATCATAATAATGTAAAGTTATTGAAATATTTTAATGAAATATATATTTTATAAAATCAATCAAATTATGATTAAATTCAACTGTTAGGTATGATATTCATTAGACAAGAAAAAATTATATTATACACAAAACAAACAATATTTTTATAAAGGAAATTTTCTACCTTTTAATAGTGTATCCCTTTTAAATATATATTTTGAAACGTTATATGATATATTATGTAAAAATAGTCTTCATATTTTAAAGAAAAATTTAATAATTTTTTCAGGGATAATTTATTGTATTTTTCAATGAAGAATCATTTTTTAGTGAAATGTTAAAAATATTGAATATTAGTTCAAAATAATTTTCTCAACTTATATATTTATAACAATAAATTATAATTTTAACTAGTTTTAATGGTTAATTACATATTATTAATATCAAATTAATAAAAATTAGGTCAATGAAACCAATTTCGATTTGAAATTTATTATTCATTCATTTTATCCTTTCAGACGTTGTTACATTAAAAACCTATATTGTCATCTATCCTATTGGATGAATTTTAAATTAACATCATCCACATCTATGATTGGAATATGGAAAAATGGATTTCATATTTTTATTTTTCATATGTTATAATTCCTAATTGGAATTTTTTTACCAATAATACATTTTTAATTAATTAAAGATAATTACTATGATTATATATAAATTAAGATCAATAAGGGAGTAATCCATATCCATATGGCCCTAAATGGCCTATACACTTCTCACAGGGATATTTGGATTCATTTATATCTAAAATTTCTACTCTTTTATATAATTTGATTCACAATTTGATACACATTCATAATTTTGACCGTTGGATGAATTCCTTTTTCAAAATATTACATGAGTCCCACTCCGCCCATAGTACAAAAGCCATCATTTATCCTTATTACTCACTCAACTCAAGACACATAGTTTCACCCATCATATTCCTAAATAGATTCCAAACATCCATTCCTATAATTTAATATAATTTTTACATGTATTATTTTTAAATTTTACATGTGATTAAGACAAGACCATTATCTAGGACAGTGTGTTATTCTAAGACTCTGGGTTCTGGGAATAAATGATTTAAATATATTAAATATATATGAAATAACATGTAAGAGAGGTTTTCAGAAAAATTTAGATAACATATAAATTGTTACCTGGATAAAAAATATTGGGGCACTGTTGTGTTCATAGAAGTGACATTACTATACGTTAGGGATAATATATACCAGGGTGAGTAGGTCGTGAATGATTGTTTTTGGACGTATCAGAGATAAAATATTTAATAAAAATATTTTATTGATAAATAGCGACTCTTTGCTATTAAGAATGTTTTCATGCAAGGATAAAGGGCTTGGATCATACACTAGAACTTTTTTGAGGCTCAAGAGAGAACCTAAGGAATTCTCTTGGAAGAAAATGGCAACAGAATATGGATCAATGATTTACAGGATCTGTTCATGACAAATCTCACCAAGAATGACAAGGCATTGATCAAACCCCTTTATAGAATGATATAACCCAAATTTAGGTTGTTTGGATTTTAATTCCTACATTATTTTTCTTATAATCAATTATGAATGTGTATTTACCCCCAAATAGGCTTACTCATGGTTTGATCATCATTACAGGATGTATTTAATTTGGGATTTAATTGGGTATGATTATGTTAATTTTTTTATTTATCTTATTGATAATTACTATGGTAATGCTTCATGGGAACAAAAAAATGGATGGAGTTTTTTCCTATTGTTTTTTATGTATTGTTTATTCCAACTTTTTATCTCATGTTCTTCTTTCTTCATAAGAAATTAATGGATGGTCATTGCACATTTGATTAGTGGTGGAATGATCCCAGATTGTAGATCCAACATTGGGATGACATAGTAGAGGTACGAAGATGATGTAGATAGACTGATGGAATTATTTTGGGAGATATCATTCTTCGAGTGTTCTTTGTGTGCGTGGATGGATTTAGATTTCAGAGTTTATTGAAAGCCCAAAACTCACTATTCTAGTGATATGACGATGAATATACCTTGATCATTATTTTCTCAATGATTGGACCAATGGGTAAAGGAGATGAGGATCATATGAGGATTGTAGAAAAAGAATGGTGGTTCTGTAATATCCTGATTAACACAGTGTTTATTTTAGAATACATGGCTTGTGGGACCCATTGAGTGGCATATACGAATTTGTGATGCTGTAAAGTGTCACACAGATTGCAAAATATATCATAGGGTGTGTCTTCCCCTCCCTATGGAATGATTTTTTATCTCAAGAGTTACACAAACATGGATTAGAGTATCTGGTGTGTACCTCACAACACGACTAGAAACATACTGGATAAATGGGTTACATCATGTACTAGTATGTGGGAAAGGGAACATTCATTTAATCATTGTAATAGAACATATACGGAGTTAATGGGTGGACCCAAAATAGTAGGAATCATTTTCTGAAACTCTTTACATTCCATGTTAACCTCTTCTATATGACATGATATGATATCATGGGTAATTAAACATGGGTAGTACTCAGGGTTAAGAGACATGGTGTGTAACCCTATTACCTTCCATGTACCACATCCTACATGGACTGAATCTCATGTACACTATATCTTTGAAAATATTCCCTTTGGGTGGTTCTCCATCTTGTTCCTCTTAAGGAATGTTTGTTTCATTTTGTATTCCCATGATTATTGTCCTTTTTGTAGGATTTTACTGGATATAGTTAGGAATCCACTCTGAGATTCATGGAGGAGGATCCAAAATCAATTTGTATTCCCAATGTAGAGTATTGGAATCTATATGATCAATCCAACGTGACATTTATCCTCTATATATAAAGTAAATCCTCATGTGTCATGGTGTCACCCAATGGATTGGGTAGTGATCCTTATATATGTATCGTGGTCTTCCCCACTCGTACAGTTTGTACTACAAGAAAGAGTGTATCATATCTATTTTAAGAATGATCAGTGTATCTCTCTCAAGGAGGATTCCAAATTATATTAATTCTTTGGTAGGTGTCATTAGTGGTATCATAATAAAAAGTTTTTTATCTCGTAAGGCATGATTTTTGGAATCATCAAAATTAATCTCTAGGGTTTTTATGGGGTAGTTGTTTCTAACCTCTAGACTATGGGTCCGGGTTTTAGTATATATGGATTTTTTTTATTATATGTACTATTGAAATATACTCCGTAGAGATGACTATACCTTTATTTGTGGTCTGTTTTTTGTCTTTGGTGTGTCCCTCTATGTATGGTTATACTCACCCCTGCATAGTTTTTTTTCCCACACATGACATGTCTTGTGGAGATGAGCGACCTTTTAATAGAGTGCCTTGAATAGTCTGACCAAACAAAGAGATATGAGCTCAGGTTGGCCATGATGATCTGATGGCTTCAAGAATCAGTCCCAATACCCCTATTTTTACAACTTGGTCAATATAGTGTCCGTACACATAAAAAAAATTTACTTTTATTATATGCCAGTCTACTTTACTAAGCATTAATTTCCTATCATACTCGATTGGAAGGGGTCAATGGTATGCATTATTTTTTCTCCTTAGTTGTTTTTACACATCAATAAATGTGTCTTGGAGACGTGTGTGTGTGTGTACAGGTGTGTAGGAAATTACTTAAACAATAGAAATATATATACTCGTTAATAGTCAGTAGCCGTAGGAAAATTGGAGGCAGGGATGAGAGGATGCATTTTGTTCCCCACATTGACGGATCATGACTATGTTATATTAAATTTGGTCAGTTCTCTATAGGATTAGGAGTCTCTAAGACTGGTTTGGGGAAATAATTCTAAGTGTTTTGAGTTGGGATTTGTGAACTTGGAATCTATTGTTGGAACATCCTGCCAACGTATCCATAGACTAGTACATTGGAAAAATACTTTTCGAATCATTACATGAAAAAACTTATTGAATAGAAAATAATGCTACATGTATCATATAAGAGTCAGTAGAATTTCTATTTCCTTCTTGAGTGAGCTCTTCAGGTGTACTCAATGATTGTGGACAAAAATTTATTCATATAATATTCTCCACAATGCATACCATATAGGGTCTAGTAGATCTATCATGAGGATTATTGAAAGAGAGCTATCGTGGGTGCCCTCAAATGATTAGTGATTTTTGGGTACTTATGTGTAGCAGAGTGGCTCACCAATGTCGTCTATCAAAGGAGGATGTAAATTTAAAAAAACTATAAAAGGTATTCTAAAAATAAATGATAATATAATTAAAACACTACATAAAGGGATGGGGGTTTTTTTTATAGTTTATAAATCTAGAAGATGTTTTCTGGAAGAAGATTGTATTTGTTTGTGTTTAGTTTTAAAATGACGTTCGATTAATATGACATAATAAAAAGATGTTTTTTTAGAAAATATTTTAACCGAATAATCGATATAACTATAACTCTTTATTTATTTATTAATCATTATTATTTAAATATATATCCACATAATTATGATCCCCTAATTTGTTAACCCTCGAACCCTATAAGACTTAACTTAACCACAAAGATGGGATTACTTAACCCCTAGGCTAGCTTCGGAACACTCAATCACAGCACCCTACATTGATTGTTGTTCTATTGATAGCTTACGGTAAATGGTTAATTAGACCACATATCCATTCTGGAAATGAGGATGAATTTTTTTTAGGGATTATATTTTATCTCTGAATGTTTATCATGTATGGTCTTGTATATACGATTAAGATCACGCCCTTACAATTTACAAAAAAATATCGACCACGCGTGTTTTAGTGTTAATTGTTCAATTTCTTGCTTAGTTTCATACAATTTAAAAACACAATTCATTGATCATGTTAAATGACTTATATTATCTCAATGATTCAAAATAATTAATTCAAGAGGGTAGATGATAGATCGATCACTAAAAACAACTCCTCCATGGGCGGTGTGGTCATCATGGAGACGTTTTGCATGAGCAAAGGATTGAATGGGTAGAACCCATTCTTATCTCCACGCTTGATTCCAACCCAATTATGAAGATTAAAAGAAGAATAAAGGGGAATAACACAAAAGATGATTTGAAGAAAAATTCATGATACAATAATAAATGAAAAGAAATACAAAGATGAGTTGTGAGGGGATAACCTTTTTGGAAGAGAGGTTTTCACAAATACATACTTCGTCCAAGATTTGTGAGGGGCTCCCAAGAGACACCCTTTCGGACACACCTTACAAAAGCCTCTAACAGCCAGCCCAAAGAGTGAAAACTCCCTTTAAATAGAGATTGTGAGGGCTTGGGATACATGGCTTTATTAAATGTGAAAGGGAAATTCGGAAAAATATTTTAATCCCAATTTCACCGCATATTTGACCTCCAAAACGCCTGAATTGGCCGGACTGCTAGAAAGTGGAGTTATGCATAATCATGTTCTCGAGCTTGCCTCAAAAATTTGGGCTCAATCCAGGCCTGTTTGTAGAAGATACGGCCAAAATTGTGAAGTGATTTCCAATCTGGAAAGTTCAGTCAATCTTTGTCTTCATGACCAATTTACTCCCCTCAAATGCACGATCCAGCTCCCATGTCCTAAATTGAATTTGTATCCCATTAAATCTAAAACCCAATTACAAGATTTTAGGTCAAAATATTGTACAAAACAATATTTATGTCCGAAATACTATAATAAATTTTAAAAGGGTAAAACTAGATTTTTCATCAAATTTGGAAATGATTGATCTAATCCAAAATATTTCATAATTGAACATATTTAGATCAATGTGAGGAAATTATGTCATTTATTATCAATTAAATACTCAACTAATTGGTGTTTTATCAACTCTCTCACACTTACCCTTTTTCACTCCTGAACAAACCTCATATCAAGTAAACATTAATATAAAACCAATTTTAAAACACATATCCTTGAGATCAAATAATTACACACCAAGAAAAAAGATATATTTGCTCATAAAAAAACATTGTTTCAAGTTCTTCATATATATAATTCAATATATTTCCACTTCATTTATCCTCCCATGCACAAAACACTTACCTCGCTTGAATATTATCTTATCACACAAATGCCATTTTTTTTGAAATGTCTTTCTCATCCAAACCCATACAAGGGTCACCATAGGCTTGATAAATTCTAAATCGCCACCTGATGTGAGTCAAGAACATACTTTTATCATGAGGACTTTTCAGGTTAGTTCTGTGGCATTCGGTTGGTAGGATTTAGATATGAAAAATTATGAGGCTGAATGAGGAGGGATTGACTCTTTTTGAAGCAAAATTGAATTAATCCAACATTCACATAAGTATGGTATCCTCCTCAATTGAAATAGCATCAATTCATGATATTAATCTAGAAAAATAAAGGAATGTGCACACCATTATCCATTTCACCAGTAAAAATGTCAATCTTCTCGAACATGATTTACTTAAAAGCTCCAGATAGGCACTGTTTTATCCCTCTATTAGAAGCTCTAGAGAGGAACAACTTCTTTTATCATGAGAGCTCCACAAAGGAACAACTTTCAATATAATGTTTTTATTTAGCAGAAAAAAATATCTTCAGAATTCAATTTTTCTACTGAAGTATCAAAAAATGTTGTAGCACACGACAACTTCCCCCGCACTTAAACTCAACTAGATTACGCAATTTCACTTCAAGAGTTGTTTAGATAGGGAAAATTGGATTGTAATGTGGCTAACCTAATAGGATATGCATGGATTCTAAGGGATAAAGGATTAAATACTCAATTTAGTCCATTATAAAAAACGGATTCTTGGAAATATGGGATTTAATACTAAAAAAATTCTTCAATAATTTGAACATAAGTACCTCAAATCCTCATTTTTTGACAGGAATAAAACAAATTCTGGTTAAATCAATAGTGGTTTTGTTCTCTAATAAGTGAGGTGAATGTAATGAATATGAAAATAATGGTTTATAATCCTCATAGGGAAGTGGTTTCAAATATAAAGATAGTGATATGTGGCATGGGATTCCAAATTCAGTGTCCTTTTCATGAAATTACTAAATATTTTAACATGAAACAAAGTCATTTCAGCATTCATTTAATCTTAGTTTCCAGGGAAAAATTGTTTCAATTATTTATATGGATTTAAAAATGGTTATGAGAATCATTTCAGCTCAAATGTTTCAAAATCTCACAGAAAATTAAAAAATAAACACACAAAATTATAAAATCACACAATTTTTTTATTGTTTTTTTAAACAGGAAAACAGTTGAAATTACTAAACTAAAAGGTTCCCCCCCCCACACACTTAAAATATTGAATTTTCATCAATGTGAACCCATGAGATGATATGTGCACATGAAATGCAAAATTTTATTTCAGAAAAGTAATACAAAAGTGAAAGGGTTAGGAACAACTTGATATTCTCAAGTGATGATGAGGTCATGTAGTTTGATGAAATCAACTACATCGGTAAGAAGTCCCTCGATGTATTTTATAAAATGTTTCCCATTGACTATAAAGCTCCTTCCATTTTCCTCTTGTGTAATCTATACTACACCATAAAAAAACATTAGACACAACATAAGAACCTAACCATCTGGAACGCAACTTACCAGGTATCAGCTTCAGTCGTGAACTGTAGGGAAGGAATTTCTCTACAAAATGAAACTCCTTTTGAGGGATCATTCATTCATGAGATGGTTTTAGATTTTTCCTTATAGTGCCTTGAGTTCTCATATGAAGACAATCGAATCTCCTCAAGCTCTTGAATTTGTAGCTTCATTTGGATTCCATCTTGGTCCAAATTCATGTAGCATTTTTTATAGATCAATAATCCTGATGCTCAAATTCCATTGGGATATGACACACTTTACCAAAAAAAATCTGAAATGGGTACATGACAATGGTTGTCTTTTATGGTGTTCTATAATCCCACAATTCATCATCCATATGCTTGTTCTAATCCTTCCTATTTGGCTGCACAGTTTTCTCTAAAATCTATTTCAACTAACGATTTGAATCCATAGCCTGGCCATTTGTTATGGGGTGGTATGGTGTCGATGTTTTGTTTTTCACCCCATACTTATGAAAGAGAGAATCCAAATTCTGATTTCAGATGTGTGTCCCTTGGTAACTGATGATGGCCTTCGGTACTCCAAACCTGCAGAACATTTGAGCCTTGACATAATCCACTACAACATGATAATTATCAGTCCTGGTGGATTTGGCCTCCATCCATTTACTCACATAAACAATAGAGACAAGGATATACAAGAAACAAAATGAAGTATAAAACGGGCCCATTAAATCAATTCCCCAAACATCAAAAATCTCATAGAATAAAATGGGTTTTTGGGGCATCTCGTGTATCCTTGAAATGTTTCCATTATGTTGGCAACAAGTGCATGACGTACAAAACACATGGGAATCATGGAATATGATAGGGAAATATAATCCAGAGTCTAAGGCATTTCTAGTAGTATGTTGGGGTCCAAAGGGTCCACTACAAGAAAGTGTTTGTCAGAAATGCAAAACAGACTCAAACTCATGATCAGGAACACACCTCTTAATGACATGGCCACTACACATGCGCCAGAGGTATGGATCATCCCACACATAAATCATAGACTCACTTTTTAATTTTTGGAATTGATTATTATTTAAATTTACTGGGATTTCAGAGGTGAAAATTTTATTAACTAAATCAGCATAACAAGGATGCGTACCTGAGATGGTGTATAGAGGGTCATCGGGGAAAGTGTCCTGAAGTGGTACCTGCTCCAAGGTGTCACCCTCTAGTGTGTGAGTAAGCCTACTCTTTTGGTATACCACCAAATTATCTGACACCATCTTTTCCATTATCTCGATGTCAATATTTTGAAGAAGTAACATCCAATTGATAAGTCATGGATTTGCATCTAGCTTCTTTAGGAGGTACCTCAAAGCTGCATCGTTAGAAAAAACAGCTAATTTAGATCCAAATAAATATGAACTGAATTTATCTAAATAAAATATCATACCATGAAACTCCTTTTCTATGGTTTTTTAATTTGATTTGGCTAAATCCAGTGTCCTTAATGCATAGGCTATCTCATGTGAACTTCCCTCCACCCTCTGAGATAAGACAACACCAACCGCGAAGTTGGAGGCGTCACACATAATCTCAAAAGGAATCTCCCACTGTGGGGGTTGTATGATCGGATTAGTGGTCAGAAATTTCTTTAGCTCATCAAAGGATATCCTTCTATAGTCATCAAACACAACATAAGTATCGTTTTGAAGTAATCTTGACATAGGAAGAGAAATATTACAAAAATATTTGATGAAGTGGCGATAAAATCCTGCATACCCTAGTAAATATCTTACACCACGCACACACGAAGGATAGTGTAACGATGAAATAATGTCTAACATAGAACTATAAAACTCTATCCCATGTTTTTACACTACTTGCCTTATGAAAATGCCATGATCTACCATGAAATGACATTTTTCAATGTTCAAGAATAGATTCTTCTCAATACAACGATTCAACACCTTTCCCAAACTACTTAGACATTAATCAAATGAAGACCCACACATTGTAGAATAATAAATGAATACCTCCATGAAGGTCTCAATAAAATAAGAAAAAAATACTCACCATACATCTATGGAAGGTACCTGGGGTGTTTCAAAGTCCAAATGGCATACTTCAGTAGGAAAACGTGCCAAAGGGACAAGTGAATGTAGTCTTCTCATGATCCTCCAGAGCTATAGGAACCTTAAAATATCCAAAAAAATCCATCCATGAAACAATAGTGTGTCTTACCAGATAGTCTCATAAGCATCTGATCAATAAATGGGAGGGGGAAATGGTCTTTGCGAGTGTAATGATTTAGTTTCCTATAATAAATACACACACACCAACTATTTTGTACCCTCATTAGAAGTAACTCAACTTTCACATTATTAACATTAGTAAAACCACTTTTCTTAGGCACAACCTGAATAGGACATACCCACTGAGAATCTAAAATGGGATAGATTATACCTGCCTCAAGAAATTTTTCAACCTATTTTTTAAGAACCTCTAGAAGAGTTGTATTAAGTCTCCTTTTTGGTTTCCTCACCGATTTAGCCCCATCCTCCAAAAGAATCCTATGCATGCAGATGGAGGGGATAATACCTTATATGTCAGCCAAGGTCCACCCAATTTCCCTTATATTCTCCCTAAAAATATTCATAATATTTTCTTTATTTTAAAATGAAAGATTTTTAGCAATGATAACAGGTAATTTTTCACCACTCATCAAGTATGAGTATCAGATATTTAGTGGCAATGGCTTGAGTTCTAGTGTAGAGGGGTGGTGTATGGATGGAGACATAGAAGGAACTGAAATATGTGCACAAATAGCATCAGTATCAAAATATACATCCTCCAAATAAGAGAATAAATCATCCAATATATCATCATACTCAATAGCCATGTCATAATCATAGTTCACATGATCAAAATCTGAATATGACTCCATTTTAAAATCGACTCTTAGAGAGTATTGTTCTTTATAAATAGTTGTAGAAGTTCTCTTAGACATTAAATCAGAGCCAATACTCAATATATTATTAAGAATAGGACAATAATATTCCATGGGGTTTTTACTTGGTGGTTCAAAATGGGAGATAACAAATGCAGAATGATCCTCTAAGGGGTACTTCATGGGATCCATAATATTAAATATCAAAACTTCATCCCCAAATTCAATGGAAAGTGTACCCTCATTGAAATTTATGATAGTTTAAGCAGTTTTGAGGAAGGTTCTACCTAAGATAATGGGGGAATGAGAACTTAACTGATCATCCTCCATGATAAGAATGTAGAAATTTGCTGGAAAGATCATGTCTCTTACCAAGACAAGTAAATCCTCAAGGACACCCGCTGGATATTCCATAGATCTATTCGCCAACTACACCACTACTCTCATCGGTTTTAGCTCACCAACCTGCAAAGAAGAAAATACGGATTGAGGCATCACATTTATGGAATCAACCAAATCAAAAAGTGCATCAGAAAAGTGCAACTCCCCTATGGTTCATGGGATGATGAATGTCCCTGGATCCTTTCACATTGTCAGAATTTCTAGATTTGGTGTAATGAGTACTGAAAAATTCCTTCCAAGATCGATCCTTTCATTTCCCTTGAGCCCTCTTCGATTGGTACAGTGTTCTTTTAAGAATTCCACATACCTTGGGATATTCTTAATGGGTTCAAGTAGAGGAATGTTGATCTCCACATGATTTAATGTGTCCAAAACCTCCTTTTTCATTTTTCTTCAGCAATCTTTTTATTTTGAACAACCCTATTTGGAATCTTATGGGGTTTAGGAGAAACATCATTAATTTTTTTCAATCTTTTATCTTTCTCCATGGGATGCTCATCAGTTGATGTGGAATTGGGATTTTTTGCAGTTGTGGTGAATCCTGGTGGAATTGTAGGTGGAGAAGAAGCAGTTGTTTGCTTCCCACTTTTCAATGTGATAGCACTGACATTATCCTTTGTATTTAGAGTGGGTTGGGATAGTAGATTTCCAGAATTCTTACTTACAAGTTCATGGAGGGCGGTGGAAATCTCGCACATTTGAGTCTTCAACTCCCTCAGCTCTGAACCTTGACTCTTCAACACATTCTGTTGATTAAGAATAATTTTCCTTACAATATCACCAGTGTTAGAATCTAAATTTGGTTCAAAATTCCCTTGTTGTTGACTTGTTGATGCTTGGGGTTGTAATCTCCTTTGGGGTTGTTGGAATCCCTGGTGGTAAGGCAGAGGCTGGTGGAAGTTTTTTTGAAAGGGTGGACTTTGTTGTTGTCCCGAGCCATCCCTCATGTCTGATTGATCCTTCAACCCTTGGTTGTATGTTGGTGCAATGAAATGAAGCTTATTTTGGGGATTTGGTTTTTGCTGCTGTTAAGGCCTCCCTGGGAATACTGCTGCACAATCCTCTGTCTCTTGTAGTTATGGGCAACAGTCAGTTGGGTGGCTAATCTTAGTGAAAATTCCACAAGGCCTTGAAGGAGGGGGTTGGGATGTATTTTCTTCCAAAGTAATATGCCTCATAATTGTTTTCAATTATTCTAACTTGGTATCAATCGAATGACTCTCAAAAGAAGATGAACTTACCTGATATACTCCCCTGAAATGTGGTGTACCTCAATCGCAATTTTTTTAGAGTTTTGGGTCATTTTGTCAATCAACGAATGTGAAGATACTGGTTTCTTTTCCACCAATGATCCTCTAGCCGTGAAATCCTCTATGCTCCTCTCCATGGGTGTGAGTCTTTCATAGAAGTATTGGATGAGGAGTAGCTCACTGATTTGGTGGTGCAGGTAGCTTGCACAAAACTTTTTGAAACGTTCCTAGTAATCATACATTGACTCCCCTTTGGAATGCCTGATCGTAGAGATCTCTTTACGAATAGAAGTGTTCCCTGATGTTGTAAAAAAGCAATACAATAAAGGACATTTCAAATCATTCCATCAAGTAACATCTATGGGTTGTAAATAATACATCCACTCTTTCGCAGCTCCATCAAGTGAGAATGAGAATTATCGTAGATTGATTTGATCTTCAGAAACATTTCTAGGATTAAGGGTTGAAAAATCCACATTAAATTACTTAAAATGTTTGTTTTGATCCTCACCCGATAATCCATGAATCTTTGGAAGAAGATGAATTAACCCAGATTTTAGTTCAAATCCTGATTCGAGATTCGGGTATGCAGTACAATTTGGTTGATGGTTAATATCTGGTGCAACCAATTCTCGAATAGTTCAATTATGTTTATTTACATTATTGTAAGCCATTGGTTCTTGTTTTATGGTTGAAGTTGAATTGATTACAATTTCAATGTTCTGATGTTGGAGTCATTCTCCAACAGTTTGAATGATTAAACTTCCCGTAGACTGAGAATGTCTGATTCGAGCCCTAAGGCTACGTTCAATCTCAGGATCAAGATCTAAGAGATCATCGGGATGAGTTCTTGTAATAAATCAAATAAAAATTAAAATATGTAAAGTGAACTATAGTACAATAATAATGAGATGTTTTAGTTAATGGTCCAAAAATAAGAAGAAGAAAAAAAATGTTCGGATTAGGTACCTAAGGAAAAAGAAGAAAGGAAGGGAATAAAATGTAAAATAAAATAAATACCTCTAATTGGTTGAAATAATTACATACCTCCATGGATATGGTGCCAATTTTAATGAGTGATGTCATGGGTGCCCTCAAATGATTAGTGGTTTTGGGGTTCATAGGTGCAACAGAGTGGCTGACCAAGGTTGTCTCTCAATGGAAGAAGTAAATTAAAAAAACTTCTAAAAGGTATTCTAAAAAATAAAAGAGAATATAATTTAAACACTACATAAATGTATGAGATTTTTTTATTGTTTATAAATCTAGAAGAAATTTGCTGGAAGAAGATTTTATTTTTTTTAGTTTTAAAATGATGTTCGAATAAAATGACAGAATAAACAGATGTTTTTTATAAAATATTTAAAAGGAGTAATCGATCTAACTCTACCTCTTCATTTACATACTAGTAATTATCATTTAAATAAATAACCAATTATTTATGATCCCCTAATTTTTTAACCCTCGATCCCTACAAGAGTTAACTTTACCACAAAGATGGAATTACATAAACCCTAGGCTAGCTTCAGAACACGCAATCGCAACACCCTGTTTTGATCTTCGTTCTAATGTTAGCTTATGGTAAGTGGTTAATTAGGGAACATATCCTGTCTTTAAATGATTATGAATTGTGTTTAGAGAATATATTTGAACTCTACAAATTTATTCCTTCTGGTCTTGTATTACCAATTAAGATTGTGCCCTCAAAATTTACACAAAATCTCGACCTCGCGTGTTTTTTTGTTAATTTATTACTTAGTTTCTTACAATTTAAAAACACAATTAATTGTTGATATTAAAGTAATTACATTATCTCAATGATTCAAAATATTTAAATGAATAGGTTAGAAGGTAGATTGATCACTAAAAGCTACTCTTTCATTGGTGGTGTGGTCATCGTGGAGACGTTTTGCATGAGCAAAAGATTGAAAGGGTAGATCCCAATATTGTCTCTACTCATGATTCCAACCCAATTAAAGAGATTAAGAGAAGACGAAAATTTAAGAATAGAGAATATTATTTGAATAAAATATGAAGATACAAACATGAAAAAAAATAAATACAATGAGGAGGTGTGAGAGGAGAGCCTTTTTGGAAGAGAGGTTTGCACAAATCCTTACTTCTTCTAAGAGTTGTGGGGGGATCCCAAGAGACACACTTTTATCCAAACCTTACCAAATCCTCTAACAGACCTCCCAAAGAGTTATAACTCCATTTAAATAGATTTTTTGAGGGTTAGGGTTACATAACTTTATTAATTGTGAATGGGAAATGATGAAAAATATTTTAATCCCATATGCACCGCATAGTTGACCTCAAAACGCATGAATTGGATATACTTATAGAAGGATGACTTGTGTATAATATTTTCCCCTAGCTTACCTCAAAATTTGGGCTCAATCGAGGGCTAGATGAAGAATATACGGCCCAAATGGTTATGTGATGTCCAATCTGGATAGTTCAGTCCATATTTGTTTTCATGGCCCATTTACACCCCTCAAATGCATGATCCTGCGTCCATGTCCAAAATAGAATTTGTATCCCATTAAGTCAGGAACATAATTAAAAAATATTAAGTCAAAATATTATACATAACTATAAAAATTCTTGAAATACTACAGTGAATTTTAAATGGGTGAAACTGGATTTTTCATAAAATTTGAAAATGAATGATGTAATCCCAAATATTTCATAATTGAACATATTTAGCACAATGTGACTAAATTATGTCATTTATTATCAATAAAATATTCATAAAATAGTGTTTTATCAATGATACACATTTTTACGAATCATTAATAAAGGAACCAGGTCCCATATTTTTTCACCAGGTGGTGAAACAGCTATACCACCACTAGTTGAAAAGAATGTGGTACCTACAATACCTGTATATGAGGAGAACATATTGAGAATTCACAATTATTTTAAGAGATTGTGACCCATCAGTTTTTGACCTGAGCCCAACACTCATCCATTTTAATACATGCTTGAGGTAGTGACCATAGTTTTATGTCTTGTGAGGACACTAGGAGATCAGATGGAGAACCTAGTAGTGATGCTTATTCATGGTTTATTAGGGAGAAGGTGGAGTTCAACAATGAAGACCCCTAATGAGGAGAATATTTCATGGATGGTGTTTGAGATTCAATTTAATTAATAGTTCTCCCTGGTTACACTAACAAAAGTGCATATTTAAGAGAATATTCATCTCCATCATGGTATCTTGACTGTGGATAATTAATAATAGGGGCCTGCAAAAATTCCAATTACTCAATGGATATTGTCATAGATTACTACTTCAGGACATTGAAATTAATGCGAGGTCAACATCAAAACATCTGAGCTAGAGTTACACATCATTGAATTCTAATTTATGATAGAGTGCTCAAGAAATCTATGGTGGTCTAGAGATTATCAGCTGATAAGATATAACTAGTGACTGTCAGTATCATGGATATAGGTGCAGAGACCTTAGTAGTATAGAGACATTGTTACACACATTGATCAGAATGTGGTAGAAGTTATAGGAGTTCCTAGTATAGTGAATCTATAGGTAAGGGCTCTCAGGATGGATCCAGTCAGAATAAGGATAGGCGTTGGTACACATGTGACGATAAGAAACATCTTGACAGGTATTTCCCAAAACATCGATCTATTTACTGAGGGATGATGAATTGAACACTAAAGAAGAGGCAATGAGTGGAACAAGTAGATCTTTCATGTGATGGATGTGGAAGTGGAATAGGGAGATCTCCAGAATATTGAATTCATTTTTACTAACTACCACCACCACCCAAAGAGGTCCACACTAGGCTTATGGAGTTGGTGGACAAGGGTGAAGACGGGTGCATGCGGTCTAGGAATATAACCTAGGGACACTTTGGATAATATGAGTTATGATCTCTGCCTTTTCTACAAAATATTCCATACTTATAGATATAGGTTCTTGTCATTATTGTTCCACCATAGACATTATACAAGACCTTGACATTCAAATAAAATCATTGACTCGACCCTTATGATTAGAGACACATATGGGCTGAGAGTCGATGATCACAAATTGTTTTAAATAGTCTGATCTCACCCTTGGATTTGAGTGTTTTGGATGGAAAATCTTGGTGGAATCATTGAGGAATTATGATGCTATTATATATATGTATTTTCTATCATCGGTTCATGCCTAGATTGACTGTTTTAGGGGGGAGTTGTGGTATATCAACAGTGATGGGGTGAGGTTTTCCTTTATTAAACAATGGGAAACCCATGAATCATGTGATGGGATATTTCATAAGAGGGTACAAGAGATAAACCATGAGTTGGATAGATATACCCTCAGAACAATTGATTTTTTGAGCATTCAGTTCCTAGAAATATTAGCGAAGTATGAGGAAACCATTCCATAAGATGGTATTGGGTTACCACATTCTAAAGAGATTGACTTCTGCATTTACAATCATCTCAAGATGAAACAAATATCCCCACTCTCGTATTATATTGCTTTTACAGAGCTTCATGAGATCTGGGAGCATGTTGATGGATTGTAGAGGAAGGGATTTGGGAGGACCGGTACTTCTCCCATAGAAGTCGTAGTATTGTTTGTTGATAAGGAAGACAAGATCTTGATGATATTTGGGTATTACCAGTGCATGAACTAGGATACTTTAAAAATGTATGTATGTATCCACTATAGAGGATCTATGACCTCTTCAATCCATTGGTGGGGGAACAATGGTTAAACATGGCTACCTTCGATCAGGTTATCACCAGCTATGGGTATGATATGAGGAAATACCAAAGACATATTCCATATGTCACTATAGTCATTATGATAACATGGTGATTCCATTTGGTAGGAATATCATCCCAACAATGTTCATTGTTCTCAAGGAAAAGATTTTCATCCTTACGTAGAGCGTTTCATGGTAGTCTTCAAAAAATATATCATTTTGTACTTGGGGTATGAGGAAGATCACGCGAGACACCTATGGATTGTTACAAACATACTCTTAGATCACAATCTTCATAGGAAACTCTTGTAGTGCCAATTCTAGATTTAGGAGGTCCACATTATGGTACATGTTATCTCAGTAGATGGAGTGGTCGTGGACCCATCCATGGTGGAGGCATTATTATCATGCTACTAAACATAGAGCGTGATGGAGGAACCAAGATTCCATGGGCTGGCAGGCTATTACAGACTATTCATACCTGATTTCTCTATGATTTCACCACATGTTGTATCTTTTATCTTATTGACATGGAAATGTAATCAAGATTTTTAGTAGTTGAGGCTGATTTTGATGAGTTCTATGATCTTGAGATTTCCTGATGAAGGTGTTGAGTGTGTAGTATTTGATGATTCATTTTGGACCAAACTAGGTTGTTTCCTAATCCATAAGAATGTGGTGATTACCTTTGTTTTGTTATATTTGAGACCAGATGGGGAGAACTAGTTAAACCATGATCTTGAGTTACCAGTAGTAGTCTTCACATTGAATGTGTGGTGACACTACCTGATTGGTGAGCGATTTATTCTCTACACCTAACACAATAGCCTTAGGTACATCTTCGCTTAGAAGGTTCTAATCCTGATATAGAGGATATTGATAGAGATACACCATGTCTATGAATTTTTAATTTTCAAAACTTTTGGGAAGAGGAATGTTGTACAAGATGGTCTTAATAGGATATACTATTTGCATTTGCTAAAGAAAGCATCAGAGATGTTGGCCTCAATACAGCTATCCTTCATGGATGGAGATGGAGAGACTTACCTTTAGTAATTCCTTGTCACACCTCCACTCTTACAGTGAGTGAGGTATGCATAGATTTGGGATAATAACTATGATACCCTACATGATCATATGTCCAAAAGGCATGTGACTGATGGATATTTTCAAGGTGGGGATCACGCCATCCTTTTCAGTGGAAGCATAGATGTATGAGTGGTGTTAAAATAGGAGTTTGTAAAAGAGATTCATGTATACATTTTGGTGGTACAACCTGGTGTCATTAATATGTACAGGGAATCTGACATTAGTTAGCGTTGACATGTGTTTGAAGGTAGTAGCATAATGTGTTTCCCACTACCTTATGTTCCCAAAGGTTATCGTTGAGAACTTGGTTCAGTTGGTTTGAATAAACCACTTGTGGCTCCAGAATAGAAGTGGGATAAGATATCAGTGGATTTCTTGACTAGTTTATGATGTAAAATCAAGGGGGCACGATACCATCTGGGTGATATTTGGCTGACTCACTATATGGTGTCCCATCAGTGATATTTTCTAATTGTGATGCTCATTTAACATCATGAATGTGGAAGGTATTACAGGACATGTTTGGGACACAATTATGCTTGAGCATTGACTTTCATCCCAAAATGAATAGCCAAATAGAGAATACCTTTCGTGTTATGGGGGACATGATGATGAAATGAATCATTGACTTTGGTCGTTGTTTTTAGGACAACCTAACACCTGTGGAGTTTACGTAAAACAATATATACTACTTCACCATTGGTATGTAAATGTTTGAGGCTTTGTAACGATAACCCTTTTGGTCACCACTCTACTAAACTGTCCCACGATAGTAGCCACTCATGGTCCCAACTTTGGTGTGACATACTACTGAGACAGAAATGATCACCCAGGAGAATATGTAGACTATTAAAAGTCTTCATTAATCTTATGCTTATAGATAGTGGATATCAATGTTGTTCATGGAAGGATACAATTTTTTCATTCAGGTAGAACATTGATGAGTGTTAATGATATTTTTACAAGGTAAAATGTTATCTATGAGGTGTATTGGACATTTTTATATACATCATAATGTTTTCAAGGTGGCGTATCTCTTATATCTACCCCCATAGTCGGAAAAAGTATATGATTTCTTTCACTTTTTGTAGTTGTGGAGGTACATGAATGACCCGTCGCATGACTTCGATGGGGGAAACTTCAACATTGAATATGGGGAGACATTTGTTGGGTACCCAGTGGATATCGAGAATAAGAATGAGAGGATACATCATGGGTGAGTGATAAAATTAGTGCATTTCAGGTGGTATCAGGGGAATCTCCATGAGAGAAAATGGGACTGAGAGGCTGATACTAATGCACAGTAATGAAATCATTCTCGACAACTTTGGTTTTTGGATTTTTAGGGATATAAATTTGTAATATGGGGAGAATGTAATGTCCCATATTTTTTATGTGTATTACTTTGAAATTTTATATGGGATTAATTCGAGTCTGGGCACTGAGATAATATGAAATTTTGAGTCTCTATGTTCCCAGAGTAAATGGTTGAAATATTATAAAAATATATAATATAGAGCACGAGTGTGTTTTTTCTAGAAAAGTTTAATCACATCTAAATGGATTCTCATATCCAAATTATAATTGTGTATTTGGGTTTTGAGTAGTGACTTTAGCCTAGGAGATTACTAACATCGACCGGTGCGGGCTGATCATGATTGTTAGTTTTTGGATGTATCATTAATAAAATATTATGTAAAAGTATTTCATTATGACACATCAATGTTCTTGATGAATCTCCTGAACAGTGGGATTGAATATCTAAATGAGTTGTAATTGATGAATCTCCTGAACAGTCGTCACACAATGATCAAAGTTATTTAGTGGACAATCCAACCCCAAGTGAGGGATTTATGATTTTAATTCATTATTTTCCATTCATAAAATAAAAAATGAACACATATAAACCCATAACTAGTTTGATCGATGGTTCTATATTTCTTGTGGGATGGGTTGATTTCAAAATTTAATTGGGGATGATTTTTATTATTGTTTGATTTAGCCTGTGGATCATTATTATATGAACGGATCGAGGTCACAATGAATAGAAACCAAGGATTTTTCTTCAGGTATGTTCTATTTTAATTTTCTTCCCCCTTTTTACCACGTGTTCTTTGTTATTCATATGAAATTAATGGTTTACTGTTCATCCTTCGATTCATAGCACAGTGATCCGAGAGGGTTGATTTTTCATCGATACTCCATAGTGGTAGTGTGATGTTGATGAAGAAAAAAGGATTGATGTATTTCTATAGATATCTTTCTTTAGTAATTCTTCTTCTAGGTTGTTTTTATTGATGTTTGGAGCTGATGGAATGCCTGAAACTCCCAAATTCAGTGATATGATGAGGTTGCATCCTTATATCACCAATTTTTGGATGACAGAACAAATGGATAAATACCTGGAGGATTAGATGAGGTGCGTAGTGGGTAAATAGTGTTTCTAAAAAATTCTAATGAACATTTTTTATTTTGGAAGAAATAGTGTGTGGGACCCAATGAGTTATGGAATGTGTAACACCACGAGATTTTATGAGAAATATTATTTTAAATTTATTTGATGTCTTGTTTTGTATGCTACACCAAGATTATATTACACAATATGCAACACCATATTAACTTATAGTATAAGCCACAACATTCGTGGCTTGTGTTGCATGCAAGAGCATCTTTCCCAGATTCCTTGCATTGTACGCAATACCGAGTTTCACTAAACAACAATATGTTATTAAAATATTAGATAAACTAGCCGTCATAAATATTAATACCTACTTTTTAAAATTTTATAAATTTTATCATTTAAAATTGACTTCATTTTTTGATTTGGAATATCGAAATTAGCATAGGGTGAATTTTTGGTTTTTTTCTAAAAACATTAAATTATTTATGAATAGTGAAAAGGCTGAGTTATTAGTTAAAACATACATTTTATTTAAATAAAAATTTATTTGTTTAAATTTATTTTATATAGATACGTAATACCTATATATGTTTCAATGTAATTCATTGGAGTCATTTTTATAAAAATTGTATATATATAAAAATTTTATTGAACTTTTTACCGTATTTTAGGTATCTCCTAGGATCATTTGAAAATTTACATAAAACATAATTTTACCACTTTTATAAGTTGAATTTTAAAATACTGAGAGACATTGTTCATATCAATAAGAAAAATGTGGTTCAATGAGTTGAAAATAATTTTTGGTGAATAGTAACATTTAACTTTTATTTAACATGACCAAAATTAAATAGGGTAATTAAGGGTAAAAATGAAATTATTATTACCCTAAAACATGTCTTAATTCTATTAGATAAATTTAATTCGACCATAAAGAGCCTTAGGAATAAAATATTACCCTTTAGGTTCATTGTATTAGATTAATACATTTATTAATATTTTATTTAAAGAAGAGTTAAAATAGTTAAAATCAATGTTTAATACCTAATTTTTTTAATATAGGGTTATAATTAATATAAATTAGACTATAAAAATTCCTTATAAAGCTAAAAGTATTCCCTACATAATGGTATATTATTTATCTTTTTTAAAAATTAAATAATATAATTTATTTATGACACAATGATGATGCAATTATTACCTTATTAATTAAATATTAACATAATTGATATTATAAAAACCCAAATAGATTTAATTTATGACTTTTTATGAATTACAGTAATTTTCTAGGTTAATATTACATATTAGGGTTGGTTATAAGAATTTGTTTCTAACTAATAATGTTGTTATGAATATAGAAAAAACAGAACACCAAATAGTGTCAAAATTGAAATAAAAGAGATTTTAAAACAAATATTATATTATTAATTGATATAATGGTGCTAAAAATATTAAGTTCTGAAAAAAGACTTATATAAGAATATATATGACAATAATGAACCAATTAGATTTCGATTGGCAGTTTATTGTATTTTTATTTACCATATAGTGTAATAATATAAAAAGACACGGTAAAAGTTAAATTATTTAACTTAGAGTTAAATCTAAATGATAAGGTTAAAACGGTAACATAAACTTTTCTAAAACTTATTGGTTGAAAATATTTAGACCCATCCTCACCCTAGACTCGAAATAAGTTACTTTGGAGAAATTATAAACCAAATATGAATTTATTATAAATTAATATTTTATGTTTTTCCTGAGATGCCTCTCACCCCTCTTATAAAAGGGCACTCTCCCTTCTCTCTAATTCACACCCCTTCAAAGCCCATTTTCTCGGCCAACCCCTACCCAAATACAATCTCAACTATTTACCCTTCATCCTAGATTCCTTATTTAGTTCATAAATCCAGCCTAAAGAGATATTTTGATCAAATCAAAAGGAAGAACCCGAAGAAGAGTTAAATATCTCACCACCTATTTCAAGTTCCATTCTTCTTCCCCTTCCTCCTTCTTTGTTGTTTCAAATCTGAAATAACAAGTCCAGAATCTTATCTATACGTTGATGTTATTATAAAGAATTACAACAATATTAGTTATGTTATCCATCCTATGAATGAAAATGTCACCACACGTGTGTACGTACAGATTATGGTCTCCACGCCATGGTATAGATTTTTTATTCAAACATTTTATCGTTTGGATATGTATAATAATTAGTATAAATGATATAAATAATAAATACAAAATTATTATGATTCTATGTATATGATATACCATCCAATTATATATGATTTTAATATCAAACGAATGATATTGCCGCTTGTGCGTACGTACGGACTACCGTCTCCAGGAATGAGATAAGATTAATTTTCCATAATTAACCATTCATGTATGATTATAAAGTATATATATAATAAATAATAATGAAATATATTACATAATAATGATACTGGATTTATGTACATATATGTTTCATTTACATAGTTCCATTCATTTCAATAAGGAAATGAAAACAGCATTCATGCGTACGTACGACCTACCATCTCAATGAATGGTGTATTTCATTCCATTTATAGAACTATCATATATATTTATATTAGGACTAATATATATATATATATATATTATGTTTTACATTCTTGAATTATATAAATCAGGATATAAGTAATAATATTAGGAACAACAAGTCCAAACACGTACGATAAATGAAACGATTTTACGCAAAACGTTGATTTAAAATGAAATTTACTAAAGAATGGGTAATATAAAGTCATAATTGAATAATATATAGTATAATAAATATTATTATGGTTATATTACTATTTACTAATATGTTTAAACATGCTATACAGGAGTTTCAGACACATACAGAATAAATTGGTCCTAAGGTAAGGGATAATTATTCCAATCTCGTTCTTATCCAAGATTGTTTATTCGTATGTATTTACTGGGAGTATATTTTTCATCTATGTACATAAATAACTTTTTCAGAAGGGTTTTAATATTCATCCATGTATTAATAACGTCATGATTACCCCTATTTGAAGTTTACATTTTATTATGGAAGGAATCATTCTTTTGTTTACCATTCGAGGAACTTTTTTACTTTTCCGGCAAATATACGAGGAGAATTTTTTTTAACTTATACTGCATGGACATATTTTTACAGTTTCATAACGCCTTATTTTCATGAATATTCCTCTAAAATATTTCATTATTATTTCAAAAAATATTATTTTCATTTAAGATTGAATGTAAATTTTGAAAATAAAACGATTTTGAAGAAAAAAATATGTTTTCCTTAATAATTCATTTCTAGAGTTCTATCATAACTATTTTCCACCCAAGATGACATTATTTAGCATGATTGTGTTTTAAGTATAATGTCTCTATTATTTACATGGTTTGATTCTCCTTATAATTAAATGATATCAATTTGTTCTATATGTATTATGTTATGATGGGATTATGTTTATGAACCCCATTTTTTTCATTGGGTTATGATGAATGATTTAGGTTTATTTTATGGAACAAGTATGAATGATTTCATTATGAGATTGGTGGGAACAATATATCCCTACAATTCATTGGATAAAGATTTATATCTCATGAGATAGACATGGCTGGAATAGAAAGTGAATATGGTTCAATAATACAGGGTTGGAACGACAAGTAAACCGGGTTCAGTAATTGACTTTGTCCACTATGCTGGTCTTGGATGCAATGCCTTGGCTAATATAGAAATCATAACATGTGAATAATGGTTTCCACAATTATATGTTTTATTCCCATGATATTTTATCATCATTAATGTTCCTTTATGATCTATGCCTTATGTACTATAATGATTTATGTCATTACTCATGATTTTGATGTTTTATGTTAATGTTATTACGTTCAAATGTTTATGGATTGTTGTATGCTATAAATGTTCACCCTTAATGATCATTTGAGCTCACCCATTTTATGTATTTTCCTGATGATATAAAAAAATGTTTTAGGTAATAAAAAAAGGGAAGATATTTATGGGATATTTTAATGTTCTTTCACCATGATTTGAAGATTATGTTCCGAGATTCAAAAGACAGTAAACGGTTACGGTCCATGTGTGTCTATTTTTTTTATGTATTAAGTATTTCACTAAAGTGATGTATTGTACATGTACGTCAAGTTTGGGTCTATACAGTTGGTATCAGTGGAAAGGATTAGTTAACCTTTGGAAACTATGATGCAAAAACATTAGTGAAATCACTAGAGATATTTCTATGGTATGTCTAGGAATGTCTCTAAGGTTATGTATAAGTATACGTTATAGTACTAAAATTACGGTAATGATCATAGAATTAAACCTAAGACTTTATAGATTGAAAGTACTCCCCATAATTATGTTGTTTTCCTAGTAGGAGTTTTTCCTCTCACACTATTCTTTTGGGGTTTTAGATAATGGCCGGAACCTAAAGGAACCGTGTTAATGATCAATGCACTAGGCAATGCAATTATTGTCCTCATGAACAAACCAATGTTATGGGAGAAGGAATGAAAAATATTATTGATATTCTTACCCAAGATATGAATAATTCTGGACATCCAAATGATCCGAGAAAGAAACAATATTTTAGTGAGTCATTCATGTGGCAACGTCCAACTTATTTCAGTGGGTCTTCTAGTCCACTTGTTGCTGAACAATGTATCAGTACCATTGAAAAGATATTTTCCAAACTTCGTAGTTTAGAGCATTGAAAAGTCATTTTATAATTTTACTATTTAGAAGGTGTAGTAGACCAGTGGTGTAATCTAATTAATAATACAAGGCCAAATATGAAATTGAATCTAGGGAATGAGATGAGTTCAAGAATTTTTTTTTCAATATGTACTTCTCTTGTACTCTTCGAACAATGTTGAAAAAGGAGTTCTTTGAGATTAAGAAAAAGGATGACTAATATGTTGGTATATACAAGGAGACTTTTACAAGGCTTGCATGGTATACATCGGGATTTATCATCTGACCTGAAAGTAAAGTTGATCGATTCTTTATTTGCTTAAAACCAAGTCTTTGATGGGCATTAGCAATATTAGACTTCAAAATCTAAGAAGAAATTGTGTGTTGTTCTATCAAGGTAGAACTAGAAGTTGGTGTAACATATCCATATCATGGTTTTTACAAGAAATGAATGATGGAGTTCAATGAAAAATATCATAACTATGGTGAAAAGAAGACACATGTTTCGTTATGCTCAAAGTGTGAAAAGAAGCATGGTGTAGATTGTCATAGAGGGACTAGAAATGTATTAAGTGTGGAAAAGAAATCCATCAAGCAGTTGAGTGCCAATGTAATGGGAAAATGGTATCTAATGATGTGAATAGAGAAAAGACTACATAGAACACACCACTAACACTTCGATGCTTCAAGTGCACGGATATGGGTAATTATGATAACCAATGTCCTAATCCTAGTGTTAATGATGATCGACACCAACAAACACTAATGGAAAAGGACAAAGGGAAGGTACATGCGATCACTATTGGCGATGTTGAATATGACAATGAAGTGGTGGAATTTTTATGTGTTTATGTAATGATATTCCAAAATAGTGTTGTGGAAACTCATTTTTATTATCATGGAATATTGGAATATCTATGTATTGGTTTGTTGTGGTTTTAAATAATTATATGGTACCGGTAACCATGAAAAGTGATTGAAATATTTTGGAAAGCAGATGATATGAACATAATGAAGTGATAAAGAGATAATGAAATGTTTTATAGTATTAATGAGCTCATGATTTATATAAGGACAAAGTGATATCATGGTTTGAGTATATTGAAATTTGGGGAATTTGGTATGTGGAAAGCTCTGACTTTTGACAGCATTCATGTTTTCACTACGATTCTATGGTAAGTCAGGATTCAAAAGAATACATGATTAAGGTATTCACATATTTGGAATGTGACCAACAAGATATATCTTATGATATACGAGGGTAAATGAAGGTATTCATATGATTGGAATATGGCGTCTCTAGTAATAATTTTCATTATAATATGAGCTTGGACAAAAGTATTTTGGATAAGCCTAATTATTGGAATGTAATAGGTTACAAATAATATATTGTTGTTTAAGGCTAGGAATTCTTCGATAATATTGCGGGAATATTATAATAGTATAGTTTTAGAAAATGGAAACCCAATAGCATGGGCGACAACTCGTCGCGTTAGACAAGGATTCGAGAATCTAACCCATAACCGAAGTGCGACATGCCTTTATCGCCTACCACCTTCCAAAATAAAGTCCCTAGTTAGTAGAAAATAGTTTCATTTTATTAAGTGGTATTATATATGAAGTATAAGTCCATTTTAGGAACCATATATTATTAATATCACCAATGATGGACTTATGCAAACTTAATAATTTTTTCTAACCATTTTTTTGAGACAGATGGAATGAACTATCATTCTATCGCATGATCATCTATTACTTCACTAATGACAAATTCCACTTCATATATTTAATAGACGAGGTGGAAATTGTTCATGAAATGACCAACGGTGACATTGTACCAAAATCAATTATGTATTTCTTCTAATTCCAGTTTTTTCAATTTTAGGGAAATGATCTTGAAGACCAAAAAGTTATCCTAGATGGTACCTTAGATCATCCCAAATTTATGGATTTGTGATTGTTGGATTTTTTATAGCCATGTTCTCTACAACTCTACATCAGTACATGATTGTTATATTTCTCTCCTATATTCACATTTTCACCAATGTTCATAAATTTGGAAACCTATTGATGAGTTAATTTGGGTAATAATTACATTTCATTTTAAAATTTAGTTTTAGTATTACTTATTACGATGTGGGTTTCTATGAATGAAAATTTCAAGTAGTAAAACATTTTTAACCCCGAAGAATTTCAAGGGAGAAATTCTTTTTAAGGGAGGTAGAATGTAACACCCTGAGATTTTATGAGAAATATTATTTTTAATTTATTTAATGTCTTGTGTTTCACGCTACACCAAGATTATATTGGGATATATGAAACACCATATTAGGTTGAAGTATATGCCACACTATTCTTGGATTTCTTTACATGGAAGAGAAAACTTCCTTAATAGCTTGCGTTGTATGCAATACCAACTTTCACTAAACAACAATATATTATTAAAATATTATATAAACTAGCCGTTATAAATTGTAATACCTACTCTTTAAAATTTTATAAATTTTATCATTAAAAATGGACTTAATTTTTGGATTCGGAATATCAAAATTATCCTACAGTGATTTTTTGGTATTTTTCTGAAAACTTTCAAATTTTGATGAATAGTGAAAATATTGAGTTATTGGATAAAACCAACTTTTTATTTAAATATTCTTTTATTTTTTTTTAATTTATTTTATATAGGTACATAATACCTATATAAGTTCAATTTAATTCATTGGAGTCATTTTTATAATAATTTTAGATATATAAAAATTTTATTGAACTTTTTAACATCTTTTACCCACCTCCTAGGAGCATTTGCAAATTTACATAAAACATAATTTAACCGCTTATGTGAGTGGAATTTCAAAAATCCTAGAGATTCGGTTGATATTAGGATGTAAAATGTGGTTCAATGAGATGAAATAATTTTTGTTGAATAGTAACTTTTAACTTTGATTTACCTCGGTTAAATAAAAGAAGATTAATTAAAGGTAAAAATGATATAATTATTACCCTAACGCATTTCCTAATTCTATTGGATAAGTTTAATTCGAAAAAAACAACCTTAGGAATAAATTATTACTCTTTTGGTCCACATGGATTACATTAGGACTTTTATTATTATTTTATTAAAAGAAGAGTTAAAATAGTTAAAATCAATGTTTAATAACTAAAACATTTTTAATATATGGTTATAAATAAGATAAATTCAACTATAAATATTAATTATAATGATAAAACGATTTCATACATAATGTTATTTTATTTATATTTTTTTATACATTAAATAATTTATTTTATTTATGAAACAATGATGATGCAGTAATTACCATATTAATGAAATATTAACATAATTGATAAAATAAATACCCAAATAAATGTAATTTGAGACTTTTTATGAATTAAACTAATTTTATTGGTTAATAAAACATATTTGGGTTGGTTAGATGAATTATTTTAGAAGTAATAATGTTGTTATAAATTTAGAAAAACAAAATACCAAATAGTGTCTAAATTGACAGAAATGTGTTTTTAAAAAAACATATTATATTATTAATTAATATAATAGCCCTAAAAATATTATTTTTTCCTCCAAAAGACTTATATAATTTTATATATTAAATTAATGAACCAATTTGGGTTCTATTGGCAGTTAATATTATATTTATTAACCTTATAGTGTAAGAATACAAGAAAACACGGTAAAAGTTATATTGATAATCTTAGAGTTAAATCTAAATGATAAGGTTAAAATGGTAACCTAAATTTGTCTAAAACCTATTGGTTGAGATTATTTAGACCCATACCAACCATAGACTCAATATAAGTCACTTTAGATCCATTATAACCGAATATGAATTTATTATAAAATAATATTTTATGTTTTTCATATGGTTCCCCTCACCCCTCTTATAAAAGTGCACTCCCCATTTTCTCTAATTCACACCTCCAGTGCCCATTATCTCGTACAAAACCTACCCAAATACCCCTTCAAATTCCCTAAATTTATCCTAGAGGCCTTTTTTAGTCATAAATCCAACCGAAGGATCCCTTCTGATCAAATCAAAATGAAGAACCCAAAGAAGAGGTAAATATTTCACCACCTATATCAAGTTACATTCTTATTCAACTTCTTCATTCTTTGTTGTGTCATTTCTATAATAATAACTCCAGTATATTATATATACTGTGCTGTTATTATATAAATTTTACAACCATATTAGTTATTTTATCCATCCTATTAATCAATAAGTCACCACACGTGCATACATACGACTTACCATCTCCACGTTGTGGCGTAGTTTTTTATTCAAACATTTCATCATTTGGATGGATATAAAAATGATTTTAAATGATATAAATAATAAATATAACATTATGATGATTCTGTATATATGATATACAATCCAATTATATACGATTTTTATATCAGAAGAATGATATTGTGGCTCATGCATACGTACGAACTACCGTCTCCACGAACGCGATGAGATTCATTTTCCATAATTAACCATTCATGTATGATTATAAAGTATATATAATAAATAATCATGAAATCTATTACATAACAATGATAATTTATTTATGTACATATATGTTTCATTTAGTTAATTCCATTAAATTTATTAAGGAAATGAAAACAGCGTTCATGCGTACATACGACCTACCATCTCCATGAATGGTGTATTACATTCCATTTATCGATCTATCATATATATTTATATGATGAATATATATTATATATATAAATATATATATCATGTTTTAAATTCTAAAATTAAGTAAATCATGATATATGTAATAATATCAAGAACAACAAGTCCAAACATGTACGATAAATGAAACGATTTTACCCAAAACACTGCTTTAACATGGAATTGACAAAAGAACGTGTAATATTGAGTCATAAGTGAATCATATGTGATATAATAAATATTATTATGGTTATGTTGCCAATTAATAATATGTTAAAACCTAATATAAAGGAGTTTTGGGCACGTATGGATGAAATTGTACCTAAGGTAAGGGATAATCATTCCAATTTTGTTCTTATCCGAGATTGTTTATTCGTAAGTATTTACTATGATTATATTTTTCATCCATGTCCGTAAAAATGTTTTTCATAAAGTGTTTAATATTATTCCATGTATGTGTGATGTCATGTATACCCCTCTTTGACTTCTACAATGTGTTATGGATTGAACATTTCTTTTTTTACCATATGAGGAGCTTTTTGACTTTTCTAGCAAAAGTAGGAGGAGAATGTTTTTTTAACTTATACGGAATGAAATGATTTTTATGGTATCATGAAGCCTGATTTTAATGAATATTCATCTACAATATTTCATTATTATTTCCAATTAAATAATTTTCATTTAAAATTGAATGGCATTTTTTGAATAGAAAATGATTTTGAAGAAGAAGAAATGATATTTTTTCTCAAGAATTCATTTAAAGTGTTTTGTCAAAAATATTTTCCATTTAAGATGACATTATTTAGTATTAATATGTTTCATGTATAATGTATCTATTATTTACATGGATTGATTATTATTATGATTAAATTATATCCATTTGTTTTATATGGATTTCGTTTTGATGGGATGATGTTTATGAATCCCATTTTACTATATGGGTTATGATTAATGATTTATTTTTAATTTGTGGCACAAGTAAGAATTATTTCATTATGAGATGGGTGGGACCTATATCTCCATCCAATCCATTAAGAAAATATTTATATCTCATTAGATATACATGGATGGAACGACAAGTGAATCCGGTTCAGTAATACAGGGCTGGAACGATAAATATACCCGGTTCAGAAATGTACTTTGTCCGCTATAATGGTCTTGGAAGCAATGCCTTGGCTTCTATGGAAATAATAACATATGCTTAATGGTTTCCATAATTACATGTTTTATTCCCATGCTATCTAATCATGATTAATGTTCCATTATGATCTATGCCTTATGTACTATCAATAATTAGGTCATTACTCATGATTTTGATATTTTATGTTCATGTTATTACGTTCATATGATTATGGATTGTTTTATGTTCTATATGTTTACACATACTAAGCATTTGACCTCACCCATATTATGTTTTTCCCTAGGATATAAATAGAGGTTTTATATAAGAAAAAAATTTGGAATATCTTTATAAGAGATGTTGAATATATTTCACCATGATTAGATGACTATGTTCCGTGTTTCCAAAGACACTAAACTATTTTCGTCCTTGGGTGTCTATTTTTGTTATGTATTAAGTATTCCTTGGAAGTATTGTAATTTCCATGTACATCAAGTGTGGGTCTCTAAAGATATGGTTTCGAGATATAGTGAACAATCACACGGAATGTGACTCTCATCACATGGAATGTGGGCCCGTCCCTGATACTCATCTTGTATAACATGATTTAACTAGATATAAAGTGGATTTAAGGGCTAGAATACATACTTTGTACCCCAACACTCAGCCATATCAATATCATATATATGGTTTATGTAGTGTAATGGTATACAGAAAACAAAACAAGGGTTGACACATTGTATTGGTGAATGAATTGGGTTCATGGGTGGACACTATATAGAAGGATATGGTGTGTGAGACTCCATAAACACCATGTATTCCTTTTTTTACTTGATATATTATAACAGAACTAGTTGTTGAAACATGTAGAACTTGAGGTCAAGGGACATGATGTGTGAACCTACTAAAATCCATTATCCCTTCCATACATCCCATGAATATCTTGTCAACTATATCATGGGCAAGCTTCATTGTGTTTGTATGACATTCTTGTTCCATTGATGGTAGGTTGCTATCATTTCCTATAACCAGGATAATGGTCCATTCAGTTAAATTTTCCAATATATAGTCTGAATTTCCCTCTGAGATGCAGGAAGTGGATCTTATATCCATTTTTATACCTATGATGAGTCTTGGTATTGACATGACCAATTAGTCCAGACAACGATCTTCTACTTAGTAGGTGAATCCAGATGAGTAGTGGTATCACCCCGTGCCACTACGAGTGACCCTTAGCAATGTATTCTGGTCTTTCCCACTCATTGAGTGAGTACACATAGATAATGTGTACCATAAATTTTTTTAGATTTGTTAGTGTATCTCTCTCAAGATGGTTCCAGATTAATAGTACATTTTGTACAAATTCCATAAATGCTATCAGACTCAAGAGTGTGTTCTCTTGGATGAGTTTTTTTGTTTAATTGTTAGACTGAATCTCTAATGTTTGTGTGCAGTACGTGTGACTTACAACTAGTCTACGCACCTTGGTATAAATATATCTGGCTATATTTCTATTAAATATACTACAAACATACACTAGGTATATATAATAATACCATAAAATTGTGTATTATTTTGTTGTTTCGGGGTGTCCTACTTAGTATTGTAATACTCAGCCCTCCACCGGCATGGCATGCATGTGTAACGTGTTTTGAAAATGGGTAGACCTATTTAAAATTCTAGGGTGGACCATGAATTGATTGATATTTGTGAATTTGATTAGGCTTCGGTGTTCCTATGGCTTCGAGAAGCATTAGTGATATGTATTTTGTTTACATTTTCGAATTTATAGTTTTTATTCTTATTTAATTGGTGGTCTTCTATACTGTCACAGTCTAAATTACTGAATATTACATTTGTGTCATGATATATTGATTGGTTTTAGTGTTGATCAGTAATTTTTTTACCATAGTTGGTTTTTAATTTAATCATTTATGGCTTGGAGAGGTGCGTGTGTGTGTACATGTACATAGAAAATTCATCCCATGTTAGTGATATGCCTAGTTAGTGAAAGGCACCAATCCCTGGATTATTTGAGGTGTTTACGGGGATTCAGGGAACAGTCTCTACTAGAATGGTTCTAGAAAATACCCTTAAATATGATTCATACTATTGGGAATAAAGCCTTACAAGGAATCCTTTCTATATAAACTAAATACAGTTACATTATTTTTAATGAAAGTCTCTCAAACAATCTATTTTCATTTATTTAATTATGTATCCCATAAAATCATTTTATATAATTATTATATAATGAAAAAAATATTTCAATATTCTATGATGTTATTATATTATGTTTTCTAGCTATAGTGACACACTCTTCCATCAAATGGGTTATCAATTTACTGGTTTTATGAATAAAGAATTATCACCTCACAAAATAATGATTGTTCGTTCATCCATTTCTGAATGTCCTAGTGGTCATTATGAGGAACAATATATGAATATGTTATATTTTATATTTATTATTTATATAATACTCTTAAATTATTTGACATCAAATATCATTATACATTCCAGTTTGTGTAAAACAATAACATTGTTTTTTAATGTGTGGACTACCGACCACTAAAATGTTGTGATTTGTTCACATGGTACATGTAATGCATAAATGAAAGATATATTTTTAAATATGTGAAATAAAAACAAATATATTATATTAATTACATAAATATTTTTTCTGAAATATAATATACATATTTTTCTTTAATACCATTTCACACCATAAAAAATTGATAACCATATTAATGGATGTGTGGACTATTGGCTCAAAGATCTGATGTGATTTATTTTTCCTCACAATAAATCTATATAAAATATTAAATGATTAAGTAATATTTTATTTATTTTATATAATGACCATTATAGAATTATAGGGTGTTACGTACCTTCATTCCTTGATTATCATTGAAAAATTAGAAAGCTACTCTTTTGTATGCAAGTCATCTATCACTATGATGGTAAAGTTGATTAATTTTTCATATTTAAATGTTATGAATATTATTAAAATTATAAATTATGGAAAAATATGCTAACTATGTAATTATTATTCTTATGTAGATGTTATATAATTACCCATTTGACCATAGTTGACCTTCCAATGTAGTTTTTGAAACATAAGCTATATTTGGTCAAAACACATGCCACAAATGAAATTGTTTATGTAGAAAAACAAAACACAACATCATGTTATATAAAACTGATAATAAACATCAAATAAGTTATTATGTAATTATAAAAATAACATATTTTTATTATATACAATGTAACTTTACATTCAATCGAAAGGAAGCTCAAGGTAATGGATTCACATTAGGCCTTTTTTACATCTTTAAGATAAATGTCATATTCACCAATTACATATTTTGTGTGGGGTATCTACTACATTGTTTTTATATTATGTCAGTAGTTATTTTATGAACATGTAATTTTATTCATCCTTTCATTGTTATTCATCCATGATATATATGATTTAAAATTTTTAAAATTGGTACGGGACTTTATTGGAATATATAAAGATAATTTTCCTAAAAATAAATTTAATGAAACGTCATTGGTATTTTAATTATGGGAAATTATATGAACATTATTCAATAATTTTATTTTATTTTATTCTCCTATAGTTATTTATGACCTTTATAATTAATGAGTAAAATTTTTTACTCTTTAATACACATATGGTTTTGAAATTATTTTTATGAAAACGAGACTTCATTTCCCTATTTATTTGGAGAACCTATTTCCATCTGAAAACATGTTTTGTAAACATGTTTTTTAAAAAAACATTAAAATTAAATAATTTTTGTGTAAATAACGTTTTACACGTTTTGTAATGAATAATTCTTTTCAAATTAATCACATTTTTTTCTCAACATGGTCTTCATGTCACCCCCTTTTCCTTGAAAAAGGAATATTTAATTTTTATCTCATATGACATGTTAAGATTTATCCACCAATTTTTATTTGATGTTTTTTTGTTTTAATGTTTTAATTTTAATGATAATTTTAATAAAAGTTAATTTAAAATAAATTTTTTTCATAGTTTTTCAAAGAAAATTATAAAATCCAGAATTTTTTTAAAAGTTGTTATTTTTTCAATAATGAATACAACCCACTTTTTTTACACAATGTGGAATTTTTTAAATTCATAACATCAATATAAAATATATGGAGGGTTCTAATTTTGTTTTTCTGAGGAATGTATTTATATTCACTACATGTATTTCCCTATTAGACCCCTAGAAATTTTATTTTTCTTTTGACCATTAAATGTCAACATATTATCCATATCATTATTCATGGACATTAATATATCCCAAAACATGTAAAATTTTAAAAAAATTGATTAATTTTAAAATTATTTTCTTAAACTATAGAATTATTGCTAAATCTAAATTTCTTATTCAATTTGGTTATATTTTATGTATATTATTTATTTTTAGTATTCAATATGAGGAATGATTTCGAATATAATTCATAGGTAGGGCCCATAATTTATATATACCCTTGATTCATAAAGAGGGCCTCAAAGGAAAATACATTGTGCAACATAATTTTTTTTTAATCTGTATGTTTAAACCATCATCTGAATAGTTTTGATGGCATATGATTTCATGTTCTATAGAAATTAATTCTATTAAGAAATCATTTCACTAATTTAGTTTCAACTATTATTCATCCATGATATTTTGCATCAACATATATATGGATTCACATCATCATCACTTAATTGATTAAATGGGATCTTTTCCAGTATCATCACATTCCATATTTATATTCCCTTGTCTAGTTATTTGAATGTAATTTGATTCTAGTTATTAACATGACATATTGTTTATACACTTCCTTATCATTTTATGATTTATAAAAAAAATGCGATTATAGTTATTAAAAATGAATTGATAACTTTTTCAATTATTAATTATTTATTTTACTATATTTTTTCCTTATTAATCATTTTAAATCATCGTTATTATATTTCATTCCCCATAAATTCAAGAAGAATAATAATACATATATGGAAGTTATTTCTAGAATTTTTTTTTATTATAATCCAAATTATTTATTTAGAATAAGTTAAATTATGTTTTAATTTGTTCATTATTTTGTAATAAAATAATCATTTATGTATATAGTTTACCAAGTCTACTAAACTATTATTCTATATGGATTACATTACTTGTAGTCATACTAATGTAATTATTTGTAGACATTGTCTCTTGAATTCTGGGGTCAAGTGACTATAGTTGGTAACAAATTGTGTTGAGTAGAAACTAGGGGAACTAGATTTAGAAAAAAAAATTATTTAGAGAACATAAACCTAAGGTATAATTTAAGTATTATTATAGAAAACATCATAACATTTTGGTAAGGTAGATATTATGTGGGTCTTCCTATAAATATATCTCTATCTAAATATTACATGTTGATGTAGATCTGCAATATTTGTAGCTTGGAGTATGATATCTGAAGAGGATTTTTGAACCTCAGTCAGGGTAACCTAGTACAATATAACTGGACTTACTGGGTGACTCAAATGACAATACAAGTGATACACTTTGGAAAATTAAAATTTTATTTAAAAACCACTATGATGGATTTTTTACAATGAATAAGATAGATTAATCCAAATGTGTTGTAGATTGATTATAAAGAGTTTTGATTTATATATCTAGTAAATGATATAGTGGATAATCTCTAGATCATGGAAGGTTGTATGTCAAAAATAAATGGATTGAATAGTTATGTAATGAATATGTATTAAAAATCTTATGTGAGTTCCAATTTAATGATTAAATTTCACGGATTTCCATTAGATTTAAATTGAAAATTATATTGCAATTTGTTTTAGATATATTCATCCTGTACATTCTGTGAAAAACGACCAATTATGGTGAAGCCATAGGCCTTGAACCCTTGACCGAAGAACAATAAGTGTTTCACAGCAACCACTGATGTACTCAATGTCCTGGTTATTTATTAATTGTTTTCAGTCAAAAAAATTGAATAACAATAATTATTGATGAATCATTAGTATCACTTTTGAGGATTTAAGATAGTTTTTAACCATATTGGGTTTGGATGAATGTTAGTGTCAAATAGTAATAATTTTAACTATTTATAGGCCTTATGATCCATTAAAACAATATTATAGTGCTTTAGGCATAAAAAATTCATTATTGGTAATTATTTTCTCTGAGTAAATGGAGGAAATGGATTTTGATCAAATAATAATATAAATATGGGATTATACAAATGAAATTGAAACATATCTTATATAAATTTTTCATTATAATATTGGTTAGAAAATTTACTACCCAATATTAGGAAATTGGCACCAAAATAAAATAATTTATACATTATTTATTTTCTGTAGAACCAATTGCCTCTTAAATAATCAAATATTTATGGATTTGGGGATATAAAATTACAAATATTCAATCCCTTGTTTTTTATAAATTACCTCAATCCAACACAATAAGTATTTATTATTTACCTCCAATTATATATCATTAATTTCCACTAATGTTCTCTTACATAGAGACCTAGTTGTATATCATTATATGTGACCCATGTAATTGGAATTCAATTATTTATAATTTATTTTTTACAATACCTTATCTTGACGTGGGATTTAAACATTTTAAATATCCACAAATATATCCACAAGATCATGTTTAAATTGCAATGACACCAATTAATTAATGTGGGGAGAGTATAACATCAGAAAATATACATGATGAACCTTTTATAAAATAGATTTTGTGACACATGAGATCAAGCATGTAAGGGAAAATAATATTGGGAGACATTAAAATATATTTAAAATTATAATATATTCTATATATTTAAATGAATTTAACACCATGTTATTATCTGTTACATGAACGAGCGACCTTTTTTGATGGTGTTCCTTACACACAAGACAAATTTTCATAAAAAAATGTATTATTAAAATACAATGAGATAGAAAAATCATAGTAAATTAGTAGTTATGATGATTATTAACTAAAATATAATTTTTTTCAACTATATAAATGAAAACTGAATTACGGATTTACCAATTAATGAGAAGGTAAAAAAAGAACAAATTATATATACAAATAAATATTAATTATTTTGTAAATATAAATGAGTTATATCTTAATAAAAATAATAAATTACAATTATTGAATGATTCAAATGAAATATATATTTTCTATATTAAATAAAATATTTTTTCAATTCATCGATGTGGTTTGATAGGCATAATATAATAAAAATTATATTTTATACATATAAACATATATTTTTATAAGGCAATTTTACCGCCTTATTAATGGGGAACCCATCATACATCTAAATACTGAAAAATTAATTTATGTAATATTTAAAAATAAATTTCATATTTTAATGAGAAACATGCGAATTTTCTTAGGGTGAATTCTATGTTTTTTCTGTGATGTTTCATTTTTTTAATGAACAATTAAAAATACTAAATTTTACATTAAAAGACCTTTTAAATATAATATGTTTATATGTTTGATTATACTTATAATTGTATTGAATGATAAATTAAATAACTTTTTTTAAAAATAATAATTATATGTCACTGTAATCAATTTTACTTTGAAATTGAATATAAAAACATAGCAATCTATCAAATGTTTTTTCTTTGAAACCCCACATTGTCATCCTACATGCAAGATGAATATTAAATTAATTTTTTTAACTTATATGATTTGAATTTGTAAAAATGGTTTTAATTTTTTGGAATCAAAAGAATTTCTAATTTATAATAATAAAAACATTTTCTTACCACAATTATTATTGAATGGAATTAAAATTAAATGAAAAGGTTATGGTTAATATAAACTTAATAAGGGCCTAAACAAAAACCATAAGGACCAAAAATACCAATAATCATTTCCAAGAGGTATTGGGTTGCTATATATCGAACATATTATAGATTTTAACAAATTGGTTCCATTATTAGATCGACTTCTGACATGGAAAATGTGGGAATAATTCCTTTTTCAAAATCTTTAAAGAGTGCCCCTCCCACTTCACTGTAAAAGGCCTATATATCCCCCCATTCCTCAAAAATCTAAAACATCATAGGCTCATAAAATATCTACTCAAATAGATTTATTACATCCCTCCCCTCCTCCTTGAAGCATCCCATTGGGAAAAAAATCCTTCAGAGGAAGCATTTTTTTATAAACTAAAAGGAGTTACCTGATTTTTAAGGTAACCATTTCAAATGATCTCATGTAATTAATTTACACTCCAACCAGATAAATTATATTTAAATAATGATTATTTATTGTAAAATATATGGTCAATATACTATGATTATGTTTTACCACGGGTTCTATCTACACATACACACCCCTCCATCAAATTTTTGATGAACATACAGATTATTTGAATGCTTATCTATGGCCTCACAAAAAAAAGATTATCTAAGATTATTTTTGGCATCTAATAGTTGCCTTTAAAGAGGAACATCTATTTATATATGTTATATATGATATTTATTATGTATTACGTATTATTTCTTTCTTTTTCAACACATATCTTAATACATTCCATTTTATTGTAAAAATGATAACATCATTTGTGGAATTGTGGACAACTGCCCCCTCAAGCTATGTGATTCAGTCACACTAAAAATAGAGTGGTTAATATATTTTATTAATTATAAATATTTATCATAAAAAATATATAAATGTTTTTAATTTAATATATAATTTTGTGTAAATATATTATACACCATATTCATTATTACCCATTCATATACTTAAAAAAGTGATAACCTTATCGATGAATGTGAGGAATTCAAACTCCACAACATTATTTGATTCATTTTTCATTATAATAAATCAATATATTACTATATATGATATAATAATATTTTATATACAACATAAGTATCAATATGGAAATATATTACCTTACATAAATTATTTCCATGTATATCTTTGAAATATAATAATGTTACACTTTTGTACGTTTGACCTACCATCTCTATAATTCAGACATTGATTCATTTTCATAACAATGTGTAATTATTGTTTTAAAATCTATAATTTTTTTTTAAAATATGATAATTGTTTCATGATTATTATACTTGATATGTTATATAATGAAACCATTGACCATTGATGTCCATAAAAATTTGTTTTACACACATTAAAATAATATCTCCCAATCACCAGACATAAACATTATTATTTATGTAGTTGTAAAATACATGATAAAAAGTGAAATAATATTAATGGTAAATTGAAAATGGGTCTGAAATAGTTATAATATTATCATAATATTTTTTTAAAGGAAGATAAATGATGTTCACCCAAAAGGAACTGAAGGTAAATTTTTATCGTCTCACCTTCATGTTCGCCCCTTACATATTTTGGGTGGTTTTATATTTGTTATAATATATCATTAATATATTATTATTAATTGTATTTAAATATTAAATTTAATATTATTCCATTATAATTTTTAACATTTATTATTTATTAAATTTATGTGTGAAACATTGAAATGATTAATATTATTTATCCAAACAATAACATTAATGATCATTCAATCATATTTACATTCAAGTATATAATTTGAACATTGTACTGTAAAACCACTCATTTTACTCTCCATTGGTTATTGATTAATTATTTCATGTATTAGAAAAAACAATTACTCTTTTGTAGAAAAATGTAATATAATATGTTTTTATTAAAAACTGATAAAACATCTCCATTTTTTGGGAGAACATATTTACTTCTAAAAATTATTCCTTCTAAATGGTTTAAAAAAATATTTTTTACATTTAAAAATTAATTTCATAATTTTATTTTTATCCATTTGTATCATTTATTAATTACATTTAAAAAATATTATTGTCTCTTTCTGAACAAGTCATTTTTCTAACCCTTTTTAAATAAAAAAATATTTTATTTTACCGCTTACAACATGTAAAAATTTATCAAAAATTATTTATTTTATGTTCCTATTTCATGTTTAAAAGGATTATTTTTAATTAAAATCATTTTTTAAATCATTTTTTGATGAAAAATATTTTCAAATAGTTTTAAATGAAAATGATATTTTCCTCAAAAATATTTTATTAATTGTTTTCCTTTGATATAATCAACAAAATCAACCCTAAATTTTTAATCTAATTAGGATTTTTTGTATAGATACAATTCATATAAATTCTTTATAATGTTATCGATTTATTTGGCTATGGAACATATTTATATTCACTTACTTGATATCATTTTTATTATAATTGAAATTATCAATATCCTATGATCATTAAATATATATAAATTATCCATATAATTTATATTGATATTACTATTTCACAAACCATATTGAATTTTACATACATTGTTTACATTGAATGATTTTTGATTAATTGAGGAATTATTGATAAATATGTATGTGTCAATAAATATTCTTATTTGATCAGCAATATTTTTTATTATGAATATTCAATATGAGGAATTTTTTGGACAGGAAATGAATTGTGGGGCCTTGAAATTATATAACCCCACGATGAATAAATAGGTTCTTATGAGTCAAATATATTGTGAAAATTAAACAAGTTTCTATATATAGTTTTCAACCATGTTTCTAATGGTGTTGATATTATAGGTTTAAATGTTCTTTAGACATGACCTTCATCAGGAAAGATGTTCCCTCATTTAGTTTTAGTTATTATTAATCCATGATTTTTTTCATAAACGTATCTATGGATACACATCAACTGCTATTACTTTATAAAATTGATTTTGTTTAAGATTACATTCCATATTTATTTTTCCATTTATATTTATTTTAATATAATGTGATTCTAGTTATTAATTTTCCATATTTTATAGTAAATTCTTTCTTCATTAATTGTTTATATGAAATTTTAGTTCTATTATTTACCATGTAATAATTTGTTTTTAAATTAAATTATTATTGCTTCCAATATATTTCTCAATTATGAATCATTGGAGCTCACCCGTATTATGTTTCATTTCCTAGGAAACCGTGAGGAATACTATGAATGATATGCAAGGATACATTACACAGAATAAATTTATAGCTCATTAATTTTTTTAGAAGAAGATAAAATATGTTGCAATTTGTGTATTCCTTGGTAATTAATGACTCATGTATGTATTTGGGTTACCAAGACAACTAAAATCTCATTCCTCTATGATTTGATTCTATATAATCATTCCAATTTTATTTAGTTATAAAACACATTATAAAACTAGGGAAATATAGTTCATGTAATACTATATAGAGACATAACCACCTACATAGATAAGAATATTTATTGATACATACATTAGAGACATTTATAAAAAAACCCTTGGGAAAATTATATACTCATTATAAATACTATTTATCCATTTTCAAATTTTTATCTAGAATCCATAAATTTCAATAAAAATTACATCCCTGAAAATTAAATCAATTTATCCAATAAACACTCCACATCCTCATATGTCCTAAAACAAAACCAAACAAAAAGGAAAAAATAGAGATATAAGGAGTATAAATACATTAATATAGGTTATGAGATGTAATAATGGTCAAAACATTTCATGCACACAGACATTGAGTTCATCATCTCACCACACTGTAACATCTCATCATTCACAAAGACAAATAGTGCATCCCAACATAACCCTAACCACATCAGTATTGTATAATGAAATGAAGGACATAAAACTTTTTATATCCCCCTTATATGAATAAACCATACAATAAGATACCTCATAGAATGAAAATCTAACATATCTATCAATGTCACATTGGTCATCACACAAATCATATGTATAGCTGCATCACATCAAATCTACCCCATAGACACCAAAGAAATCACCTATGACACTAATGAACCAACTACGATCACAACACCGGTATATCTACACGGTTGTAAGAGAAAGAGATATATATATTTAAAGAAAAATTATCCATACATCCATCATCATACCTATGTTATTTTGAAAATCCCCCCCTGTGAATATATGGGATGCGAGACACAGTTCATAACATCATTGGATTGAATATTGAAATAAAAATTAATATATATATATGTATATATATATATATAAACATATTCAAGACGAACCTTTGGGATCAAAAAAATAACTAACCAACTCGAAATATCCTCACATTTACATCCTCATATAAACGAAGAACACCATACAAATAGAATCCAATAACCACATTTCCAATTAAAATAAAAAATTAATTTAATCATTACCTTCAATTAAATATTTATCATTAAAAATAGTTCACCAATACACCTATTATTAATGAATTAATTTATTATTATTTTCCAATAATAATAATTAATCCATAGAAATTTTAAAAAATAAATAGGAATTCTATTATAACCCAAGAAACTATATTAACAAATACTAATATGAAATAATCAATCAATAAATAAACCATATCAAGACAAAAATCCTGACATCACTACAATCTGACAACCACATAAAAAACAACATTCTATCACCATCACCCTGTAGTGTAGCTAACCAAAACATCACATCACCAACCTGTAGCACAACGAAACAGACAATCATATTTCCACAACATAACATAGAAAACAAACAATCACATCACGGATGTAAATAAAAACTATAAAAACCATCACATAATATATCCAAAAACATTCAATCAATCCATTACTTTTTCATCCCATATTATGTATAAAACAATATCACATTGCAACCCTTGAACACAGCTATAAAAAACATCGTATTAAAACACATCAAGTTTATTTTTATATATTACAAATGGTGAATTTTTATCACATTTAACATCATTATTTATGGAATTATCACATTATCCATAATCTACAGTAATCAATTATATTATCCAAAAAATGTAATTAGGAAAACTCATCATAGGTTTTTATCACAACGACACATAATATGGATTTCATATCACATAAATCAAAGGGAAACGATACCTTAACTGCCATTATATTTACTGGGGGATATAGATCAGACTATAAAAATAGAAAAATAATATATAAGTTGTAAAATTATGTGAATAAAACACCATTACTCATTAATTATAATTTATTTATTTTTTATATTAAATATTATGGTGAAAAATATATTCCTAGTTTTAAAAAATCTATCAAATAACACTATATAAACAAAAATGACAAAAATCATATTTCATACGTTGAATAACGATTTTATAACTAGTTGTGCAACACACGGTTTTGAAGAAACACCCATAAACCACAACTTCTCAAGGAAAAATATATATAAAAAATCACATTAATTCTTCATAATTATATATCCCAACACATAGACAATATAAAAACCATATGACTGTAATAAATCATTTTGTGATTAATAAGAGTAATTCTACATGAGAAGGAGAAACATAAACCATAGATCTCCAATTGACATCCACGAGAACTCAAGGATTGAAATATAAGTAAGAGGGATGGATCTTCCTCCAAAATACAACAGGGTTCTTTATAAAATGGGAGATATATAGAGAGAGAGATATAGGTACTCCCAAATGTAAATGAATCATTTTATCATTCCATTTTACAATTGTTGTCTCTACCCTTTCACATTGTGATTTCAATTACAAAGTGAATTCTATGGAAATTTTTAAATAACAAGGTTATACTAAATATTTCTTCATTTTTAAAACAATTTAATTAAAATAATGTATTAATCATTCCTTACATGATCCTATTTCACTAAAAACTCCTTATCAACCATAAAATCCATGAATATAGATTTTCACACAATTCCTAAATCAATAACTCATGTTTTGAATTAGATTAACACCATTATCAATCTATTGATTCCCTAATATATCAACATTCTCCACTAAACACTCCACGTCTTACTCAAAAATACATAATAAAATACGTAAACCCCAAAACATGAAACATAATGAATCAGGAAGTTACTAGATGTTACAATACAAAAAAATAAATTCCCTAAAAAATATGGGATTCCAAGTTGGTGTTTAGTAAATGAATTAATGTCATGAAATGTATAATTCACCATTTATGTATAGTGTGAAAATAAGTATATATCATGCTTCATGTTTATAAAATTACTATACAGATATAGTCTTGAACATAATAAAATCTTATATAGTCATGTGACCAATGAACAATTTTGAATTAAAAAATATAAATACTAACTTAAAAGTAGAATTATCTAAAAGCTATTACATATGTTGTATCTGGTTGGAATCACAACATAATACATAATAAACAAAGATTAATAACTTTATTATCTATATTATGGTCATATATGGGGATTACACAACATATATATTATTTAACATTCCATGTATGTCATTAAAATTCATTCATAGAATATGTAGAGACAGATATATCATATGTAAAAAATGCATTATAAATAAGTGGAAACATTTTGGCTAGTTTACATCAACTCCTAAATGTTAGGAGACATGTGTTATTCAACTTCATGTGCATATTATTTGATCTACTATTGGTATGGTGAACAAAAATGATTACTATTTAAAATTTTTTTATTATAAAAATATAATACCTGTATGGTTTTAGAATAAGTTGTGCACATCAAGGCCATTAATCACATATCATGCCACTAATATTTATTAATTATTTTAGGGTCACACATTATATAGAGTATATATGTTTTAAACCTTGGTACACCAAATTATGTATATCTAAATATGTTATATAGGAATACATCTTATTTCTGTATATAATAAAATAAAATCACCAATTAAAGTGAATGTTAAAAATAATATCATGTGATATTATATGCTTTTTAATTGAAAATCACAAAAAAAAAGAATTAACCTAATGAATAAAGATATAAAACATATATTCTTTAGTAATCATTTAAATAAAAAATTGTAAAAGTTAGAATAAAATAAATAGTTGGGTTTCACCCCTTTTCCCAATCATTAAATGACATTTTTATAGACATTAAAATAAAATATATTATTTTTATTTGACTAATATTATATTATTTAGGAATATTTGTAACTCAAATTTTATTCGTATTTCTATTTGATAAATTTTTAATTAATTTATTAATCAATCAATTATTATTTCAAGAGTAACATATCATTATCAAAAATAATTTTACATGGTTTATATAATTTTTTATATAATATTTTATTCATGTTTGTGATTGATCATTATCCTTTTATTGTGTTTATTTTAGGTTTAATTAAATTACTTATTAAATTTTCATTATTAAATGTAATATTTTTTTAAAAATTCATTAATACGGTATATGGATCATTCCCCAACATTATTATACATAATATTTATTATCAATTTATTGTGTAATATTTAACATAACACCATATTTATCTCACCTAGATTCCAATATGAATTTCAAAATGATTAAGATCTATGTGTGATGAAATGGGTACAATGATTAGAATATGTTCTAAAAGATAAGGAGGTAGATATCATACTTTTTAAATTCACAATCCTGAATTCAGATTCCTCCCTTGTTATAAGAGAAGAACCCCTTCAATCTTTGAGTGAACATTAGTTGAATCCATGATCAATAAATTTGATGATTTCATAAATGTATCCATTCTTCCACGTTCTTCTTAGATCTAGTATCATGATATCTCTTTATGAATCATAGATCCAATAAATGGGCAATATATCCATATTATATGATATGAGTCATTATATATTATGATTGTTTTAATTATTGGGAATTAACACTTTATCACATACTATAGAATTGTATTTAGGTTCATTATATTCACTATACTTTTAGATGATTGTATATCCTCCCTTAAATCCATTTTATATAGAATCATAGATCTTTTTCTATTAAATAATTTTCAATAAATGGTTGTGAAATCCCTGTCAAATTTTTTATGGACACCCAGTATGGTTCTGGATTTGGAATTTTTGGAATTTTTATGGATTTCATAAACTATCCATTTTTATACTTTCAAATGGGGAAGTATAAATTATGATTTGGTGTGGATGAATGTAATGTGTTTTTGAAAATTCATTATGAATTGAAGGGGATTTGTGTGGAAGGGACTTAAGGGTTATTTATCTAACATTGTTTTTGTGAGTTTAATTGTGTTATGTTAACCTCAGTAAGTGTTGTTTACTATTAGATTACATGTGTGTGGCCCTTGATTTGGGGAGCGTCTAATTAGGTAACATGGACATTTGATACATTGTGATGAAATTTTGGATAGACTAGGGACTGATCATTTGCGTGAAACAATCACGTGGACATGTATGGTGAGTGTATATACATGTGTATGGTTTTTCCAATTGACTGTAAGATGATTTTCGAATTCATATAGTAGTTTTCATTGAAAATTATCTATGAATTTGTTATAGAAAGTTTTTCTAATAAATATTTTTCTATATAATCCTAATAACTTTTTACAGAGTCGCATGAGTTGAGAAGTCATTGAAGCGATCCTAACTAATTTAATCACAAAATTTTCTTGGGAACAGTTGTACATTTAAAAACATCATCTATCAGGACAAAGTTAAATGAAATATAACTCAGTTATTTTGAGATTTTTCTTGATACCATGGGAAGGGAATGTGGATTTGTATCTCATAAAAGTTTGGGCATTGTTTGTTCATTTCAAAAGGGAGTTTTTTAGTTTCTTTATCTTATTTTAGTGTTATTTTTTTATTCCTATTATGATCTGACAAGTTTTATATTCTTGGTTATCTTATGAGTTATATTTTTTACTACATTTAATATAAATTATTTTTTCTAATTTATTATGTATTTTGGATGTTTTATCCTTAAAAACAAATATCATCACTTAAAATTTCTTGATCTCATGTCATTTATTACCATCATTTTCTGTCTTGAGTATATCACCTAAGGCCTAGTAGGTTCAATTTCACTCCTCCACCCGATGTTAAGGGGAGGTATGTTATATCATTTGTGGTAATTTATGGTTATTTTGTAAGTCCATAAATTCAAAATAGCTTCATGTGACATTGTTTTTTGTGATCTAAATGGGGATATAGTAGAAAATTAAATTTGGATTTTAAATTCAACATTTAATTGGTGATTAAATTTGAATATTTCCCCTTGAAATATGTCCTACGGATTAAACATAATGAGGTGGCCCCTAAATGTTTACTAATAATTTTGAGATTATAAACATTTTTGCGACATGAATGTATCATTATAAAATTTGGGAGTCCCTGAATCATTCAATAATCATGGTGACAAAATAATAAATGAAATCATGTCTAGTCATAACACTTATAAATGAGTCCAAAGATTTTATCGCACATTGAGTGTGTATGTGCATCAACCTATGATATATTATTGGGTAGTACATCTTAAATATTTAATAATTATTTATATTTAATAATAATTAATTTACTAATATGTTTTGAAACATGTTTTAAAAATCATTATGGAACATGTAAGGCCTTGCAATTAATTAGAATCATAATAAAGTGTTTTAAGATAACATTGTTTCATATGTAATGTAAAATCCCAAAATTTAGATTCTATATAAAAGTTAAAAAGTTATAGACTATCTATATCTGTTTATGATAGAATTATATGTGCTTTATTGGGATCTTTTATGAAATTCAAATTCGATGATAAGGTAACCTTTTATGTCAAATTCCAATATAATGGTTAAAATAAATATTAATTCTCTATGTAAATTTAACACCGGAGGATTCACTTTTATCATTACTATATTACATGAAAAATTTATTGTTAACCCTTGATTTCCACATGCTATGTAATGGTATATCGGAATCTAAATAATGGTAATGAGTAGGCTATGACTCTATATAAATGTAATTGGTTACTAGTAGAATAAGAAAAGTGATGATTTATTTGGATATCAAAAGTTCCAAGGACTTCCACATTAGATTATCTTGAAAAATTATGAAAAATGTAATTCATATTAAATAGAGACTCTATATGAAATAATCAATAAATATCATAAGAATATTTTAAATATTTGTGAATAAATTTAAAATATATTCATAAAAATATATGTTTAATCCAACTGATGGTTTCTTTATGAGATTCAGTGTTTGAACATGATTATAATCTAGATCATTCATGATATATTGAAAAAAAATTAGAAACAATATAAAGACTAATATAATGGGATATTTTTGAGTAAGGAAGTAAATTAAGGATGATAAAGAATGTGATATTTATGATATAGAGAGATAACCACACCACTATGATATATTAGTGGCTATTTTTGGGAATTTGTTAGTCTTAATATCAATTTTGAAAAATTAAGACACAATTAATTCATGGTTTATGTTGTTGAAATACATTCCACAATAAAAATCAAGTAATAGTGAGTTACAACATAGAAAAATAGAGTCCATGTTATAATTCATAAATGAATGCATGAAAACATTGAATTGGGTTAGGATAATTAAATGATCTGAGATTTTTGGGGATTATTATATAGAAAAATATGATTTTATATAGATATTACCACCATAATTATGGAATAAAATTGGATATGAGTAATTTGAATATAACAAGATTAGTTGATGATCAAATTACATAGAGAACGAAATAGACAAATCATATTTGTTCATAGATTTGAAAAAAATATAATAATTGTCAATTATTATCATAGAGCATCAAAAAGTATTTAGGGATCAACATCATCCATGTTTTAATGAGATTATTTTGGGGAATAATGAAAAAGGGGGGTGTCCATATTTAAATAAGAAGACCACATGTTTTTATGTATTCAAATATATATAAGAACCTGAGCATGGAAAGATATAAATAAATAAGAATGTCAATGGTCCAAATCCAAATAATATTTTGGGTGTTGAAGACATGAATAATATTTTGTTTTAAGACCATCATATCCTTGTTTTTATAGAGTAAGATAAAATGATTTGTTGTAGAATAAATGAAATGTTAGTGGAGATATTTTTTCATTTTGATAAACATTGAACTAAAGTATTAGTGAGAGATATATATATATAAATATTGTTTGTGGTAGTTGGAGAGTATAAATAATCATAGATGAATAGGTGGTGTACATGGAATAAAGAAGATAATATTTTTATTCTCTATTAGAAAATATTGATAAATCATCACTAACCTCCCCTTTCTATAAAATATTTATGGATTATTATATATGATGATTTTCAGCTTCTATTAATGAATATATATTCTATATGGTATATTAAGAAAGAAAAGGGAAAATTGGGGAATTGAATGCTTAGTGGTATGATATGTTTCATATGAAAATATTACTAGTGGCTGGAACACATAACCAACCATCCATATAGGTTACATTGAAAACTATTATTATTGATAAAATTATTACTATAGATAAACCATGAGTAGTGGGGGTTACCAATATTTTATTTAGAGTTCCTTTTAAAAGATCCTTTTAAAAACATTTTATTTATTTATATCATATTATTACTACACATGAGGTGTGTCTATGATATATTATTTCATGGATAATTAAAAATACCAAACATAAGAGTTTGATTTAAAAAAAACAGGAATTCAAAAATTTAATGAACACCTAATTAATCCTTGTTATTTTTACTAAACATGTTGTTGGGATCATCCATTAGTATATGATTGAATGGCCCTAATGGTGGTCCTTGTTTTCAAAAAAACATGAATAACTTTTATGAATTCATATTCCATGAACCAATTTATTTTTATCATAAAAATAAAATGTAATAAATTTATATTTTTAAAAACATTGTTGTTTCAGAGAAGAATCATAAAATATTAGAAAAGTATGAAAAAAAATTTCTGAATAGAAATCCTAATTTAAGAAAACAAAACCACTAACTAAATAAAATATGGGTGGTAAATGTTATAATATGTTGTGATAATGATATATCAATTAGTAATCAAAACTATAATATTATTATAGTCCTAATGAAATTTCCAATGTTGTGTAAATTTTATTTTTTGTACTATGAATACACTTGTTCGTGATAATGTATATATAAAAATTGAATAATTTTAGAATTATCTAATGAATATTAATATATCAGTACTCTAAAAACACCTATATAATATATAGAGAAAAAAATATTTTAATGATAGTTCATCAAATTATAAAGACATTTTTAAATGTTTCTTATATGATAATTTTTTACATTAAATTATATTTTTAATTTTTTCCGTGCACTAGAAAAATGGAATATTGTTTATATGGATTTCTAATAATAATAGTCGGAGGTCAAAGAAGAAAAGAATACAAGATCCAAATAATTCATTGAGTATATAAGGAAAACTATAATATGATAAAAAATTTATTATAAAATAGATTTTAAAAAATTTCATAATATTTTTAGAGGTTAAGAATAAATACAATTACATAGTGTCTTGGTATTAATTTGGGGTTGAGAAATATAGAACTAGCACTAGATGGATCTTCGAAACACGTATAAATGAAATATACAAAAACAAATATACTATGAGGGTCATGAATAAAAAAAACTTATATATAACACCAAATTAGTTTATTATATAATTTTACAAATTAATTTAATGTCATTTATAGCTTTCACTACACACTACACCGAGTTTTAATGAAATATGACCCACTATAAAAAATAATATTTTTTAATATAGTAGTAATCTTGTAACCATTAGAATGTAAGTTATGAATCAAATTATATGAATTACTAAAATATAGTTTATATATAGTTATATTAAATTAATTAATTGGGGAAGAATTGTTTAGAAATTAAATTTTCTACTATTTGAAAATTAATGAAATATATTTCAAAAAAATGAATTTTCTCTGAAAAACTATTTTTCCTAAAAAATATAAAAAATCAATATTGATGAATTAGTTTATTGAATTTTATATATCACTTGAAAAATAATTTTTTAAAAAATAATTTTTTTCTATTTTATTAATAAGAGATAAAAAATAAAATTTTACTCTTAAATACACATTTTTTAAAAACCTCTTTTATCACATTTTTTATCTTATTTTAAAATATTTTAAAATAAAACATGAATATATAAAATTAGTTTCTAAATAATTATTCCCAAATTATTAGGTATTAAATTTAGGATATGTTTTTGGGAATATAATTTTTTTTCATTTCATATTGAAAATTACAATGTTTTATTTTAAACTAACTTTTCATTCAATGTATTTTGGAAAAAAATTATATTATATAGTTTTAAAAGTAACATTTTATAAATTCTAATTTCATTAATAAAATATATATTAATATATATATATATTTATTTAAAGGTGATATAAATATTTTTTATGATTTTAAAAACATTTCTTTTGGAAAAAAACTATTACATCATGTTTGTAAGTTTATATTTAAATTAAATAATAGAAATTAGGTGAACGGAATTTGAAATAATGGATTAAATCTTTATTATTACCATGATATATTGTATATAATATGTTGTACTTATGTTTTTAATCAAAATGAAATCACAAAATAGGATAAAATAATTAGATTGGAAAATGATATAATTGGTTTATCAGGCATTAAATTAAAATGATAAGGGGAAAATAGACCAAAAAACATGTCTATTACATATTTTATAATTTTAATTAGACCATATTACCACTATGGTTTTATAATGAACAATTTTGGAAAATTTTTGGAATAGAAAAAATGTTCATATACTTTATTATATTAAACATTTCCATGTCTGTCTTATAACCAACTTATAAAATGACAACCCTCTATTCTCCTCTACACACTTCCAAACAAATGGTTCATATAACAGCAACCCAAATATATAATTTCCCTCCCCATATTCTAAAGGACATATATTTATTACAACTACATCCTTGGAGGGATTAATCTATAAACCTTATGTTTTTTTGGTAGAAGATGTATAGTCCTCAAATATCTAGTTTCATTTTATTTTTTCCTCAAAACCATTCAAATATATTATAATAATATGTCATAATAAAAACATTATATACAATAAAAATAAGTGTATTTTTTATGAAATAAACTATATCCATTTTTTATTCCATTGAAAGGGAAATATTACTCTTAATCATATGTAAATTCATCTACCGCATTGGGAACAAATGTTATGTGTTTTCTATCACAACATCTCATTTATAGATATAATTAAGAATGTAATTTTTATATGATATATCTATTATATTAATATAATTAATTAAATATAATATTACACATACATTTTTACATTCCATCCTGTTGGAAAGAAATAACATCTCTTGAGTGTGTGAAGAACCACCGCCTCACGAACAGATGTGATGTGCTTTAAATTTATATATTATTTAGATGGTAAAAGGGATATATTATATAATTATATTTTATATTTTTTACATAATTATTATCATCAAAATAAAAAAAATAACAAATACCTTATTATTTTTTGATCTACATGGGATACGATAATTGTATTTAGTTGTATGATATACTAGCAACTCCTAAAGTGACGGGATTAATTTTTCACAAAAATATTGAATGGTTGGTAAGAAGGATAACATTAATTAATATATGTGACATTTATTTAATAAGTATTATTATTTAAATTAAATATATTATTTAAATTTATTATTCTATAATAAAATGGTAATAGTGTTCATGCATATATACAACCTCAAAAGTGATTACGGAAGGACTAAGGTGTTTTGGTGACAACATCATAACCTATGTATTAGAAACTCCAAAAATTTTGATACTTTGTATCGGTAATTTGAGTTTTAGATAATATAATTCATTGTTTGTATAAATAAGACCATTTTTATTGTTTAATCATGATATAATATTTTGAAATAAGGATAAAATAGTAAATTGGAAACCTATATATTGGTAAAGAAAGAAATAAGTCACAGTTTCCAAGGTATTCTAGGAGGTTTCACTACCTATGTAAAGGTAGTGGGTTGTATTGTCCCAGCATGGGTTTTTTTCACCTGTCATCGAAGAAGGTTCACCACAAGACCTAAGGTGTTCCTCCATATATGCAAGAGGATGTCGACTAGTAGCGAGGGTATAATATCAGTAATGGTGTGAAAACCCCTTATTTATTATAGTGAACACCATCAAAAAAGAAATAAACAATAATGATGTATATAAAAAAATAGAAAGATTCTAATATCACATTATTGTAGGTTCTGGGCGCAGCAGAAGTGAGTTGGTGGGTCGGCCCAACATTGATTTTAGCATTGAATAATGTTCAAACCGAGATCCGTCATGATATAAAATGCCAGATCATCATAATAAAACGAAAAAATAATAACAAAAGAAGGAGTCCTAGAACCATAGAGATATGATAATCATATGTTGGTTATAATTACTTTAATTAACTCAAAATAATTACTTTGGTGGGATTATTTCTATGTTGATGTCTCTGGTCACGATCTTGTGATCTGTTGTTGAATCATAGAATCCAAGTGTAGGATTAATCTAGCTATGATCCACATGTGTTCCACGTATCTATGGACATTGCAAAAGGAATCTCCAGTTTCTTGCGTGGATGAACCTTCGCTTGCGATGTCCGCCTTTGATCGCCTTGATCTGATGGAGGAGGATCTCTCTCGATCATGAGAGTATTTTGGTGGAATTAGTTCTTTCGGCTTCGAAAGAAATATCTAGAGTTTTTTTCACAATAATTGGGAACATTGTTGGGGTATTGAGGATAGTTATAATCGGGTTTGAGTTTATAGAGTTATGATTGTAAATAAATATGTTAAGCGTTTTATTTATTTCATTAACTCTTATTGAAAAACCAAATATCAAATTATTAATTCCTTGACAAGTGCCCACGGTAATTATAAAAAATATTATTTAATAAAATAGTATTATATCCTCAAAATACTGACTGGAAAAACTACACAACTTGTAATCATTAATACTCGGTGTGTATTGGTTTTCCATAAAACTACACAGCGTGTATATTCAATATACACAGATTTTACTTTTATTTTCCACTTTCCTTTATTTCCTCTACCACATTTATTAGTCCTTGAGTAATGGATATTTATTTTTGAAATAAATTAAACAACATTACTCACTAATAAATATATTATTTCACCCAGAATATATTCAATCGAATAACTAGTGTCGAAAAAAAATGTGATCTGGCATTCGTGAATAATTATTAAACCACAGTCGGTAATAATATTTATTCAACATGTTAAATTAATTTTTAATTGAGGTACATAGACACACTTAGTGTGTGACCCTCCAGGCCTCATTCTCTGTGGCATTAGGTAGATCCTTCCTAAAGTCCATGTTTAGTGTCTAGAAACATGCCATGTCACCCTTAGAGAATGAAGTTAACGTTGTAATGACGTGTCACCTCATACAAATTCATACCATTTAATATAATCCATTTTTCAATATATCATGAATCATGCTAGTGCCATCAACACATGTGCTCGATTATTCTTTCTTTGAATTTCCAGAATTAAACTTGCCCATTACATAACATGGACAAGGATTTACTTAGGCAATATCAATTCCATCAAAGGGACTGAGATATCTACTTCTTTTATGGAACCGAAGGGACAAATCCTTTCTCGCATTATCTATTAATGTGGTATTACTCGTGATGCACCCAACGTATCTTACCTTACTACGAATAGTGTGTCGTCACAGTTTTCATCAATACATCTAATTGTGTGAGTTGTAATACGCATTAATAATAATCTAAAATTATAAAGACCAATACATAGGTCTGTAGATAAGAAGATCCAATGACACTATGAAATGTTGATTTCCTACTGGCGGGTCTTGTTCTTATTATTTCCTCTTGGATATTACCAAGGGTGCACACCATGAGAATGTTCCTCAATGTTTCATGAGTCCTCACCCCTAATGGCCTTATTATTTGTGTCCCTCAAATAACATCATCTAGCCATAGAACATATATTCAAGAATAGTGTTATGGCACTTCTAGGTTCGCATCATTGCACAGATCCACTATAACCCTATAATGAAATAGCTATCTTTAGGACATCATCACATGCATTGTCATGTAGAAGAACAATCAAGATGTGATAAGGTATTTATTAATGAATAACGTAAAATGTAATTGGTTCTAGGCCACTAACTCCAACAGACTCCCACTTGGACTAGAGATAACAGATAACAAACATTAAACCGCTAACTCTCACTTGATATTCTTGCTTCTTCTATGATAGGCCTTTAGTCATGGGGTCTTCCACATTCTCTTCCACGGACAATCTGCTCACTGCAACTACACCCCTCTGATAGAAATCTCTCAATAGGTGATATTTCTAGAGTATGTTCATTTTCCAATGATGTGACCTTAGTTCTTTGGCAAGATCCACTGCTAAAGTATTATCACAATACAATATAATGGGATCTTTAATGCTAGGCACCACATCAACCTCCTGGACAAATTTACGAATCCAAATGTCTTCCTTGGCTGCATAATAAGCCACTATATATTCAGACTTCTTTGTAGAATCAGCGAAAAGCAGCTGCTTTGAACTCTTCCAGCTCAAAAATCAACCATTGAGACAGAAAACATATCCAGATTTCGACATCAAATCATTCTGATCTGTCTGAAAACCAGCAACAACATACCCACTGATGACAAGCTCCTCATCTCTACAATACACTAGGAACATATCCATTGTTATTATTAGATACTTAAGGATAGTCTCAATAGAAGTCCAATTCTATTCTCCTGGATCTGCTTGATATCTTCCTACCATGCTCAGTGCATAGGAAACATCAATCCTGGTATATAACATGGAATACATGATGGGTCCTATAGCCAAATCATATGGGATCTTACTCATTCTATCTTTCTCTTTTTGTTTCTGAGGACACATTTTCTTAGAAAGATATAATCCATGTGACACTCGAACCAATCCCCTCTTGGATTGTTCCATAATAAATCTCTATAGAATATGGTCAATTATTGTACCCAAACATAGTCCAAGTATCCTCGTGGATCTGTCACGAATGATCTTGATCCCTCGAATGTAGGCTTATTTACCCAAGTCCTTTATAAATAAACACATGTTCAACCAGTCCTTAACTGACTGTTAGACTGGTTCATCATTTCCAATAAGCAATATGTCATGAACATACACTAATAAGATAACGATCACATTCCCATTTAACTACTTATAAACAAAGGGCGCACATTCATTCTTAATGAACCCAAATACTTTTATGGATTCATCAAATTGAATTTTCCATGACCTGGATGTTTTCTTTTTTCCATAAATGGATTTCTACAACAATGAAACCAGTTTGGCTTCAGGTGGTGTCACCAACACTTCTAGTTGTGTCATATAAACATCTTCCTAAAGGTTCCCGTTGTTGAATGTTGTTTTGACATACACTTTCCAAAACATGTAGTCATGGTAAGATGATAAGGAAAGTATGATTCTTATGGATTTAAATAAGGAAACTGGAGGTAAGGTTTCATCATAGTCAATTCCATGACGCTGTCTGAATCCTTTAGCCACTATACATTCTTCATAGGTGCTAATTTGACCTACCATGTTTAGTTTTCTCTTGAATACTAATTTCCCTTCAACAGGGTTTACACCAAATGGCTCAATGACCAGAACCCAAACACTATTCTGATAAATATAATCCATCTCAGAATTCATAGCATCTATCCATCTTGCTGCTTCATAGATTTCTACTCCTTCCTTGTAGGAGATAGGTTCATCGTTGTCCAAAAATAATGACTCACCATCCTCAGTGACTAGGAAACTAGATATCTATATTTCACATTCCTCTCTTGAGCTACTACGTAGTACGTCTATTTCTGGATCCTCTTCCACGGGGACCTGTGGAAATTGTTCTTATACCAACTCCTGTGTATCATGAGCATCAACTTCATCGCAGTCAATATTGCTCCCACTATCCTTCTTGATGATGTGCTACCTCTCATGAAATACGTCTTGTCTAGAGACAATCACTTTCTTGTCTGAAGGGTTTTATATGGAATATGTTTTCATTTCCTTGGGATATCCTATAAAGATACACCTCATGCCCCGGGGTACTATTTTGTTACCAGAGAAGGCCTTAACAAATACCTCATATCCACATACTTGTGTGTGATATAAAGTGGGTTTCCTTCCATTCCATAACTCTGATGGAACTCCATTTTCCTCCATAGTTGGTACCTGATTTAATGTGTACATTTCAGTTCATAATTCATATCCACAAAAGGATAATGAATGATTTTCAGGACTCATCATCAACCTCACCATGTCCAACAAGGTGTGGTTCCTCCTTTCACTAACAAAATTCCACTGTGGTGTATAAGGAGGAGTTAGCTGAGATAGAATACAAGACTACCGTAGAAGATCGATGAACTCTTGGTTCAGATATTCTCCACCTTGATCCGATCAATGTTTCATTATCTTCTTACAAAGCTGATTCTCTAATTCATTAATGAATTCCTTAAATTTCTCTAAGGCCTTTGATTTATACCTCATTAAGTAGACATATCCTTGTCTACTAAAATAATCATCAAAACTACTGAAGTATGAATATCCACATATAGCTTCTACTTTAAATGTTCTACACACATCCGTGTGTACCAATCCTAGAAGCTCATTTCCCCTTTCACCCTATCCACCAAAATGCAGCTTGCTCATTTTTCCTTGTAAACAAGAATGACATCTATCAAGTGCTTTTAGCTCAGTAATATCTAAATATCCATTTTGGTAGAGCTTTTTCATGAGCTTCTCATTTACATGATCGAGACGGTGATGCCACAATTGGGTGATGTATGAGTCATGTGAGTTAGTTTCGTTATCGATTTGCAACACTTGGTTTTCCTAATTTAATACCTAAAAAACATTATTTAAATGTTCCATACCATAACATACATTGTTCTTATAAAAGAGACAACCCTTATTTCAAAACATGAAAATAAATCCATCCATATCCAAACAAGATATAAAAATTATGTTCTTGGTAAAACTAGGAACATAATAACATTTTTTTAAAACCAACATCATGCTGGTTTGCATTGAGAGGTTGTAATCTCCAATAGCCAACACAGCCAGCCTTTTGCCAATGACAGCTTGAAGATCCACCTCTCCTCTGGAAATATTTCTAAATCTACTTGGTTCCTACATTTGAATACAAATGCGATCCACAACAGTTGTATCTAATAACCAATGTGTATAAATAGAAATATTAGACTCGATAACGAACACACCTTTTACGCTCCCACACTTCTGGGTGTAGTTCCTCTTCTACTGACCTTTCTTGCCACATGCAAAAAAAACTTCCTCCCATTCCTTGCCCTACCTCTGGATCTTCCCATTCATAAAGGACAACGGTCGGGGCTTCAGAAGATTTATATGTCTTTGGGCCCTTTTCCTTGTCCTTCCATTTCTTATTCACCATATAAATTGTGGGTTTGTCATGCCCCATGTCCTTATCCACCTTGCAAATTAAGGTCAAATGTTCTGATAGAATCTTCCCATTGTTACTCATGTTATAATTGAAAATAAAGCTAGATAAGGTCTAGATAAGTGATGATAGGATGAGATCTGTACACAACTCATCAGGGAACATAATCCCTATGATGTCCAGGCATTAAATGTAGCCAATATGGTTGACTACATGAGGCCCATCTGGAACAGAATCTCCATGCATAGTTGTAAACAAAGCGTTGGAGATCCCATATCTCTCCTATCTCACCTTCTCTTGGTAGAGTTCCTTAAGGTGATACATCACGGTATACACATCCATGTTTTCATGTTTCTTCAAGAGTTGGTTAGAAAAGGCTGATAGCATAAAACACTAGAAATCGATGGCGTCATCCATGTGTATCATGTAGAGAGATATTTCCTCATCACTAGAAACTTATCCAGGAACAACTGGAATATGCTCTTCCAGTACAATAAATTTTACTTTCGTGGCAAAGGATGATGCGTAAATGCCTATGCTACTCTGGGAAATTGGTGCCGGTGAGAAGGATTTCCTTCTCGAGTATGGTTCACAATGATATGTTTGAAGTAATTTTCTTTCCGTTTCTACCAATTAAGATGTGAAAATGTTTAGTACTTTATTATAAAATGATACAAATAAATAATTAATACTTATTAGTCTCCCACTAATTTATCGAAATCTAATAGCCCTCACAATTGACATCAGAATATTTTGTTTCCTGAATATTCTATTTGCAAGGATATGTATTTCCTTTCGCATTACCCCAACTAGGGTTTGTCAAGTAACATTAAGGGTTTTAGGTTTACATTCCTAATTCCAAATTCATTAACTCGTAGCTCCTTGATCCTCTGAGTGGACTCCCCAATCCTGAAATCCTTTTATTTTGGATTTCCTCAACCATTGCCTCTTGGTAACACCAAGTCCTACAGTGGCAGTCAACCCATGATGTGAACCAAGTTATGTCAACCCAAAACTTTGAATTAGAATTCCCCGATAATTTAATGCACCCCAACTAGGTTCGGTCAAGAACTTTGAACTATGGTTCGATTCTAACCAAGATTATGGAAGGCTATAACAACTTAATATTTCTTTGAGGGATTTTATTCTTATACGAAATTTTCCATTTAATTATATTTAATTACATGCTTGATAATATTAAGTGGTATATACTTAAGTGATTAACCATTTCAATATAATATTTACACATAATCCGCTCTTTATATTAGTTCCATATAGCACACTTTTTTAATTCATTAATTGTGTGATCGTGAAAACAAAGCCACAATAAATAAATCATGAAACTGATTTAAATAAAATAAATGAAATGATCATGATCTTTCTCTCTTGGTCAGTTTATCTAGTGGTTGATAAGCTAAGACAATACCTAGGGGAGAAACACCTTGAACCTTTCAGGTTCTCTTTTCAGCTTTCCACCTATCCACCTTTGTATATCCTTGGATTCGTTTCACCTTGGCTCCTGTATTGAGCTGCCTCCACTAGCATGGGAGCTCCATCCATTACATATGCATTTATCTCACATACAGGTGAGGGGTAAAAAGGGGTTTTAACATAAAATAATCCATGGGCATGCATGTCCTACATATTAATGAGGAGAGTCTCATAGTGAAGAAACTTTAAATTAAACAAATAAATTAAGAGAAACCATTCCCATACAAAGGTCATGGTCTAGCTCATCATCAACCATACATGAATGATGTTTAAGAATGAATTAAACTAGAATTCAATAATTTATTCATTCTTTTTTAAGATAAATCAGGCTCAAATAAAATAATTATATTTAAATAATCATTCCTTTTATCTTAAACCCTTTTTTTGAATTTCCATGAGATTCTAATCCAACATAATTTTAAATAAATTAAAATTATAGTTGTACGCAACTTTTACCTTGGAATAAACACGGTTAATTACTATTCCTTACACAAATGTTAAATTAAACACACATATATAAGAAACATATCACGTGTTGTGCCTCATATTTACGCTTAAACTGTGGTACACATCTTACGGTTTGAATAATATAATAATAAATTCTAATAAATCTGCGTAATTTGGGTGAGTACATGGATTGTAGTTCCGGTTACATGGTTTTTACATTTCTTTACTATCCATCTAAATTATATGCCTGGGGACATGGCATGTTAATGTACTTCAGAAATTTTCGGAGTACACAGATTGTTCTTTTGGACACATGTCATGTAGTATCCATGTTACATGGTTTCTAGCCGGGAAAACTGTGTATGGGGTACACGATCCAACCCTAACCCAAAGGGACTACACGCCGTGTTCATTGGACCACCCGACGTGTAATCCGGAAAAAGTGTGCCACCTATTCCTGGTAATCTAACGATGTCATAAATGAATTTGATAGGATCAATAAACGGCCTGATTTGGCGGACCAGTCCAATGCATGAACTTAGAATACATGACATGTACTTCCGAATACATGCCATGTATTATCGTGTTGTATGGACCGGGATGTTTGGATCCTCTGTAAGAGATCCAGTATATTATTTTAATCAAAAAAAAAACGAAAAGTCTATTTCAGTATGGTGAACGATAAATGATAGAGGAGGAACAGATCTTGAGATTCAGATTTAATGAATGATTAACTATAATAGAAACAAATACATTATTAAATTAATAAACCACCATAGAAAAACTAAATAATTATAATCATCGATATGACCCCTCTAATACCACTTGTAGGTTCTGGGTGCAGTAGATGCACGTTGGAGGGTCAGCCCAACTTAGATTGTAGTGTTAAACAACGTTCAAACTAGGATTTTTCATGATATGAAATACCAGATCATCATAATAGAATGAAGAACAAAAAAAGAGAGAGACCTGGAACCATAGAGAAAGGATCATCATATGTTAGTGATAAATAATTTAGTAAACTCCCAAGAATTACCTTGGTGGAATTATTTCTTCATTGATGTCTCCAGTCATGATATTGTGATCCATCGTTGCGTCATAGAATCCAAGTGTAGGATTCGTCTAGCGATGATCCATAAATGTGCCATGTATCTCTGGACGTCGCCAAAGGAAGCTATGGGTGTTAGCGCGGAAGAAAATTCGCTTGCAATGTCTACCTTCGATCACCTTGATCCGATGAAAGAGGATTTATCTCGGTCTTAAGAGCGTTTTGGAAGAAGTAGTTCTTTTGGCCTTGAAAGGATTATCTGGAATTTTTGTGCACAACTATTGGGAAAAGATTTTGGGTTGTGAGGATATTTATAATTGGGTTTGAGGTTATATAGTTATGATAATAAATAAACACATTATGTGTTTTATTTATTTCATTAACACCTATTGAAAACCCCATGTCAAGTTATTAATTACTTGACAAGCACCCACACTGATTATAATAAATATCATTTAATAAAACAATATTATATCCTTAAAATCCAAACTGGAAAAACTACACTCCATTTAATCATTCATACATGGCACGTACTCGTTTTCCATAAAACTACACGGGGTGTATATTCAATATACACAGTGTGTACATTTATTTTCCACATTCCATTATTTCCTTCACCACATTTATTTTTCATTGAGTAATGGATATTTATTTCTGAAATAAATGTAACAGCATTACTCGCTAATAAATATATTAGTTCACACACAATATATTCTCTTAGATAACCGCTATAGACATAAATTTGATCAGGCATCCTTGAATAATTATTAAACAATAGTCGAGAATAATATTTATTCAACCCATTAAATTAATATTTATCCGAGATACATGGACACAGTTAGTGTGTGACCCTGTAGGCCTCTTTCTCAATGGCATTAGGTGGAGCCTACATAAAGTTCAAGGTTAGAGTCTAGCAACACCCCAAGGAACCCATAGATAAAAAAGTGAACGCCGTAATGACGTGTCACCTCATACGAACACTTACCATTTTATATAATCCATTTGTCATGATATCTCGATTCTAGCGTATTGCATTCTAGTGCCATCAACCCATGTGCTCGATTATTCATTCGTTGAATTTTTGGAATTGAACTTTCCCATTCCTTACCATGGCCATTGATTTACATAGGCTATATGAATTCCATCAAAGGGCCTCAGATATCTACTTTAGTTATGGAACAGAATGGACAAATCCATTCTTACATTATCTATTAGTGTGGTATTACTCGTGATGCACCCAATGTATCCTACCTCGCTGTGAGTAGTGTGTCATCACAGTTTTCGTCAATAAATCTAAGTGTGCGAGTTGTAAGACCCATTAATGATAATATTAAAGTCTAAGGACCAATACACACGTCCGTAGATAGGTACATCTAATGAAACTATGAAATGTGGATTTCATACTGGCGGGTCATGTTCTCATAATATTCTCATAGATATTACCATAGGCGCACAACATGATAAGCTGCCTCAAAGTATTATGAGTCCTCACCCTTAAAGGCATGCATTATTTAAGTCCCTCAAATAACACCATGCATCCATAAGAAATATATTCAAGAAAAGTGTAATGGAACATTATAGTTCTCATCATAGTAGGGATCCGCTATGACCCATTAATGAAACAGCTGTCCTTAGAACATTATCACATGCATTGTCACGTAGAAGAACAATCAAGCTGTGATAAAGAATTTATTAATGAATAAAGTACAAAGTAGTTGGTTCTATGCCACCAACTCCAACAATTTTTAACAAAACTAGAATCAAACTGAAAATGTGAATAATAAATGTGTCGTGCTAAGGTATATTCTATGTGTCAAAATTAGAACTAAAAATATAAGACATTGATTACACCCAAACGGGCCCCAAACAATGTATGGTTCTCTCATACATGTGGCATCCTAACTAATCCACCTAACACATTTAATTTCAATTATTGTATATTGTATCCATGATATCTATTCAGGTACTATCAAGAAACCCAAGTAGACTATTTGTATTACTCAATAGGTCATTAACAATGGAGTTTAAAAAAATATACAATCAAATGAAAATATGCACAATTATATAATGAGTAAATCACAATTAGTAAAAAACCAATTATCACATTTTCAAATATTCATTATTTAACCACATAATCCCTCTGAATTCTCCTAGACACCTGGTTCTCCATACATGCTTTGTCATGGGAAGATTGTAAACTATTCCTAATGAATATCTTATCTAAAAATTAAATTGATAGCAATCATTGATTAATGAAATTGAAGAAGAATGATACAATTCATTAATTTATTCATTGAATGACCATGTTTTATGTATTATTTCATACAATTGAATGACAATTTTATAATTCATCAATTCATAAAATTGAATGATCATTCTACCATTAATTAATTCATAAGATTGCATTACTATGATACCATTATTTAAGTCAAAGATGGATTCCCATGTTACCATTCATACTTCACACATCTAAATGAAAATTTTCCCATTATTTATTTCTCAAATAAAAGGCCATATTACCATTCATAACTTCACAATAGAATAAACAAGATTCTATTCATACACATAAAATAAAATCTAAAATTAATTATCCTCATCAATTTTACTACTAATTAAATAAATATGTGAACATCATACTTCCAATAGTTATTTTAATAATTAACTTATCAAATCAATAAAATTAATTAATTCACTAATTAATTTATCATATAAAATCTATTTATAAATCAATCAATAGATAAACAGTACAGTTTCATTGGTTAGTTCAATAAATTACTAGTCATATAAATGAGAGTGATTAATTAAAAAATTAATAAATAAAATCGATAATATTTATTAATTAGATGATTAATTAATCAATTGAAATACATAAAATAATTAAACAATTAATAATTCATATTAATTTCTTTTGTTAACTGAACTATTGACTAATCACATCAATAAAATGTATTAATTAAATAATATTTTATCACAACTGTTATTTTAGTAAATCTAAAAATTGTCTAATCAAAAAATTTACATTCATTGGTTCAAAAATTTATTAATCACCACAATATCAATAATTTACATGTAAATTAATTAGGCAACTCAATCTCATTAATAATTCAAAAATGATTCATCACATATGTCCCTTTAGTTAATTCAACTATTAATTAAGCACATGAAACCCATTATTTTTTTACCAATTAATTAATATATATCCACAAGGTCACTCTTCCATATTTAATTCAACATTTAATTATTCAATCTACTGTCAAATTACTCTATAATTAATTCGATATTTATTTTTCTAATTGAATATTCTATATTCAGAAAATTAACTCAACAATTAACTTTCCATAAACACAAATTTAAATTTTTTATAATTATCTCAACAATAATTTATCACTAAATCAAAATTTATGACATTAAATCCATTAATTAATTCAATAAATAATTTTTTTACATCTAGCCAATTAATAATTTCCAAAATTAATTAATCCTATTCAATTTGTTAAATTAATTTACCAATTAATTTTTCATGAAAAATATTTTAAATAAGCCATATTTAATTATTAACAATACATATATTAATTTATTTATCAATAAATTAATCAACTCAATACAATTATTTAATTATATAATTAAATAATCACATTACATCCATTAATTATTAATTACTGGCATCAATTTCCACTATTTCATTCAACATTAAAATAATGACAGTAACCATATTTATCAATTCATCAATTATTTAATATCATCAATCCTATTATTTAATGAAACAATTAAATATCTATAATACTCTATTTAATTAATTCATCAATTAATTAATCACATAATTCCCATTATTTAATTAAATATTTAAATAATCACAATACCCCCATTTAATTAATTCATCATGTAATTACTCCCTTCAGTCACATTATTTTATTAAAAAACTAAATAAACACAATACACTTGATATTTAATTCATCAATAAATTAGTCAAAACAATCCCATTACTAAACATTACAATTAAATAATGATATTACTCTAATTAATTATTTCAATAATTAATTAATCACATCAGTCCCATTATTTAATTCAATTTGTAAGTAGTTATAATATACCAATTAATTAGTTCATTAATTTACAAATCCCATTAATCCATTGGTCTAATTCACTAATTAAATATTCATAATACTATAATTAATTATTTCTTCAATTAATTCATCTCCTAAATCACATTATTTAATTCAATAATTCATTAATCACATTACGCTTATTGATTATTTCATCAATTAATTAATCCCATAAATCCCATTAATTATTATATAAATTAAATAATCTCATTAATCACAATAATTTATTCATCACTTAATTAATCCCATTAGTTCAATTATTAAATTAAACAATTAAAAAAATCCTTACTCATATTAATAAATTCATTAATTAACTAATTCCATAAATCCCATTATTTAATTCCATGATTAAATAATCATAATATTTTCATTAATTTATTCATCAGTTAATTAATCCTGGAAATATATTATTTAAATAATAAATTAAATAATCAAATTACTCTCATTAATTAATTCATCATTTAATTAATCCCATCATTCCCATTATTTAGCTAAAGTGTTAAAAAATCACTTTACATCGATTCATTAATTACTCAATTAATTAATCATATCAATCCCATTATTTTTTTCAACAATTAAATAATCACATTTCTCTCATTAATTAATTAAATAATTAGCTATTCCCATAAAGCACTGTATTTTATTCAGTGATTAATTTAACACAATATAATCATTAATAAATTCATCAATTAATTAATCCCAATAAAATAATTTAATTTCCCCAATTAATTGATCAAATAATTTTTCTATATTAACAAATTCAATAACACCAATTAATTTCAAAAATTAGTTCATCATCTTCATTCAATTTTATATAAGAATTAATAATTCTAATATTAATTTTTTAATTTCATCAATCTCAATGTTACAATAGTTAATTCAACAATTAATTATTTAAATTCACAATCCCAGCAATCTTAGAATTATTTAAAAAATTAATTATTCCATTAAATACTTATAATTCCTTACAACTAATTCGACAATTGATTATTCAACATAAACAATCCCATCATCCCAAATTAATCGATTTTATTATCTAATTAAAGAAAAAAAATTAATTAATTCAATAATGAACAAAATTTATATGTATCTAATTTCAATTATAAAATTACACACATGTAGTTATGGAAAGACATTTTTATTGGAATTATTGAAAACATACCTCATGATTGAAATGGAATGTTCACCACAATAAATTTCCAAAATGAACAGAATCAGTCCATAGGCATAGATGAATGAGATTTTTATCCAAATCCTAAATCCAAAATTAAACAGATCAATATATAAAAGCATAGATCTTTTTCTACAACCAATAATGAATAAACACACTTCATTTAAATCGGAAGACGAGTGATAGAGGGAGATGAAATATGGGAGAAACCACATACCTAGTGAAGTGAAGATCTTAAATAATCCTATCAATTCACTATGGATGGAGTTTGAGAAAGCTTATTATATATTTTGTGCCTCTAAAATCGTTTTATAAAGAATAGGTTCAAGCTAGTCTTCTTTAGGGGTAAATATGGTGGGATCATGAATTTTTAAAACTAATTTTCGATTTTTTTTAAATCCCTCACACGGCATGAATTTTTGATATGCACGGTTTCCACAAACCATGCACCTTAACTATGTGCATGTTTAGTTTAACAATTTGAAAAACCACGTGACATCAATGTGAATCCCCACTACCTGGGTTAGCATAGTTAGCTGGGCCGTGACACATGGATTGGAAATACCGTGCTGTAAATGTACACATTCCCATTTCAATTATAAATAAAAAATTTCACATAAATACTCCCCACCTAATGACCCAGATAGTATTATTTTACAGAAGGAATAATAGTACAATAAGATGATCCCTACTCACATTCATAAATGGTTATGATCTTACAATATAACCACCTTATAACATCTCATGGAGGGATTTCTACTTCAACTAATATCTATCTTCCACCCTAATTTTCTTTAAGGACTTATCACCAGATCTCTTCGGTTGTGGACTCTCTCAATGTGGCTTTAGCGTCTGTTCTTAAAGGATAATTTAGGGTTTTACATTTGGTTGTCATTGGTGTCAATATGGCTTCAGGGTCAGTTGATCTTCATTGAAGGTTGTCTTCTTTGGATTTGTTGAGCATCTCGTCGGATTGGCCATTGTGGGCTGGGTGACGAAGTGTTTTGACAATGGAAGGACTCATGATCAGGCGACAATGAAGCTTCAAAATTCGGCTGATTTCCAGTTAGTGCATTGATTATAATATTGGTGTGATTATGGTGTGAAGTTTGTCTATTTTTAGGATTTTGATCAGGATTTTCATAGTATGTTGGTCACCGATTCGTGTAATCTAGGGTATAAGCTCAATTCTGATGGCATTTTGGATGGGAGAAAGGACTGTCTGGTGATGGGAAGTGGAGGTTATGGCTATGGATGTATCATTCTCATATGGTTTATTTTTCATATGGGGTTTCCCCTAGTATATGGGATTTAAGGCTTTCTATTTTTTCATTTTGGTTCTAGGCATTTCAACGATCTTATATATAATTATTTTTTTCATTGGGGTTCTCTTCCATGTAATCAGTTTCCTCTTAGTTAAAAGGGATTTTCATTTTATTTTTTAAAAAATAGCGATTTTTCCGTTGCTTTACAGTATAATATCTCATTCCCAAACTACATTCCCATGTATCTATGATATTTTGATATAAATATATTTGGCTACCGATCCCTCATATATACTTCTCTCTCCCATTTTACTTTCTAAACACATCCAGTATTCCACAATACACAAATTACAAGATTGTCTTTCCCTACACCACAATCTCACTGTGAACTACCACACATATCAAAGAATCCTAAAAAACATATCTATCCCAATATTAATATCATCTAAGACATACCTGATTTGTTTCAGAAATCATCATTCACAAGAACCACAATAACACCATCCAACATTAGGAAGAATCCATGTATTCCAATAACCCCTTTTAATGACATATATCAACCACCATGAATATCCAATGTCTCTTACCTAGGGAATTTTTCCATGACCCTTACTACATTCTCATTTAAAAAAATTCATATGGAATACAACCCACCATCTAGATCCACCTATACCACCTTATAAGGGTAACCCCTATGTTTCACCATATCCAACCACAACACATTTTTTGTCGCTAGGCGTGAATCCAATGCTTTCTTAGCATACCTACGATGATTCAAATGTATGATACATGATCTTCCCAAATTAAAATTATTTTAATATATAATTTATTGTTACCAAAAAATATATTCCATCACTGATGTTAAGTTTCACTACAGAAACACATTAATATTTCACATGTCTTGACCTTCCATACCAAAAAAAATCTCACCGCAGCAAACAAATATGAGACGATCCCTCGGACAATATAAAATATAGTTAAAAAATTATGGAATTATCACTACCCAAATCACCCACAACATGGTCCAAATAAACAATATAAATTTTTACTATTTCACCACAATAAAACTATTATCATGTGAATTTTAAAAATAATCAAAATAAGTATTTATGTCTTTTTCCCACCACACGGTCAAAACAAAGGCACTATAATTATCCTCAACTATCTTACCTATAGGTCATGGTTATAAAAGGGTAGAACAATTTTAATTACTCTATTATGTAATTAGAGACCAATTAATTCTCATCTAAAATAATTCTAAAATTTTTAATTTCATATAGGAACCATTTTCTATTTAATTCAATTATGAAAGAAAATATAGTTCATGTTCAACATCATACACAAAACCTTTATTCTATGCATGAATAAAATGATGCATGAAAAAAAAAATTTGTATACCTATAATGATAAATGGAAAATAAATTCTCATGGCCTAACAAGACTGACGTCTAAACTCATAAAATATTAAAAAATGTCCCCATAAAACCACAAGTGTGTCACCCATGGTGAAATAACATCCAATGTAACAACAATACCAATTAAAATAATCCCACTCTGGGTACATGTGTTGTTCCCTATACAAGGGATAGAAACTCTTGTGCATGAGATCATAACCATGGCCCAAATCTTCCTAGTGTCCTACCTACATTAACCAAATATTATGAAAAAATAAAATATTGAAAAATTGGCCCTTATACTACATTGTAATTCCCCTTCCCGGTTTGCATGCATTGGTTCCTCGAGCCGATTTTCTATATCTCCTCAAAAACAAAACCCCATACAAAAGAGGTAAATGAATAGTAGTGAGGTTCTAATATCATTCAAGAGAGACTGTATTCTATTTATATGATAAAATATCCAATGAAAATTATATAAATATAAGCCAAAATTATAACTATAACCATAATAATCCCAATAAAACATTATGGTCATACATGAATATAAAATATAAAATACAATAATAAATGTGTCATTTTAATGTATGTTCAACTTGTTAATATGAAAAAAATGTAAATACACTGATGTCTCCCAAATAGGGCCTAAATCATGTATATTTCCCTCATCCATGCTCTATATTGGCTTAAAAACCTAACCCATGTCTCTTCTCTTATCATATCATCAAACCATGACATATATTCAGGTACCGATCAGGCAACCCACGTAGAGTTTGAGTATAACTCAGTTGGACACTAATAATAGTGTCAAAAAAATTATCTAGAAATATAATAGTGTTTGTAGTTTTATAATAAATAATGAAAAATGAAAAAAAAATATGTAACACTTTATTAACTAATATTTATTAAACAACATAAACCCCCAATTTTCCCATAGACACATGTATCTCAATACCTACACTATCTTGTGCCATTCTCTGACTATTCCCATAAAATATCGTGTCTCAGAATTCTGTTATCATCGTTCAATAATTCAAACAACAAAAGGACCATGTTTCCATTTATTAATTCATACCATTGAATAACCATGATACCATTAATAAACTCAAAATCTAATGACCATGATATCATTCATCTCCACATAATTAATTTTATAATTAATCGATCACATAAATATCATTAATTAATTCACAAATTAATTAATCCCAACAATACTATTATTTAATTAATCCATTATATAGTCAAAATTATCCCATTAAGTAGTTCATCAATTAATTATACCCATCATTGCCGTTATATTATTCAACAATTACTCAATCCCAATACTCCAATTAATTAATTCATAAACTAGTTAAAACCATTAGTCCAATTGTTTAATTAAACAATTAAATAATCTAATTACTCTTATTATTTAATTCATCAATTAATTAATCCAATAAACACCATTAAATAGTTTAACAACAAAATAATAACAATAATCCCATTAATTTATTCTTCAATTAATTGATCACACCAATTACATTATTTAATTCAAATATCAAAAAACCAGAATACATGATTTTATTAATTCATCAACTAACTTAACCATTCATTCACATTACGTAAATGAACAACTATACAATAAAATCACTCTCAGTAATTAATTGATAAACTAATTAATCCAAAAAATCAAAATTTTTATTTTGAAAACTAAATAATCACTTTATTCTCATTAATTAATTAATATATTTTTTTATTTCATCAATCAAAATGTTTAGTTAAAAAACTAAATTAATAAATTACATTCACTAATTACAGTGACATTTTTTTATTCCATAATTAAATAAACACATTACTCAAATAAATTAATTCAGGTTATAAATAATCATATCAATACATTTATTCAATTCAACAAAAAAGTAATTACTCTTCTCCCATCATATAATTATTCAATTAATTAATCCAACTCAAAAAATCAATATCATAAATTATTCGTCAATTAAATATTAAAACTCATCCAATTCACTATCCAAAATTATTTCTTTAATTTATTTTTCCTCATTAATCATATTAACAAATCAATAATTAATTCAGAAATCAATTTTTCTATTTAAAGCATATGAATATCACCATAATTAATTCAAAAATTAATTATTTCAATTTAAAATTCTTATAATCTCCTAATTAATGTAAAAATAATTTATTCAGTCCAATAGTTCCATTTCCTGTTAATTAATTCCACAAATAATTATTCATTATCTAGAATATCATTATCCGTAATTTCATAATTTCCTCAAATAATAAATTTACGAAATTTATTAATTCAATCACAAAATCAATTGAAAAAAATGTAATAAAAATTATATAATTACATACACTTAATTTAAATCATGACATTGGGATTTAAATTATAGACCACTTACCTCAAGATTGACAACGAACATTTACCATAAGATATCCCCAAATAAAATAGAATCAATCATTAATTTGTCGAAGAAATAGATTAATATATAAATCATAAATCTACAACTAAATGTGTCAATATATAACAATTATATATCTAGATCTTGAAATAATAGAGTATAAACATACATCATTAATCATGGAAAAATATAGAGAGAGAGAGTGTGTGTGTAAGAATAGTCAGGTTGAAGCCATATTCCATGTCAGGTGAAGATCATTTATCTTTACATATATTCTCCATGAAATGTGGTTGGGAAGACATGGAATCTATCCAAGAGCTTCCCAAATTAAGAAGGAGATCTTATAGTAGAAATAGAGTCAATTAGAAGTCAATATATGGGGTTTTAGAAAATCAGAAAATAATGTTTTTTTTATTTAATCCCACACATTATTTGTTGGGAAAAGGTGCATTTATTTCCTAACCATGTTCCTTACACACGTTCCTATTCTAGTGGAATCATGGTTTCTCCTTTTACAGTGAATTATTTGGAAAATATGTGCCAACCATGTGAATCCCCACTTCATGGGATCTCACTATTAGCTTGGTTTGGGTGAATGGATTGGGAAATGCATGACCCAATCATGAACATTCCTACAACCTCTCAAAAATAATAATTTTGAACTGAATACTCTCCAACTAATAACCAAAAAGTACTCAACACGAGGAAAAATGTGTACTTGACAATGAGCTCAATACAACTATTGTAAAAGGTCGGGATCTTACATTGATGCACTATGCAAATATAACCCATGATATCCATGTGCTATATAAAAGGGTAACTAGGTACGTATATAAGGTTAATATGGAAATAATGGGATTATATTATTGTAACTAGAAACCTATAAAAATTTTAATTCAACATTCAAAAATATATGTCATGTTTGTTGGGATTATACGTAAATGTGTCCTAAAAATAATCTTGTAAATAAGGGTAATTAAATTGATTTTTATAAGTATAATTTATTGGATTCAGTTAGAATATTATAAATAAATTATAATTAATTTTAAATTATATTTTTAAAAATAATTTTTAATTCATTTTATGATTTCAATAAATTATTTTTTCTCTTCACAATCATATTCATCATTTTTTATTAATTATGAGATAAAAATAATGAACCAAATAGGAGTAATAGGATTGAATATTTTGTAGTGACCATGTTATATATTTAATTATATGACTATATTTATTGTGGAAAAAAATAAGATGCACCTCCATAGTTTCATTTTACATGGTGATTTTGTGATTATAGTGTTTTTGTATAACCAATGAGAAATAGTTAATCCATTATGTTGTTGATAATCTATAGAAATTTTTTACATTTAAAAAATAATAACTATATAAGATCATCACTACAAAAATGGATTCAATGTCTCACAAGAAACAAGAATACACAATATGATGGAAATGGGTTGGGAGGATTTAAATTCAATGATATTTGAGGATATACTGGGATCCCAGTATATACATAATTTCCAAAGAGAATACTTGGGGTCTTATGTAATTTATATTTTAATGGGGTATTTTAATATTTAATTGATAGTTTAATAATGATTCATATGGATATAAAATTTGATGGATACACTTAAATCAATGGGTTCAAAAACAAATAGTATTTTAATATAATTATACTAAATTTTAAAAATGTATATTCTGATTAATAAAAACCATAATTGAATTAGATGATATAGTATCCAAATGAATGAGGGATTTTATAATTTAATGTTAAATTACATATAAATGAAATATTATTGTTTGATAATAATTATTTTTCTAATATATGATTAACGATATAGTGATTTTATAATTCTTGAACAATAATATTATATTTATAAAACATTAAAAAAATGAGAATTAGAGAGTTTGATAACACATTGTATCAAATATAGACAATTATAATACATTTTTTAGAGAAATGGGATATTAACTATCCCGGAATTAAAATACAAAGAAGTAACTATTCATGAAATGATATAGAGAATATAGAAAGTTGAAGGTCCGCATCCCCCTGAAGGGATGGGTGTTCATGAATTGTAGATCTATCCAAATAAAGACCATCTAATCCATATACTTATAGAGAAATATCATATTGGTTTGTGTAAAAGGGACAGGGTTCTAGGGTAGATCTTTATACCTTATAATAAATATTTACAAAAATACTGATTAGGATATATCTAATCAATTAATGTTATTAGTGGTAAAAGAGTATAACAATTACTGTAATAGATTCTGTGGATTGAGGGGTTACAAAACTGAACTGGTGTATTAATTATTATGGGGAATAAATAGTTTTTATCTAATTTTAAATAGGTGGTTATAGAGAAAATGGTTTTATTACATTACTCATGCATACTTTTGATGATAATGAACATAATAACATTACACATTGTGGATAAAATTGTTTAGTGTGTTAGGAAATCTAGGATGATACATAACATTATTAATACAATACTTTTATTTAATTTGTTCTTCTTTAGATTGTTATTGGCTCTTGAATTCTCCATAGTACAATAAGTCACCTAAGGATTAATATCTAAAGGGGTGATCTAAAATACCAGTAAAAAGATATAAAGTAACATGAAACAATTTAATATAGGGTTTAAATATTAATATCATCATCATCATAATCAATAGAAGAATCATTATATAGTAGCGTGGAATGTATAAATGAATAAAAATGAAACTTAATGCTTTGGTGATCATATATAACAATTTTTTTTAAAATAATATAATCATGTAAATTCATAATTCACTTTACACATCAGGTTATACACATTACCCCATGAATTGGTGCACTAGATAATTATGAGTGCACATGTCCCATCATATCATTTCTGTGGTACAATATTATTCCCAGTGCACATGTCACATCATGATATACATGAAACAAAGAACATATATAAATATTTAAAATAAAAAAACTATGGAAATTAATGAGTTTCACTTCATTAAAAACTACTGATAAACATTGGGTTCCCAAATGAATGTGGTAATATCATCTTTGATACAAGGACCTTCATCCTTGAGTGAGAAAAAAATGTGTGTTTTTGAAAGAAGATTCCATTTTGAAAAAATTGTGTTTGACATAAAATATAGTGGGAATCATTTTTATCCTAATAAATTGATGATAATTTTTAAGAAATCATATTTGAGGAAAACCCATAATAAAAATGAAATGAAAAATGGAAAAACTGAATAACGATGGGTGAGATTGAGGATTCCCCTAACCTTGTATCTGAATGTATTATTCACAATTATTCCTGTTATAAACACATTATTTTCATTATTTACCAACTTAAGAACTTTTTTTACATGATTATAATTCATTAATTTTATATTATGTTTTTATAGGCCATTGGATGAGTAATAGAGTTTAAATTCATAATTTGGGAGTGTTCTTTTTCATAGTTTTCATGAACATTTTAGTAGTACACCAAAATAGAAGTTTGTGTAGTACATCGGTAATCATAAATAATTAATATTAAATACTATTAATGATTTTATAGGAGTTTAAATGATCTTATAAAGATTTTATGTGGATTAATCATTAGTTAAAATTTTAATGATGATTAGTTTGGTTTAATTTGGGTAGGTTTTTTATTTCAATAAACATGTTTTGTTTTATCATTAAATATTATGTATAAAAAATGTTTACTGAACATAAAAGTTGTTCAAAAATACATATTATTAACTTTTTTCAAACATTTAATGGTTTTATTTTCCTCATTGAATGAATTTATAGAAAAAGGATGTTCATCCAACACGATTTTGGTAAATTAACACACCTTAGGTGGCGATTTCATTTTTCTAAACAAAGAGTGAGATAGGAGTATAATGAATAATATTTAATTAACATGATATAATACCCGTATATTAACCATTATTTAGTTATCATGACATTTTTTTAATAAAATATGATTATAATAGATTAATGATGTGAAATGTTTATTCAAATTGAAAGAAAATTGAGAGAAACAACCTCTTGAATATATCTTATTTGAGAGCCTATTTAAGAGAGAGGTTTTAGTATTATTATGAGACCAAGGGATTTAGGACGTGGGTAGGATCATGGTAAGGGATTAGAGTATGATTTGGAGTACGAAAAATCCTTGAGAGGTGTGATTAAATGATTTTGTGAGGTGGTGTATTTATATGGGTGTGGAATAGTGTTTTCTCATTGTTTATATTATTAGTTTATTAATTTCCATCAAGACAAGAAACAGTGATGATTCCATGAATAAATAGAGTAAATAGTCCTTTTGATTTCGAATCAGTGGCTATTTATATCATCAAGTACTAAGTCATGACGTAGAAATTAATTTATACAGCATATTTTGTAAATTATTGAATATCACTATTCACTAAAAATTCAAGTATTTCTGAAAAATATAAAAAATTCAACCTAAACATTCTTTTATGTGTATAATTATAAAATTAACTTCATTTTATGAAAATAATTTTCTAAATATGGGTAATTTAGCTGTTAATTAAAATCACAATTTTCTTGAAAAATACGTATTTAAGAAAATCTACCACTTTTAAAAATTAATGAAGTACTCATAATATTACAATATTTTCTTAAGAACTAAATATAATAGTTTTTAAATAAATTTTATGATTTTTTTAATTATCAAATTATTCATTAAATATTCATGATTTATAAAAATTCCTACACTATAATTTAATTATATAATATTGTCACTAATAGGAAGGATAAATTTTATTTATACAGTCATTTTTTAGGTTCTTATTCAATCGGTCAAATTAGAATTAAAAAGGTTAATATTGATATTTATAATGTTAAAATTACTATTTATAAGGGCATGTTACTATTCACCAAACATTATTTGTTTTCCATCAGACTCCAAACTGCTTATTGATCACAACTATGTATGTTAAATATTAAAAATTTAAATCATTGAAGTGGAAAAATTATTCTTAAAGGACACATAGAATTTAGTATTTCATTTGATTATTATGTGGTATTGTGTTTATTAATGTGATTTTATGTTATTATACTATATTAAATTACAACAATAAGGGAGAAATCTCAATGATAAATGTTTGGGTCATTGAATTTTCCACCCTTATGAAAATTTCCCCAAAAAATTTCATTTTACATAAAATTGTGTGGTCACTTTTCCTTCATTGCATCCTCTGGTTCCCAATTTTCTTCTTCATACACATGGATACTGTAGAAATCTTTGACATGGTGATTTTTCTTATTGAGAAAAACCTTATCTCATTGATCCAGAATCATTTTTGTTTTCTTCTCAATATATTTATCATATTTTAGTTGTATTACCTCTGAGTTCAGTACATGTAAGGGATATAGAATATACTTATTCAAGAGTGATATGTTAAAAAGCATAATAAATATGATCCATTTTTATTGTATGTGTGAGCTACTAGGCCACGAATCCTATGTAGTAATGTATTTCAATGGGGACAATATACCTTCATCTTATCTTCCACTTATTTCCAAACTCCATGGATATTGTCCATCATAATATTTGAAAAAAACATTGACTATAACATCAACTGCTGAGTCCTTTTGAAGACTATCATCAGTGCACTTTTAATATATCTAAGATGATTTGAGATGATTTTTGGATGACCTGAACCTTATCTATAATCATTTTTACAAGATCAGGACTATGTATCTTTCTCTATCTGTATTTATCCTAATAGGTTTGAGTTCTACATCACTTTCCCTACAGAACATAATATAGACCCATCTGAATTTTTGAGTGGAAGTTATTTTTATATGTGAACTCATTCAGGTGGGTATGTGGATCCCATACACAGTTTAATTTTAAATAGAATGATCTTATTATATATTCAATTGTCTTAATATTCCACTTATATTGGCCATTAGTTTGGGGGTGATAGGTTGTTATGAAATATAATACATTATACAAGGAATGTTGAGGACTCTACTAGAAACAAATGTGAACATTGGATCACAATTAAAAAAATTATTATGGAACACCATGAAGTATTAACACATCCTTTACATGTATCATTGATTGTTATTTCAAACAAGTGATCTTCCCAAATAGCGATAATGTGTGATTTTTTGGTGAGTCAGTCCACCACAACCAATATGGAATTATTTCCTTTGGATATCATAGAGAGACCAGTGATAATGTCTATAGTGAAATTCCCCCATTTCAACATGGGTATTAGAAATGGTATCGTCACAATTATATAATTCTCTCTCTCTCTCTCTCTCTTCTTTAACTTGATTAAATATCAAGCACCTTCATATATACTCAACAATAATCTTCTCTATTTTTTCCTGCAGGATGTGTTCTCAGAGATCATGATACGTCTTGGTGCTAATAGAATATAAAAAAAATGTTTTTATATGTTGTTTGTCCAATTAATCCATCTTTATCCTAGGTGATTATGGAAAAAAATCTTTCATCCAAACCATAACACCCAATCATCATTGATATAGAACTTGTGAAACTTCCCTTCCTTTACTATGTTCGCCATATTTTACATCAATAGATCATCACTTTATGCCCCCATAATCTTTTCTTGGATATATTTTTTAACTATAATTCAGGAAAGGTGGTATGTATTGCATGCCTTTATGATTTAAAAATCCATCCTTTTCATATCCATAAAAATAAGGTCTTTCTCAATATGAAACTTTAATAGAGTGGTAGATTCTTTTCTACTATGATCATTAGAATTTTTTTTCCTTTCCCTGATGATTGTGAATAGGTCAGTCAATGTCCATGATTAGATCTAACAATATATTTTGATTCTTGATGATCCCTTTTTGTGACTACATAATTTAGGTTCTTTTACTCAATATATATGATCCCCTTCATTGATGGATGTTGTATCTTATTGATACACATTATTACTGATTTCATTCCTTAATGAATGTACTGAAAGAAGATAAATGGAAGAGGTGACCAATTCATAATTAAATAAGTTACATAAAAATATTCATTATAACCTTCCTTGATACAAGACCAATGAAGTGGTGATGAAAAAATAATTTCATCATTTCATGGAGGAATAGTTGACACATACACCTGATCCATGCATTTCTATTTCATAGCGGATGCAACATAATGATCAAATAACATATGATACCTTAATATAATGATATTTACACATATATATGTGATATTTTATATTATAATATTTAAAATTTTATGGAATATTTAGAAGATTAGAATTAAAATATTACAAACATGTGAGAAATACTCACATCAAAAACGCCAATTATCCATGGAATTCTCCATGGAAATGAAGGGATTATGCCAACTAAAGGCCATAAAATTATATTCATAATAAGAAATGGTTAAATTATGAAAAAAATGGGATGATATTTATCTTTTATTTCTAAATAAATGGAGACAATATAATTGGTATTGGGGGTAACATTAATTAATGATGAAAAGGGATTCTGCTATGGAATATTATATTTTTTATAGTGTAATATTTGAATGAAATTAATTTTAGGAAATTTTTGATAATGAATTTTCATCTAAAAGGTAGGTAATAAATGAAAATGTCAAAAATATATTCCAGAAGATCACGATTTTATGTAGTCTAGAGGAAATATGTGCTTTATTATATTACTATCCAAAATACTAATTAGTTTTAAATAAATATAAATCATGGTAATTGATTTATTAATAAAAATAGATGAGGAAAAATCCTAAATAATTATTCAATTCTTCAAAAAATGTTACTTATTTAATTCAATTCCATTTTAATATAATATAATATTTTTATTCAATTAATTCATATAGTATATTAAAAATAAACTTCAATGATAAAAAATTATTTTTTAAAAAAATTTATAATCATTGGTGTGTAAAAATGATATATAAAATATAATATATATATATATATAATAGAGAGAAAATAATTTATAAATAAATTTGGTATTATAAAATTAAATATTAACTTAATTTTTAATAATTATATATCTACAGATTATATATTGAATTTATAGTTGAAAATATAATGCAAAGAGGTATACTATATTTATTTCAAAAATAAATTCTTAAGAATTAATTGACTATAATTTCATTTCATAAAAATTATATTACATAAAGAATTGTAATATTTAATATTTTATATCTATATATTATATGAAATAATAACTTTATTTTAAAATTTATTACATTAATTAACTAAATGTTATAACCTTAATTTTAGTGTTTGTGAAAAAATATGTCCCAATATTATTAATTTGGATGGAATTATATTTAATTTAATTTTCAATTTTACATTCTCCCCATGAAATTAATTTTATATAAATTAATTAACAACATCACAAATATATACATGAATTAGGATATAATTTATAATGAATCTTATTTGTAAATATAATAAGTAATACTAGAAGATAAATAATCTTTCTCTATCAAGTTAATTGAATTCAATATTTTCCCATGGTAGATAGATGATTTAGGTCCCCATATCCCACACATAAAACATTTTCTAGTTTCTATGATAAATTATATAGTGTATTTATTTCAACCAGTTGACATGTATGAAATTTAAAATATTTTTCTTCATCATATTTTTCACATCATATTTAATGAGACACTGTCCAAAATTTCATTGGATTGTTTAAGACTGCCTAATTTTAATTTTTTGAAATATTTCATGATAGTTTTTTTAGTACAATGATAAATATTTAAAAACTAACTTGTTTTCAATATAAAATTTATGTCGAATCAATTAACACATTTTCTTTTTCAGTCATAGTAATCATGGCTCCTTCTTTTACCATCCATTGAATTTGAATAATGTTTAGGAATTAATATACATATATTAATAAAATTATAAAGATAAAATTATGTGATTATAGAAAATAAATAATATATTATATGAATACAATATCTTATGATTCTATATGTTCAATATAGGTGAATCATTTTCATTTATAGGTTATGTTCTCCAATCTAGTAAACTTTCATAATAAAATATGTTCAAATCTTTCATAATGGATTGTAAGGAGGAAATTTATTATCCCAATATACTTATCTGGGGTGTCACGGATGTTGTATATTGTTATGTCGAAATATACAACATAACACACAAGAGGGGGGGAATTTTGTCAATTCAAATTCTTCCAATAGATCATGATTTTGACACCCTTTTATTTTATGCAGATATGTAGTATTTTTATTCCATATGAATATATGAAGTGGATAAATAGAAATAAATAATACATATTTTTATTATGGTTCAGTGAAGAAATATTATATAGACTACTCCATAGAGTACACTCCCAGCAAGCATTGTTAATTTCACTTCAATGGTCCTCTGATCACAAGACAAAAATTTAATACCTATTGTAGGAATTTGAAATCTTTTCAAGGATCATTAAAAATTCTCATGGTTAAATAATTTAAAATTGATTTCCCACATTATTTATCAAGAATGAGATACCCCACCCCAACTCAATACGATTAGTTGAAACTCAAAAAATTAAAAATAGATTGATTTATTTAGTTTGGTTGAACATTACAATTATTGTAGCAGAAATTGACAGTTGATGGATCTTCATCATTAGAAGTAATATTATTCAAGAGATAATGAGGTTGATGTGATCTAGGTAGCACAAAGATCTTAAATTTAAATTTAATAAAATAATAGAAGTCACAAACATACAGTAGAACATGATAGAACATGTAATTTTATAAAACATATTCATTTATCAGACATGTTCATTTCCTATAGCAATGTATAATTATTTTTACTATAATGATTGTATATGAAAGATTATAGGTACCTTTAATAAACCCCACAATGAAAATTGTTACACCAATGGAATATATAAATCCAATATCTTTCCTCATAATTCCAGATCTATAACATACTCTGAATTGATCGAAAGAATTAAAATTTCATTTTTTAGAGAGTAAAAAATTCCCTTATATATAAAAGTGATTTTACCTAGTGAACACGATTCATTAAAAAATCAAAATGATCATTGAATCAAACATTAATTTTTAAATGACCATTGTAGTAATCATGGATTGAAAATGATGCTTGAAGAACTTTTTCATTGAGAAAACATAGAATGGTTGAGATGTATAGTGCAGTGTTCTTACTAGTTTATGGTACCATAACCATACATTCATCATTCCATAACATATGGAACAAACTATCATAGAGATGATGATCCAAATTTTTATATTTCTCATCATAAAATGTAAAATTAAGAATTGATTAAACATATTTTTAACCATCCCAAATGTATGGTATGAATTGTAAATTTAGACTCCAACATAGGGTGGATGATCCATACATGTGTCAATTTTGTTAACGTAAGGATGACAATCCAAATGAAAACTCTTTAGCATAGTGTGGTGTTGATACCATTCAAAAATGTTTCGATTTTTAGAGTAATATACGGATGAAAAAAATGATTCCAAAAAAATTCCCATAACTCTAAAAACATTATATAGAATGTACATATTCATAAAACTCACTTAACAAAAAATTATTAGATAACAAAAAGGGGTATTTGGGAACATCATAATCATAAAAAATTATATTTTATTGTTGAGACAAAATATTTCTAACAGTATCTCTCTTTTTGATGATAAATAAAATCACAACATAATCCTTAATAAAATTTATTGAAAATATAGGATTTTTAAAACACAAATGTGTATATAAAAGATTGGTCAAAATATTGATTTCCCAAAAAAAATTTGATAGAATATATTTTCAAAATAAAATTTCATTGTTTTAAATATTATCCCATCTCCCCCATAGATAGTTTCCATTCAATAAACATAAATAATCTACCCATTTTTATGAAATAAAAAAGATGGATTGGAAATAATAAATTAAATAAACAATATTTATTATAGATATGAACTCTAATAAAATAGTTAAAAATTCATGAAAAAGAAAACTAAATATAAAATATTCTGCGATGTATTGAACTAAAATAAATATAATTGAATCAATATTTTAATAAATTGTATTTAAAAACTAGATTCAAATGACTGTAAAATTATAGTGTAATCCAAAATCAGTAATGGTCATCAAAATTAGTGGTAAGATTTGATTTTTAGTAGGGGAATTGGGATTTTATAAATATGTAAGGGAATTAACTACTTTTGTAAGATCAATCAGCTTCAACAATAAGCATTAGAAATGGTTGTTGAAAACTCTTTTCCAATGCTGCTGTAAGTTCATCAAAACATTTCAAACCTTCAAATGATCACCCAAATTTACCATTAAAAAAATTCCCAGATTATTATGAATGAAAAAAATATATCCACTTGTATTTAACATGATTCATTACTAGTCCCAACCATAACTCATTCAATCTCATTTTTATTAATATATATTTTTTGATTATCCCAAAAAATATTAAAAGGAATGGTATCACAAAAATGAGTTTATAGCCTTCATTACAATCGGACCGTATAGATTTAATTGATTTTATCATCCTAAGAAATTCTAGATGTGTATGTTGAGATGAACATGATGCTTTATTTCATTCTCTGAGAGACTGAATATCTCCCCATATCATCAACATAAATGCATCAAACTATATATTCTCAAAAATATTATCAGTTAATGAACAAAATTATCAAGAAGTCATATAATTATACTTCTTATGATCTCCATCCAAACAGTTATTTTCATAGAAATCATGTAATTTAAATTTCTATTCAAAAATCAAATATCTCATTATTGAATCAACAACATATTCTTCAATGTTTTTCATCCCTTCTTCCAACTATTGTCTTACAAAAATTAGGGCATCCAATAGTTTTTTATAACATTGTTATTAACCCCATAATCAAAATATTTTAATGAATTATTACCTAATTGATCAACATCAACTAAATACATAAATTTTTTACTAGATCTTTCTATTATGGCTCAAAAATTAGATCCTCCCTAGACACATGTATTAGAAACAATTTTATATCAGGTGTAAGGGATATCTTATCATTGATATTATTGACATTGAGCCTCATTCTCAACATTAGCATTCAGTGATGCCTCACATCCAAATTCTCTTTGATAACCATTTGGAGTGGAATCCACTCCTCGAATATGGTATTTAGAAAACACAATTTCAATATTAACTAAAATTATTCTTCTTTACAAACTAATTGATTCAACTATCCTTGTTGTTCCTTCTTCATCAGGCCTCTGATTAATTGATCAAAATGAATGGATTACCCTTCTCTCCCCATGATCACCCGTTAACAACATCTATTATTGCTACCCACCAACTACCAAAAAAAATAAAGAAAGACTATATCAAGACAAAACCTAGCATATTCACCATTAAATAATTAAACATGTTTTTGTGATGATAAGATATACTAAAAAAAATTCACAATCAGTCTTTTTCATCATGGAAACAAATAATGAATCTTACTATAGGTATAATATCGTATCTTCTCTTTCACATGACATAATTGGTATAGATAACATAGCATAATCTGACATAAATTAAATATAACATTGTTCAGAAGAATAATCATGTTATAAATGTCTTGGAAATGGAAAATCTTCAGATTAGAGGTCCTAGGATGGATCAAATTATAAATAAACATCATCATCCTATGACAGTCAGGATAATGTTTTTTCGTTAACACGTTCTTGAAAAATCTTGTTCCAAATAATGAAAACATAATTTCCTCAGATGTATGTATTTTATTACAAATATTCTATAAATGAAATTTATGTCTCCCTTATGGGGATAATAAAGTATCTCACAAATTTCAATAGAAGTACTAAAAACATCATTTTAATCAATTAAAAATACAATAATATTTTCATCCAAAAGAGAGACTGAATGAAAAAATGATAACAAATCATTCAATTTGTTTCATAAATCATTGGCATGTTATCATTTCTGAAATCATAAACTGGTCCGTTAAAACGCATTGATTCCATGAGGAACCAATTTTTTTAATATAGGTAGCCAAGAAATTTACAATTCCCTATTATACCTTTCAATAATTTCTTACATCATATATTGTTGTTTCTTACTCATAATCTACATAACATTATGTGGTTTCCATCTCTAAAGGTTTTGAGAAATAATGGATTGATGGTTTAGGTATTTCAGTAGACAAAATCGAAATAGATAGCTATTATATAATCCAAAAAGATGTGTAGTAGAGGAGAAAGTGAGTGAGAGAGGGAAAACAGTTTGATCCCACTAATTGAAGATTTAGTCATTAATTTTTTTATTTTTATTAGAAAACTATAATAAAATTTAAATGAAATTATTTTCAAACTAAATTAATTTCAAATAGAGTAAAATAGATTAAATAAATCATACTAAAATAACAAGAGATACATGGAAATAAATAAATAATTTTTTAATCAAAATAAAATATTTCTAAACCCTCCTTAATAAAATCAAATATAGCATTAGAAAGTGTTTAATTAAAAATATCTGCTAATTTATATTTGGTGTTAGCGAATTCTAATGATATATCCTTTTTTAAAACATGAACACTTATATAATGATTTTTTATGTCAGCATTCATTTTACTAGATTAACTTATGGGATTTCAAAAATATTAATAGAACTTATATTATCACATTAAATAAGAATATAATTAATTTTTAGTCCAAATTATAGTATAGTTTATTCTCCACAAATATTATGTAGAAAAAATACAAGCGAACAAATATTCTACATCAGTAGTAGATAGGGAAATTGAGTGTTGTTTCTTTCAATATGATGAATATAAAGACATTCCTAAAAAAGTGATTAGATCATAAATGAACTTTTCTATCTAATATATAAAATCTAGAGTATGAATATGAATATGAAATTAAATTAAAATAATAATTTTTGGGGTTAATAAAAGATTTAAAAAAAGTTCCTTTTAAATTTATAAATAACATTTTGACAGTAGTAAAATGGGTATATAATAGATTGGATTAAAATCTAGCACAATTACATATATAAAATAGAATTTATTTTTTATAGAAGAATGATATAACAAAATACCAATCATACTTCTATATAAATTGTTATCAAATGGGTTTTCTGATTTATCCACAACCTGTTTTATATTGTTAAAGATAATAGATGTATACATTTTTCTGTTCTCAAGTATAAAAAAATAAAGAAATCAATAATATATTATATTTGATTTTGAAAGATTCCATAATATTTTTGAAAAATTTGAAATCATAAAGAAATATTACCTCTCCCATCATACTCATTTAAATTTCTTTTTTTGTTAAATATGAAAAATCAGGACAATGATTATTATTTTTGAACCAAAAATTACATCAACAACATTGAGTTGAACTAAAAAAATATTAGATCAAATTATTTTCATCAAAAGTGTTGGATCATAAATTTTAGCAATTAATCGATTTTTTAAAATAATTGTTCTTAATATTCCATACCAAACTCTAGCTGTGCTTTTAAGGATATAAAAATGCAACTTTCTAGATCAGTGTATTGCCCAAAGGTGCCTCGTACCCGGTTGGTAACATGGCCTCAAGCGCATTTCCCCTAATTCTAAAGGATTTTGATGAAAAGTGAGGGAATTTGGTGTGATAGTTGGGAAACTATTCCTATATTGGCATAGTAACCATCAGAAAAAAAAAATTTAATCATTTGTTGAAGCAGTAATAAAAAAGAACTGATGTAATAAGGAAAAGAGTGATATTATAAACAAATAAACCATATATACAAATAATTAAGAGTTCCACATGTATCTAAAATTGTAGGAAAACAAGTCATAATTTTAGATATAAAATACTGAAACCAATTAACAGAATGTTTTAAATTCTAACAGCATCATAATCCTCAGCTTGGACTCATGCTCTCTAGCTCCAACAACAATCAAGTACATGATGAAGAAATGTGATTTCCTTTATCTGTACCTGCAACAGTATAATCATTTAGGATCAAAAAACATAACCCAAATAAGGTGTGAGATGAATCCTAGTAGGTAACCACCACAAAATTTCTTCCTAAATATAAGTGAATATATATATCATGTAATATGGAGAAATAAAGAAATACACTAGGAAGTACTCAAAAGTAAATAGTCATAATTTTTTTAATTATTTTCATTTACATTTATTATTTTTTCAAACTGTTGAATAATTTAACCTCAAGATCATGCGTGAGCTCGGTATCCCCATTATATCAATAACAAAAAAATTCTCAAAAGGCCATCTAAACTATCAAGTAAGACTGTGTCCATGATTCTGATTTGGCATGGAAGGCTTGTCATAATCAATCATTCATTCACAAAAAAACCTTTGGGAATTTTCTCATAATCTAACCCCTTTTGTTTAACATATCATAAATCCAATATATAATAATGACCTATTGGGAATTCTCTGAGATACTAACCCCTTTGGACCCACATTACACTAATCAATTATATATGACCACCTGGGTATCTCTCATGGTCAATAACCCTTGGTCATCATAGAAACAATAATTTTAATGAACCTCTTGATTCTCTCACATCCAATTCCCAATGGTCTAACATAAATTTAATAATAAACATTTGTGTAACTCTCATTGTCTATCCCCTCTTGTCAATGGCTCCATGAAATCTCTCATATTCAATGCCTTTGAACAACAATAACAAAAATTATACATAAAAGACCATAACTCGGGAAGCTCTCAGAGTCAATTCCCTTTGGAAACAAATTCACAATTAAAAACACATGAATCTCATATAAATAGTAACTACATCCTAACAATAACAGGAATGAAAAAAACAAGCCTAACATGATTTATAGACCCAATGTCCATTAACAATTAAATAATGGAAACAAACCCATAATCAGGGTATACACCTTTTTCTTAAATAATTTACCCCTTAGAAATCTACCAAAATCATATTATCTAAAAAATAGGTTAAAATTCCAAAACATGCAATACCCTAAACATGGTTGTCCATCACATTAAGCACATCTAATCCATAGACAGTCAATTAAAGGAACAAACCACCAACCTCAATGTTGTTTGAGGAACACTCTAGAAAGTAGGCCATTGATTCGGCCAATAATGTCGTAGATCTAAAAAATGTCAAAATCATTCAACCTTGAATAACTCACAATAGAGGGGAAAATATGATGATATTCTCTAAGGAAAGACAGAACTCAGAGGTGGAAATCCAACACACCTGACAACATCTAAATCAGAGCTCAGACAAAGAAATATAGAGATCTTGAAGATCATCGGTTGTACGTAGATCTACTGTATGAGACAAAATAAGAAGGACTTTATTATGGAGATGAGAAGTTACCCCACTCTGATTAATCAAATAACAAAAAAAAATACACAGTGTGTTTATTTATGTCACACACTATTTACTGGTCTCAATTGAAACCCTCTTTATGTGGTCTAGCAGGTCTTCTACCTGACCATGTATTCAGGCATTACATGGCCCATACATGGCTACCTACAGAAACCAGGTACACAACATGTACTCAATAGTACATGGACTACACTCAAGAGTTTAAGGTTTGTACATATAAAATATCCCTTTTTATTTTTGCCTAAAAAATATGGAATAATGATCCATACCTGATAATAAGATCCGAGTACTTACAAACTTCCCTCCTAAAAACACTTTTCCCTAAATTTATCTTCCAATGGTAGAGAAGAAAGAATCTACAAACAACTCTAGCTACTATTATCGTACATTGGCCTCCCTCTCCCATGTCTCGTCATGTACTATTTCGTGTAGCCATAACACTCATCCTAGAGGAATGGACCCACCATAGAGAACATTAATGCCATAGTCCACAATACGAATAGGTTTCTCCAGAAAGGATACGTCCAGATCAAACTCAGCATCCTAAGGCTGAAAAAAATGAGATGGGTATGAAAAGTAATAATATAGCTGAGAAACATGAATGATGTTGTTCATCACACTGTTTCTCTAAGGTAACTGAAACCTAATGGAAACCGGCCCACCTCTCCCTAAAACAACAAACTATACAATGTTTCTCGGTGAATGATTACCCTCTCTCATAATCCTCCGTTGTCCCAACTTAACTGTGACATGTAGGAAATTTTAATCTCCAAACACGTACAACATAGGTCATCTCTAATAATAAATATAGTATTTTTGGTGGTATTTTGTAACATCCATACTCTTCCAAGTCAACTCCACATACTCAGTGGTCTCCGGGGAACGACAGAGCCCCATGATAGCTGCCTCTCCTGCCTCTAGCAAACATAGGGGTGATCGCCATGGCCTATAATACAATGTGTCATAAGAATTCATATGAATGATCACCTTTAAACTCTTATTGTTGTAAAACTCCCCAAGGGGTATGTTTCACTGCTAAGAACCCCTGAAATCCAAGATGCATGACCCTAGTATGACCTCAGAAATCAGAATTGTGCACACAAACATAACATTTGTATGGGGATGACATTTTTTACTCAGATTTAACTGTGTACCCAAAGCCTTTTTTAATCCCTAACAGACACAGGATCTAAACGTGGTGTACCTATCTAAAACTATATAGCACATAACCCCATGAAAAAGTAAAATCACTCAAATGTACAACCTTCCATGAACATAAACATTGTTGGTTTTGTAATCAGAAAGAAATGTGAAACCATTATGAGATTGTAAAAAAACACAAGATGCATCATTCCCTCATGGTGACCGTTGTAAACCTATCATCGAATCCATCACAACATCATTCCACTTTTACTCAGGAATTGAAAACTATTGTAATGGGTCACTGATTCTCTTTGTTCCCCGGCTCACTAGTAGAAATTCTTATAAAAATTAAGCTACATCTCTCTTCATACTCAGCCTCCAATACTGACAGTCTAGATCTTCATACATATTTGTGTCACTAAGATGAATTTAAAAAAATAGGAATGAAAATTTCACAAAATCTTCCCGTGTATTTTTTCGGACACCTACTTGCTCCCATGAAAATAGAACACATCATCCTAGCCTATGGTCCACCTAGGTGTTGGGTCATCTTCTGACAGACTCTTGCACAAGACTAGGCATTCAAGAAACTGATATATTACTCTTTAAAACATGATCAGGTATAGTAGAGGTAATATCTATAGAAGAATGAAACATCTACCCTTTTCTATCGTGCACATACAAATGCATATCATAAAAGAGATACATAAGATGCCACTGACTGCTTGCCTCCTAAACTGCCTGTATCTGTGTCCTCCTTCTCAACGCATCTGCCACTACACTACCATTACTAGGCATGTAAGCACAATAAATTTTAAAATACATAAAGAACTCAACCCGCTATGGTTTTCTCAAATTTAGATCTGGGTGTGTAAAGATATACTTGATAATTTTGTGGTAGGTGAAAACAACAAAAGGATCCCCCAAAAGATAATGTCCCAAATATCGTAAAGCATGACCAACTTTATCTAACTCGAGATCATGTGTTGTGTATTTCCTCTCATGTGTCCTCAAATACCTGTACCTATACACAATGAGTCATTCTCTTGGAATAATAATAGTTACATTCCTTAAACATGATGCATCGTAGTATTCAGTGTAAGTCATTCCCTTCTCTTGAAAAATCAGTCTTGGTGCTAAAGTCAATCTACCATTTATCTGCTAAAATGATGAATCACATGAATCCATAGACATATACTATTAAACCTTTTAAGAAAGGCCCATCAGTTTTAATGTTATGTATGGAAAATAATATATAAATAAAATTTTATAACCAACCAACAACAAAAAATATTGTACCTCAATGATATTATTCGACTACTCTTCAGAAACTACTACTCTCACTTTCTCTTGGTCTACTAACTCTATTATGTCATAGATTACATGACTCATGAAGAAAATATAGTCCATCATAAACTTGCATTATGAGAGCTTGGAATATAACGGATGGTCTCTCAGTGTACTCAAAATGATATCAGGATGGATGGCATGGTTGTCTCAAGTGTGAGAGTACCAATAGTGTTTAAAACAATTTTCCACATTGGAATTTTTTATGTCGGTTATATTTAAATGACATGAAAAGATGTAAAAAATTAGGTTATCACATTTTTTATATTTTAATAGACATCATAAATGTATAGAATAGATATATCACATCGGTTATTTTATAACTGATGTTATAAATTGAATCTTCACGATTTATAATGTCAGATATTTTATAACCAATGTGATAAAAAAATATCGTTGATTTATCACATCAGTTATAAAATAACCAATATGATAAATCAAATATCGGTAATTTATCATGTCGGTTATAAAATCACTAACTTGATAAACTTCAAATCGTTTATTAAATAAATGACACAACAATTTTTTTAAATGATTTATTGAGCCTCTTATTTTATCATTCTATTTTCGTCGTTTGGGAAACCTGTGACTCATCTCTCTCATATGGAAAACCTAATAAAAATTATTTGAATATGTTCCTTCCAAACTATTTTTTCCAACATCATTCTTCATCATTATTATCACTGGATCTATCAGGTCGAATCACAACACTCACGTAATCCACACACACCTCGGTTTCAATGATTATTTTTTATGATGCCCAAAAGATATGTTTTAAGATATTATTTATATATCATTGTTCTTGTTATCATGGAATGTGTTATAGTTTTCTTTTATTCCATGCTAATTTTTTCTTGTAAAAATTCCATGCGAGTGATATCATGAATGATCAGCTTTTTTTGATGCTACATTGTGTGTTCTATCATGTCTCTGTGTGTGTACATCCATGTGTGTGATACCATGAAGTCATTATCATGCATGTTCTTCCCTATTTCCTTATAACCAAGGAAGTTATTCCCTACCTTTTTTTACCAAAAATAATGGTATCATTCATTAATTATTGATTATTGTAATATCTTCAAATTAAAATTCTATTTATATATAATAATAAAATATTCATTATATGATAGAACTAAAAATTTGGTGTATGAATATAAACTAAATTACTCTACCATTCTCATTTTAAAATAATCATGATTAGAAACAAGAGATATAGAGGTGAATATAGTTATCATATTGAACAATTTGATCCACTTTTGTTGTCTCTAAGCGTTATTGATGAAAAATAAATTGAAGGTGAATGATTGTATATATTGATTATTTGGGAAGTCATTCAATGATAAAAGATATGTATATTTTCTCTAAAAGTAATATCCCATTATATAATAGAAAATTTTGTTACATCTATTTACATGTTGAATATATGTTATGAAAAATGAAATAAAACAATAATGTATTTTTTGTGGATAAGAGCTCATAATATCATCAAATAAAGGGATTTAGTGATTTTAAATTCATAATTAAAGAGTATATTAATATTTATAGGGTTGATGAATACTTGTACAAAAATGGATAGTTATTGAGAAAGCTATTTGGGGGCCCACTAGAGATGTTAACCCTTGAATACAAATTGCTTTGGATTAATATGGTGAATGTATATATATTTTAAAATTTATACATAAAATTTCATGTTTATGGAAGGGTGAATTTGGTATCCAATTTCCCCAGGATGTATTCTTTGTGTACCTTAATAATAAAGGATACATGATGAATTTATAATCTTAAATCAAGACCCATATGAGAGAGATATGTAATAGTAAAATTATTTTCATAGTATCGCTCCAAACATTTATCTATTCAAGAGTATTATAATTTAACAATAATTTTGACTCTTCCATCAATATTAGGTTTTTCAAAATTAATTTCTTGAAGGTTTTTTTGATTATGATATATGTAATAAATTAGTACCATATGTCATTATAGTTTTCAAATTATTCCTCTTCAGCTTATTTGGATATAACATCTTCTTGGGCAAGAATTATCTTCTTTAAAATAGACTTACATTTTTAATTAAACATTCCTTTAACATTATATGTCAAATTTTTCATAGCTTTTTTATCATCATCATATAATAATTTCATTGGAAACTTTTATATGAGATGAATTAATGTTATATATAAATAGAAATTCAGTAGAATCATTCCTTTGAATGTTCCCCAATCCTTGATTAATAACACATATATTCCCATTTCTATTTTCAAAAAAAAATTACATTCAAATTACATTAATATATTATCTAAATATAAAAATGTTATATCTAACTATATTTCATATTTAAAATTACTTCAATTTATATCTTTTTTAAATATGCTTATTTTTTTTATTTTAAAATTGAATTACATTGAGATTAAGATATTATTCCCAGAAATCTAAAATTTTCTTATCTTAACATGATGTATTACTATAATTTCTATTATAGGTAACAATGAGTCAATGTTGGATTACAACACATTTAATGAGTAATGAATATTATGAAGGTTTTGATTCCTTTTTGGTATTTGGTAAACAAAATGTTCCAATCAATGACTTTTTTTCCCATCTCAGAAATGATTGAATATAGAGATGTTGAAAAGTAGAGTGGTCAAAGATCATCAGATTTCTCATGGTTTTTATCTAATTTACAACCCATGTATATGGAATACTGATATTGGATATAATGTTAGATCTACTGGTGAAGTTGATTTTAAATATGGTAACTCTGATTGAATTTAAAAAATTATTCCTGATAAAAAATTAGAAAAATTGAGATGGATATGACAATTGCGCACCTATACGGGGATGCTAAAAATTAATTACATCATGGTTGTACAATTTTTATAGTTTTATTGGTGATTTTAAGATTGATTAGCCCAAATTTGAAACATGGATGGAGTGAACAATGTTTTATAGAGCCGCAACAATTGTTGAAAAACATTATCCCCAAGGATAACATTCTTTCAGATTCACATTATTAGGCCAAGAAAATATTATACCTGGTGGGATTCAGATATAAGAGAATACATTATTTTCTAAATGACTATATGATATATAGGAAGGAATATGAATTTCTGTCGAAGTGTCCTAAATGTGGGACATCATGGTATAAGTTTAAAGAAAAATCATAGGTTGATTTAGGGATTAATGATATCACATCCAATGTATTTTTAAATCTTCCTATAATTCATCATTTAAAATGATGATTTTCAAATTCCAATGATCCAGAATGGTTAAGATGGAATAATTATGAGTAGATATGTAATGAAAAAATAAGACATCAAACTAATTTTCCTCAGTGGAACAAAACTGGTGAGCAGTATCCTTTATACAGGATAGAAATTTTAAATTTCATTCTTTCGTTGTGCATATATGGACTGAATCCATATAGAATCCTCTAAAGAAGAAATACTTCATGGACCTTTTTATTGGTAATTTAGAACCAATCTCCTGATTTTTGAATGAATCTAAAATATGTCATGTTGGGTATAATGATCTCTGGTCTGATGAAAACTGGAAAAAATATTGATGTTTTCTTATCACCATTAATTAATGGTTTGAATCTTGTATGGGAGGATGGTATTAGGGTGTATGATTCTTATAAAATGGAATACATTCAACTAGATGAAGTTATTCTAGTAACAATAAATGACTTCTCAGCAGTTGTATATTTTCCTACATATAATGTTAAGTGAAATAAATCATGTCCAATTTTTAAATAATATACTTTATATTGACAATTTCATCATGGGAGGAAAGTATTATACATGGGACATTGAATTATTTTTTCGATGAATCACACTTATAAAAAACTAAAATATGCATTGAATGACTCACAAGAATTTGATATTGCACCCAAAACATTACCACGTTATAAATATTTGGAGTCAGTACAAATCTTTGTTGTGACATTGGGAAAGGCACTTAAATACAGTAATTATAGACATATTTGAATGAAACGCTCAATATTTTTTGAGCTACCATATTGGAGATATGATGAAGTGAAACATAATATTGATTTCATTCACGTGGAGAAGAATATCTATGGCAATTTGATTGAAAAATTGTTAAATATTAACAGAATGAATAAAGATGGGTTGAATGCTAGATAAGACTTACTATCAATAAAAATATTTTTGGAGTTAGCCCCCACTATTAATGTAAGATGATCATTTCTTCCCCCGATTTTCATAAATTATCCATGATTGAGGATATTAGCTTTTTTTAGTGTCTTCATGATATCAATGTGTTTCACAGTTATTCTTCAAATATAAATTTTTTTGTCATATTGATGGATTTGAATATGATAGATATGGAATATTATGATTGTCTTGTCATGATGTAACAAATTCTACGAATTGAATTGCATTGAATATTTTCCATACGTGTCAGAAAGCCTATAATAAAGGTGTTTTATTTATTCAATTCAACTTGTAATAAGGTGATTGATGTTAATACTTTGAACATTTTGGAAAATGATGAAATTTATATAATTTTTCAATTGGAAATTTATTTTACTCCATCTTTTTTATATAAGGGTGCATTAAATTGTTCATCTGGTTTGAGAAATAAAGCTACGTATACCAGTATATCTTCATTGGATGTATCCTTTTGAAAGGTATATGAAAATATTGAAGGAATATTTTTTGAATTTATATCTACATGAATCCTCCATTATTGAAAAGTTTATTTTTGAGGAATTTGCAGTGTTTTGAATGAGATACATGGCTATTAATGAGAACATATGTTTGCCTCCATCTCTCTATGAATGTGTAAATAATGAGGGGAAGGGGATTCATGGATCAAAAGTCAAATTTTTAACAGGTAAAAAAATAAAGAAGCTGCATTTATATATATTGAATGACATATAATATTCTCAACTGTATATCACATTTCATATTAATGAGTTGAAACAATGTCATCCAAAGAAAAAAGAAATGTGGATTTGGAATGGCAGAACATTTTTTTCCATGGTTTAAAAAGACCATGCATAGAGGATAAGATTTATTAGAAACATTAATATTGTTAGTGGGTGTTACAAGTTAAAATGGGATTAAATGATCCAGATATGACATTAATGGCTATATATTTCATATGAAATCTCCAGACAACCAAAATGTAGTTCAGAATAGTGGTGTATTGGTGTTTTCAGAAGAAATGCATTTTTCGAGTTCTAAAGACAAAACCCAATTTCTCAATCATATTCATATTATATAGTTATTGGAGAAATATTGGAGGATTATTAATTTAAAATTAAATTTCTTGTTTTTAACTGCAAATAGTTTATCAGTATCAACAGTGTCAGACATGAAGAATTCGGATTGATTGTTGTTAATATGAACAGATTGGAAGGCACATCAAAATCTTTTAAAATGGCACCACATGAAAAATATGGTTTCTATGTAGTTGATCAATAATATATGTATTGGTATATTGTTTTAAAAGGAAAAAATATTATTTGGTGAGGATAAAAATGATGAAAATGCTGATTTATGTTATATCCATACTTCCAAGGAAATATTTATAGAAAATAATGTTGATCATGTTGAAGACAATGGTTTTTTCATAAGGGACCATCAAATCGACGGAGTTTGGGAAAACAATACATTTTTATAGTAATAATATTATAGGTATCATATATTTATTTCTTGATTACATTTATTATTTTTATAAAATTTTAACTATTTTATTCTTTTCATAATTAAAACATGTACTAAAACAAAGAAATCAGAATTTTTGTTTATTATAATTTTGTTTAGTTTAGCATATAATTTTTATCATTACGTAACATATATATGTATTGATTTTGTTGAATAAAAATTACATTACCATTTTTACCAGGTTTTTCATGTTTATCATGGTTTACTATACATTAACATTATATAAATTATAAATTTATTAATTATTTTCGAAAGAAAATTTCAGTACCATGTTTACGATATTTACCATTTATTAACATTCTTACCATATTTACCATGATTATTATTAAGTATGTTTGTTCATTTGTTCATTTTTTTACATTAGTATTGTAATATTTTAATTTTTATATTTGTGAAAAAATGTTTTATTTTTTGATTTATAATATAATGATAGATCAATTAGTTGATCAACCACATGATTCATGAGATGACTATCATGATCATACCTTTAGGGGGAATATTCAGATGCTTCTACTAATGTTCCCCAATCATCCTCTTGTGTTACTGTAATGGAAAAGAAGAGTCAAGAGTTGGTAAATGGGGTTTCACATGTTTACAAAAATATTACATACCAATCACCATGACTAGAGGATACTCGTTGAGTTTCATGAGAATGATATTCCTAGAGTTTCATATACAAATGATATTATGATTTTGGCATCAACTATGGGAAAAATAAAAGTAATAATTTTGAATAATGATTGGAGAAGTGTGGAAGATGTTATAATATCTCAATTGTGGGAGTCAATTTTGGTAAGATATTTTTCTATTATTAGTCTATTATTTAAATGTTTTTACTATAATGTGTTTTACAACTTCTTTATTAGATGAAATTTATATTCTTGATAGTTTAGGAGTCAAGAGGAAATGTTTATCGATGGATGCTATGAGATGGAAGGATTTCAAATTAACCAAGACATCTTATTTAATATTTTTTCATAAGAAACAAGAAAATCCATGTCATATATATCCTTTCATAAATGAATACACAAGGAAACAATTTGTTTAAAGGGTAAGAAAAAAATAATATTTGTTATGGAAAATGTAAATTTTTATAGTATTTATTATATAAATGATCTTATTAATGTTTTTAGGGATTTATTATTCTTAATTTATAAAAAATAGTGAAATTTCATCAAGAGATCCAATATAAAAAATTATACCCTCATAGATTATCACATAAATGGTATATTTTTTTAGAAGATCAAATGATGGTGGAAAATTAAGAAAAAACATAGAGATGACTCTATAATCTCTTAAGTGGCATCCCCTCCATCTAGACATGAAAAAATGGAATAGATATTAGACGGGAAAAAAGGGAAAATATCTTTTGGAATAAACAAGAATCATAGTTAATATTATTGTAAGATATTTTTTTTATTAAAGTAAATTCTATTATTTATATAAATTGAATAATTAAATAAATTATCAATTAATTAATATAGGACTTTCTTAAGGACATGAGCACAAAGGGGTTATTTACAGCTGTAATGAGGCATGATATTTTATCTACAACATTGGGAAATCCTGAACACCCCGGTCGTGTACGAGGATTCCCAATAGGAGTATCGGTAAGAATAGTGTTTCCACGATCAATAAATTCATCCATTGAGTGTGTTTATTAAAAAATAGATTAATTGGAGACTGCTATTCATAATAATAAATTAATAATGGAGGAAAATATTGGAGCGCTCATAGAGTATATGTTTGCATACATGAAAAGACAATTTCAGTATACAGCTCCCTCTCCTCCAACACCCACTACGGACCCCATTATTTATTCTACACCTCTGCTATAATCTCCCACTCCCCTAACACCGGACCCCATTATTTATCCTCCACCTAATCCCGCATACCATATTTTTTATCTTACTCCTTCAGCAATACTTCTTATAATATGAGTTGTATATTGACGATCATCACCAACATAAAGTTGCATATGGGATGGTATATTTTATAGGATATACAGTTCAACATCAACAATTATAGGTAGAGCATAATATGGTCAATGTACATGATATTATAGATATATTATCTTGACTACCATTACCTACAAATGTCGAGTTGATAGTTGGACATAATATCAGTCTCTTTTTAGTTTGTCCATCCAGACTTCTACGACTCAGTACCACAAAGGAATGTATGACATATATTTTATTTTAATTTATTTATTAATTTTGTTCTAACATTTGAAATAAAATATTTTTTTCTATTTATTTACAGGAATAATTTAAATGTAATGAAATATTTTATAGACAAAAACAATGACTTATGGATGGGACATTAGATATAGATTATAGTATTCTTGACAGATTATGAATATATTCAATTTTTTTGGAAGATCATTATTCATTTCTAATGGATTCTCAGGCTTTTGGACATGAAATAAATGTGGGGATTTTGAAAAATGATTTCATGGTTCTTGTTACTTGAGATAAGTTGGGTATCAACGTAGTGCATATTTTTTATGTGTAATTCATAACACCATTCCCTATGTTAAATTTATTAAAAATATATATGTATGTATATTTAGTTTTAGGTATCTTTATAAAATGTGTGATAATAATGAGCAGACTGATTTATATGTATTCATGGACCTCCTTATGATTTCACCAAAAGAACATGTATTGTATGAGGAACAAAGATCACTTTATGTTGCTGAATGATTTTAATAGAAAATATTCACGCAGTGTTGGATTATGCTTTTTTGAGTTGAATGAAACATGTATCTAGCAATGTGTACATTATCTTTTAACATAAAGACCCACTAACCATAAATTTTATTTTATATCTAGTGATCATTGGATGTTATGTGTTTCTTTTCCAAGGGATAAAAAACATTACTAGATATTATATGTCCATGGCGATGTGATGAGATTTTTTATAAATTTTTTCTAATATTATGTTTCAATTTGTTAATATTTTATTATATTTTATTGAATTTTAAATTTATCCCATTCATATTCTTTTCTAACAAGGGATTGGCCAAAATTCAATAAAACATAAAGATAATGATTTACAATATCTAATAAGTAAAAGTAAACATACAGATCCATTTATAATTTTTTATTTTTTAATGAATTAAATAAACATTATATTTTTAATTGACACTCATTTAAATAGAATTTTCACGAACAAGAAGGTGTCATCAAATGAAGATATTACATGTTTCGATTTATGTTTGAGCTAATTACAACTGGAACAATTTTGAAGTTTAACCATGTTATATTTTGTTGTAAACATTTCCATAATATTTAAATTGATTTACTAATTGTACTTATTAACTAATTTAAATTAAATTTATATCTATTTGATGACCCTCATACCAATAGTGCTCATGTTGTCAAACAATTTCATGTGTAATGGTCAAATTATTTTATAGGTTTGATTATATTTTAGTTTTTTTGTAGTGTAAAATTTAATTTTTAAGGTTAGAAATGTAATTGTGTATTTTTCTGTAGTTTTGGTTGGATTTAAGTTTTGTAGTTGATATTGTATGATTTGATTGTTATAAAAATGAATGTTTAATTTTTATCTGCTTCTTCTTGATTTTTTCTAGTGATGATGTTTTTATGGGATGGATTCTGGTCTGGTTTTAGTGTTCTTTTGGTCTAGTTTCTTCTTGTTTTAGGTCTACTTTCGTAGAGCGTAGTAATGGTTTCATAGTTGTTTTAAAAAAATTGGTTTTTAAGTGAGTTATTTCATAACCGGTGTAATACATTAATGGGGAATGGTTTTCCACATTGTTTAATTAATAAATGATGTCATATATCATTTTTCACATCGATTATTGTATAACTAATGTGAAAAACACTTCGCATACTTTTTTAAGTCAGTTATTCTATAACCATTGTAATAAATGGATGGGGATGGATTTTTACTGTGGTTATTTCATAAAAAATGTGATAAATTCCAAGAGAATGATTTTTTACATCGGTTATTAAATAACTTATGAAATAAATCGATCCTGCGATGTGTTTTTAATTTGGTTCATAATCCAATGTAACAAATGCTTCAAATTTATGTGTTTTACTTTAGTTTTAAAATAACCAATGTAAAACACAATATTTATAATGTCGCATTTAATAAGGTCGGGTAAAAACATACATAAATAATAAAAAATAACTGAAATAATAAATGTTTTTCCACTAGTGTACACCATGATAACATCAATAAAGACTACCACAAAAGAATCAAAGTATGGATGGAACTCTCAGTTCAATAGTTCCAAAAAACCTATCAGTGCATTTGTGAGACAAAACAACATGAAAATGTAATCGTATAGACCGTATCAACTCCGAATGGATGTAAGAGTTATATATGATATTCTAACGTGAAAATGATGATAATCAGATCTAATGTAAATATTTGACAACATAAGGGCCTTTCGAAGATGGTCAAAGAGATAATCAATCTTGGGAAAGGGATATCCGTTCATAACCATCAAATAGTTTAGCTACCAGTAATAAATTAAAATTATGAGGGTACCATCTGCATTCTTCTCAAACAAAATAGGGATACCCCAATGAGAAGTGTTTGGTCAGATAAAACGCTTCTCGTGTAACTCCTCTAACTACTTCTTGATATCCAGTAACTCTAGTGTCATCATCCTATATGGAGGAATGAACACTATTTCTACTACATGAAAGATCTAAATAAAGACATCTACCTCTCCCACTTGAGGGAAAACTGAAACTTCATCAAGAACACATCTCTGCAATGACCCACCACTATAGGAATTTCCATCTTTGATGTCCCATGACCATATAGGTAAATACTGGAAATATGGGCTGTAATTCCTCCCAACCCATGATACTCGGGTCCAGTTCTACTTGCCTAGACATCCCATTCACTCTTTTGTAGAAAAGACCTACCGTCTGGTGATTTGAAACTCACACTACGTCGATAGCAGTCAACAGAGGCCTAGAAGGAGACCAACCAGTCCATTCTCAGAATGACATAGTTTCTTTTCATATATAATGCATAGAGGTCCTACAAGATGTGACACCCACCGAACATAAGGGGGAACTCCATACTCTGATGTACACTAGCTGTCTTAATCCACAACAGAGTGTTTATTGTCATAATATCCTTGGAAGAAAAAATTCAGAGACCAAGGATATTTATAATAGAAATAGATATAAAACATTGGGAAGACCCTTTATCAAAAAGGCTTGAAGCTAAAAGTGTGATAACAAGAATCATACCTATAATAGTAGAGTGTCCATGATCCTTCTCTTACTGGGTATGCTTCACTACAAATGTCTGACTAGTATCACAGCCTTGCGACCCTTGTTGACTTCACTGAGCTGATCCACCCTACTATCACTGAAATCCTTTTATATGGCCACCACATTCATGACCACCTACTCGTACTAAACAGCTTGATGAACTCAAGTTCCTAGATTGGGGAAAAACAAGTTGTCCTTCACCTAAACATGGAGTCATAAATGATCCCCTCTCACCAGTTGCTGGTGAGAAGAACTGGTAAAAATGTTGAACATAACCCATCTTGTTGCAAGCCCAACACTCTACTAGGTCTCTAAGGCACTAAGTTTTCTTTTTCCCACTCTCCCCTCATTGGTAGTATACCACTTCGCAATGTAAAGAAACATCACATGAATTTTCCCTATGAAACTTCCTTCCATTAGTAGAAATAATAATATCTTTGGATGTTGAACCGCTCTAGCTCACTGCTCCCAACTCCCTCATATTATGCATGATGATCATTGACTGGTTCACTATTGTAGTCATCGAATTCAACCTGAAGACATTTTCTTATGATCTGATTTCATACATGAGACCAGCATAAATCTCATATCCCATGATAACTTGTCACCTCCCAGAACAGGTGTGAAGCACTAAAGATCTCTAAAACATGATGAGTAATCGATCATTGAAATATCTCATTGCACCACATGAATGAACTCTCAGGCATGATCATCTCTCAACATCGTAGGATTAATGTAGTCAAATATGGTCCTTTGGAACTATTCCTAAGCCATATCCCAATTAATTTATTCCTATGTGATAACATCCCACCATATCTTCCCCGAATCATGTATCATGTAAGTATCAATACTCACCCTCCTCTCCATATGATTCTCCAGACCCTCAAAGATAGAAATCATGGCCTCCTTCCATGATTCTATAGCTTATGGCCCTTTATCCCCAAAAAAGGTGGGAAGATGATGCTGTTGGAAAAACCACTTTAGGTCTTCCATATACGGTGCATGATGCAGTGCTCCCTAAAAATTATTTAAATTCCTCAGTAGCACTCATGGAACTGTGCATCAGCACCAACGTCCGATGTAACAGCTGGTGCCAAGATGGTCTTGACGAGAGGATATGATGGTAATCCCGATAAATCATTTTATATATCTAATAATCACCCTTCTCCTTGCATAATACTATAGGACATATTTGTAGCATGAATCGTCATTGTCAACAACACAGCTCAGTTTATGATTATCAATGACTAAAAATTAAAATTTTATGAAAGGAATAGAATACGAAAAACATTCATGTTTTAAAAAACTAGCTTACATGGAGTGTAAAACCACTACATGGCATATTCCCTTACGCTTCAACATGGGAATTTACCTCTGCCAAACCTGGCCATGTAACACCCCTACACACGACGTTTTATTCATGGGACATGGTATGTACTTGAATTTCCCAACCTACCAATGTTATTATTACAAAGCTAAACCACCTGGTTCTCTTCGGGGTAACACTACATAGTGTGTTCATCATAGACACAGCATGTACTACCTATGTTCTAACCACCCACATCATTAGTCACACCATCAGGGACACTTTAAACTCGATATAGTGTGCATGAATGAGACATAGTGTTTACAACCAAAGTTTCATCCACCGTTGTCGTTAGTCACATGGCCATACACATGGTCCATACAACACAACATGTAATCACAGTACACGATGTGTTCTACCAATGTTTTCCAACCCCTTGTTATTTTTCAAATATTAAGTCACATGGTCATGAATTACATGACATGTACATACATTACATGTTGTAAACATAAGAAACGTTCTCTCTTCCAGTATAGAAGAACACTTGGTGCGTCTTCACAACACCACATGCCGTGTTTTCTTGGTTTCCAGATAGTAAACCAATAAAACATCCATAGAACCCCTAAAAACATATATTTTTTAGTCTAAGTGATGACCAATTACAACTGCTAAGAGCCTATTCTCCCACGAATCAATGTTTGTCATCTTTATTCTCATCATAACTAGACAAAATTCAATTAATGTTCAAACATGATCCATAAAATTCCATTCCAAGAGGGTCTATAACACCTATGTGACCAATAATTATTGTCTATACAAATGAATCTTTACAAATACCAATACTATATCAATATAGAATGTATTATATCAAGGAATCTAAGACAACAACAATAATATATATCAAAACATCTATCACAACAACATGTTATAAGTAATTCACCCTAAATTGACTGACAATATTCCATGGCATGTGATCTCTAGAATGTTCGTATATAATTCATGAGATAACATACCCTCATATCATCCTGTCATATTAGAAATTAAATTACAATGATATAAATCACAACTTCAAAAAACAAGCGTTTAACTAACATGGAAATCATTTCAACTATAATAATTGCAAAACTAGAAAAATTACAATATTCGGGTTAAATTAGTTTTTCCCTATACATGAGTCGGATACTCCTTGTAACCACTTATTACCATATACCTAGTCATTCCTATCACTGTCTATAGGCTCTAAACAATAAGGAAAAGTAGAAAAGAAACTACTCTGGTACCACTTTGTAACGTCCTGGATCTGGGTGATGCTCAATGTTGGTTCATACATGGTTGGTCACATGGCCTCAAACACAATTCCCTGAACACCAAATGATGCTGACAAGAAGTGATGTCCTTGGGTGTGATAGTGGGTAAACTATTCCTTTATTCGAAGAGTGATAAAGTAAAAACAAACAATAAACAGTGGTTAAAGAATTAATACTAAACAACTGATGTAAGTAGTGGAAGAATGATTGTATAAACAACTGCAGCATATATATAAATAATGACGCATGTCACATGTATCTGAGAAAACATCCAAACAAGTCGCAATGGTTGAAATACAATATTGAATCCAATGTATAGAAATTACTAAAAACCAATATCATCAAAATCCGCAACTTGGTCCCATACTCTCTAGCTCAAACAAAAATCAACTACCTAATAAAGAAGGGTGCCTAACCTTATATATACCTAATACCATATAATATTTTTGGGTTCAAACGAATGAAAAAAACATGGTGTGATATGAAATCAAGTAAGAGACCACAAAAATAACTGTTCCAAATAGTCATTGAATATATATTGAAAGTAATATGAATAAATAAATCAATAAGCTAAGAAGTACTCAAAAAGAAACAATCCCAGTCTTTTCAATTACGTTCATTTACATTTATATCTTATTCAAACCATTGAATAATGTAACCTTAGGAACTAGGATATTCATTGAATATAATGACCCACCCTTTAAAAATTGCATAATCTTGAATGAAATGACTAATTCACATAGTGTTTCATTTCATGATTAGAGTCTTAGAGAGTTAGGACATAACTATTAAATCACATTTCAAAATTTTTTAAGTATACACTTCTACTAAGTTTCCATTTTCATCAAAACAGAAAAACACTTGAAAAAAATAGTAATGTCCAGTTCCATGTTTTAGAAAGCATGAATTTCCCTTGATCCCATCCTTGACCCTATTCATCATTAAGTCGTGTGAAAAACATTTCAAAACATGTGATGAGAATAAAAAGCTCAATAAGGGTTATAAACCAAAAAAATACAACATTAGTTCATCAATACATATAAATCAAATTCTACTAAACATACCTCGTGAAATCTTAAGATTTATGAATAACCCATTGAAATCATAAATCATAAAGGTAACATCTGGCATCCATATCATACATACATTTTAGTTATCACAGTTATGTAGGGAGTTACATTTGGAATACCAATTACAATATATTCCATAAATATCTTAGGAGAAACATTCATGTTTTCCTCCGTCACATTACCCATTGCATTGGAGAGCTATCATGCACTCACCAACCCTATGTTTATCACATAACAACACATATATGTTAACAATTCCTAAGAACCATAACATATTCATATCAAATAAAATAAACATTAAGGAAAGATAACATTTCAACATTGAAGTCATAATTTATCATTTAAATATATTGACATAAAAATAGATTATCAAATCCATTTTCAAATCTAAAATATGTTAAAGAGAATATTGTATTTATTTTCCTTTTAAAAACATTATGACATGTTAAGGAAGCCATAAATCAAATAATACTCGCAGCGGCGAAAAAGGTCATTGTCAACGCTCACGTAAAAAACATTCATTTTAGTCATTTAGTAAAATGCCTTGTAGAAAAATAAACCTATTTAATTAAATGAAATTTCAAAGGTGTTTATACAGAGTATAATAGGAAGTTGTATATGAAACAAAATATCCCCCAAAGAAAAGAGATTGAGACAATGTCCCTTACCTCGTGACCGATTTTACCCATTAGTTCTTTAATATCCTGAATAATAAACTAAAGTTAATATATACTTTCATAAAATTCATCATTGGAGTTAATTATTAATTTCATATCACTTATTAAAATGTAATAAAAATTAAGAAATCATTTATGTAAATAATGGTCATTTTGTTTATATTTGGTACTTAAGTCAAAAATGAACTTCTTATAAATACAATTTCTTCATGTGGTCAAATATATATTACATCCATAATGATATTCATGATGTAGATATCATATATATCTAGTATATTTATGTATTTATAAATGTAAATAACATTTATAGATAAGAAATGAAAGACACTATTCATGAAGATTGTAAATGTACGTATTCTTAAATGCTACTTTAATTTCTATTTATTATTTTAATGGAATTAAAAGATAATGATACATAGATATATAATGATTCTAGTATAATATAATATATAATATCATTAACTCCAACATTTATACGTCCCACATATGGAATTAACATCTCTTATCACTTTGAGGGGCGGTAGTCTGCACTTCCTCAAATGAAATTATCGTGTTTACCCATAATGAAAACCATAAAGGTATGTTATAAATTGAAAAACCAGAAGCATAATGAAAACATAAACAGAATATTTATCATAAATATATACAGTTCTATCATAATTTCCACTATGATAAGTGGGAGGATATAATTGAACAATCATCGTTTCGTGAGATATAAGTTCGTCGTCCACAGAAATAGTATGTTCTTTACCCATTAGATGGAGATGTGGGTATGTTTAGTTCGAATAAATCTCATAAAAATATTCTAGTATATTGAGGACACTATTTATATTATAAAATATTGGATGGAAAATATTTTAGGGGGTTAGTGAAGTAGAACAAAACAAATGAACTTAATATAAGACGATACCTTTAAATCAGGTAACTCCCTTTGGTTTGAACCAAAAGGGTTCGTTGAAGTGCCTTCTTCATATGTTAAGGCTTCATGAAAGGAGTAGGGATTTAGGGAGCATAATTTGGTAGAGGTTTAATTATCCACGGGGCTTGAGTGGTGTGAAGAATGGGTTATAGGTTATGGGTTTTTATAAGTGGGAGAAGGGGCTCTTTAGGAATGTGTGAAAATATTATTTTATTACATAATGATTTTCAGTTTCTAAATGACCAAAACATATTTAGGACAAATATAATATGATTCATGTTAAAAATAATATAATCCAATATGAAATGGTCTGGTTTTGGATATTATTTTAATCTTTATATTATTATATATTTAAATAATTTATTAATGTGGTAAACACTGCATTATTATTGTGTCATAAATAATTTAATTTATTTGATGTCTAAAAATTATAAAAAATACCAATATATCATAAATCATTGTAGATTAATAAATAATATTTATAGTCTAAACATTAACCTACATAACACTATGTAAAAATTAATTTACTTAAAAAATTATGTCATGTTTGTCTTCAGTTAATGTTAATTAAAATAAGGTGTCATTATCACTCTTATGTGGCACCATGGGGTCCCCAAAATAGGCCCAAAGATTCCCATGGTCAGATATGTATCAAAAAATAGGATTAGACACATGTTATGGTAAATTATATATTATTATAGTAAAAATATTTTCCCTTAATTACTAAATTTACACTTTATCCACGGTAAAATAAAATATTCATTGAAGTAAATATTCATAATCACTGAAAACTAATGTTAACTATTTACCCAGTTTAGAAATTTTGATTCCAAATATTTAATCCATTTATCTAAATTCATTACACATAACATTCAAAAATAAATTGAAAATTAATTCCTGCTATCAAAACAAAAAGGGTGTTTTTAAGAAATAATAACTACCAAAAGATTGACACTTTTTTATATCCAATTTGAAAGTGAAATTAATTCCAATATCCAAAATTGGATTAAATGTTAAACATATAATCATATTAAACTTTAAAACAAATTAAAAATGTAATCTAACCATAATAATATATTAGATTAAATGTTAGGTTTGAATTAAATTAAATATTTTTAACTTTTCATTAAAAATAATATTTTATCAAAAAAATAAAAAATATTTACCCAAATTGAATTTTGAGATCCTCATTCTAAAAAATAATTTTATTTGGTCAAATCGAACAAATAAAAGTTACCATGACTAGATTAAATAACGGTTCTCCATCAAAATGCTATAAATCAACCTTTTAGGTAAATTATGCTTAAAATTAGAATAATTACCATTTAAATCCTAGAAATTTTATTGGATAAATGTAAAAAAATTAAAAAACATGTATAATAATATTTTAGTTAGTTTTGTTCATTCCCACCCATACAATAGTTAGGCGTAAACCCCCATTTAAAATAATAATATTATATTATTATTGTGCAATGTAAGATTTCAAAGAAACCCATTGTTGTGTATCGAGTACGCCATCGTACATAGCAACCCCTTTAATGGTAAAATAATATTAAATTGACCAAATATTAATTAAAAAGAAATTTTTTATTTCAATATTTACCTGGGATGTTAAATCATTCTCCCCATTTGAAAATAACAACCTCACAATTTTATTCAGATATTAAATAAATGGGGGTATTTATCCCTCATAGCATTCTCGGATTCCCATGTTTCCTCTTCCACCATATGGGTTTTCCACAAAACCTTTACCTTGTGAGTTACCTAATTCTGTAATATGATCTCTATTTGATAAAAAATAGGGACTGGTGGTTCCTCATAAGAGGTATTCTCTTCCAAATGAAATACCTCTTGACTTAAAACTTGATATAGATCTGTCATATACACTCTCAACATTAAAACATGAAAAACATTGAGTACCAGAGATACACATGGTGGTAAATCTACTATATACACAACAAGTCCATCTTTCTCTAAGGATTAAAAAGTTTTAATGTCATTCAGACAGACCATTCTCTTATTACTAAAATGCATCACACTTTTCCTGGGAGAAACTTTGAGAAAGACATGATAACCTACCTCAAAAAAATGATCATTCCTCTAATTATTTGCAAAAAATTTCTTCCTACTCTGAGATTTTCTAATATGCTTCTAAATTAACTGAAATTTTTATGCCATCTCTCCTACCAATTTTGGTCCCATCAGCTTCCTTTCACCAACTTCATCCAAAAAATCTGGTGTTCTACACTTTTTCCCCTATAATGCCACAAATGGAGCCATCTGTATACTGGAATGAAAACTGTTATTATAATAAAATTCATCCAAAGAAATATATTGGTCCTAACATCCCTAGAAATCATGTGAACAAGCACATAGAATATCCTCCTTATTTTGAATTGTCCAATAAAATTTCCCATCAGATTGAAAATGAAAGGTTCTACTAAAATTTAATTCAGTACCCAATGACTTCTGATGGAATTTCCAAAGATGGTTGTAAACCTGAGATCACGATCAGATACAATGTAGATGGAAACTCCATGAAACCTTACTATCTCTATAATATACAACTGATAAAGTTGATCTAGAGACAAGTATCTTAAATAGGAAGGAAATGAGGAGATTTAGTCAATAGATCAATAATAACCCAAATTGCATTATTACCTAGAGACGTATTTGGTAATCCCACAACGTTGTCCAAGGATATAATTTCTAATTATAACTTTGGCACCATTAAAGGCTGAAGCATACCTTAATATAATTTTCCCTCCACTTTAACCTGCTATCAAGTCAAACACATAACAATTAAATTAGTAATATCTCTTTTCATTCCATCGCACTAGTAATACTCCTGATGATCTCAGTACATATTAGTACTGCTAGGATGAACTGAAAATATGGAACTATGAGCCTCAGATAACAACTCATTATTCAACTGTGAATCACAATGCACAAATAATCTGCTTCCAAATCTCAAAACACAGTCATAATAAATGTTATATTCAGACAAATTACCCTTTTGAACCAACTCTACATTTTTCTACGACTCACTAACTTCCTTCTATGCTTTATTTATTATGTCTGATAGAGATGATTTCACTGATAATATAAACAAAATAGAAGAATTTCCTACACCAAAAACTTTTATGCCAATGTTCATCAAAACAAAATTCAAAGGATCTCATTCCAAACGTAGCTTGCTTAATGAGTAAATACATTTTTGACTCAATGAATCAATTAATGTATTTTCTTTTCCTGGATGGTAAAGGCTCGTGCAATCATAAACCTTGATTACTTCCAACCATCTCTTCTATATGATATTAAATTATTTCTAATTGAATATATACTGAAATCATTTTTGTTCAGTACATATTTCCCATTGTTCTCCATACAAATGATTCCCCAAAATTTTTAATGAAAAAAAACCAGTTAATTCAAAATCATGTGTAGGGTAATTTAACTCATGAGGTTTCAACTAACTTGAAGCATGAGTAATTACATGATTATTATGCATATGGACACAACCAAGTCCTTTCATCAAATCATCACTATAAATAAAAAATTCACCATTTCTGGATGGTAGTTCCAAAAATGGATCATTCACCAATATTATTTCAATTCCTGGAAACAATAATCACATTCTTTTTTTCTAAAAAACATAACACTGTTTTGGGTTAACAAAGTCACTGGACTAGATAACCGTGCAATGTTTTCAACAAACCACCGACAATAAACTTCCAAACTAAGAGAACTATAGATATTGGTTATATTTGTGTTTCTTTTCCATTATTCAACAACTTTTTTTACAAGGATCAACAATTACGCCATTTTTTTAAACAGTGTGACCGCAGTAATAAATTTGTTATAACCTAAATTCACACATGCTGAATTTCCAAAAGAGTCTCTTTTAATTTATTTTTTTCAAGACCAACCTTCTGTGACTTTCATTCTTCACTTTAATTTTATAATAAAACTAATAAAATCAAGGAACACAACCAAAAACATATCCCTGAAATAACAGAAAATTCAATTCATAAGAACCATGAATACAGCAGGTGAAATGGTTAACCCAAAATAATAACTACAAATTCATAATGGTCATATCTTGTACAAAACACAGTATTTAGAATGTGTGATTCATTTACATTGATCTAATAGTACCCCGACATTAAATCAATCTTCCAAAAATATAGAGCTCTCTGGAGTGAATCAAACAAATAATCAATATGAGGCAAAGGATACATATTCTTAATAGTGATGATATTCATTGCTCTATATTCAATGAAAAGCCTCATAGTACCATATTTCTTTTTAACATATAAGACTCGAGCACACCAAGTTGATATTCTAGGTCGAATGACAACTTTATTGAATTACTCTTGCAATTGCTTCTTTAACTATAAATGTTCTATTTGAGCCATTCGATGAGAGATCTTGGAAATTGTCTTCGCATCAGGAACATTATCAACATTAAATTGAACTTCTCCATTAGGAATAATACTAGTAAACCCATTATAAAAACATTAAGGTACTAATTTACCTTGGGAACATCATTAATCGGATCAGTTCCTTTGTTTTCGACAATATGTTCATGGTAACATTCATTTCCATCTTTCACTAGTTTCATGGATTCCTCATATGTTATCAAAAGTATGGGTTTATTATTTTACACAAACTGAAATAATTATGAAATTAAACCTCTTTATCTCTGCAGTCAATCATATCATGATTCACAGAAATCCAATCCATTCCCAAAATAACATCAAACTCTATTAGAGGCAAAACAATAAGTTTTGCAGGTAGATTCCTTCCAAACACAATGATAGGAAGGTTCATATTTTTTTTGTCTCAACATTCCCCCTAGTGTTTTTACCATACGTTCAGCATTCATATCTTGTTATGGAATTCCTAATTTAATATAAAACTTCTCAGAAATGAAGGTATGTGTAGAATCTGAATCAAACAACACATTGGAATAATCTGAACAAACAAACATTGTACATGATAATACATCATTCGATGGCTCATCATCTAATAAAGTAGTAGCGATGGATTTCACCACCACTTTTTTCTTGTAGTCTGGATGTGTTCCCTTAGCTGAGATCTTCTTTGGACACTCATTTGAATAATGAACCAATTGATTACACTTAAAACATTTTACTGATTGTAAATACGATTTTTTCTTACCATTACCCTGATCTTTTTTAGTGAAATTATGAGATTTATGACCCATTTTACTAGACCGGTAGAACATAACAGAATTCAAATGAAATTCCCCAACATGCTTTTTACCACAGTTTTCCCAAACTACAATCTTTTGTTTCTTTACATCAAACTTTTTTGAAGAGTTTTTCCCATTCACCTGCCACCTTGACCTATTATTCTGTTGTTTTTCAATGAACACCTGATCATTGTCAAACTCCATTTCCACCTTATCTGCACATATTTTACATTTTTCGTAACTCTTGAACTGATGATAAGCTAAATAAATTAGATTGTGTGCCTTTAATCTTCAGTAAAAATGTTTGATTTTACGATCAATATCTCATATGAAATTTAGAGAATACCAAGGAAGTTAAATGAATATTGCTTCATAAGAAACCATTTATTCATCATCTTGACTCAATTCTAGGAATATATTTTCCATCCTAAGACAAACCACCTTAGGAATATATTTATCGAGACTCATACCTTTAAATTTATCCTAATAATGATCATCAATCTCTTCAATATCCCTGATATTTTTCACCATTGACCAACACTGATCATCTTCACCTTCAAAATGTTAAACATTGAGACTAACTATTTTATTTTATGAACACCATATATCATAAAAAATATTTTCTCGTTCTTTAATCCACCCTTCTACTAACATAGGGCCAGATGATCCACTGAATGATGGGGGATTTTGCCTCTTGAAATGCTCCACTACTAACATGTTCTTCTATGGTTAATATGGATAATCTCGTGCATGGATACCTCCATCATTTATATCCTGATTCAACTATTACATCACTACAACATATTGTTCAGTTCAGATTCCGACCATCTCTGTTTGCTGATTTGGAAGGTTGTCTTCCTCCTTATGTCGTCCTAACATAGATACCATGTTTACTCTATAGAAAACCATTCTGAACACAAAAAAATCTTGGGAGAATCAACATGGTTTTCTATAAATGCTATATCACTTCAATTATACATTAAAGTAATTTATAGGTATTAATTTAACAATATCCAAACATCTAATGTTATCTAAACTTACCACTGATACCAACTATAAGGACCCAGCCTTAAATCATTTCATAATGTTTAATTAAATGAATAATTCACATTGAGGATATTTTTATTTTTAGGGTTTTAGAGAGTTGGGACATAACTATTACATTACATCTCAAAAAACATAAACCAGACAATTATACTCAGTTTTCATTATTTTCATAAAATAAAAACACTTGAAAAAATAGTAATGTCCAGTTCCTTGTTTTAGATAGCATGACTATACCTTGATCCCATCCTTGAACCTATTCATCTTTATGTCTTCTGAAAAACATTTCGAAACATGGGATGAGCATAAAAACCTCAGTAAGGGTTATAAAACAAAGAAACAATACATCAGTCCATCAATACAAAAATAACATAATCTCTTTAACCTACCTCATGATATCATAATATTAATGAATAACACAATGAAATCCTAAATCATAAAACTAACATGTGGAATCCATAACATACTTACATTTTAGCTATCACAGCTACATATATAGTTACATTTGGAATACCCATCACAGTATATTCCCTAAATCTCTTAGGAAAAAAATTCACCTTTACACTGGTCAAGTTACCCAATGCATTTTAGAGCTATCTCGGGCTCACCCGCCCTAGGTTTATCATGGAACCACCCATATATATAAACAATTCCCAATAACCATAACATATTAATAGCACATAAAACAATGATAAAGGAAAAATAACATTTTCACATTGCAATCACAATATATCATTTAAATATATTGACATTACAAACCCATTATCATTACCATTCTCAATTACTAATTACATAAAATAGTATATTTTATTTATTATCCTTTTAAAAACATTATGTTTTTTATGGAATCCATAGATCAAATAATACTTGCGGTGGTGGAAAATGACATTGTCATCGCTCACGTAAAAAACATTAATTTTTTCGGTTTATAAAATTCCTTGTAGAAAAGGATTCCCTTTGAATGAGATTAAAAGTAAAAGGTGTTTATAAAGGGTCTAAAATAATGTCATGTATAAAACAAAATATTCCTCAATGAATGGAGATTGAGACGAAGTCCCATACCTCGTGTCTGATTTGACTCGCTCATTCTTTAATATATGGAATAAGAATATAAAGTAAAGTTTTACTTGATTATGATCTTTTTCAAGTTTAGTTTTCTTTTTATATCACTTATTACATTTTTATAAACATTATTTAATCATTTAATTTAATCTTGGTCTTTTTTTAGATATTAGGTACTTGAGTCAAAAATAAACTTCTTATAATTACAATTTGTTCATGTCGTCAAATATCCATTATATCCAGAATGATATTCATGATGTAGATTTCATATATATCTTTTCTATCCAGTATATTTATATATTTATAATAGTAAATAACATTTAGAGATAATAAATGAAATTGCACCGCTTATGGAGATGGTAAGTCGTATGTACGCATGAACGTTACTTTAATTTCTATTTCTTATTTAAATTGAATTATAACATAATTGTACATAGTTAAATTATAATTACATTATAATATCATATATAATTTCATTAAATCCATCTATTATATATCCCACAATATTGAATTAAATATTCATATTACTTGGAGGGGGTGGTAGTCCCCACTTCCTCAAATTAAATTATAGAATTTATCCATAATGGAAACCAAAAAGGTATATTATAAATGAAAATTAAATAAGCATAATGAAAAAATAAACATAATATATATCATATATATATATATATACTATTCCATCCTAATGGCCACCATGAGAGGTGGTAGGAAATAATTGAACAATCATCGTTTAGTGAGGCGTTTGTTTTCCGTCCACAGAAACAATATGTTCTTTACCCGTTTGATGGAGGTGTGTTTTAGTTTTGTTTGAATAATTCCCATAACAACATCCTAGTATATTGATGATAGTATTATATTTAAAAAATAAAGGAATAAAAATATTTTAAGAGTTTGTAGAAGTAAAATAAAACCAAAGAACTTAAGAGAAGACGTTACCTTTAAATCGGGTAACTCTCTTTTGTTGGAACCAAAATATTTTGTTGAAGTGGCTTATGCCAATTTTTATGCTTCTATAATGATTATAGGCATGTAGGGAGATAAATTTGGTGGATTTTGGATAATACAAGGGGCTTTAGAGGTGTGAGTAATGGGTTAGAGTTGAAAGATTTTTATAAAGGGGAGGAGGGGCTCTTTAGGAATGTGTTAAAATATTATTTTATTACATAATGAATTTGGGATTCTAAACATCGAAAACATATTTATGTAAAAGATAAAAAGACTCATAGTGGAAATGAAAACATACATTAATAATTAGATTGTTTTTTAATATTATTTTAATATTTATAATGTTAATTATTTAATCTTTTATTAATGTGGAAAACACTACATCAATTTTGTGTCATATATAATTTAATTTAATTTATGTATAAAAATTATAAAATAATACCATTATGTAAGAAATATATTTATAATTTTGAAAAATATTTATAAATGAAAATAAAACATATATAATCTTATTAAACAATTTATTTACTATTATATATTTCTTTATGTAATTTTTTTCATTACTTTAAGTTAATTAAAATAATGTGTCATTACCACTATTAAGTGGCTCCATTGGTCCCCAAAATAGACCCAATGATGCCCATGGTTGTGTATGTATCAACCAATCAGATTATGAAACATGTTAGGGTAATTTTATTTTATTATAGTTATATTTGTTTACCATTATTTACGAGATATATTCTTTAACCATGGTAAATAATGTATTTACTAAAGTAAATATTCATAATGTATAAAAATAAAAGTAACATATTTCCAAATTTAGACATCCTGATTCCAAATATGGAATCCATTTTTCCAAATTAAAAACAAAAAATTAGAATAAATTATTTTAAAATTAATTCCCACTATCAAAATAATAGGCGTGTTTTTTAGATATAATAACTATCAAAAGATTGACACTTGTTTATATCAAATTTCAATGTGAAATTAATTCCAATAGACAACATTGGATTTAATGGTAAAAATATAATCTAATTACACATTAAAACCATCTCAAATGTTAATCAAACAATATAAAAAATTATATTTAACGGCAATATAGAATTCAAATGAAGCATTTTTAACTTTTTGTCACGACCCCCTCCCACCAAAGATTCCCCTCCTGATCTGGAAATGGTGAAAGGAAGATAATGACCCCCGAGTCCCGCCTCCAGTAGGCCCCGGGTTGGCGACTAGCACCACGGGTATGAGTTTTCATAAATATGGGAGGCATTACCCTTTTTATTATTTTGGATCGGGAAATAGGACAAGTCAACCACCAAAAATGGAAAAGAACAAGTGTATATAAATAAAACCAAACCAAGCCCACATGCATGTTTAAACAATTTTTTATGACAAGGTACAAGTACAAGGAAGCTAAAAAGTACAATGCCAAAGAAAACAAGAGAACAACAACTGCAACAACTCCAACTGCCCGACTAGTAGGGTCCCGCACGGCACTGGTAGTCCTCCTGGAAACCTGAAAGTAAACGTAGGGTGAGCATACAAGTATACTCAGTAGGGAAACCTAAATCTCTTGTGCACAAGTGGGGAGACATCCGAAGGTCCCGTGAGAAAACAGAAGAACACGAAACTAACAAGGAAAAACTATCCACCCAGCCTCACTGGTCACACTCACCAAGTAACACAAACAAGTTTAGTATATATATAGAACAAAATTATTGGGTACCCCGCACCATTTCCCGCTTAATTAGATGCTGCTCTTCCTAACGGCAAACGTCCTGACGCTACCACACTCTTCCCGCCTGCACACACCTGGGCCAAACCACGCATCTCGCCCGCACACACCTGGGCCTCAAAACCACGCATCTCGCCCGCACACACCTGGGCCACAACCACCAACCCGACCGCAGACACCTGGGCCTCATCCCAGACGTTCTTGGGAACGGTAAGCCTGCCCAAAGAGTCTTGGGCTAAAGGTCGCCTCAATCCATCACAGCCTCCGAGACCTACCCGAAGAGTCTTGGGTGTAAGGTCACCTCAAGCCATCATAGCCTATGGAAGAAGGAGCAGGAAGGAGCTAGTAACTAAGGGGAAACACCCTCTCCCATAAAATGGGAGTGTTCGGCACTAGGTGCTTGACATGGGTGTGGTTCAACAAAACACAAAGATACAATTATATATATACATATACCAAACACACAGCCCAACCTATGGCTTCTTAAAAAGAGAAACTGAGCATGTACCTCGGTACTCTACCACGAATCATGCAACAACAACCAAACAATCATCCCCCAACCCCATTTAGGTTTGCATGTTTCAGGCAATGGTTTAACAAATTATTACTACTGGGCAACTATCATCCAGAAAAAACCTTTCACAAACCTATCCCTTCCATCCACAACCAAGGTTAGGTAAAACGCAAGCAACCACATGCCATTTCATTTGCAAATGATTATCACAACCATACAACATTCCATCATTCATTTATTTCAAAGTTCCACACATAAAACCCTTTCCACACACAAAACATTTCCTCATTTGAAAACACCTTTTACTTCAAAACACATTTCATAATCAAAACACTTTTCATAAATAAATGCATTTTCCACAAAACAACCAAACCACCAACATGTTCATTATTCCAACTTTGTTCAACCGGGGTGATCACACAAGGTTTTAATTCTCATTTAATCAGCCAGTCTTTACGTGCTTATCCATTTTCCATGTTTTAACAAAACCAACCACAAACAATTTAGATATCAATTGCGCACACAAAGGCCACCGACGGCCTTGATTTTCAGTAGGCAAAGGCCTTTCAATCCAAAATCACAATCAGAATATAAAGAAACTGGAAGGCAATAGAAACAGCACAAAACCCCAAACCCTTATTTATCCGGTTATTATCTTTATTTAAAGTTCAACTGCATCCCATGGAATAAAAGAAAAATATCCCACCCTGCATGTTGCACCAAAAAGAGAGACGAAGGTAAACCCCTACCTCAAAAGGTCCTGATCACGTCGCTTCCGACGACGTCCTTCGGTGTCCTCCACCTTCGCCAAACCCGACAAACGCCTCCTAGGATGGAAGCTGGAGAAGGAAGGCCAGAAGGAAAGGTGACAAGTCCGGGCTTAGAAGCTTTGTCTCATCGCTACGATCCTGTGGCCGCTGACGGATCGTAATTCGGAGCTCGGACAAAGAAGTTAGAGGAGGAAGACTTCTTGATCATCCAAGAGTGTCGTCGTGCGAAGAAGAAGCGATTGGTCTGGAAATAATCCGCGACCCTTTCTTATATAGGAAATGAATAGGTAAAATAGTATGCATCGTGTATTGATGAATACACGGTGTGACCGTACACCCGTTACGCGTTTTGACTGGTCAACACACGACACATCACGCGGTTTCCACGCGTTTTAATAATAACGTCAATTTTATTTATATGTGTGTTTCGTTGACCCGAGACATAACTCATTAAAAGGTTTCCATCACTGGTCTTAAAATGACCGTCTTGATTACAGGATTACACTGCCGCTGACGGTTCGTCATTCCGACACCATATGAAGATGTTATAGACTTTTTAAGTTTTGCTCACCCAAAATAATAATATTATTATTTTATTATTATTATAATAATTTAATATTTTGATCAAAAGGTCTTGTGGCATGAATCCCTCCCCTTACTCCATGCGCACTCCCTTATTTTATTATTTTATTACTATTATAATTTATTAAATCAACATTATACAAAATATATGATATATTATATAAAACAATACGATTTATACAAGGGAAAGGGGCATTCACGCCTCCCCCTCCCCATGTCATGCGCCTCATTCTTTAATTTATTATTATTTATTAAATAAAACCACTTTCCTTTTAATTGTATTATTATATTTATTATACAATCAATATTATAAATTTCAAAATTCAATTTTGGGAGAACCTATGCACAACCATTCCATGCGACTCAAAACCATTTCATTTAATTGAATTAAATGAAAAAAAATTAATATAACATACATATTCAACCCCATTTTAATACATTTAATTTTATTAACCAATCACATATAGTTTTATGCCATCATTGTTATTTATTGTTCTTCAATAACAATTTCATCAACTTATTTTATTAACTCACCAACGTTATTGTTTTTAAAAACAAAAAGATTTACGCTCGTCGCATTGACCACGTTAAACCACCCTGTTGGATATCTGAATCCGACCATGCCACGTCAATGTCGTGTAACATCCATCAATTTAATTATTTTAATTATATTTATTTTTATTTCACACTGATTAAATTGAAACCACTTTTATTAAATTAAAACCATTCAATTTCATAAACCCAAAATAACGAACTCACCTTTAATTTTATGAACGCACCACAATGCATCCACTTGCATCTTCATTTAATTTTTTTGCAATAAATACCATGAATCATTTCATAAATTTCTCATTATTATTAATATTATGAATAATATTAATAACACAACATCCATTATTATTATTCAAATTTAATTTCAACTGTTACTCAATTTATAACAAACTGCATGTTTCATTTATCAACATCTAATGGATCACAAAACTTCCCACATAACATCATTAATAATAATAACACCAATTAAATCATTTTATCATGATTATTCTTTTTAGTTTAATTAATCACACAATTTATGTCATCATCATTATTATTAACATATTTTTACGTTATCATCAGTATTAAAATTATCATTATAACGCGCGTCGTGTTGACCACATCGATTTCAACAAAGGAATGGACTGGAGGGGTCCGGTCCATTACATCAGATGCCTCTTAAAACATTCTCATCCTCGAGAATTAAAAACCAACCAAGAAAAATAATGGATCCAATCAACCACACCGCGAGATACCTCTTAGGGCTCTTGTCATAACACGAAACAACCGACAACCCTAATTATGTGAGTTAGGAATTCCCTCTCCTATGTCGAGATATTATCCGCTTTAGGGGGCACTGACTCGCCTGCACGGGTTTAATCGCATCTGCATTAATGTGTCTCGATTAAGGATTTGGCCTTCCCACTTCCATATATTTGGTTTTTTTTCAACATACACTGCACCCAACAACGTACAACCCACACACTGCCCGGACACATGGCTTGAGGAATTCCTTCTCCCATGTTGAGATATTATCCGCTTTAGGCGGCACTGACTCGCCTGCACGGGTTAAATTGCATCCACATTAATGCGTCTCGATTAGGGATTAGGTCTTCCCCTCCCCACATGATCGGGCTCTTCACGTACATTTAAAGAAAAGCGGGAAACAACATAGCATTAAAAACTCACAAAAACAAGGTCCAGACCTAGAGAATGAGCAAAAGAGTTCCAACAATGGAGTGTAATGCTCCCAACAAAACATAAAGGTGATCATTCAAGAAAACCCAAACACATCTCTATCGATCCTCGGTCCTTCTAGAGATGCAGCCTCTGATGCATGCAACTATCCTCGCTGAGCTCCTATGCCTCTCTGTTGACGTCTGCCTCCTCGACCATGTCCCGATTGGGATCCTTGAGGAACTCCTTGTGGCTGGCCACCACCTGCTCCATCTCCCCTCAAAGGGACTGGAGCCTGTTGCTGCGGGAAGGGTCTTGTCGGTGACTGGTGCTGCTGAGGAGGGCGTTGAACCTGTCTATCTCCACCGTACTGAGCATGGGTCGGGCACCGACTCTGAACGTGCCCGAAACCTCCACAAGAAAAACACTTTGGTCCTGGGCTCGTGAAAAAGGGACGAGGACCTGAAGATCTGAACTGGAACTACTGGGGCCTGCTCCCTACTGGCCTGAAACTGGAAGGTCCCGTTGCAGGAGACCTGCGGCTGACTGCCCTCCCCTTTGACGAACTAGGCTGGATCCCCTCACGTGGTGCACCCCCTGCTAGTGCATCCTTTCTACAGCTTCCGCCTTCTTCTATACGGCTAAGTATGTCGGAAGGGTGAAGGGGGTCACAGCATACTGGAGCGAAGGATGAAGCACCTCTTCCAAACGTCTCGCTCGAGACTCTTCATCCGGAAAGAGTTCCGGAGCAAAGCGTATGAGATTCTTGAACTTAATCCCCAACTCTCGAACAGTCATACTCCCCAGCTGAAGGGAGAGAAACTCCTGACGCTTTTCCGCCTTGATCAAAGAAGAAAGGAATTACTCTCGGAACTCCTTTTCGAAGTCAGCCCATGGAATCTCTGCCTCCTTCCTCTCCCCGAGGTAGAGCATCCACCATTGGCGCTCCGCGCCTCTCAGCTGACTGACCGCTAGGGGGACCCAGTACTCCTTCGGAGCACGGATCAAGGTAAAAGCGATCCCTAGCTCTTAAAGCCACCCTTCCGTCTCCAGGTCTAAAGTACTTCCCTCGTACTTCTTGAGAGTTTGACGCTGGAAAGAACGGAGGGTCTTCTGCCACTGGCTGTCTTCCTCCTCTCGATCGATCCTCAGTTGATCGATTGCCTGAACCTGCTGGGCCTCGGCCGCCTGAGCCACCTGGGAACGCCGTCCAGGTGCCATAGTTGTACGGTAAACAAGGATCACCTAAGCCCAAGTAGTAAGGAAAAACTCAAAGTTTTAATTATCATTTTATTTCAATTTCTTTCATAGAACACCCAAATCAAGTAAAACACAAACATGATGATGCATGTACCATCCCTAGGGTCTCTATCCTACAATCAATATATTCTCACTTGGTTGTTCGGTAGGCTCAGAGTCCTTGCATCGGATCACGAGGGGCCCTAAAATCCCTTGTCCTAGCTGGTCTTCCCTGGCCTATGTCACGCACCAAGATTAACGAACATTGTTTCCCTACCATCCCATGCAATCCTCACTGTGCCTAACTCCAGACTCTATCCTATCTCTCAACCATCACCTCTAATACCATTCTGTCACGACCCCCTCCCACCAAAGATGCCCCTCCTGATCTGGCAATGGTGAAAGGAAGATAATGACCCCCCGAGTCCCGCCTCCAGTAGGCCCCGGGTTGGCGACTAGCACCAAGGGTATGAGTTTTCATAAATATGGGAGGCATTACCCTTTTTATTATTTTGGATTGGGAAATAGGACAAGTCAACCACCAAAAAGGAAAAAGAACAAGTGTATATAAAAAATCCCAAACCAAGCCCACATGCATGTTTAAACAATTTTTTATGACAGGGTACAAGTACAAGGAAGCTCAAAAGTACAATGCCAAAGAAAACAAGAGAACAAAAACTGCAACAACTCCAACTGCCTGACTAGTAGGGTCCCGTACAGCCCTGGTAGTCCTCCTGGAAACCTGAATGTAAACGTAGGGTGATCATACAAGTATACTCAGTAGGGAAACCTAAAGCTCTCATTCACAAGTGGGGAGACACCCTAAGGTCCCGTGAGAAAACAGAAGAACCAGAATCTAACAAGGAAAAACTATCCACCCAGCCTCACTGGTCACACTCACCAAGTAACACAAACAAGTTTAGTATATATATAGAACAAAATTATTGGGTACCCCGCACCATTTCCGGCTTAATTAGATGCTGCTCTTCCAAACGGCAAACGTCCGGACGCTACCACACTCTTCCCGCCCGCACACACCTGGGCCAAACCACGCATCTCGCCCGCACACACCTGGGCCTCACAACCACGCATCTCGCCCGCACACACCTGGGCCACAACCACTAACCTGCCCGCAGACAGCTGGGCCTCATCCCAAAGGTTCTTGGGAACGATAAGCCTGCCCGAAGAGTCTTGGGCTAAAGGTCGCCTCAAGCCATCACAGCCTCCGAGACCTACCTGAAGATTCTTGGGTGTAAGGTCACCTCAAGCCATCATAGCCTATGGAAGAAGGAGAAAGAGGGAGCTAGTAACTAAGGGGGAACACCCTCTCCCATAAAATGGGAGTGTTCGACACTAGGTGCTTGACATGGGTGTTGTACGACAAAACACAAAGATACAATTATATATATACATATACCAAACACACAGCCCAACCTATGGCTTCTTAAAAAGAGAAACTGAGCATGTGCCTCCGCACTGCTACCACGAAGCATGCATCAACAACCAAAAAATCATCCCCCAACCCCATTTAGGTTTTCATGTTTCATGCAATGGTTTAACAAATTATTACTACTGGGCAACTATAATCCAGAAAAAACCTTTCACAAACCTATCCCTGCCATCCACAACCAAGGATAGGTAAAACGCAAGCAACCACATGCCATTTCATTTGCAAAAGATTATCACAACCATACAACATTCCATCATTCATTTTTTTCAAAGTTCCACACATAAAACCCTTTCCACACTCAAAACAATTCCGCATTTGAAAACACATTTTAATTCAAAACACATTTCATAATCAAAACACTTTTCATAAATAAAGGAATTTTCCACAAAACAACCAAACCACCAACATGTTCATTATTCCAACTTTGTTCAACCGGGGTGATCACACAAGGTTTTCATTCTCATTTAATCAGCCAGTATTTACGTGCTTATCCATTTTACATGTTTTAACAAAAACAACCAAAAACAATTCAGATATCAATTGCGCACGCAAAGGCCACCGACGACCTTGATTTTCAGTAGGCAAAGGCCTTTCAATCCAAAATCAAAATCAGAAGATAAAGAAACTGGAAGGCAATAGAAACAGCACAAAACCCCAAACCCTTCTTTATCCTGTTATTATCTTTATTTAATGTTCAACTGCATCCCATGGAACAAAAGAAAAATATACCACCCCGCATGTTGCACCAAAAAGAGAGACGAAGGTAAACCCCTACCTCAAAAGGTCCCGATCACGTCGCTTCTGACGACGTCCTTCGGTGTCCTCCGCCTTCGCCAAACCCGACAAACGCCTCCTAGGATGGAAGCTTGAGAAGGAAGTCTGGTAGGAAAGGTGACAAGTCCGGGATTAGAAGCTTCGTCTCATCGTTACGATCCTGTGGCCGCTGAGAGATCGTAATTCGGAGCTCGGACAAAGAAGTTAGAGGAGGAAGACTTCTTGATCATCCAAGAGTGTCGTCGTGCGAAGAAGAAGTGATTGGTCTGGAAATAATCTGCGACCCTTTCTTATATAGGAAACGAATAGGTAAAACAGTATGCAGCGCGTATTGATGAATACACGGTGTGACCGTACACCTATTACGCGTTTTCACTGGTCAACACACGACACGTCACGCAGTTTCCACGCGTTTTAATAATAACGTCAATTTTATTAATATGTGTGTTTCGTTGACCCGAGACATAACTCATAAAAAGGTATCCATCACTTGTCTTAAAATGACCGTCTTGATTACAGGATTACACTGCCACTGATGGTTCGTCATTCCGACACCATATGAATAAGTTATAGACTTTTTAAGTTTTTCTCACCCAAAATAATAATAATATTATTTTATTATTATTATAATAATTTAATATTTTGATCAAAAGGGATTGTGGCGTGAATCCCTCCCCTTACTCCATGCGTACTCCCTTATTTTATTATTTTATTACTATTATAATATATTAAATCAACAGTATATAAAATATATGATATATTATATAAAAAAAATACGATTTATACAAGGGAAATGGGTATTCACGCCTCCCCCTCCCCATGTCATGCGCCTCATTCTTTAATTTATTATTATTTATTAAATAAAACCACTTTCCTTTTAATTGTATTATTATATTTATTATACAATCAATATTATTAATTTCATAATTCAATCTTGGGAGAACCTATGCACAACCATTCCATGCAACTCAAAACCATTTCATTTAATTGAATTAAATGACAAAACAAAATCAATATAACATACATATTCAACCCCATTTTAATACATTAAATTTTATTAACCTATCACATATAGTTTTATGGCATCATTTTTATTTATTGTTCTTCAATAACAATTTCATCAACTTATTTTATTAACTCACCGATGTTATTGTTTTTAAAAACAAAAAGATTTACGCTCGTCACATTGACCACGTTAAACCACCCTGTTGGATATCTGAATCCGACCATGCCACGTCAATGTCGTGTAACATCCATCAATTTAATTATTTTAATTCTATTTATTTTTATTTCACAGTGATTAAATTGAAACCACTTTTATTAAATTAAAACCATTCAATTTCATAAACCCAAAATAACGAAATCACCTTTAATTTTATGAACGCACCACCATGCTTCCACTTGCATCTTCATTTAATTTTTTTGCAATAAATACCATGACTCATTTAATAAATTTATCATTATTATTAATATTATTAATATTATTAATAACACAACATCCATTATTATTATTCCAATTTAATTTCAACAATTACTCAATTTATAACAAACTGCATGTTTCATTTATCAACATCTAATGGATCAAAAAACATCCCACATAACATCATTAATAATAATAACACCAATTAAATCATTTTATCATGATTATTCTTTTTAGTTTAATTAATCACACAATTTATGTCATCATCATTATTATTAACATATTTTTACGTTATCATCAGTATTAAAATTATCATTATAACGCGCGTCGTGTTGACCACATCGATTTCAACAAAGGAATGGACCCGAGGGGTCCGGTCCATTACACTTTTTATTAAAAATTGAATTTTATTAAAAAAACAAAAAATTTACCCAATGTGAATTTTGATGTCCCAATTCTAAAGAATAATTTTATTTGGTAAAATTTAACAAATAAATGTGACCAAATATATATTTAAGTATGTTTCACCATCAAAATATGGTAAATCATCATTTAAGGTAAATGATGCTAAAATTTAAATTAATTCACTTTTTGAGCCTTTAACTTTTATATGATAAATGTATAAACATTTGACAAAAATTTATAATAATATTTGAGTTAGTTTTGTTCAATCCCTCTAAGTCAACGGTTTGGCATTAAGTACCATATAAAATAATAATATTATATTATTATTGTGTTAGGTAAGATTTCAGAAAACTCGTTGTTGTGTATTTGGTGCACCATCATACATAGAAATTCATTTAAGGTAAAATTAATATTTAATTCACAAAATATTAATTAAAAAAGAAAATTAATTGTTTATTTATTTACCTAGGATGGTACACTGTAATCCCCTTTATATCAAATATGAAACGGAAATCTTAAAACATTATCCAAAATTCAAGTAAGTCCAAGTCCATGATTATGCATTGGCCTTAGAGGCTCGTCACAATCAATAAATCATTCATAGGAAAACCTATGAGAATTCTCTCAAAGACAAACCCCTCTAGTTGAACATATCATCCATCCAATATATAATAATGAACCTCTAGGAATGCTATCATAGTCGAACCCCTTTGGTCCCACATAGCACTAATCAATTACAAACGACCACCTGGTTAGCTCTCTCGGTCATTACCCCTTAGTCTGCAAAACAAAAATAATTGAAATTAACCTATTGGAGCTCTCATATTTAATTCCCTATAGTCCAACATAAATTTAATAATGAACCTGTATGCATCTATAATGGTTTATACCCTCTGTTTAATGACCCTATGATAGCTCTCACAGTCAACGCCTCTGGTCAATGATAACAACAATTATACATTAAAGACCCTACATCCGGAAGCTCTCACAGTCAATTCCCCTTGTACATTCTATCAAAATGTGAAACATATTCATCTCAACTAAACCATAACTCTATTATAACCACACTAGGTATGTAAACCTATATATCCTAACATGCTTCCAATACGCAAGGACCATTAAATACTAAACAAGGAAAATAACCCCAAAATCAAGGTATAAACCATTTTCCTAAACAATTATTCCCTTATCTCTCTACCATAACCATAATAAGTAAAAAATATGGTCAAATTCTAAAACACAGAATACACTGAACATGAGTATCTGGCCCTTTAAGCAGATATAATCCCAGGAAAACCAAATGAAGGCACAAACCACTTACTCTGACCTTGTACAAGGAACACTCATGAAGGTTGATTCTTGAACCATCCTAGAATATCATAGATAGAAAATGGGTATAAATTGTTGAACATTGAATAAGTAATGAGATAAGAAAAAATAGGGAGATTGTTTCTACAGATATAGTGAATTCACTGATGGGAATCCAATACTGTTGGTAGCATCCAAATCACATATCTTATGAAAAAACTGGGGGAGATATATGATCCATGGCTATACAATGATCTCCATTATGAGATACAAGTAGTAGGATTTCATTCTAGATATGATACATGACCCTGATCCGATTAATAAAAAAAGTACACTATGTGTTCATTTAATGTACACACTGTGTATTGGACTCAACCGGATCCCACATTAAGTGGTCTTCCATGTCACCTACATGGGAAAGTACTTGGCCATTACATGGTCATTACACGACTACTAGTGCCAACTAAAAACATGGTGTGAACTCAAGAGTAAATGGAGTGTACATAGAAAATTCAGCTTTCATAGTTTATCCTCCAAAACAACATGAAATATTGATCCAGACCAGAAAAGAAGATCTAGGTTCATACAAAATATATTTTGTATGATTAAAAAAAGTTAATTTTTTATGTTATTCAAAAACTATGGGGGTTTTCAACATAAAATCCCATAATTAAATAACTATTTAAAAAATTACGACTTTAAATCCATATGATATAATTTAAAATTCATATGAGGTGCATAAGCTAAAATGATTATAATGGACTATAATATTACTTCAAGGGAAAAGATTTAATGATTACCTATACCTTATTGCTTGTTTTATACTTTAGCTAAAAATCTATATTTAATTTAGGTTATGATACATTGATCATCTTTTATATTCCTAATGTCCCACTCAGTTCCTGTAAAAAAATATTTGGTTGGCCTTTCTTCTTGTTACAAAACATCATTCCTTCTAAATTGATTTAGTTGTTCCTGAATTAATTTCATCCAAATTTAATAATTTAAGGCTTCCTCTAAATTTTTAGGTTATAATTATAATAAAAATGTAGAAAATTAAGTTAGGTTTCCTTAATTTTTGCGAGTTCTAATTTCTTTTTCAAGATCTCATATTACATTTTCTAAATGATTGTTCATTAGGGTTCTACATTATCTTGGAATTAAATTTATAGATTCGTCAATATCATTTTGTTTTTAACTAGAATTAATTTTATTAATATCATTTCCAAAATCATTTTATGGGTTTCAAGTCTCATGTTACCAAAAGAGTGAGTGACTTCTTCAGTTTGATCATTCTTTTGAATTGAATGGATGGTTTAATCAAACATCACATGAACTGATTCATTAATAATACATAAATTTTTATTAAACGTTCTATTGAATTTTACATAGTATAAAATCCTATTAATTTTATTTCATCATTTATTGGATCAAATATTCCAAGGATATCCTTAGTTTTCCTCTTACACACCTTGCATCCAGAAATATTAACATACATTACTTTGGATATCAATTATTCCAATGTTCATAATGTGTCATTTTAATGATAGGCCTAATTATAACTAAATTCATTGTATAGGAGGATGTTCATGGAGATTCTAGCAAATTCTAGGTAGAAATACGATATCCATTCATCATATACCTAGCTATTTCATGAATATATTGATTACTCATTTCAATAATTATATTTTGTAGATGTGTCATTGGTGGAGATAAGGTGTGTTTAAGACCTTGATTTGAGAGAAAAAAAATTAAATTATTGATTGTCCAATTATTCACCGTGGTCACACCTTAATGAAGTTATTTTAAATGTTTTTTAATTTTGAAAATTTTAACAAAGACTTTAAAAATTTGAAAACATCTCTTTTTAGTTTTATAAAATAAACACAAGTATATTTAGAAAAACATTTTTCAAAACCTTAAACATATAGTTTAGAAAAAATATTTCAATACATTATCATAAAGGAAAATACATATGGATATATTCTTAAGGGTTAGATGTAGAAATTTAGTTATTAGATCTGAAAGATGATTTGTGATACCTTCCAATTTGGCATGCATTAAAGAATCCATCACTCTAAAAATTAATATTGGGAATTCAAAAAATAATTGCTACTTAGAAAGTTTATCTAAAGTATAAATATTACATTTTCCATGTCTTATATAAAAAATAAATGAGTAAATTTTCTTATCAGTAAAATAATTCACTTTCTGTTTACATAAATAATTTAAATGCAAAGTATAAACATTGTTAATTCATGGTGCTCTAACCATTCGCAACATATCATTAATAAGAAACATTTAATGTTTAGAAAAATCAACATAAAACCCATAATCACAATGATGATTAATACTTATCATATTGTGTTTAAACCCTTTAATATATAGTACTTTGTTTATTTACATAGTATTTGGATAACAAACAGTTCCAACTAAAATTATTTTTTCATTGGCATTGTTGACAATAGTGATAGTACCTCTATCCATTTCTGTCATAATGTGAATAATTGATGAATCTCCACTCATATTACTAGAATATCCACTATCCAGGCACAATAAAATTTTTCCCATGTAACCTTTTACCTTCAAAATTAATTAAAAAATATTTGTTTTGGTAACCATATATTCTTGGGTCTAGAAGTGTTTTCTAGAAATGATCTGGGAAACTAGATCTACATTGTTCATATCTCATTTTCTTCCACCTGAATTTTAGAAATGAATGCTATTTTTATTGAATATTAGTTAATATTTTTTAGGTAATATTAATTCATGACATGTACATTTTTTCCAAAATGAAGGCATGTTGTATTCGTAGAATTGGGAAAAAAATAGTTTTTTAAATATTTTGATTTCTCACCCTTGATTCCCATTCCATATCATTCCTTTCTAATTTCATTAAATACTTGAATATTAATTAGAATATTGTATATTTTTTAATGAATAAAACAACACTTTTATGTGTTTCTAAGTCATTTATTAATTCTTTAATCATTTTAACATAATCGTTGTTGTTTGTAGTCTATGAGTTGAATATTTCAACTAACCCTTGATTTTGTCTTAATAGAGTATTTGTTTCACTAAAATCAATATTATGAATATTTTTTAAAGAATTGTTATTTTTTATTAAAACTGATTTCTTTTTATTTTAACATAGAACATTAGGCTACTAGATTATTATTTTAACAACAACTAGTGTCAGAAACAAATGAAAAATATGTTTGTACCTACTATTCTTCTTTATCAGATATTAGTCACACATTTTCCATTATATTTGATTGTTCATTCTCTGAATAAGGTATCGAATGACTGTATGTTTTCATATACACTCTATGTGGAATTAATTCCTATTTTTTTCTTTTGTTCTCATAATTAGCATTCTTATGATATCTCTTTTTTTGGCATTTTCTTTCATCTATCAGTTCGAGGTAGTCTTTTCTAATATGAAATTATTTTTTATATTCATAAATTTAAACTCCCCTTAGTTTATTTTCAACCATCCTAAAATATTTTCAAAATCCTATTTTATTCTTTTAGAGCATGCTTATCTTTCTAGATAGTTGAGCCGGTACCATTTTAGAATATGAGGAATCTAAATTTTTCTCTGCTTTATCTTATTGCATCGATCATAAACTATGATTATGAGCTGTCACATTCAGACAAGTACTTTATTTATTCATATTAATTTTATGATCTTCATCTTCATCTTTTGTTTCTTATTTATAAATCATTAGTGACCCAATTAGTTCTTTCATTATCAAATCATAAACTAGTGACAATTTTGTAATAACAGCACATATTCCATTACATTTTAATGGTAGTGTACTATGTACTATCAAATCATTATCAACATGTTTGATGATTCTTCTAAGGATGTGATATTATTGATACTTTTTTTGATACTTTCATTCATATGAGTAATTATTTCCCTATTGATCATTCTAATGGTTTCAACCTTTTTCTTTTCAATTTCATACCTCATATGTCCTACATTATTTATTCCTTCATAGGAAAATATAGTAGTTTTTCACATCTCATTTGTAGTTGGGAATTGCGAAACGCAGTTGAACACATATGGTCATAGCCAATAAATGATTGAGTTTATAACTTTTGAATTCAGGTTATATTTTTCTTTTGTTGTAACATCACATGATTCTGGTTTCCCAAGAATCTTATCATGAGTAATGATTTTTTAGTAAACTATGAATCCATTATTTTTAAGATAGATCATCATATGTGATTTCCAACACCAATAATTTCCACCTTTGAAGAATGGATCACATTCCATTGGCATTTCTTATATACGATCAAACATTTATATATTTGTATAGACCTTATACATTTAATATGATATAGCTTTATCCAAAATCTCACCTTTGATGTAACATCCTTGGAAAATGAAATATAAGATATTTTCATATTTATTAATATTTTTGAATTAAATATTTATTTTACTTTTAAAGGGTTCCTATGTTTGATAGCATACACGATATGCAACAACAAGTTTCTTTGAAATCTTATGTTGCACACTAATAATATAATATTATTATTTTAAATGGAAGATAATTCCAAGCCATTTTATTGGTTGAAATGATAAAAAATAATGACAACAATATTTTACATGTTTTTTAAATGTATTTACATTTATCCAACAGAAGTTAGAGTCTTAAAATGTGATTAAATCTAATTATAAGCATAATTTAAAATAAAAGGTCGATTTACCCCCTTTTAATGGTGAACCCTCATTAAATCCAGTTATGGTCATTTCAATATGTTATATTTTACCAAAGAAAATTCTTATTTATAATGGGGACATCAAAATTTAATTTGGGAAATTTTTGGAATTTTGCCGATAAAGGTCATTTTTGATGAATTGTGAAAAATATTGTATTTTAATTCAAAAATGAGTTTTAATATAAATTATTCATATTGTTAGATTGTCTATTTAGTTGGTTTTAAATTTTAATTATAATATATTTTTAATATTTAATCCAATGTTGTTCATTGGAATAACTTTCACTATGAATTTGGATATAAACAAGTGTCAATCTTTTGACAGTTATTATTTCTAAAAAAGACGCTATTTATTTTAACAAGCAGGATTTATTTTCAATTAATTAATGCAACTTCGATGTTTATAATTTTGTAAAATACTACTCATTTTTGAATTGGTAATATCAAATATATCCTAGGCTGAATTTTTGATATTTTTCTGAAAAAACTTCAATTTTTGATGAATAGTGAAGCCACTTATAAGTAGTTAAAAAATTGAGTTTTTCATTTAAATAAAATTTTACCACTTCTGTGAATGTAATTTCAAAAATCAAACATACATGGTTTTTATTAATAAGTAAAATTTGGTTCAATAAGATTAAAATATGTTTTGGTGAAAAATAACTTTTGACTTTTATTTATCGCAGTTAAAGATAAATAGGGTAATTCAAGGTAAAAAGAATATTATAATTATTCAAAATTAATTTAACACATATCATAACCTTATTGGCCAAGTAATGACCGACTATGGGCATAATTGGGATTATTTCGTGACACCATGGAGCCACTTATGAATGATAATGACATTTTAGATTAATTAATTTAATGTAATGGCAAAAATGACATAATCAAATATATTTTAGTAAATTAATTTTTACATAGAATTATATAACTTATCATTTATACTATAAATATTATGTAAAACTATAAATATATTTACTACATCATATAATTTTTTTCAATTTTTAGACATATAATAAATTAAATTATTTGTTACACAATAATGAAGAAGTGTATACCTTATAAATAAATCATTTAAATAAATAAGATTATAAATATTAAAATAACATCCAAAACCCATCCTATTCTTATTGGATGATTTTAGTCGAAAATTATTTACTATATATTTTACTCTAATGATTTTAGGAACTTAATAAACCAAATGACATTATATTATAAAATAATATTTTCACACATTCCTAATGAGCCCCCCCTCCGCCTTATAAAAGATGACCATTTATAACCAATTACTCACTCCTCTCAAGCCTTTTATCTCATCCAAACTCTTATCAATTAATCTCCCTACATCCCTCTATTCCACTTAAAAGCCTCACCTTAGGCAGAAGGAACTTCAAGAAACCATTTTGGTTCAAATGAAAGGGAGTTACCCAAATTAAAGGTAACAGTTTCTCTTAACATCTTTTCGTTTATCTTACACCCCAACCCCTAAAATCTTTTTATTCTATAATTTTTTAACAAACACATTTTCCTAAATATACAAGGATGTTGTTACGAGATTTATTGTAACTTCACATTCACACACATCCATCTAATTGATGAAGAAAGTAGTGTTTCTGTGGATGGAAAACTATCGCCACATGAAATGATGATTATTCGATTATCTAATACTGCCACTGATGGTGACCATTAAGATGAAGCTATATTTATATATGATATATATTATGTTTATATTATCTTTATGCTTATGTATTTTTCTTTTATATCATAACTTTATGGTTTCCATTATGGGTAAACAAGATAATTTCAATTGAGGAAGTGTGAACTACCACCCCCTCAAAGTGATATGACTCATTAATGCCATACATGGGATGTATAAAGGATAGAGTTAGTGGTATTATATATGATATTATAATGGATTTATAATATAACTATGTATCATTATGTTTTAATTACATTAAAATAAGAAATAGAAATGGAAGTAGTGTCCATGTGTATATATGACTTACCAACTCCATGAATGATGAATTTCATTTCTAACCTCCAAATGTTATGTACTATTTTAAATAGTTTTATATACTGGATAGATATGATAGATAAGATATTTAAATCATCAATATAATTATGGATATAAGGAACTTTTTACAATTTGAACAACTTCTAACAATATGGTGTTCATTTGTGACTCAAGTACCAAATATCGACAAAATGAACATTATTAAATTAAATAATTAAATAATGCTTATAACATGGTAATAGATGATATAAAAGGAATAATAAAATTGAAAAAGGCTATTAAGAAAGTTTATATTAAATTTAACTTATTATTTCGGATATTAATGAAATAATTGGTCAAGTCAGACACTAGGTCAGGGACATTGTCTCAATCTTCTTTCATTGAGGCATATTTTGTTTTAATACACGACGTTCATTTAAACACTATATAAAAACCCTTGAATTTTCAAAGAGAATATATTCCAATGAAATGTTTTACTAAATGAAAAAAAGGAATGTTTATTTTAATGTATGTGGTGACAATGACCTTTCTGCCACCATGAGTATTATTTGTTCTTTGGCTTCCTTAACAAGCCGTAATGTTTTTTTTCAAGTAAAATAAATACCATATACTCTTTTATGTATTTTGGTATTGAAAATGGTTTTGATAATGGATTTATTATGTAAATATAGTTATGTGATATATTGTGATTGAAATGTGGAAATGTTATCTTTCCATTATATTTGTTTTATGTGTTGTGATTTTATAATGGTATTTGGACATTTGACGTGTGGTTATGTGATAAACCAAATGACGGGTGGTGCCATGATAAATTAGGAGTGGTGGATATGTAATAACCTCCAATGCATTGGGTATGGAAGTCTATTATATGGCTATTCCATTTAGTGATATGTGGGTAAGTCGGTCTTATGGTTATTCTATTTAAGTATGTTTATGTCCCAAGTTACTGTTATATGTTATGTGTTCTTTATATGGGTTTTATGGTAAACTTTTTCTTACAAAATGGTAAGTAATGATCTTTTATTTAGTGAATGGTATTTACTACTTCATAAAGATGAAAATTATTACTTATGATTAAGTATTCATGTTTTACTTATTATTTTGAAAAACTAATAGTTTTCTTTCTTTATGTATCCCTTACTGGGATTTTTATGATCATCCCAAATTTATGATTTTTTTTTCACAGGACATAATGTGGAATAGGGTCATGGATGGGGTCAATGAAAAGTCATGTTGTCTTCAACATTGAAGTATACATGAGTCTTTTTTTCAAGAGTTTTTTTAAATGAAATATTAGTTGAAGAGTTTAATTTTTAATCTTTTAAGATGAAATAGTTATGTATTAATTCTCTAAAACACTAAACATAAAATGATTCTCAATGTGAATTATTCGTTTAATTCAATATTATGTAAGTTTTTAAGGTCGGTTCTTTATATTTGGTATAAGAGGTCATTTTAGATAACTTTATGAGTTAGGGTATTGTTAAATAAATGTCCATAAATTAATTTATGTTAATATTGAAATAATATTGCATTTACATATTACAATGTTTTTTTGCCTAAGATATTTATTTGTTCATAATTGTTTTCCATTGAAGAAATAGGGCAGCTATGTTTGGACGACATCAAAAAGAATAAAACCTTATAAATCGGAAACCTCAGATGGTCAGAATTGAAACTGAAAATTTTGTTTTTGTGATGGCACCGTTGAGTCAGGCTATAAATTGTTGTGGTATCCATGCAAGAGATCATCTAGATTAACCAAATAGGAACATGTCAGTAGTTTAGAATTTCATGAGGCAACATCCCCCATCATTTAGATGATCATCTGACCATGTGCTATCTGAAGGGATGATTAATGCACTGGAAAATATTTTTGATGTAATGGGGTGTTTAGAACATCAAAAGATTTGTCTTGTTGTTTATTATTTTGAAGGTGATTCTGATCAGTGGTGGTAGATGGTGAAAAATGTTATGGATAGTGAGGATATTGATGATCTTTATTGGGATTAATTCAAAGGTTTGCTTATTGATAAGTATTTCTCTATGGTGGTTCATTTAAGGATAAGAAAAAAAATCCTTGAATTAAGGCAGGTGGATGAATCAGTGGCTGTTTATGAAGAAAAAATCACTCGACTAGCAAGGTATGCCCCAAATTTCATTTGTGATCTTGATATTTAGATAAAATGATTTTACTCAGGAGTGAAGAAATGATATCGAAGAGCATTAGCTACTCGTGAGTTCAAAAGTTATGAAAAAATTGTTCGATGTTTGGAGAAGGTGGAAATGGGTTTTTCTGATGATCAAGTGTTCGTTGAAAAACAACAGAATAAGAGGTTCAAATTTAAAGCAAGGGGATATAATTCATCTGGAAATTACTTCCGGTGTGGTAACTCTGGTCATATTTCTCGTAACTGTAATAAAGATGATCAATATGGCATTGAATAGACTTCGGTAAGATGTTTAATGTGAAATGAAATTTTTTATTATGCAAATGAGTGTCTAGTTAAGAAATCAACTGAGGGAAAGCATCTAGACTAAAATAAGAATGTATGTGGAAATTCTTTGTGACTACATCAGCAGATGTTGGGCTATCAAACAAAGTAGTATCAGTTATATTGTTTTTTTGATCAGATTATGACAATGTGTTGTTTGATTCAAGGTCTACACACTCTTTCATTTTTTATTAGTTTTATAATAAATTGGGAATTCCATATCAAGATATGAATACATAACTAATGGTAAAAACCCATGGAGGTAATTTTTAGACAAAAATAACACATAATAACATTCATGTCCTTATGTGCGGGAAGATTCTACCTGCAAACCATATTGTTTTGCCTCTAGTAGAGTTTGATGTTATTTTGGACATGAATTGGCTGTCTGTTTGTTATGACATGATTGACTTTAGAGATAAAGAGGTTTCATTTCATAAATATTTACAGTTTGCATACAAGAATGAACCCTTTCTTTTAATAACATATCAGGAGTCTGAGAAACTAATAAAATATGGGTATAATGTTTAGAGGAATTTAGCATGATTCTAATTGTATAATTCATTTCCCAAAGATGTTTTATAATTTTAATGGTTCCTTCACATCATATATTTTAACTACCTGAGCTGTATTAGGGATCAAGCCACAACTACCCCGATCCCTCCTCCATAGGCTATGGGTTGGCAACTAGTACCGAATGACGAAAAAGATTTGCGAGACCTCTACCTGTGAACCTACACAAAAATACAACACCAACACTATGAAAAATTTCCTAGGAAATTAAATAATAGATTCAAATTTATATAAATAAACTTACCATTACTGAACCAATAAATTATACAAGTGTACTACAGTAACCTTAAAATAGAAAAGGAAAAAATACTCGCCCAACCTAGGAAAGTGCCACATCAGGGGGTAATTGAAAATAATGTAAAACATATGGGGAATCCTCGATCCTGGGTCCTGAGCTATGAATATTTTACATTGTGCAGAACTAATATCCCTAGGATCCTTTTAGGTCACTCTAAACATGTAAGTCATCTTCAAGGTAAGACCTAGTGTTGGAAAATCCCAAGAAAAGGTGAGCATAAAAAATACATAGTAAGATTCTGCAATGACTCATTGGAGAATAAAAATATGTATCAAAAGGTAGAGAGGTATGAGATACTACTAAAGAAGAAATAAGTATATTGAATAAGTTAAATTTAAAAAATACTGCGAAGTAGTGTAGCTCAACTCCACATAAGAGTGAAGTAATCTCATATAAACAAAAGGATCTAGAAATGGTGATATGCTGCATTTCTTGTCATGTATTCACAACCTATAGTTGGATATCAGACTCACCCAACAATTAGAAGATCTAAATGGAAAGGACATACATACCCCAAACATTTATGCCTCTCTCGGTAGGAGAGTAACCAAAACCGAAGGAGTGGTTAATGGAAAGAAGATAAATATTTATATATAGATGTTTTCTCAATCAAATAAACCCAATAGGAGAGTAAAGGGGTAACCATATCACAATATCAACCCAAATAAATATTATCGATCTGTCCTATAAGTAACCACCATCGATGCTCATCATTCCATATGTGTTCTCTGAACATCATGTAAAATAGACTCAATCACAAAACCTTGATTATATCTTCATTGTGCAGGTTTGTCTCACATATATGGTTTTAGGTCGTGTCATGAGGATGCATCTTTGTGGGTAATCTATCCCTCTTTCTCGCGAGTGAAAAATCTACATGAAACAATATCACATCACTACTCCACATAGTTAACAGATCAAGTATCAAGATTAGGGACCCATGCCCATCCTAACTGAATGGTTCCACTATAGTGACATTGAGGAACCTTGACCAGCCCAGTTGAAGGTTTCTACTTTGAAATGATTAATGACCCATATCCATTCCCACCACAAGGTTCCACTCTAATCTCATCTAGGACCCATCAATATCCCAGCTGGAGTGTTCCACTGAAGTCTCATCGAGGACCCATCCCAAGACAAGATAGAGGGTTCTACTAAGAATGTCAATTGAGGATAATTTCCCTACATAGCTATATGTAATCATATAATTGATCTGGCCATCGCTGATGGATGGAACCTCCTAGAGAAGCTCAGTTACTGTCAATCGATGCCACACTTGATATACATCACAACCTGGAAATCATGCATCGTAACTCATAATCCATTACATAGGGAACCATCATGTTCTTCACCGAAAAACACTAATGATGTCTTACATGCATGAAAAAATATACATCCAAATGAATATTATGCGAGAGAGAATATTCTTATATTGTTACCTAGTGCGTGTGGGGCCCACATGTTTTGTGGCCCTGCCTTGTCATCTAGCCTTGTACATAACCATTCTTCAGTACTTATCTGTGAAAATGTACTTATAAGATATATGTCTTTCTCCAAGATTACCTATCACACATAATCAAAATTCTGATGAACACACGACATTCATCGTAAATATGGAGGGTCAAAACTGGAATCACACTAGAACATCTCCAGAAACGGCTCAAAAACATTTGAATGTATCTCTTCATACATATTATCCACTATCATGAGAGGTGTGGTTGTCTAAAACTATGGTTTATACTCAAATACATTAAATATATCTTCCTCAAATATCCTTTCATGTCTCCATTTTTAATGAGATCACAATCAAGGATCTGTACATCCAAATATATCACACCATTCTGATCCTTACAGAAAAAATGCAAGAACGAATGATCATTAACAACAAAAAAACCAATAGAAAAGTCTCATGTCACTGCATCATGCTTGAATGATGCCTTCTGGGGGACCATGTCCCAATCTTGAAAATTTTATAGAAACCAATCCATTGTGTCCTCTAATAAAAACACACATAATAGAACAATCATTTTTTCAAAATGGACTCCCAGTGAAAAGGGTGTATTTCACCACAACATTTGTGATCTGGTCCTCATATGGAATGCACCTCATCATTGGTTTGAAAAAATGAAATTGGTCTTAAAATGTCCACATAATCATCTAGGTATTAGTTCCACTGATGATGTGTTCCATGTGCATGCAATTTAGAATACATTTTTGATACAATATGTCTTAATAATAATTATAGTTTTTTCATTAACATTGTATTTTCATGCACCCAAACAATGAATCCAAGTATTAAATGTTCTAAACGAGTCTAAAATATAATTTTCTTGATGAGAGGGATTCATGGGTGAAAAAGACGCATCAATCGAACATGTTGTTTAGGAGAAATGATAATTCAATGGATCTTGGTCCAAACTAGGCTGGTCTAACCCAAACAGCATGGACCATTTCTTCTTGGGCTAGGCTAGCCTGGTTAGACTAATCCAGATCACCGGAATGAAGCCCTACCATGGGTCCATCCCGTTCTACCATTTCCCTGTCCGCCTGGATGACACACAACATGCATTCCGACTCCAACTAGCTAAGCGGCCGATCCTCCCCTGATCCCCTCGTCAACATGTGGCCTATGCGATGTGGGCCACATCTGGCCCTTGGGTCCTCTATGTGACCACGACAATGTTCCACCATCCACCCACACCACACACCCAGCCGAAACTCCAAAATGATCTGCCTCCAACACATATCCCTAGTTCACTATGCCAACTCCACTAGATTCCCCCAATTTCACTACTCACTGGTCCACCTTAGCCCCACCATGGCCCACTACCTACTTGATATCGCAATAATCACCAAATTCCAAACAACACTAGCAGAAAGCTACCACGGATTGCAGCCATGTTGGGTCCCATTCGACAACTATTGGTGGTTCTACTCTGGTGGCCCATTCTGAAGGCCACTATGACCACACCATACATACAAAAATTATTTTAGACTTGCTTCCAAAAATCTCAGGACAAGCTCTTTAGTGCCACAGACTTCATTCCTTAAACAATCAAATAATTGACATGGCCCCAAATATACATCATTAAACACAACGAAAGGAAAAAAGAACACTATGATCCAAAGTGATTTTATGTTTGGATTTATGGAAGTTTTAGTGAGTCAAACATTGACTATAATCAAAATAAAAAAGTCAATTATGGATATTCAATTATTAACTTGAATCCTAACTTGAATGTAGAGAAAACCCTACCTCAATCCATCTTTTTATCACTGTCGATGCGATCTTCATGCTCCCACTATGATTTTTTGATGTTTCGGTGAAGATCTTTCCTTGATTTGATGAATAATGATGAAGAATGTCTTTGAGATATAGAAGGAGGGAGAGGATTGATTGTAGAGTGGAAATAGAAGCTAACCATAATCTGTTTCTGTAAACCTCTATTTATAGGGTTCCCGCTCAGTACAGAATCTGTATCTCCCACGCCCTCTCATTTTATGTAATGTATGAAAAACCACCCCTTTTTGAACTCAACAACGGTATCATATTTACAATAATAATCCCTAATTGGTTTATATTAGGCTCAGTATTAAACATAAAACAATTATGTTTAATTATTTTATTTACCATTTTCCAATTGGTGATTGTTCTCAGAAAGAACCACGCTGACTAAAAGTATACCCCACCTCGGGTGAACTGAACATTCCATACTCTATACGGACAAAAATATCTTGTCCAAGATACCATTTATGAGATATCTCATTTCCATCATGTTCATAGTACAAAAAAACCTAAAACATTTTGTATAATTTATTCGATACACACTGATCCTCACAATTGCACATAGTATCAGTACCTTGATCTGGAATTATATATAGAAATATTTATTTTTTTGAAAGGAAAAATTGGTCTCGAAATCATATCCACCTTGTATATATTTATAAAACACGGGTTTTTGGAATGAGAAAAAATCCTTACCATGCTTGAATTATTGACATGATTTTGAAAAATTGGGAAAATCTTTTAAGTTCTAGAAATTTTCAAATTACACACCATGTACTCAAAATTACACGTCGTATATGTGCTAGGCATATAACTGTCGTGTGATCACTGAATATGTGTTATGTGATGACCATGTTAGAATTCCCTACTACACATCAAGTAATGATTCATAACAAGTTGTTTGTTTTTCCTTCCTTGTACCGGCTAAGTCCTAGCCATTGGTTGACATGTGTGGCTCGTCCTAGCCATGTGGAAACCTCCACATTAATCATACAATGGACAAGGCTATTACAAAACATTTAGACCTTTATTAATGTTGAGTATTTATATTCTTATGCACTTAAATGAAAGAGAAACGTGTTTTATTTTAGAAAATACATTCTTCTTCCCTAAATTTGGAATAGATACATTATGAAATTCCATAGAATGTTTCTTACACTATGATCATCATCCGACATCCATTATTCAATCATTCAGTGGTTTTTGGATCAAATGGGGATGGATAAACGTGAACACCCTTTTTAGTTCCAGTTTCTTTTCCTCACACACCAAAAATTCAATCAGAGCATAGTTTTGTCAAAATTTTATTGAAATATAGATATATGAATATCATCTTCTAATTGGATTTCAATATGAGACGTACCTACACCTTCAAGTATTATTTAATTGTTTCATACCTTTTTTTACGGTTTTTGAGGAATTTTGGGTGATGCGTCATGTGGTGTGTATTTGGTTATTTTGAGTGTGACCTTTTTTATCTACTATTTCATATTAAATAGCTTATTAGACCAATGCGATGAATTTGGGTATTCACATTTATCTTTTTTTTGCTAGTGTGGGGCCGAGTGAGGGGTCAATGCTCAACTACAAAATATTGTTGTGTATAACAAAATTCATGAAAATGAATTGTTTTTATTAAATAGTAGAGTTAAATTTTTTAAGTGATGATATGAATTCTTAAATTCATTCATGACCTTGGTGCTTGTATGGGACATCACATAGCTTGTGTAATTAAACTGTTCTGTTTAATTTCAACTGTTTAATGTATTACTTCGATTATATATATGTGTTTTGTGATATTTCATGTGTTGGAACATTCAGGTTACGATGGGGATTGCTGGAGTATTGTTGGGTGATTCTGATCACAGGTTGGTCTTGTCTCGGGTTACATTAGGTTGTTCTTACCATGGGATATGGAAACACAGATGTCATCTTGAGGCAGCATGACTGTCATAATGGGAATGCCTCGGGTTACATGGATGGTGAGGAAATCAGACAATAGTGACATGGTCATAGGGGCACGAGGTGTCGGAGATGTTTTGGATTGGGAACTTATGTTGGTGATTATCGCTCACCAAGAACATTGAATAGTGTCCACACAGAGAGCTATGAAATGAGGTGGTTTTAACCACTCAAGTGTGCAGATACCTTGATAGTTGTGGTTTAGGTAATATTGTTTTGGTGTTTCTTATCATATATTTCCATGTGGGAGGAGAGGACCCTTCAAGAGATAGTGTTGAGGCTATCAGGTTGGGGGAATACGTTCTCTGTTGTTCCGGATAAACATCATTATCCATTCGAATTCCAATTTTAGGGAAGAAATCAATGTCCCTCTAGTTAATTTATTGAGGGTGGACATCTCCCTCCCTCGAGATACTTATCTGAAGATATGGATTACTATTCCTAATAGTTTCTAATTCATTGGCGTGCTTTTAGGGAATCAGTACATGAGACATATAGTGTCAGGGTGCACATTGTTCCAGGATATATGATAGAGATTCTGGTGTTGGCCAAAGTAGGTGACCATCCATGGTGGCTTGTGAGTACCAGTGGAGGTTTTGTTTATTTGTTCATCATATAGTTTATTTTTTTCCTTATATATACATTCTTAATTAATCACTTATACTACGTACTCATCATTGGGTGGTATCTAACTGAGATCATCTCACACCCAACATAGGGGCTTCTGGATGCCGGTAGACTTAATGGATTCACATTTTTCAAAGACACCAAATCCAGGAGTTAATTTATTTTAGATATCGCATGGAGATGGTAGAGACCTTGAGATTTGTACTATTTGGAGTTTACATTGTTTTTCTTTCCTTCCTGTACTACCATGCTTACCATTTTTATTGTATCTACTGTTTGTTATCCATTGGAGCTAGTTTATATCTAGACAAGATATGGATGCATGAATTTTTTTTCTAGTAGTTGTTACATGTGGTACAACATGTTGTTTAATTTATATTCTTCTGATATTGTTTATATTTATTTCGTCAGTTTTCCATTACTGTTGATTGTGCTTCGACTATGTAGGTATGAGTCGAGTGTGCAGAGTCCACTAATTTTATATTATTCTTGGACCAGTATTATTTTTATTCTCTTGGAGGGAATATCCTCCCCCTTATACCTATAAGTCCCACGCTTCTTGTCGGCACCCTTTGGATTTCGGGGAGGTGCGCCTAAGGTAGTAACACTCAACCCTTTAAGAATCGTTCATGTTTCTAACCAGGTCTGGGGAATTATAATGTGGTATCATATGAGTTATTTATAGGGATTTAGTAGTAGTGTTTTTCTGGATACTAATGATATTGAGACTTCTCGTTTTATTTATACTAGTTTTACTGTTTGGGATATGGAAGAGTAGAGATAGGTTGTTACTGAAACTAGGTTTTGACATTTTTCTTGTGTACCTACAGCACCGGTACGGGGGATGGACCATGTTGTGATGGGTGGGAATTTATACTTTTTTCAAATTATAGTTTTTATGATTTGCATCTCAGTGGCTCATTTTGTGTGAGATTTTATTTATTGGGATATGTAACCCATGACCCGGTGTAGTAAGGAAGAATTGGACCTTGGACCAGTTTGGAAGGATGTGATTTTTTGTCTTGTGATATGATTATTTTTAGGGTATTCCAATTTCATAACTGTATGTATGCTTTGTGATGTGATAATTAAATGTGAATAATTTCAATTTCCATGCATTGTATGAATTGATATGAAAAAAAATAAAATTAAATATTAAAATTTCATGTTTATTGAAATATATTATGCCATACTTATATTATATTAAGAACTGGTTGTGGTAAGAGTTTTTGGGCATGGAAATTTTATTAAAAGGCAAGTACTATGGTCGAGGTGATTTTGATCATCTGGATTGGGCACCACAAACATTGGTTTTAGGTAGTTTGACTCTCAGGATTGGGCGAATCGGTCATCGGTGTGATGAAATGTCGGTTGTCTGGACAGGCATGGCCTGATGTACATTTGATACTGGGATCAATTGAGGGGTTTGTAAGGAGGACATGAGGCCAGGATTTGATGGGTAAGTGATATAGTGGCGTAGAGTAAGGGGTTTATTTATGCAATGATTTTTATTTCCTTTTATATATGTGTAAATATTATATATATATATATATATGAGATGACTGACAATTTATTGTACTAAATATGTTCCTTTTAGAAAACTCAGATAAAGGATCAGGTGGGGTATAGTACAGTGTCGCATGATAAGGATCAGGTTCAGGCTCCTGTGCAGGTAGAGCAAGATCCGTAGGTATAGGCTTAGAGATATGATCAGATACAGGATATTGTGTAGGCAGGGTAACATCCAGGTTTTTCATTGTTCAGGTTGTGGCTTAATGAGAAGCTATGAAATAGCCTGATATGTGTCTCGCATGGAATTGACAGATTAATGCATGGTAGGGGACCGTCTATGGAATATCTGACATGTTATTTCTACTCGTAGAACCTGCATATTTTTTAGGGTGAGGGTGGTCCACAAATGGAAGAGAACTGGATATAGAGAATGGATATGATCTTCAAGAAGCTTGAGATGCCTCCATGGCCGACGGTCAGGCTTCCGAATTACATGCTGCGAGGACGAGAAAATTGTTGGTGGTGTGTGAATGTTCAGGCTAACAGACATGACAGACTAACATGGAAGGACTTCAAGGATTGGTTCATCAAGAAATTTTACCCAAAGAAACTACAGGAATAGGGAGCTCAGGAGTTATGGAACCTTCCACAAGGAAACATGTATGTTATTGACTATGAATCTACTTACAATAAGTTATATCTCTTTTCCCCTGGTATGGTAAGAGATGACTCAGAAATGGTGAGATGCATCAAGGATGGACAACAACATGCCATTTTGATCCAGGTAAATACCTTCAGGTGGGGTTCCTTCTCAAAGGCAGTGATCATGCAATGATATTGGAGGGAATCCATAAGGATAAGCCCTAGTATGGACATGATAAAGCTTCATGTGATGGTTCAGATTGGAGGAAGCAAGGAAATGATGAGTTCCAGCAGGCTAGTCAGACCAAGGACTCAACCTGACCACCTCTTAGAAGTTCATTAGTGGGTTTATTTTAGTGTTGAAATATGGGAAATATATGGACTCATTACGATTATCCTCTAAATGAGTGCATGGCATGTGTATAAGTCTGGTATCTGGAGAGTATCGACATGAAGCCATCTCAGATAGCCGTTAGGAAGGGACCAGGACAGATGGTGGCATCTGGTTTTTGATCAGGTCCGGTACTAAGTGACTGTAATTAAGGATCTGATATTCACATAGGATGTTATAGAGATAGAGAGACACCATTGGGGGGTTTATAGGTCGATGACTGGAGTAGCACAACATAGAGGTCAGGCCTCAGGTAGAGGTACTTCAGGTCAGGTTCATGACCTAGAGCTGCCAGGGTTGAGCAAGCTGGTGAGCCGATGACAGTTAGAGGTACACCAAGAATGTGGCCTTGATATATTTTGTTTTTACTAGTTTTTTCATGGCTTATTGAGGAAAGCCCACATTGAGTGCAGAAGGTGAAGAAGATATATATATATATTGACTAGATGTTGGATAGTGGGGTTGGCTCTATATCGGATGTGTGATATATTTATATATTTGTATGAGATGCGTAGAATCAGGGTCATAGATGATGCGAGTTACATGAGGTGATGTGGGCATTAGGGCATCAGGGATGTAGGTTACAAGAGGTGTTGTAGGGAATTAGGGCATCGAAGATGCCTGTTACTTGTGTAACGGCTTGATCCTAGTTACCTAGAGTCGGTGCATTATTATATATCATTGGAATGATAATTAGTGATCAAGTCCTAAAGAAATAATTAGTTTTGTATATTTTGAAGTTCTCGATACATACATAAGTTTTACATTACATCATGAAATAAAGAAAAAAAACTTTGTTTCCCCATTGAACACACTCATATTCATTAGCCTTTTCCTAAAGTGTAATCATGATATACTTCTTCACATCCTTGATAAAATAAAACATAGATATGGATGCTCTCATATGCTTAGTTAGGATAATAATATATTTCAATCATTCATAAATTATCATAAACATTTAAGGAAACATATAATACTAAAACACTAGACATTTTAAACTTAAATTTCATCATAATATGGAAAATATAAATTAAATAATGTCATTTACTTATTCACATAGATATTATACTCATAAAATAATCTCATGTAATATCAACAACTACTTTCATAATGATGGATGCATAACGGTGGACATCATAACCACATAGTCATGGCATAATTCCAAGACTAAAAATAATATTTTGTCAAGTCCTTGTTCCATGACACTAGTATGTCTAATGAGACCTAAAGATTCATTGAGGACCAATAGAAAGATCCACCAAACACTTACTAAGCCCAATAAATTATTTATATGAAACAGATGAAACTTTATCTAAATATTCATATTAAAACAACCATACGAAATGCAAATATGTTAACCACAAATAACGAATTGTATAAAAATATCACATCCACTGTAAAAAATTACTCATTAAAAACAATATAGAAAATTTTATTATAATAAATTAACCTCAATATATAATAATGAAGGATGTTGACATATATGAAAGTAATCATCAAAACTATATTAGAGAAATATCCCCAATTTTTGATAATATTTTAAACACTCACTATTTATCAAGAATCCATTAAAAATAGATTTTTGAATCAATGTGTCCCATACCTCATTGAAACAATTAAAATTATTTTTAATTTTAACACATTAATTTCCACATAAATTAATCGTTAAAATCATTTTTAAAACATGTACATTAATTATAATGATTAAGAAGAATAAATCATTAAAACATTTTAAATGATATTTTAATTAGTGTTCTGATCGTAATGAGAAATGATTGACTACAAATAATTTTCGTAATCAAAACTTTATTATAAAATGATTATAATATTATTAATGATAAACTATGTCAATGTACAGTATATACACCATATAAAAGTGAATTTTCTCATAACAACGAAGAAGTCTCCATGGAATGTAATTTGATATGAAATCCCTTATAAAGGTTGTATCCTTAGGTTAAGGTTAAATAAATGACATAACTATGTGTGGAAATTATAAATAAACTAAATATTATTGTATATTAAGTGTAAATAAAACAGGGGACATTCGGGCATGTTCTGGTAAATAAACAACAACAATGACTTGGATGTTTAACTCAATGAATAGAAACTGAGATAAAATTACTTTTATCAAGTTCATATCTATGCCTTAAGAATTTATCAATGCAGTGATTATTAGTATCAAAATTATATCAACATAAAGGGGATTTTAAATTACTAATAATGTAAATAAATAGTGATTTCACATATAATATTGGATTAAAAATATCAATCAAGTTTGTGTAAAACTTACTAAGGAGAAAATGGCATTTGAAATTCCTTTAAATATTTGGTAACATGATAAACATAACCCCCATTAAATATTTATCATGAAATGAATATTTAAATACCCATAAATTAGAGTATATTACACAATGAATACAATCATGGTTATAACATACAACACACAAAAGGAAATAGTGGAAATATAGCATGAATCTCATGAGAATAAAAAGTGAGATGAAAAGACATTACCTTGTACATTACCTTGTTGAGGGTATGTTAAAATCCTATATAATGGTGAAATAATTTTTATTTAATTATAAAAGAACAATGTACATAAATATGATATCATATATGTTATTTTAATATTTAATTTTTAATAATTCTTTACAAGTATCATTGTTTCTAGTGATAACTGATTCATTTTTCTTTATTTGTTTTGTTACTTAAGTCATGATTTTTATGGATTGGATGTACATTATTCATATAAATAATGATATTATGGTCCTAAACATCATTTTTTAATCATAAAATGATATTTATTCTTAAATGGTTATAATGGAGAATGAATCTCATCATGTTCATGGAGACAGTAACTTGTACTTAAGAATGAGCGACAATACCATTCTATTGATGGTGAAATCTTATGTGATTGTATGGTAAATCATGTACAAAGAATCTTTTACAAGATATATTTATTATTTACATAATTTATAATCATTATTATACCCATCATAAATAAATATTTGTCGAATAACAAACTGCATCATGACTTGGAGATGATAAGTTGTTCGTACGAACGTATGGTGACTTTGTCATTCATATAATTGATAGAATAATGAATATGGTTGAAAAATATTTATAATAACATAATGGTATGAATAAGGTACTAGATTTATTATTTTTGTATGGAAACATCAATGAATGAATAAGTGGATTAATACATGAATTTTGAAAGAGGTGAAGAAATTTTTACATATTCTTAGACTGGTTCATTTTAATTTGATCAAAAGGTCTCCATAGGATGTAATTATGATCACTTTATGCCCTCATGGTTAAAGAGATGATATTTGGGAGGATATTTTAGAATGGTATGGCCAAAAAATGGATTTGGATGTATAATTTTGAGAGAAGGATATGTACCATTTTACAAGAGAGGTTAGTGTCACTTTAGGAAAGCCTTGAAATATTATTTTATTATACACTCATGTTCGATTTGTAATTGATCTAATTTTTTTGAGGATAAGGTTGGGTTATTTAAAAAAACACTCAAACAGTAAGTTTTAGATAGTTTTAGGCCACCACAGTAACCTTATCATTTAGAATTATATCTTGGTTAAATAGTATAACCTTTACCATGTCTCCTTGTGCTTTTATATTATATGGTTAATAATATTACTATAAAATGCCAAGTGTATCCCAAGTGGTTCATTAATGAAATATATATTATTATATAAGTCCTTTTTCCAATCCCTATATTTTTAGTTCTATTATATAATTTAATAATAATGTATCTGTTTTAAAAACTCATTTATGTCTATTTTGACATTATTTAGTATTTGGTTTTTGTGAAAGTCATAACAATATGATTTATTCGAAAAAATAAATTTAATCAACCCAAAAATGTAATATTAACCAAGAAATTTTTTATAATGCATAAAATATACCAATTTACATTCAATTTAATATTTTGAAAATCATTTATTATAATCATTCATTAATAATGTAATTACTGCATCATCATTGTGACCTAAATTAATTTAATTATATAATATCCAAAAATAGGTAAAAAATACCATAATGTAGAAAATATTTTTATATTTTTAATTAATAGTTATAGTTGAAATTATCTAATGTATAACCCAATATTAAAAATTTTTTGGTTGTTATAATTTTAATTTAACACTTTTAACTCTTTGGAAAATAATATAGGAATAAATGTCCTAATATAAGCCAAGTGTACCAAAAGGATCATATTTTAATATTATGTATAATTTTTGTGGAAATACTCTAATCCAATAGAATTATTATATGTGTTAGGGTAATTATAATATCATTTTTAACTTAAATTACCCTATTTATTTTTAACTATGGTAAATAAAATTCAAAAGATACTATTTAGAAAAAACTATTTTCAACTTATTCAACAAAATTTTACTTACCAATTTCCACCAAGTCACTTGAATTTTTGAAATTTAGTTCAAAAAAGTGATAAAATTACGTTTTATCCAAATTTCTAACATGCCAGGAAGGTGGGTAAAAGACGTTAAACAATCAATAAAATCTTACACATATATTTTTATTATAAAATGACTCCAATTAATTAAATTGAACTACTTTAGGTATATATATCTATTTAGACAGAAAATAAATATATGTAAAAATTATAATTATCTTAATAAAAAGACGGTTTTTAAACAATAACGTAGTGTTCTTCACTATTCATCAAAATTTGAATGTTTTCAGAAAAATATAAAAAAAATCACACAATGATAATTTTTATAATTCAAATCCATAAATGATGTCTATTTTAAAAAATTAAAAACATTAAAGTTTCATTAATTTATTTAAATTCAAATCATGTCATCATAATCATCAAGAAGGTTTTTTAGAAATAAAACTATCAAAAGATTGATATGTGTTAATGTATGATTTAAAAGTGAAATTACATCCAATAACCAAAAATAGATTAAATGATAATAATATTGTATACATTTATTTCAAAACAATTAATATTTTTAATTTAACACTATAAATTAATTATATTAAAAAATATTTCAATTAAAATTTAGTATATTTCACTATTCATAAAAATATGAATGTTTTCAGAAAAAAACAAACAAATTATCCAATCTAAATTTTTTTCCCCGATTCTAAAGAAAAATTTAATTTCATCAAATTTATAATATAAAAGTGTTAAATATTGGATTTACGAAGGGTTCTTCATTAAAAGGTGGAAAGTTTGAATTTTTTTAAAAATACTTCTTCTACCAAAAAATTTGAATTTTTTTTATATTATGACTATGAAACAAAAAAATGACAGTTAAATTTATATGGGAGGTATATAACATTAAAAAAATTTCTACTATTCATAAATTCTTTTTAAATTTATAGTTTGATAGGTCCAGCTGTGCAAGAACTCAGTGTTACGTACATTATAAGCTATTGTATTATTCAAAGAGAAGCGTATCGTTGAAGCTTGGGGTGTTACATTTTTTCATCCGTCAATAAATTTTTTCCTCACAATTTGAAATTGTTTTCAAAAATAATAGAAAATAACTTTGTGGAATACTAACTTTAGAAATATAGTTAATAAAATATATTCTTAATAAGAGGGAAAGGGAAAGGAAAAAAGTCACCACCAAATTAGGATTTCTAATTACAGAACATTGGTGGTAATTATAATTATAGAATAAACATAAATATTAATAGAGTGTGATTGAGGTAATAATTAACAAAAAAATAATAGAAAATTGAGGGCCACATAGCCATAAATTAATGATGAATAATGTAATGTATTAAGATAACATATTTTTGGGCTCAAGATCGTTTCTCTAAGGTTTAATAATTAATTATGTCATTGAATAATAAAAAAACTTGATAAGTAGTGTTCTATCTTTCAACTAATTTCTACCACAAACTCATCTTGCATTCCAAATGTTGACTATTAATGTTAACTTGGTCGCAACCGGTACATTAGAATCAACTTATAGAGAACTACATAATCAACAAAATAGGAACTATATATTTCCCCTTCCTTTAGAGATTAACCAAAACCAAAACGGTTAGTAATAGATTAGTTAATCCCCAAAAATTATACTCCATAGAGAAATAAATAATAATATTAATTTATATAATTAAACCGACAATAACCAAAGATTAATAAATACTATTAAATAAACAATTTCAATAAAATCCTTCAATATAATCCAAAATAAGTTTGAAACCCACAACATAGAATAATTTTATTACATTGTATTCAATAATAAACTGTATCTCCAATTAACATCGACTAATATTAAAGTCACATACTTAAAAGTAATTTTCATAATCACATGTTTTCTATTATAGGATAATCATTCCTATAAATAATCAAAATCACAAAAAATTGAAAATAAACACATAGATAAAAATACACCATTACTCCTCAATTGAATTCCCATAGTATTATATTTTCATTATGAATATAGTGTTCCCAACAGAGTGAACGTCTTACAAAATAACAAATATCACTTAATCACCAAATCATTTTCTTACACTAAGGATATCCATTTGATAAAACATAATATCCTAGATCAACATATTATTGAACAATAGAATTATTTCACTAAAATTAAATTTTCACACTAACCACAGACATCAAGTAGTCCCGTGGTGGGAAATAAATACTAGTCACACTTTGGTTGTGGGTTAGATTCCCACATCTTTTTCCGATGTGATGGGTTATCACACGATATCTGTGTTTCCATTTTTCAAAATCTATATTTTATAACATTTAAAAAATGAGATAAATTTCTCAAAATGACAATAGTATTACTTAACCACAAATGTTATCTAATACCTCGCATTTTCATCCCAAAAATTAATTACCTGGACTTTTCTCAAATTCTAGGATCATATAAACCCAAATGGTTATTTATTACTATATGCACACATGAAATGATAATTCTTCCTCAAATAGAATTTTCACATAACAAAATGCATGGTTAAACATACATGAGAATAGTCTTCCAATGTAATACAATACTTTTAAACATTAATCCATCCATTTATTTCTACATAGGTTCATCCATGACTTAGAGGTTGTCATATTTAATGGTGAATTTACATGGGTAATTCCATGGTCCCTTAATTTTTTGGCAAATGACTCAAATTGGATTCATAAGATCATTTTTATTTTCTTCTATAGTAATCTTCATATCTCCTCAGAAATTCATTACATTATGTCCTTCATTCCCACTAAAAAAGCATTTATTTGTTCCATTGAGACACTTTCCTCGGTGTCTCCTTACACATTTTTGGCATGAGGGAAATTGAAAATTGTTTTCTCCACGGTTTCCACTCCTGGAGATCTTATAATTATCCTCAATTCTCTTCTTTGATGAGTATGGGAGTTGGTGTAATGTATATATAGTTGATCATATTTTAGGAAACCTTCTTCGGTATCAACACAATATCTATTCAACCTATCCAAATTCAATTTAGTATCTCATTCCCATCATTGTTCCAACCTTTTACATCATGTTCAATGTTATTATGGCTTGGTTGGAATCCATCCATTGACTAACACCATAAAGCATAGTGTGAGTCCTAAAATCATTTTGTGAATATCATGACACCTTATTTTCAATCTGAAACACCTTAGGATTAACCAATTCTATTTATTATCATCTTATATTAAAAACATTCAAATCGATTTGTAAGGAAAATGTGATTTATCCTAAGCATATCCCCCATGAGTTTCGTAACCAAGAATGCAGGAAGGCATGTTTCCATGTACCATGATACCCTGGGTCATGCCAGAAACTCGTTGTTGGAGTTTTCACTCCATGGTACATCTATTCTAGAGCTACCACGAACTTCTTGTATATATACAAGGATGTATTTCTTTGAAAAACCAAATAATATTTACATTATGGAAAGATTTAGATGTTCTTCTACACTAATCCTCAATGTTTATCTTAGGCTTCATTTTCTAATCATTGTTTTTATAAATATAGCTTCCATGGTTTGTACTAATCATCCTCTGATAGTTATTGTAGCACCTCAAACCTTTTTACCCAGAGTTGATGCATTATTACATATCTTTGGCATGAGATCATGAGATCATGTCCTGAAATACCAATTAGTTTAGTAGCCATGGATGTACTAGATAAATACATATTTTTTACAATACATTAAGAAATAAAGAAAAATAACATTATGTCCCCTTTGAACACACTAATATTCCTTGTCCTATTCCTATAGGATAATCATGATAGACTTCTTTACATCCTGGAAAAATTAAAACATAGTAATGGATGAGAACATAATCTTAGTAAGGATAACCATATAACATAAACATTCATAAACAAGTATAAACATATAAGGAAATGAATAATTCTAATAAAGAAGACATTTTTGAACATTAATATCAGAATGATATGGAAAATATAAATCAAATAATTCAATTTAATTATTAGCATGGATATTCTACAAGTTCAATATTCTCATATAATTTCAAAAGCTAATTTCATAAAAATAGAATGCATTATGCCAAACATCATAACCACATAGTCAAGGCCTTGTACCAAGACTAAAAATATGACATTGTGAATGCCTTGTTCCAGGACAATATTTTGTCCCATAATACCTACTGATACATCGAGGAGCTATTGAGGGATCCACTTATCACTTAATTAGTCCAGAAAATCCTCACCTAAAAAGGTTGAAACATAATCTAAATATTCATATTAAAACTAACATATGAAATATCAATATTTTAACCACAAACCTTGAATGATATAAAAATAACACATCTATAGTCAAACTGAACTTATTCAATATAATATAGAAGTTTTGTTATAATAAATTAACCTCAATAAATAATAATGAATTATGTTGAGAAAGATGAAAATAATCATTAAAACTATATGAGGAAAATATCCGCCATTTTCAAGAAAACATTTAATGGTCTCACTATTTATCAAGAATATGTTTAAAATAGAATTTTGAATCAATGATTTCCATACCACATTGAATAATTTAAAAGGAATTTTAATTTTAAACCATTAATGTACATATAAATAAATCCTTGAAACCATTTTTAAAAAATGGACATTAATGGTAAATATTTAGAAGAATAAATCTTTAAAAAAATTGATATGATATTTGAGTTAGAGTTTTTAATCAAAAGAGTGATGAAAGAGTAAAAATAATTGAGGCATTAAAAAAATTATAATGTCATTAGAATAATGGGATTCGTGATATACTATGTCAATGTACAATATATACACCATATAAAAGTGAATTGGGGTATAACAACAAAGAAGTCTCACTGGAATGTAAATTGTGATGAAATATCTTATAAATAACGTATAAATAGATTAAAGTTAAATGAATGAAATAATTATTTGTGAAAAATATAAATACAGTCAATATAAATTTATCTTTAGTGTAAATAAAATAGAGTACATTCACATATATTCTTTTAAAAAACAACACCAATGACTTGGATGATTAACTCAATGAATAGAAAGTGATTTAAAAATAATCATATAAATTTCATATCGAAGACCTTAGAATTTATTAATAGGGTGACTATGTGAATCAAATGTATATCTAAAAAGGGGAGTGGTAATTACTAAATGATTAAATATATAGTTATTTCACACATAATCTTGGTGTAATATGATCAATGACGTTTACGTAAAACCCAATGAGTGGAAATTGAAATATGAAATTCATTTACCAATTGTGTGACATTCAAAAATACACCCCAAGAAAGAAGTATCATAAAATAAAGATGTATATACCCATAAAATATTTTATACTACACAAATAATACAATCATGGGATGTACATACACCGTATAGAAGGAAATAATGGCAATATAGCATGAATATCACAAGAATTGAGAGTGAGATGAAAACAACTAACGTTGTTCTTTCCTTATTTGAGGGTAAATTAATCTCCTTTATAATGGTGAAATAGTTGATATTAAATTATATAAGAACCATATACATAAATATGATATCATATATGATCTTTTAATATTTATTTGTTAATAACACATTAATAGTATCATTGTTTTAGGTGTTAACTGATTCTCTTTTCATTATATGGTTTGTTATGTAAGTCATGTTTGTTATGGATTGTATGTATGTGATTCATATCAAGAATTATATTATATTATTAAAAATTATTTTTCATCATAAAATTATATTTTTTCATTAATGGTTATGATGTGTAATGAATCTCATCATGTTCCTAGAGACGGTAATCTGTATGTAGGAACGGGCGACTATACCATTATATTAATGGTAAATTCATAAATCACTAGATGGAATATCATACATAAATAATCACTAAAATTTTATATTTATTATTTACATCAATTATACTCAATAGTATACCCATCCAAAATAATTAAGTGTTGAATATTAAACTTCTCCATGACGTGGAGACAATAAGCCATACGTATGAACATATGGCGACTTTTCCATTCATAGGATAGATAGAATAATCAATAAGGTTGTACCTTATTTATAATAACATCATATTATTTATAATGTATATGAGTTATAATTTTGGTATTTTAACTACAATGAAAGTGGATGTGGAAGAAGAAATGAACCATGAAAGAAGTGATAATATTATTACCTCTTCATCGGGTGCTTTCTTTGTATTTGGTCGAAAGAGATCCTTAGGACAAATTTCTAATCAATGTAATTCCTATATGTTTATCTAAGGTTATTTATAAGGATATCTAAGTGGGTTTTGGTTGAGAAAAATGGTTTTAGAGGTGTTATTTTGAGAGATGGGGTAGTATTGTTTTATAAGAGAGGCGAGGGTCACATTAAGAAAACCATGAAATATTATTTTATTATAGAATCATATTCGGTTTACAATGGCTCCAAAAATAATTTATTTTTATGATAAGGTTGGGTAGGGTCTAAATTATCTCAACCAATAGGTTTTATAAAGGTTTATGGTTGCCATTTTATTTTTATCTTATATATTTAACTCTTTGTTAAATTGTTTAACATTTACCATGTCTCCCTATATTTTTATATGTTATTGTTAATAATCATACTATAAAATTCTAATTGAACCCCAAGTGGTTCATTAATGACATATATATTAGTATAAAAGTCCTTTGGTCGAACCATAAATTTGTAAGACTATTATATCATTTAATAATATAGTATTTGTTTAAAAAACTCTTTTATGTCAATGTTGACATTATTTAGTATTCGGTTTTTCTGAAAGTCATAACAATCTGATTACTTCAAAAAAAATTATCAACCCTAACATGAAATATTAATCTAGATAGTTTTTTTAATGCATGAAAAGTCACAATTTTCTATTATTTTAATATTTATAATATCAATTATTTTAATCTATCATTAATAAGGTAATTACTACATCATCATTGTGTCACAAATAAATTTAATTATTTAATTACTAAAAATTATAAATAAAATACCATGTTGTAGGAAATCATTTTAGATTTCAAATTAATATTTACTGTTGAAATTATCTTATGTATAACTATATTTTTATCATTAATTTCTATATTTATTTTTAACAGTGATAAATAAAAATAAAAATTTAATATACATAAAAAATTATTATCATCTTATTTTACAAAATTTTAAATATTGATGTCAACATAATCTCTTAGATTTTGGAAATTCATATCACATGAGTTGTAAAATTACATTTTATTCAAATTTTCTAATGTGCCTAGAAGGTGGGTGAAAGACGTTACAAAATTTAATTAAAATATAGACATCTAATTTTATTATAAAATGACTCCAATAAATTACATTGAAATAATATAGGTATTATGTATCCATTTTGACATAAAATAAATTTAAATAAATTAAATAATTATTTAAAAAATAATTTTGTTCTTAAACAATAATGTAGTGTTTTTCACTATCCATAAAAAATTTAATGTTTTCGGAGAAATACAAAAAATTCACCGTAAGATAATTTAGATATTCCAAATCCCAAAATGATTTCAATTTTATCAAATTCAAAACATAGAATTTTCATTAATAATTTAAATTTAATTTTCATTGTCATAACTAGAAAGTGGGTTTTTTAGAAGTAAAAACTATCAGAAGATTGATATGTGTTTATGTCCGGTTTCAAAGTTATATTACTTCCAATGAACAAAATTGTATTCAATAATTAAAATATAATATAATTATAGATAAATACAAATCAAATTTATAATTTAAAATTATAAATTATTTTGATTAGAAATGTTGTTTTCAATTAGTATTTAGTATATTTCAGTATTAATCAAAATTTAAAAGTTATCAAAAAAACCCCAAAACATTATCCAAACAATTTTTTTGTCCCACTTCTAAAGTATAATTTAACTTAATCAAATAGAATATATAAATGTTTCAAATATGGGATTTATATAGGGAACTCTATTAAAAGGATGAAAAACTGTGTTTTTTGAAAAATACTTCTTTTATCTAGAAATTCAATTTGTCTTAATATTATTCTTAAGAAATACAAAAGAAGAATTTTAAAATTATATGGGATATATATAATATTAAAATGTGGTTATTACTATTCATAACTACTTTTTAAATGGCTAGGTTGATAGGTCAAGTTGCACTTGAACTTGGTGTTGCTTTCATCACACACTATTGTATTATTCAAAGAGAAGCGTACAACAGAGGTTTGGGGTGTTAAAAATTGAGGTGCTAGGTACCATGATCGTTTTGAGAATCCATGGGATGTAGGACCTCATGGAGGTGGGATATGTATGGAGTGTTGGAATTGACATGGGAGTACCAATGAGCTTCATGGGTGATGATGCATCACGTGAGGACCATGACTCCAGAAATAGGTTAGTGAACCTTTGCAATGTTGAGTTTTGTAGGGATGATACTATGTAAGGAAATTCCATAGGTGGGGGACCATTGATGAATTTCTCTAGAAACATTGAGACTAGGGTAGTTTGGGTTACTTTGAATGGGTTACTATGTTTGGTTCCATCTTCGGTTTTCATTTGATTGCTCGAGGGAGATCTATGTTAAGGTGGAGAGATTGTAAGAACCTGTGTTTTTGGAATGAGTCAAAGTCCCAACCATGTTTGAATTTTTGACATGTTTCTAAAAAACTAGGAAAATATAGTATGTTTTGAAAATTTACAGATTACACACTGTGTACTCAAAAGTACATTCCATGTATGGGCTAGGTGTGTACTGACTGTATTCTTTTAGAGTACATGTCCTATGATGACTGTGTGATAATTTCTTACTACACGGTGTGTAATGTTTCTTGACATGCCGTGTGTGTTTTCTTCTGCGTACCGGCTAAGTCCTAGCCATGTTTCGACCAGTGTGGAACATCAAATCCATGTGGCTACCTATACTTAATTTGCAATATGGATAAGGCTACTACATGATTTGTAGTACTTTATAAACATTGTGTATTTTTATTTTAATTCACTTAAAATAAATAGTGTCACATCTAATTTCCTAAAACACCATTTTCATCCCCTACTTCGAAAGATTTCTGTTCAAAAATTCCGATATAAGATTCCTACCAAAGAATGATAATCTTACAGTTGTTCTTAAACTTGTCGGTGACTTCAAGATCGAATTGGGAATGATAATATTTTTCACCCTATTTCATTACATTTTTATTTCCTCTAACACCAAATATTCCATCCAAGAATAATGGCTGGGATTTGAAAAAAAAAAATGCAGATCGACGCAGGTCATCATTGAATTAGAGATTCATGTCTGATGTGATTATTTCTAAAAGTATTAGGTAGGTGGTTCAAACCTTATTTCATGTTTTTGTGTTCTTTTGGGTGACACAACCTTTGGTGAAGAATTGGGTATTTTGTTTGATCCCATGTTTTATCTATTATTGCATATTAAATTTAATATTAGACATTTTGGATTCATTTTCAGTTTTCCATTTTACATATTTATCTTGAGAGAGTCCGGGTGTGGGGGAGATGCTGAACTGGAGAATTTTGGCCGGTTATACCAAAATGTGTTAAAATAAATTATTTTGATTATACTTTTGAGTTCGATTTTTTAAGTGATTATATGAATTGTTTGACACTTCCAAGACCATTTTGGTGATTCAGGACATAACATAGCTAGTGCAAATCAACTATTTAGTTTTTTTTCTTGGTTAAAGTATTTTATTGATTATATATATTTGATGTGTGGTATTACATATGTCAGAAAATTTCTTTTTTGTTGGTCATGGACTAGTTACTTTCGATTAATTGGGGTCACAGGTTGGGCTTTCCCAGGTTACGTTGGGTGGTTCTGTCCATGGGATTGGGCGTCATGGACGTCATCTTGAGAATGTGGGACTATTAGGATGGGCATGGATCAGGTTACATGGATGTAAATGTAATCATACATGAGCGCCATGGTTGCATAGGAACAAGGTATTAGAGATCTTGTGGCCTGAGAACTTAATTTGGTTATTACCGCTCACCCAGAACATAGAGAAGTGTGAACACACCAAGACTCCCAGATGAGGTGATTCTGGCCAGCAGTGTGGGTACGTGCCCGAATAGTTGAGGGTTAGGTACTATTGGTTTGGGGGTTCATGGCCTTGTAATCCACTTGGAATGATCTATCCATATAAGGCATGCTCCTCTGAATGACTCACATTAGAAAATACACATATCACTTTAGCTGCAACACATGGGAGGCATCGTGCCCCCATTACTTCTTTTGGTGGTAGGGAAAGGCCATAGGAAGATTTCCATCTCTTGCACAATTTCGAATAGCCCAATAAAACATGGGGGAATATTTTATATCCCCTACTTATCCTCTACATTATATATTGCATTTTGAAAACCTTGATTTTCATTAAAAGGGGTTTCATGATTCCATCCATCGGAATATTTATATAATGGAACACCCAAGGATATCTGGTCACACCTGATTTCTAAATTGATATCTCATAACTGAGACTCTCTTAACCACTTATGATGTGAAGGACTCATCACATTAGATTATAGAATAATTGTATCTTCCAACACCACAATGGCCAGCTGTATGGATGTTAATTTTTCTCAATCATCCCACACTAGGAGATCTTGAGACTTCCTTATAATTTAATATAGTACAACATATCCCATTACTAGTGTATAATCTATCTCAAAGTCGTAGTCCTATAGGTTTTTTAACCCATGGCACCACCTTAGGTTCAAGTCTCTCAGGGGAAACACACACATCAGACACTGTTTTTTGAACAAACCAAAATGTAATCTCCTAAATGATAGCTTTTTCACATTATTTGGATATTGACTATCATTTACTGCACTAAATAGTGAGCTATATCATTTTATTGATGGGGTCAATGTCACTTAAACTTTTATATGATAAATTTATTATCATGACATATCATTGATCACAGAATGTATCAACAAACAATGAAGGTGAATAACTCATCCAACCCCAAGAGGCTAGACACGGCAATCACATGGCCTACCATGAACATATTTTTTCCTCTAAAAGGAGAGTAATTCCCATAAAAATTGACTCTAGTGATCCCACTAGTGTAATCTCAATAAAAAATAGGTCAAGCATGGAAACACTACAAACAATTCTAGGACCATCTTCGACATCCTACTGCACAACCCTATGATGAACACACTAGTCAAAGGGACTCATTCACTAAGCCTCAGTACTATCCCACTTGGGTGGCATTGGAATTCCCTCATTGGTTTTCTTAAATCACCAAAATTAATCTCAATGGGGGAACATCCCATATTCCTCATGAATTTAAAGATACATTGAACAACACCAATGAAGGGATACACCAACTCCCCACGTCACCCTGGTAACACCTCAAGCAATAAGAAGTGAGAAAATAATGCCTCACCAGGTGTCAGACACATTATACTACAAAATAATGAAACTACATAAGGTGTATAATTTATAATCTCATGGGCTACTAGATTTTAAATATCCATTAAATGCAGCTGCTTATAGCCCTGATCGTCAGCTCCTTGAGCCTGACATGAGCCTCCTGGTAGTGGTGGTCAGATCTCACAGTATCATCCACTACTTTATTCTCATTATCCAACAGCACATCCTTGGGGTCCTACCTGTCCACAACTGGGAGATCTCTAATCACAATTTTGTACCTTCCGTGGAAATTCACAAACTACTTGCTTGTAAATCTCTATATGTATGGCCTGGTGTTATTATTCCATGTGACCACACCCATCACAATCATAACATAGACCCTATAAAGACTATATCCATTCTCTATGATTCCTCATAATCCTAAAAAACAAACCTGATAATGATTAGGGGGAGGCCTCTTATGTTTGGATATTGTCATCTAACCCCTTCTGTATTCAACAAATGCCTCGGCTTTGTTGCATCCAATTCCCGAACAAACAATATATTTCCCCACTAATAGAATGAACTATGTCACAAGTGACTTCTCAAGAACACCATCATATGTGGAGAAGTAAAAGGGTACTATGATAGAAAGGGTCTCATTACGGATTCCCTTTTCAAGACTCTGTCCTCAGAAGTTACCATCATAGACCACATACAATGATTACTAAGTAAGGTCTGTAAACCTAGTCGCTTACTCATCCACCATCATCCATCCCTAATGAATCTATATGGTATCATAAAGATTAACATATTAAAAATTTGAGTGGGAGAACTGCTTAACAAATAGCTAATAAAATTAATCCTTTGATAGTGTTGAATCATCAAGAATCTGAGTAACCAAGCTCAACTAACAACAACTTTCTCCTTGGAAATGAATTTCTACTAATGAAAACTTATGATCTATCAATTCTTGAACAAGCTTGATGGGGATAGCCACTAACTCTAGACAAACCTCCACTTCCAAATGGTATAGATCACCATAGAAGATCAACTTGATCTGATGTTGGAACTCGTGAATAATTCTGAGGTGTTTCTTTTTCTTGGCCTATTCTAGTTGTAATAACTGTTTTTCCGTAGGTGGAGGTGATTCTATATGTCCACCTAGAGGATGATGGATCGCATTACGGATTCATAACTGACGCCTTGTCACTCATAGGGTCATTATCTTGAAACATAGATGATATCCCAACTGGCTATCATTGGTAAATAATCCATAATCCGATCAAGGTATATCATCATAAGGAGCATATAAATATATCAACAAATGATGGGGAGCTGACTCAAGAAGGAAATTGAAAGACATGATCCTATATGATCCATGTACCAATGAGACCGTGATTTCATGACAGGTCCAATTGATAGTTATATAAAAATGATTTTTTAGACTAGGGAAGATCATAGGTCATCTCTTAAGGAGCATTGAAAATGTATAATGTATATATTTAATAAATATTGCCTAAAGAGGGGATTAATTCGAAAAAAACTATAAGAAAATAACATAACATAAAGTCTTCTATAGTTGATAAATAAATTTGGTGTTTTAGAATTATGAGATAAGGAGATTATTTCAGGTTCACTACACTTCTTGGTGAGTTCATCATTATGAAAAACACCCATAGTTTAATGGAACCCTTTGGATGAGGGTTGTGAAGATATTAACATTCCTCTTGCCTCTTAAAATGATGGTCACCATAGAACCCATTGACAAAACAATCATGTTGTCAAGGATTGGTTATAAATAATAGAAAAGAAATTCTACCAATTCATTATGTAATATTTTGTATGTCTGAGATAAATTGGACTCATGTATTGTCAAATCGAACAAAAAAACATGATTCCCATTTAAAATCTCAACCCAATCGGTGTTGAGATAAAATGTGCTTCACTTAATTATAATAAAACAAATGTAATCATAGGAGAATCATATCAAAGTTAAACATAAAAAAAATATTTAACACACAATTTACATAAAACTAGTATAATATCTTGTATCAAAACTCCTTCCCAAGTATGTATAGCTCCCTTCAAATAATTTTCTAATGTTTATCTCGACATCGGGAGGAGGAGGAATCTCGATTCGAACTCCTTATTCATCCTTGACCCCCCTTATGAGGACAGGGGACTCAAAAACATCTAGGATGAAGAGAGGAATCCTCTAAAACTACAAATTCTAAACACTTTACTCTTTGGCTGAAATTTCCGATGGGGATCCCTCTGTTCCAATTTATTGGATAATAGAAACATGGTTTTGAGCACACATATTTCTTGAAACCTCATGTCACATGGGTTTCGACCACTATACTGTCATATCTCTCTTTAGAGAAAATAAAAAATTTGTATCCCTACTTCTTTACTATCTCCACTGAATGTTTGGCACCATTTGGACAAGTATATCCTGATATATGAACATATCACAACACACCAATTTTCACTTCGTGCATATTTGGTGTTCTTGATAGATGAAGTTGTTTGGGAAACATGAGGGATGAATGAGTCTTGAGATTATTCATATATAATGTAGCACATTGAATTTAGGACCAACAAAAAAAATTGAATCCCATTTCAATTTAGTCGTCAGTATAATTGTGTGGATGAGTCCACTGGTGTGCATGGATCCTGCGCAGTTTGCCCCATTTTTATTGGACATCGTCATGGGCCATCCAAATCACCTCCTCCTGCATTGGAATCATCAAAACAAGTAACATTTCCATTTTTAACAGTGATAAAAAATAAATTATTCAAATATTAAATTTATTTTATTTTATTTTTAAAAATTTCAATACAAAACTAGTTTAGGACAGTGGTGTAAGGGTGAAAATGAAATAGTGAATCGTAGTGCAATCACATTCCCACACCAAATAATTTTCACTCCTCGACAAAGCCAAATTTTAAGATATTATGCATGTTTCTATTTCCAAATTCATAACTATTTAACATTAAAAGAAAATTTAATTCCTTATTGAAATGTGATAAAAGAATAAAAACACATGGAAGATTTATTCTAAATGATCATTGAAAAAGATGTTGTATAAATTGTATCAGAATGAAATTCAAATAGAATCTTTGTAGCAAAGAAAAAATTATAATTTAAATGTTAATCATGTCACTAATTCTCCAGGTGTGTGTGTGACAACCATTTCTTTATATTCATTAAACTTTTTATTGAGTAAATATAAGTTATTTTGATAATTTTTTTCTTACATGACCTTTACACCAAACATTCCCCACATCCTTTACAATAATATTTCAAAACCTACTCACATAAACATTCTTAGTAGACAAACCAAAATCTACCAACCTAGATATCCCCATATGCTTTATATTTCATCACTCCCATTATTTATTAGTTTTTCAAACGTTTCACATCGAAAAAATCTCACACTTTTCTACCATCCCTTGTTTGATCCCCTCTTGAAACTAATTGTAAAAGTTATAACAAGATCAAATCACAAGGAATTGTTGTTTTCGACCATCCAAATTTACAACCCATTTTTTAGGGTGTACAACAGTAGGATAATAGGTAAACATGCATAGTTCAATCTGGTATAGTAATGAAATAGATAAGATAAGGAACGAATGTATGGAAAATTGATTTTCTCAAGTAGAGAAAAAGAAATCTAACATTTATTTAACTATCTTTATGTAATAAATTTTCACATATCATGGTTGGGTAAAAAATGTGTCGATAGATAATGTGACACAATTTCCTTTTAAACTATTTAAAAAAGGAATTATTCTTCTCAATGGTTTCAAAATGAAACAACCAATGATATCATTGACAACAAACCAAAATCTGAATGAATTTCACACAATAGTATTGAATTCTTACTTAAACACACATTTCATCATACCTATATTTTTTAATGTTAAAACAACATGAAAAAAAAATATTCTGCATGCATTTTCATTATCTCCCATTATTAAATGAGCATAATTTTCCATGACAATGTTTACATAAAAAGAAGTCAGTATTCTGGAAAAACTGTGAGGGGAAGGGAACAGGAGAAAGTAAAAATTAAATTTATAAAACTAAAAAGTGAAAACAACGAAATATGTAGAAAATTATTCATAACTAACCAAGAAATATACCCATCCCCACACACCTACTGTGTGAAGTGTCCTCACTCTAATAAAATAGAATTCATGAAGGGATGATAAATCTTGGTGAGTGTAAATCATAGACTACTTCTTGAACATGGAGTTCCACCATCAGGAACTCTGGAAGGGATTCATGGAAGTGCATTAGTTGCTTCCCATTAATAGTGATGGTTTTCTTGTTTTCATCATTTTGAACCAGGAAAACACCAAATAGAGAGGCGTTAGTGATAGTGTATGGTCCAAACCAATGGGGGCGAAGCTTACGTAGATGAAACTTCAGCATTTCATTATAAAAGATGACCTTATGATAAATGTGTAACTAGAGATGAAGTATGAGATAGTCATGGGTAGCCTTGTTTTAGTTCGTAAAAATCATGGAGTTCTCATATGTATCTATTTCCATTTCATCCATCTCCCGAATCTACAATATCATTTGTGCACCTCTACCAAAATATTATAATTTTATTACTTTATGGCCCAGTAGATTTGGTGCTCAATCTCAACAAGGAGGTGAATTTTTTTTCCAAAAAAAATATCAAATTGTGGCATTCTAATTGGGGTATTAATTAAAGTATCGTAATACCATAATGAATCATCATGTTGAAGACTCCAATCATTTATGTTGGGTTGAACCACTCTTCCAAGAATTTGTTTTACATCTTTATTATAAACCTCATCATGACCATTGGTCTATGGGTGGTATGTAGTAGAAACACTATGACTAACCCTATACCGATGTAATATTGATATCATTGTTCCGTTATAGAAATTAGAACCCTGGCCACTAATGACGAACCTAGGTAAGCCAAACTTACATAAAATTTGGGTTTTCAAAAATTCCACAACATCTATAGAATCATCAGTTCATGTAGTTCGTGCCTTACCCATTTTTAACCATAATCAACTGATAAGAGAATTTATATGTTACCAAATGAATTGGGCAATGATCTCATAAATTCAATTTCCCAAACATCAAATATGTTATGAAAGATATGGTTATTTCATCATCTCATTTTTTTATAAACATTCCCCATTATTTGATAGCGAGAAAAATTTTAACATAAGTCAAGGGAATCCCAAAACAATGTGGAAAAAAAGAGGTAGAATTAAGGACCTTGAGAGCATTCGGTTTGGGACCCAAGTACCTCCCACAAGAAATAGTGCAGAAGAACATAATGACAGATTGAAAATATTTTTTGGGAACACAACGCCTAAAGACATGATCAAAACATATGCATCAATGGTAGGGGTCATCCCAAATGTACAAACAAGATAGATGTCTTAGATAGAAGTACTGGTTTTCTTGAAATCAGTAAGAATGTAAGAATCTACCAAATAATTTACAATTTCATAATACCAAGGAATAACATCTTGAACTCCGTATAATATATCATCAGGGAACGTATCATCTTTAGGAATATAGGGAGATAATTAAATTACTAAGGATGTGTGTATTCTACTGATATGGTCAGCCACCACATTCTCTGCTCCTTTTTTATATCTTATTTTAAATTTAATTACTGAAGTAGGACCATCAAGCGAATGAGACATGGTTTGGATTCTAGTTTTATATGGAGATATTGGGTGGATACATTGTATGAGAACACTATGACTATGGACTATAAAAGGTATGAAATTAATTTTTTCATGGATAATACAATACAAAGAAATTATTTTTTAATTTTGATGTATTTTTCATGGGCAGGTTCCAATGTATGTAAGGCATATGCAATGACATGCAGATCTCAATCAAAACATTGTGATAATACTTCCGCAACAGCATAGTTAGAGGAGTCACACATGAGCTCAACTAGTAAATCCCACCGAGGTGGTTGGATTACCTAGGGTGATGTGAGACTCCATTTTAACTTATTAAAATCTTCCTCACATTCATTATAAAAAAGACTCCTTTTATTTTTTGAGAAGTTGGGATAGGGGGTGAATGTTTTCTAAAGTCAAAAATGAAATGACCATAAAATCCATCATGACCTATGAAAAAATGTACATCATGTACATTTTTTGGGAATGGTAGGGAATAAATGACATGAAATTTTGATTTATCTACATGGATAACATCTACTTAGAATACATGTCCTAAAACTATAAATTATCGCTCCATGAAATGACATTTCTCATTGTTTTAATACATGATTCTCTCAAATTTAGTGACATATAATACTACCAAGACTACTCCTAAATTTATCAATAGAGGATCCATATATAGTGAAATTATCCATGAAATCATCCATGAAATTATCTAGGTAATAAGAAAAATTTCTATCCATACATAGCTGGAATGTACTCGGATCATTGCATAGAACAAATGACATCCACTAATATGAAAACGTGCAATGTGTAATGTGATGGATGTCTTTCCATAATCCTCGGGGGAAATATGTATCTGAATGTATCCAGAATACCCATCTAGAAAACAGTAGTGGGTCATACCCTCTATAATCTCTAGCATTTCATCGATGAAAGAAAAAGTTAAATTGGTTTTCCTTGCATGTTGGTTTAGTAAGAGACACCCATTGCAGACACACCAACTATTCTTCACACGAGTTGGAAGTAATTAATTTTTTTCAATTATGATGACTATACGTCAAGTTTTTTATTGAACATCATGAATGGGACTTAGCCATTGGTTGTCAGAGATGGGGTAAATGATTCCAGTAGTCAATAATTATGATTCCACATTAATCAAAACATCAAGGAGGTTTGGTTTCAGTCGACATTGTGCCCGACACACTGGTTTAGCCACATCATTTAATAAATTATGATATTTGAAAATTGATGGTCTAATACTAAGAATTTCACTAAGTGTCCATCCCAAATCTTGTCTATACTACATCAAAAGTTCAAGCAGCCACAATTCATGTTCAGTAGGGAGAGAACTAGAAATTATGAGAGTCAACTTGTTTCCAATATCAATATATGGATATTTGGAATCTTGAGGTAGTTGTTTCAGTTCAAAATTGGGTGGAATTTACATTTATGGGTGTGGGTTTCAATGTGATAGGTCACTATACTCATAAAACTACACAATGGTATCATCTTCAGATGTGGGATCAGCTTTTAAAAGCATAGCACTATCATTGATGGTCATTGGATCCCCAGTTTTCATGAAATAGTCAAACAACATACATGTCATACAATTATCTAGAATAACACAAAAATCAATTCACGATTCATTACAAATAATTTCAATAAATTAAGAAAACTCAGAAAGGGGATTCGAGGGGTGCATCATGGCATCAGGGATGTTGAAATGGACTATGTCATCCCAAAAAACCATAGATAATCTTCCATTATATAAATTAATTAGGGGTTTTGTGGTTTTCAAGAATCGACTCACCAATATTATTAGGATGTGTACATTAATTTTATCATCATCTATTTTATGCCTAAATAATCAGCCGAAAAAATTCAATTTTGAACCCTCATAAGAACACCCTCTAATACACTAGATGGGTGTGATGTACTCTGATTTGATAGATGAACAAATATCACAGTTGGATTCAATTATCCAACCTGTAATTAATAGTAAATGGAGTGAGGCAACACTTTTATAGAATCACATATATCTAGAATATTATTGGAAAATGATTACTCACCTATAGTGAATGGAATTGATAAGGTTCCATGATCATTGCATTTGGTAGGAAGTGAAGGTTTTATCAATTCTAAGACATTATTCCTCCGGAATAACTTCCCTTCACCTCGATGTCTCCTTCATTGTTTACACAAATCCATTCAAAACATTTCTTATCATGGAATTTGATTCACTACATCAATAAATATAATATTAACATGCACATTTTTTAATTTTTGAAATGTTTCCTTATCAAGATCAGTTTCCTTTTGTTTTTTAAGATGGGTGGCCCTCTAGGGAAATGAAAGAGGAATTGTTTGGCTAGGTGACTTGTCAATAGACACACTCTTTCTATTATAAAGGCTTCTCTTAGGATAAATATTTTCTTCTCTTATACCATTTTCAGCAGTTGGGATGGTGGTTTCCTCATTAGTGGGTGAATCTAATTGTGGTTTCAATTGAGTTTTAAATTGTTCCACACTACTAATGGAGATGGAACTAAAATTTCCCATACCCCTAGGGTTAACCACTAGCTGAGAGGGTAGTTTACTAGAACAATGACTTTGAATTTCTCGATTAGTGTTATATAGTTTGACAAAAAATTTAGGTATTATATGCCAGCTTGGCTGGTTTTTTGGAATTTTAGATTTTCGGAAGCTATTAGTTTCCTAATATTTTATAGTCTAGGATCTGGTTTAGGAGGGGGATATTGAAAGGACCTTTTGTAGGTTGAGGATTTCTAGGTTGTGGTGATAGATGACTACACTGCCTGTGTTGGTTCCATGGTTGATGAGGCTAGTTTGAATAACCCCATTCCTATAAGCTTGGGTTTCTTTCCACACAGAGATGGATGGATAGTATAGTTCTTCTATGAAGGGTTGGTTATAGGGGTGTCCAGGGTATATTGCCTAACAAATCATATAATTTACTCTCAAATGGTTGAATTGGTCAGAATAATGGGTGTCAGAAGAGAATATTGTACAATGGATTTGAGGAAGATATTCATATATCCCTTGGTATTGAGTGAGTTTCCATAAAAATGTATGTACATATTAAAACAATGTGTACACATTCTTCTCAAATAATATAATTCCTACCTCATGGACACCTCAAATATATACGTTGGACCTTGTACTGATTTTTTTAGTGTTTTTCACCGTGTTATCAATCAGTTTTCTTGCATCTTTTAGGTTGTTATCTAATAGTTCACCACCTCCAATAACCTAAATATTTTTATGATCAGTTCGAATTAATCCTTCATAAAAATAAAATTTTAAAAGTTTATCTCTTATTTGGTTGAGTGGAAAACATGAACATAATCTTGTAAATATATACCAATATTCATGAATTGTTTCCCTTTGATATTTTTTATACCATATATTTCATTCCATATTATTGTATTTTATGTGGAATAGAATTATTTTTCAAGAGAAATGTGTTTTATGTATGCCCAATCACTCATTGGTGAAATAACATAGTAAATACAATATTTTTCAGTATTTTCTACTGAGAATGGAAATTCTCCATGAAATACATGTTATTCATTCACATTGTATTATTTTAATGTTGTTCACAAGGTGTTAAATTATTTATTATGCTTGTGTGAATCTTCTCCAAGATGTCCTTAGAATCTTGGTAATAAATGAATTAAACCAGATTTGAGTACAATGTTTGGTGTCTCACATTCAATTTGAATATAGGTGGGGTTTATATAAATAGTATGTGAGGATAGATATTTTTGTGTTCTATTGTTTTCATCAATGTTATATAAGTTTATTTCAGTTTTGATGATTGTTCTAGAAGAGGAAGATGAAGGATAAAGAAGAATTTTGTTGTCTTGTGTGTCCAACTTAAAAGGGTTCTCTTCTGAATCTCGAGGTCACTGATGTAAGATCCTCTTCGGTTTGGGTTTGAAAAGGCATAAATCTATTGGATTAGAACACATCATGAACATAACCAACATAAAAAATAGATCAGAATACAATAACATTATTACATGTATATTATAAAACAGAAAAATATTGACAAAATTTATAAAAATCTTATAAAAACACACACATAAAACTAAATCACTCCCCATAAAAGGGACCAAAATTTTACTGTGTTATCATGAAAAATCAAATTGATATTCATTTAATGATGATTTGTAATTCTTGGGAATATCCAAGGTCATATCCCTAGGTTCATTGGTTTTATATACTGTGTATTTTTAATAAAGATTGCAAAAGGAGGGGGTGAATTTGAAAAACATTTTATGAAAATAAATTCTCATGAAGACATTAATAGTTGATAAATAAGTATGGTGTTTTATAATTATCTGATAATGAGACCATTCCATTTTCACTACACATCTTTGAGAGTTCATCATTCGGAAAAATACACATGGTTTAATGGAAACTTTTGGTTGAGGGTGGACAAGATATTGACTTTCCTATTTCTTCTTATAATTATACTCAACGTACCACCCCATTACACAAAAATTGATTTGTCATGGATTGAGTATCAAAAATATAAAAAAATCCCCCAAATAATACTGAATTATTATGTATGTGTGGGATAAATAGGACACATTCCTTGTCCCGTTAGAACTATACCAGATTATAAATTGAAATCTCAACCCAATTGATGTTGAGATAAAAAGTGTTTCACTTAATTAAAATGAAAGAAATATATTCATAGAAGTAGTGAAAATAATATAAACATAATTAAAATATTTTTCAAATAAAATTATGGAATCCCATTATAATATAATGTTTCTAGACTCTATTACATGTTTGTGTAGCTCCCTAGAAATGATCTTCCACCATCTAGCTCGACATTGGGAGGAGGATGATGCTCGGGTGAAACTCCTTCTTAATCCATGATCCCCATATGAGGATAGGGGAATCCTAAACTTCTAGGATGAAAAGAGGACTCTTATAGAACTCCAAAATTACATCACTTCACTCCATGGGAGATATTCAAATGGGGAGGCCATGGATCCATTTTATAGGGAAATTAGAAGGTGGTTTTGAGCACAAATAATTTTTAAATCCAATTGTCAGATGGTTTTCGACATACATATAACATTATCTAACATTGGAGAAAATATTAAAGTTTTATCCCAAACTCTTGACTTTATCTCTTGAATGTTTGGCATCATTTAGTCAAATAGAACTCGAGATGTGGATAGATCATAACACACTACTTTTGAGTTGGGGAAGATTTATTGTTCTTGAAAGATTGGGTACGTTTTTCTAATTATTGGACAAATGAGTATTGATTTTGTAGATATGAAATGTCTCCATATGAATTTTGGAACAACCCACAATATTTCATCCCATTTTTATATATGGTTTAGTATAAGTGTGTAGATGAGTCCACTGGTTTTCCTGGATCCTGTGCAGTTTGGCCCACTTCTCTTGGATATCATCATTGGCCCTCCAAATCACCTCCTCCTGGAACAGAATCCTAAAAAAAGTACCATTTCTATTATTAACAGTGATAAAAAAAATAAATGATTCAATCATTTAATGAATTTTGGTATTAGTATTATAAATTTCAATACAAAAGTTGTTTAGCATAGTGGTGTAAGGGTGAAAATGAAACAATGAATCTATGTGTGATCATAATGTTTCCAATAATACGTGTCTTAGGGTGCCATGTTGACAAGAGGGTAATCAGGGTTCTGGTGAATGGATCCCCAAGATGCATGTATCATCATTAGATTCCAGGTCCCGATATACACTCTCATGACACATTAAACAATGTTTCCCCAAATTCAACCATGTTATTTTTGGAAAATAACTTAAAAACAACCTCAGGGTAACGCCCCCACTGATATAAATTTTTCATGATCAAACACATTCTAGGTCCTGAGAAGAAACTACCCTATTACCAACACTATAGTCTAGGGGAAGGAGACTAGAGCTGACATCACTAAAAACACGGATAGGCCTTTTCCTATGAACCTACACACACATACACAACCTACTCCAACCAAAAGTGAGATGGAAATAAGTAAAAGATGAAAACTGCAATAAATTAACCAAACATACATGAATCACTAATCAATAGAAGTATGATATAGTGTAATTAAAGTAGGAAGGGGAAAATACACTCCTAACATGGAAATTATCCAAAACCTGGAAGTACCAAAAAAAGTAAAATAGTTGTGGGAACCTCATTCATAGATCCCAAGCTATAACCTCTGTACGTGGTCCATGAACTTGTATCCCTATATTCCTATGAATTCATGATCAATATTTCTATCATCTTAAAGGGAAAAAATAGTGAGAAAATACCAAGTATAGGTGAGTATAAAATTAATAACTAAGTTTCCTTCAAAGACTCAAGGGAGTAGAAAAAGATGTAATGAATGGAGAAATAGTAAGAGATATAACTACAGATGAAAAAAGTAGATATAACAAGTTATAGTAAAAAAATAGTAAATGAGTGCATCTCAACCAAAAAAGGAGTGAAGTAAGTTCATCGAAGAAATGGAGACAGAAATAGTGTGAAGATGAACTTATCATCGACTCATTTTTACCTATAGTAGGAAAGTAGACTGACCCAACCACATGAATCAAGACATGGAAAACATGTGGCATATACCACATGTCTTAAACTATCCTAGATGTAGTGTAACAAAAAACTAGTTGGTGGGTACTATAAAGATGATATATATTTGTTCTTAGTCGAATAAACATAAAATATTTTTCAAGGGGATAACCATCTCACCAACTCAACCCATGAAAAGACTATCCAATTTTATTAGAAATACACACATTCAATTCCTAGTATCCCACATGATAGCTCTAAAATGAAAGTCAATATGAATCCATTATTCTGACAAGATTCGATATTATATGAGGGGTTTATCTCCCTTTATTGTTTTTAGGTTATGTCACAAGGATGCATCACGATGGGAAAAGAATAAATCCATATCATGTGTCCAAAAGATACTTGAAACCATAAACATCACTGATCCACATAGTCAAGAGATGGTGTCTCAAGGTCGAGGACTCAAGCCTAGACCGGCAGGAGGGTTCCACTCTAGTGCCATCAAGGACCCATTCACAGCCCGTCAGGATGGTTTTACTAAGAAAATATTGAGGTCCCATGTCCATCCTGGCTAGAGGGTTCCAATCTAGTGACTTTGTGGACCCATCCCCAGCCTATATGGTGGGTTCTACTAGGAACTTCCATTAGGGATCAATGACCAGCATAGTTGGCAGTAATCCAAAAAATTCTCTGAACATTCCTAATAGTTGATGCCTCTCAGATAATCTCCACAACATTCATCGAGTGCCACCCTAGATTGTCATCACACACCGAATAACTCTCATTGTAACTCGAAATCCACTAACGAGGGTAGTATTGTATTCTACATATAATAAATACTCAATATAGGCTTCACGAATGCCAAATTCTGAGTCCAAAATGATTAGATGTAATATATTTATGATTCGTGAAGCTTTATATGGAATGTGTGGGTCCCACATGTTGTGTTTCCCCACATATTCTCATTACTATGTAAATAACTATTATCTGGTACTAAACTATTAACAAGTACCCCTAGGTGTTTCCATATACTCCTATAGAAAATGGCTCACATAGTCAAAAGGTCGATGACTGCATGGAACTCGTCATGGTCATAGAGGTCCAAAAGAATTATTACACTATCAAACCCCCTCAAATGGCTCATGAAAATTTTATTGCATCTCCTCATACATATTCTCTACTCTTATTAGAGTCGAGGTTGACCCAAGCTGTGGGTTCTCTTCAAACACATCAAAATGGTTTTCCACATATATCATATACTGCTTCCACATTAAATGTGATTTAAAAAATGTCTTGACATGTGCAAACAAATCACAACACATTCCTCTATGCGAAAAAACATACAAGATTGACTTTTCATTCACGAAAAATGGACATCTTATGGAAAGTCACTCATTGTTGCATCGTGCTCAAAATATGTCCTATGGGCCCACGACACGATCCTTAAATAGTTATATGAACCACTCCATTTTAGCCACCTAGGAAAAACACATGGAATGTAGTACTCCTTTGTCAAAAATGGATACCTGGAGAAAAATATGAGATTCCTTGGATCATGTGAAATCCATCCCTCTGAAGACATTTCTAATGGACATTCCATTTATGAGATAGTTCTAATACATTATCTCCAAATAATAATAATTATTATATTAATATTATTTAACATAGATTTTTAGTGCACACGAATAATGTGAACAAGCCTTAAAAGTCCAAAACTGGTCTAGAAATATTTGTATATATGATTGAGATGTGAGGTTATAGATGACACCTTAATCAGACATTCCTTTTTGGAAAAACAAGAATTTAGATAATCACAGTCCAAACTAGGCTAGCCTGACCCAACATACCAATTTGATTTTTTTCATTTTATATTTTCATGGATGATATTAATAATGGATTTAATTAATATAGATTCTATATATATCATTATATTGATACTGAAAATGTATATTAATATTTAATTTTCTTTCATTATATCTATCAAGAAAATGGAAGCTTTGGTCATGTGTATATATGACATAATATCTCAATAACTTGTGTAACCCATTTTCTACCAATAAATTTTATAAATTACCCAATATATATTGAAGAATATTTTATTAATATCATGATTAAAATTCTATATTTTATTTAACCACGTTAAAAAAAACGTTAAAAATAACTAAACCAAAACAAAAATGAATAATGATGAAAACATCCCTTCAATCGAGATTTTAAAAAATGAATTATTATAATTAGGTGACAAAATTATTTATTAAAATCATATATTGTATTATATATATTGATTCTTAGTAATTATACTAATAATAAATATTTATTTATTATGTATGTACACATATGAAGGAAATAGTGTATGTGGTTAGAGTTTCTCGTCTCACATTTATATCCATCAGACATATGTCATATTAACCATATATTCCATTCATGTGGTTTATATAAATCGAATATCATATGTTATATCATGAATCCAATATTATTCATGTTATATTATTTTTCATTTGATTTATTTAATTTCATTTTTGATATAGTTAAAAAATTACATAACTGTAAATGTTTTCTTATAAGCTCATTATTTATCGAGATTTTTTTTATAAAATTTAAAATGATAAAATATTATGATCAATCTCTAAATAACAAATAAGTTTTCTTTTACATTGGATATTCATGAAATTTTATTGTAATATTACCATTTACCTCTCTATGTTACATAATATGAATATGAAATTGTTTTCAAAATTTGTAATTTTTTTCTTTTCAATTGAAAATCCATAATCATATATGATCATTAATTATAAAAAAAATAATGTTTTTAAATTATATAAATGATTTATTAATTAAATATTTACCATTTTTCCTTTTTAATAAATACAATTAATTGAATCTTCATGTCTTTCTACAAATATGTCCCATTCAACTTTTCTCAAAAATGTTAAAGGAATATTTGTTTTTAATGTTTATTGAATATATGAAATTTTGACTATCATAGACAGTCACTATTTTAAATACTCCATTTTATGTTTCAATGGATATTTTCAATGAAAATTATATTGAAAATATAATGTGAAATTTTAGTTTTAAAAAAAATTCAATGAAAAAATAGCATATTTTTTATGGGAATTTTTAATTATAATTTAATGGTTTTTCAACAAATCAATAAATCAACCGATTGTATTACATATTATCCACATTGGATATACATTAATGATACAATTTATATTATTTATATTGAATTTTTTGGTTGGTTGGGTATGTTCCATTTAGATTCCATTTATATTACTCTATTTGGTCAAGTTTGTGTATATTTGTTGGGGTGATTGTTGAAATTTAATATGTGGGTTTTTATATATGAATAATTATGTTTATCACGATTTAATCCACTCATATGAAGAATGAATTGAACATAATGAGTGAAGAGTGGATCTCGATCTAGCCCATCTATGCATCATTTGGTCTCATGATAAAAACTAGTTTGGTTTTTTGTTGAGGCCTTCCCTATTTATAAAACATATCTTAGAAAGAGTTCTTTTTGATGTGGTTAAAAAATATAGAATTATGTATCCCCTTATTATGAGACAATTCATTTTTTATATATAACTTTTCCCATAGTTAGAAAATCCATGTATAATTTTATTACCTAATTATTTGTAATATTTATTATCTAGTTATTATTTATTCATTTCATATTATTCTCTAAAAATTTATTAAATGGAATATGTTTTACTTATTTTCATTTCTATATTGAATATTATTTATTTATTGATATATTACAGTGTACTCATATCATAATTGAGTATTTGAGCTCACCCATTTCTTAGTATTCATTCTTTATGATGCCATGTTTCTGTTATCATTTATATATAGTGTTATTCTATATGATATAATTATCTAAACGAATAAGATACAAAATTTTATATAACAATTTTAGTTGTAATTTGATATTTATGTATGTATCCATTTTAAAAAACTATTAAACTATAATGTCCATCTTGACAAATATTAATGAATCTTATGTCCTTGTGACAATGTAACCACCGATTTTGTGCTACTATGAAAGGGGTAATTAAATGATTGTAAATTGATTGATAGTAATTTCATATAATTATTTAATAGAAGTGATTCAAAATTATTCCTATTATATATGGTATGTAAATAATTGAAAATATTTTCATAGCATTTTCATAGATTATATAGAATAGTCTATTGTGAAATAAAATGAAATATGGTTTTATATTCCATTTATATCATGTGGTTCTTGATGATTTAAAAACTCAGTATATTTTGGTTCTTGAACATAATATATGAATCAATATTAATATCATGAGAATTATTCCGAATTCATGAAATTTTACTCACTGGTATTATTTTATAGTTATATTTTATTATCTTTATGGTAATAACAAATAGTTATTTGTTTTCTAATATTTTGGATCATATAAATATGAAGTAATTATTAATGATACCTTTATGTTAATATTATAAATTTTAATTTTACTCATAGAACACATTGATGGGATCATATTTTTTAAACATCATATAGTTCTGAATATTTTTTTGAATAATCATTATATGGATATTTAAATCAATCTTCATGATTTATGGGAATCAATTTTCTTTTGAACATCTTCGAGTGATTAGTTTTAAATATCTAATGTTTTATATAATGGCTCTAACTGAGTTGAAATAATAAAATTTATAAATCACGTTCATTGGATCAAGGGATTTAAATGTTATAGTTATTCACATAGGTATACCCCTCATTAGTGTTAAAGAATTTTATTTTATGTCTTTGGATATTTAGTGACTATATATGTAACATCGCGATGATGAATAAATAACACATTTCATTGAAATTGATCATTTATTTATCATTATTTCACATTGATGTTGCTTTTAATGGTAAAAATTTGGTATGTTTCAAAAATTTAGGATTATGTTATTTATATTTTGATGAATAAATTAAAGGGGAAATAATAGGAATGATGAGTAAATTTTTAATAAATTGTAGTGTTAAAAATATATTATAGCTATAAAGAATTTATGATAGAAATATTTCTTAAATACCATCTTACCTTAATCATCTTGTATTCATATTATATTCTTGTATATTATATGACGTATGAATACCATGTGAGTATGCTATAATTTTATAAGATTATATTGAAGATACAACACCTATATTATATGATTTCTAGGTATTTATTTGGGAATATGTATTTTAATCAAATATTCCATATCAAATATGAATCGATAATTTTTATTGACCCCAAAAATAAATGGGTTGCTATGTCATGGGAAAGGCATAAGAATGTTTTAAAAGGTATAGTGTAATTATGTATATATGGATATTACATGTTCAATGTTCATTATTTCAATTATGATATCTTCTTTTATGGTATTGAATTGAAATATGTTAAAATATTAAAAAAATTTGGATGACAAATGTTATCCCAAAAGATTATGAAGTAATATATCATTGTTTAGATCATTGATAAAATTCATATTGGGACTATATAAAACATTTCATTTTTCAAATTTAATGATTCGTTTCTATGTAAAAGACATGAAAATTGTATATAATGAAATTCTTCCCATGGTTGTAAGAAAAAAATATTCACCGAAACTAATAGACGATGCCCTAAAATTAATTTATAATTAATTTCAAAATATGAGAAGAATTATTAGCTTGTTTTAATGATATTTCTTCATCGTTTGTTTAGATTTTTCTATCCTGACTAGGGTACTGTCATAATATAGTGAGGGAAAAAATATGTGAACCTTTATTAGTGATCCACATGTGCTCCTTCGATATCCAAACCATATGGGTGAAACATCATGTGTGACAATGAATAAATGATAATTTTACTTTTATATACTAGATTGCATATTTTCTTGTTTGGCTAAGAGGAATATCTTTTGATCTTCACTGCCTAATGTTGAAATTGGAGGAGGGGGTTTCGAGAGGTAACTATTTTCTATAATTATAAAAAATTTATTTTAATGACATTGATGTTTATAAATAGACATAAAGTGATGGTTTTGTTCCCGTTTATTTCCCAAATGAAATTAACATTAAATTATTAAAAAAACCACATGTAATTAAATTATTATTATTATTTTTGTTATAATAATGATGTTCCCAAACTAGAATAGTAAAAACATGTATCTTATAGTATTTTTAATAAATATTAATCATTTGAATCAACATTAGGTTCTTTCATCGTACACATAATTTATTGAAAGATATAATTTATATTATATAGAATTATTCATTTAAAAAATAACTATTATTTTCACATTCTGGTGAATAAATATTTTTATGTAAAAATGTAATAAAATTATTTTAATTAATCAACAATAATTTCTTACCATCAGAGTAACAATATTTAGATAAATATTATATCTTTTCAAAATTAAACAGTGAAATTATGATTAAATAATTATTTAATAATTGATATTAAATTATCATGCCTAAATATATATTATCATTCAATAATGTGATTAATATTTAGTCTAACTATTCAATAAATTATATTTAAATTCAATTATGGGAAACACATTTTTATACCATCCATGAATCATCAATTGTCTTAATAGGTAGGCCATCCTAATGTCTATCATTAAAACCTAGTAAGGGATCAAGGAACCCATGGTTGAAGGATATTTGATTCAATGACATTAACAACATATGTACCCTTAACTTATAATATGATCTTATTTTCAGTATAACTGATCAAACTGGTTAGAGAATCATTTTATCAACATTTATGCTTAAAAATTCCTTATTTGACTATCCAAAATGAATTCATAAATAAACCATTATAATTCAATTTAATGTGGGGTGTTTGTTTTAATATAAGTGTATTGATATAAAATTCGATGGAAATGGAATGGGAAACACTTCATCAATATATTCAATAATAACATATCATTTCTGACACACCCAACATGCCTATCTTATTCATGAAAAATATATTATCATTGTTTATAGACATATAAAAATTTCACATTTCATGACAATGGTCAATAATATAATAATGTATAAAAATCCATACACATTTTTATTGATAAAAATTTCAAATAACATGAATATATGTCTAATTCTTACTGGCGCGTCTATTCTTATAATATCATAGCCTATAGATTAATAAGTTCTTGCTTCATGACATTGTGTCTACTACACTAAAGAGTAATTTTATATCTCCCATTGTATACTATTTTTTCCAATAAAATATTTTTTTCAAATAGAATGGTATATAATATTATTATTATAGTAATTCAACATGCACATAATAATAGGTTATTGTTCTAACATTCCCAATCCAATAGATACGCTAATAATTTTTTATGTTATTCACAATGAATAGTGAATTGTATGTGATTAAATATAATATTAAATTTCTCTTCGTTGAATATATATAAAATAAAATTTATATAAAATTTTTCTTATAACACCAACTCAACCAGAATACTAAATAGACTAGAGAAAATCTCTATAGACATTATATTCTCTAAATTTGACATGATTGTCGTCTTTCTACTAATTCATTTCTTTAGATAATGGGTATACTGTTTTTTATGTTGGTAAACTCCACATATTTTTACATCACAACTTTCGATCAATATCTATATAATTGAAATTTTGGAATAAGGATCTTGGTCCATTTATGTGACCTTGAATGCATTACAATGAAACATATTTCATATTATCACTATATATTGTAATGTGGTCATTACTTTTATTAACCATGATATGTTCTTGCATAATTTTATGTATCCAAACACTTCATTAGCTATCTAAGATGATCCAATTTGGACAGACTATACTATATAATCAATGAACATGATTTATGTTGATCTCTTCTAGATCATAGCACCTCAATTCAAAGTAAATTTATATACATCTTATGATTTTATATCATCTCAATCTGTTTGGAGACTCAGATATTAATATCCCAATATGAATAGATTCTTATATCATCCACATTGTAGGAACTTATTTGGAATATATTTATCCAACAAAATAAATAATTTCACATTTATTTTCATTATCGAAAACACCAATGCTTTTTTACTAATGAAATATATTTATATGGATTTTAGGATAATATGTATTTGAATAATTATTTTATTAATTAGTCTTGTTATATTTAATTTGGATGGTGCTTAATTATTTTTTATTCTAGTAATTTTTATGAAAAATGGAATCACTATTTGTAACCCCATGTTTGATAAACATAAGGTCAGTAACATGAATTTAGGAAAAAAACATTACTTTTTAGAACTATAAATTTGGTAAAAATTTTGGTGTTGTGAACCCAAATCTTGTTATAAAAAAAATATTAAAATTTAACATTGGTTTTATCAAACCAAAATTTGGAATAAACTTATTCTTTACATGATTATCATTTTTTTATCAACCTATCATTTAGATTCCACATTTTGTTTTATACTCTATACATTGAATCAAAATATTTGACTCTATATTTTATGATATTTAATGTTTGTTTTATTTATATGATTTTTTCAATGAAATATTCTTCAATCAATATATCATTAAAATATATTCAAATACTCATTCAAGGTCCCATATTCAATAAAATAAATAATTTTTATATTTAATAGATAATATAATTCCAGTGGTAATTTAAAATAAAATTTCAAACATGGTGTTGGTTGTAAATAATCATGTTATTGCAAATGATATTCAAGGAGCAATTTTTATTGATGAAAATCAGGATTTTATTTAATATTTTATGTAATATAATCATTTCATAAACCAATATTTTTTTCTAAAAACTGAAATAAATTGGAGAATTAAATGATTTGATCTGTTGTTGAATGATCATCATGCTACTACTGATGTATCATTACCAATATGTTTCTTATATTTTGTTAAATAATGTTTTAGTGCTACACTTTGATTAGTTAAATTTTAATTATCAGTGGAGTTTTTATCTACATATCTTATTATTTTTCATAATGATGTGGTTTTTTAGAATATAAAATATGTAATAAATACCATTTTTCTTTTGAAATAATGCATGATGAAGATATTATATTTACATTTGAAATATTCTTCATTTTCAGTTTCTACTATATACGTATATGTCTGAGAATGTTTATGTTTTAAATAAATTTCAATAATAATAATTTTATCAATATTTATTGATGTGGTGGATTCTTGTTCAAAATATTTTTGGAGGATCATATTACTATACCAAGTATTGGTTTTTGAGGTTCCTTATAAAATTACATGAATTGATGTAAGGTTACAACAACCTCCACATGGTTGTTGTTGTCTCAAAAAATAGTACAAGATCACTTAAAATCATCAATGTCACTAAGAGGGTTTTTGGGAAGTGTACTAGGATATATTTTCCACAGAAAACTATAAATATTTACAGTTTATCTTCTCTTATATTTTATCTATAAAATAAATTTAATGGAAATAAAATTTTAGATCATTAAAAATCACAAAGAGGGGTTCAGATTTATTTTTCCATTATTACATAAGGAGAGTGTTCATCCCCTCTGATGCCTATATATTATTTGGAAATAAAAATTGGTATTAGAAAATTGATCATAATTTAATTATATTATGCTCTAGTAGTATTGAGTCAAATGTCTATACAAATTAATATTTCATTGGATAAACTCACTAATGATACATCAATAATCAACAAACCATATTAGAATGAAAAACATTATAGGTATTTTACAGAAACAATGAAAATATATGTGTAAATATTAATTTAAATGATTATATGAATACTTTTAAGCATTATATAATTATTACAATAATAATGACGTTTTTTGTTGAATAAAATGAAGAACCTTAATTAAAAAATATAGATATAAAAGCTATCATTTTCTTGGTTGGACATAGTCAAGAGAACTATCGATTATCTCAATGTATTTCTTAATTTATTGTTTAGAAGAAAATTCCTATGGGATATCAGATAATATTAGGAAATTGAGGTATAATAATATTAAACTAATGTTAAATACCTTTATAATTAATGGTGGTGAATGAATAACTCATAATAATGGACGATTGATTGAAATGGACAATTCTTTTTATGCCTTGGGAGATCTAATATCAAGAATATATAAAGCATTAGATGAGGTTAGTGTTTTACAGTCATAGATGAATTGAATATTCTTTTTAATAAGAACATATCGTCTTTTAATATATATATTAATTGACTAATTGGGTGTGACATCAATGATTATTATTTCTAAAATTAATGCTAGAGTTGATAATTTATACATGATAAAAAATAATAACATTGATCTTAATGTTACAACACTAATAAATGAAACTATTTCTAAGAATAATGTTTTATCTCTTAGATCACAACCCAATCTAGGGCTCATGATGAAACTACCCCATTCCTGCCATCATAGGAAAAGGGTTGGAGACATGTGTTGAAGGCACAACAATCATGGTGGGGCTTTTTCCTAAAAATCTATACAAATGAACACATCAACCATAAGGAAAAAACACAACGGAAAAGTATAAAAAGTGAACAATTATATAAGATGAAGTGAAAATGCATGAGCCATTGAATGGTACAAGTGTAGAGTAGCGAATACTAAAATTGAAAGTGTTAAAGCACACACACCATAGAAGAATCTAGTCCCAACTAGATGATAATTGGAAAAGAGTATCCACTGAGAGATCCTAGATCTTGTGTCCCAACAATGAACACCATATGCAGTCCACATTACACATATCCCTATGATCCTATATAACCACGATCAATATTTTGTTATCTGTTAAAGACACACCAGATTTTTGGAAAATCCCATACAGGGGTGATTATATACCTACCTAGTAGAATTCCCCAATGAAGATAAGGGGGAGTAATAAATACAACCAAAGAGAAGAAATTAATGGAACAAGGTGCAGTAAAATTGAATGGAATTTTTACATCTCAACAAATATTCTGTGTGAACATAGGATCATTCAAAAAAGGATCTCAAAACAGTGTGTAGGTGAACCCCTCATTGATTTTTCACTATATAAATATAGAGAGTTCACCCATCCTACCATGATAATCTTGACATATAAAGTATGTGGCACACCCCTCGCGTCATCGCCATTATCTGAATGATATAATCCAAGACCCAATAGGGGGTACTTTATCTGTGTGTGTCTATATATATATATATTTTAAATCAAAAATCAAAAACAAGATGCTATGGGGATCTCAATCTCCCAGATCAACCCAATACGATGAGTAGAAAACAGTTACAAGTTAGAGTCATCTAGGATGCGCAACACCTCATGTGTCTACCCTAGAGACACAATCCAAATGGTTTGAAATCACTACACCTTGATACTGTACTTTTTTGGTGTCCCTGACTCACCCACATAGTTTTAGATAATGTCACACGAATGATTCTTAGTGGAAAAATTCCCCGCTATCTCTTGAATAATTATGTAAGCAATATCATGCCTCGCCAATCTGCCACATTGGTGAGGGATTAATTTGGAAGATCATTGGGGACTACGCTACCCTTACCTACTAGAGGGTTAACCTAAATGGTTGTATGAGACTATAATACCCAGCCTAGCTGGAGGGTCACCCTTGAAGGTCTTCGAGGACTACCCTACCATTTTTTTCTATAGAGTGAGCCTGGAATCATCATTAGGTACTACAATTCCTAGCGATGATAAAGGGTCATCCTAGAATGTTATTGGGGACTATAATGTACATCCCTATAAGAGATTTATCTAGAATATCTTCAGGGACTAAACTACCTTACCAAGATGGAGGGTTTTTCATGAATCATCTTTGTGGACTAATATACACATCCCTACTAGAGGTTCATCACATAAGGTCATTGGAGACTACACATCCAATACCAGATAGAGGTTTAGCCCCAATTTTTTCTCTGGTATTCCTATATTATCCTTGAAACCCTCAACTGTCATCTCCATAAGTTACAAAGCCAAAACATCCAAATCATATCTATAAACTTGTTTCCGAGGGCACCGTTATGTTTTAAATATAAGAAAAATCAGAATAAAAATCTCACATGAAGAAATCTGAGTTCAAATGAAGGAGATATATAGGATTGAGGATTTTTCATTGGATTTTAATGAGTAGACCACGTGTGAGGGGACCTACAAACAATGTGGCCCCTATTCACAGCATTGTTGTTTCCCTGCTTAGACATGGGACCATACCTTGTAGTATTGAACACCCTATAGTTGGATTACATAGTGTGCTCCATTTATTTAGGTATTAAGGGCATATCTACTAGTTTTGTCCATGTACTTGGACTATGTGTACTAAGTCTCTGTATCTATGTACACAAGTGCATGACATGTTGATCGACATGGGATGTTTTTATTGTTTCCAACCTATGTATATGTCCTCAACACATTGAGTGTTATTAGAAAAATTTCCTTCACATGTTTCACCCCACATAGAAAGATAGTACATGGTTTGTCAGGTATTGTACATGAAAAACCATACATAAATTTTCACAAACCCTAGCGACACAACTAAGGAAGAGTGCACACTGTGTGTACTTCACTATACATGACCTGTATCCTAGTTTTCACTAGAAACTCGTGATTTCTCCCAAATCATCTAATCATATAAAATACTGTCCATTTGTGCTCAGATTCACATGAATCTACCTCTGAAAACATCGTATCTTTCTCAATAGGGAGGGATTTCTTCTCCATTCATTAGAAATCAGGATCGCTAAAAAACAAGGATATATCCATATTGTTAAAATTATTACATGGATTGAATGTCACAAAACCAACATATTCATCTTACTTACATCATGTTGTTTCTCTATTGGTGCCTCGCCAATAAATTTACTATCATTCTACTATTCCATCTTTCACCAAGGCGCTCGATCGAGCACAGGTCTCCCTGCAATCGTCGAAAAAGGATTATATGGAATTTCTTTGAGAAAAACATGAATAATTAAGGGGTAAAAATTCCCCAAAACAAGGTTTTTATATGGTTAGACAAGCGTTGTTGGCTATCATATCATAATTGTGAATTTATGGTTTGAAAAATAGAAATGAATTGAATACCTTTACTCAAGCTCATGCATGGTTTGAATTCAATGTCATAGGATTAGGAATTTTGTTTCAACATGTTCAAACATTTTATATAAGATGTAAAAAATGCTTAATATAAGTCCTACATGAATTTAATCGATAAAAATTGGGGGATAAATTATTCATTGATGAAGGAGGATACTCTATTGCGTCTTGGTCTATCTTGAATAAATGGTTTGTTGTCATTCAATCATCATTTTTTATTTTTTCAATGAAGAGAGGTGATGAAAGGTATTAGTTTATAGAATAAACCACAATTATGTGGATAAATATTCTTTAGACACATAATTACTTCAAATTATTAGGATAATTGTATTTTATGTAATTAAATAAATTTATTAATTTAATTAATTGAATGCACTGCCAATGAGTGGTGGGTCATAACATATCGTGAGGACATATTTTATGTCTAGGCTAGGATAATCACCATGTTATGAACCAAACTATGGTCTCAGAATTGCAATCTAATCGTCCATTTATGATTTATCATTTTTTAATTAACCATGATTTTGTATTATAAAATATATTTAATATTTTAATTGAAATGATTGAAAGAACACTCTGCCTCAGAATCGAACATCGTCTCAGTGACTAGATCTAGAATAATATATAGAAATATTTCAATGTATTATTATAAAAAACTAGGTGTCTATATCATACCCTCAATGAATGTTTTCATTCCAGAAAAGAAAAACAATACCAAAATATCTAGAAACGGATCCCCCTTTTGGATGTCATGTTCATAGAAACCCTCCCAAACATTTTTTTGTTACCACAAAACTTATACAGTAAGGATGACATGTCTTTGTAGGTTCCACTCCAATTGGTCCTCGATCACCATCAGGTTCTTCATAAAGGATTTTCAATACTCAATGTAAAACTCTTCCCATTTGAGGACATGATTAGGGTCATGCACATAGCTCCAAAGTTGTGACACGTAGAAAACACCATGTACCTGCTCTATCTGTAGAGGTAATTCAAGGTCACAAGCATCCCCACAAACACTCCATTAATTATCACTCATCCCTATGAACATTGGGGATAACATACTTCTTCACCCAAACCTTTGCATTCCATGTAATGGGGATACTCTCAAGAAGACATGGTCTCCCTGATCGAACTCTTATGGCCTATGAAGGAAATCCATGGAGGACTTCTATCTACTCTAGGCTATCTTCATCTATTCACATATGGCCTACAACTTCTCTATTATCAATTATATCTACTCTGATATCATAACAGATGACTCCCAAATCTTCATCCAACATAAGGGTGACATATAAGGCCTCCCATATAGGGACACAGAAGGTATCACTCTGATAGTGGAGTGGTAGATATTTTTGAACACAAAATCCACCAAAGGTTGATGATCCTCCCAATTCCATCTAAAATCCAATAATCACTCTCGTAACATATCCTCGATAATCGGGATATTTCACGCTTTATTCCCATCGATTTGGGGGTTAATGGATACACTCATCTATAGCTGGGTCCCAAACGCCACCTGTAGGACTCTAAAAAATCATTACAGAATCTGATCATCATGGTCAAGGATAACAGTCAATAGCACCCCAAGAAGGAAAACAATCTCTCATATGTATAACTTTCCAAAATTCTTCTCCAAACTCTTCTTCCTAATTTTATGGAAAACAACTGTATTCGTGACTCGATCCACTATAGAAAAAATAGTGGCATTTGAATTTCTCTCAATAAAATCCCTTTGATGTAGTCTATGGATATGCCTTCTCATTTCCATAGAAGGATATCAAGTGGATGAAATAGATCAATGAGAACCTAGTGCTCAGCCATCACCTACTGACAGGTAAGGAATCATGAGGAAAACTAATTTCCACTCCATTTAATGTTGGATGCCAAAAATATCAACTACAAATACTTTTAAATCATACCCACACAAGGATGTAAATCTAAAAAATTGTGTGGAACTCTTTAATCACTTCCTTCCACATTTCCACAAGAACCATTGTTCACCCCTGGAACCATATCTCATGACTCCCTCCTTCAGAATATCAATCTGGCATGCCTATTGTGGATATTTGATCATGCAAAACCTCACATTAGATTTATCCTAGAAATAACCCTTTCTTCCTCTCAAGGAGTATAGGAGTCAACACTATTGACTATAGGAAATCAATAAACACCTCATTTATCAGGTTCAGCTGTAGAGATGTTAATTGCTTCGAAGGTTCTTGAGGTAGGTGATCATGTGACTTCCTGCTAAGGGAATCAATACAACGTTTCCCTTCCCTAGAGTATACACTATCTGAAGTTGTAGTCCTTCCAGAACTACAAAAAACGTCACTACCTTGGGTTTAGGTCTCTCTGAATGAAGATGTACTTGAGACACTGGTGGTCTAGGTAAACAAAAATGCAATCTCTTATAAGGTATTTATACCACATCCTAAAATAGAATACTACCACTAATAACACCAGATCATGAGCCTTATAGTTCTTCTCATGTGGTCTCAAATGCCTTCACCAATATGTGATGAAAACCTATCATTGCATTGGCATGAAATCGAGCCATGCTCTCGAGGCCTTATAGTATATAATGAAATCAACACATTTCTCTAAAATCCTAAAAACATTATCACTCGCCGACTAACACCTCAACTCCTTGATAAAATTTTGGAATTTCTCAGACTAGGTAAAAACCTATCCCTTTTATGTTAGATTATTAAAATGTGATGTTATCCTATATAATCTTGGAAAACATTTTTAGTAGTACAACACCAAGCCATGAAATCTTTTCTCCCCATACAAGTTCTGTGGTGGCTACCAAGAATTCACTACTTCAACCATCACTGGATCCATTGATAAACCCTTGTCATAAATAAGGTTCCCTAGAAATTGATCCTACTATATACAGAACTTTCATTTATGGGGATTTCCATAACATTGGTTCTCTCCAAGAAGATGAAGTCCCCTCTTCATGTTCACTTTATGATCCACCTCTATCTTAGAGTAGATTAGTATGTCGTTGAGGAAGACATTATAAAAATGGTCTAAGTATGGATTGAAGATCTTGTTCATAAAATGCATAAAATTGGCGGGGCAATTTGTCCATTCAAATGGAATCACAAGGAAACCGTAGTGTCCATAGAGACGTCGAATGGTCAAATTCAGAATATCATCCTCAAAATCCCGCAACTGGTGGTACTCAGACATAAGATCGATGTTGGAGAACAATGTCGTACATTTAAATAGATCCAATATATCTTAAATCCTAAATAATTTGTACTTGTTCATTATCGTGGCATGGTTCATGGGAAGATAATCCCCACAATGTTATTTGATCCTATTTTCCATAATCACAAATAGGATTGTATCCATCTAGGGGGATAACCAATGTCTTCTTAAACATTTATCGTGACATTCCTCAAGCTGCAACCTCAGCTCCTGAAGCTCAATGGGTTCTATCTGATATGCTGCAAAAGATATTTTTGAAGCACATGAATGCAAGTCAATGAAATACTATAACTACCACCTTAGAGGTAGTCCATGAAAATCATTGGGGAATGATATCCATATAATCCTCCACAACTGAGCGCATCCAAATGATGGAATAGTCCACATCACCAAGGATTATTCTCACTAGTTTATGGGTAATGTGTTGTATCCACTCTCTCATAGAACCATGCATTATTTTATGTGGGATATCTCATAAAAAAGGATAACCTTATACCATCAACACATAGAAATATGACTAATTTGTGATAAAAGTAATGCCTGGATTAAAAAAAGGACATCAAATCCATACCCATGACGGAATCATGCGTTTGTATTGTGATGTAACATAATACCCACATGATCCTCTCACCTCCGAGCAATATCTCGCACTGCCGAAAGATGAAAAATGTGGATGATTCATTCCCTTTAGGTACCTTAAGGAATATTAGTTGTCTTATATTCTCCACGGGGAGATCCATATCCCATAAAAGAGTTTAGAGATAAAAAATGCATAGTACATGTGTCCACTAGTACTGTGTAAAGAGTAGATTAAACAATTATGATCCCTTAAATCATGTCATGTACCACTTGCTCGTAGAAATCCATGTTCTGCAGCTATTTGGGGAAATAGTCACCAGATCCCTAAGCCTAACATGGGTTGCCTTGTGGTGGTGGTTGGAGAAACGCATACTCCCATACCCCACCTGCAGAACCTCCTGCTCCCCTGCTAACTCCACCTCCAAATGGATTACCCTATCTCCACATGAGAGATCCACGATCATGGGGCTTCCTTTATCATGGAGGTGCATATACTAACTTCTTGGGATGTATAGTACACCTAGAATAGATTACATATTTCATCAGACCTCACCCATCGCAATTGTTGCAGCATACCTCTCTAGTACTCCCCAATGCTCTCCATTTCCCCTAAAATGGGCGAACAAAACCCTATGTTTTATCATTAATGGGATTCTTGTTCAGACACCTCTTACACCTTCATTGTGCTAAATATTCCTTAACCATATCGCACCTACTACCTACTACAATAATCTGGAATCCCTCTACCAAGAAGCTATTTGTCACAAGTTCATGTTACAACAACTCAACATATGTGGGAATGCACAAGGGCACTATATTCACCCAGATCTCTCTAAAATATCCCTTATTAAACTTCCTTAATTAGATGTATCCATATTTTATCATGTCAAGAGATTAACATGTATTATCAGTGAATATCGTTGTGTACTCTTCCATAGTGCGGTTGAATTCCCCCCATAGTGTGGTCTAATGTGGTGTTGTATTCCTCACGAACCAACTGTCTAAATTCCACTCATGGGAGTGTTGACTCATCGCTCATTTGGGTAATAATGATTGGCCAAATCCTATATAATCCATGGAATAGACTAGCCCCTAAAGCCACCATATTATTTGATGGGGTATGAAAAAATAAAAACCCATATAACACCAACTCAATCCAATCCTATGATGCTTAAGGATCTGGCTTGCCATGGTACCTCAATGGTCACAGATGCTGGAACTCACAGATTTCTCTCACCCGGTGCATCTTCATAGCATGCCATGATTGGACTATATGCTACTCAATGGGAAAACATGCTACTGTTATTCCACCTAGAAGAAGGGGATCACACGATGGACCCAAAAATGATGCATCATCTCTCAAAGGGTCATTATCACGAACCAGAGCTAGTTTCCTGGTTGGATATCATCCTAGAGGCATCCTGAAAATAATCAGGAAGTATCTTAGTTAGATGAGAATATATATATATATATATAAACAACAGAATGAGGATTTTAATCAAGAATCATTGTCAAATACATAATCCTATATGATTAATATACTACTCTTTCGTACAACAAATTTCCTTGGGAAGTGACTAAACAAGTTGTTAATCTGGATCATTTTTCATAGATACTGTATGATCGAAATAGTGATGTAGATGCTCAATATACAAGAGGGGGGTGAATTTTATACTTGAAAAATTCTTTTGGAACCTTTAAAGTTAGTTACAAATAACTATGTTTTCCTCGAGTAAAGGAAAGGGCTAAGTTTAACAAAGTTAAACATAATCAAATTCCCAACACCTTTAACACCAAATGAAAACTTTGAAAGTGATTCCGAATGTAGGTTCCAGAAATATGATTCTGGAAATTGAAACTTAACAAAAGATTACAATATGAGATTCTACCTTAAAGCGTATAGAATCTAAAAGGAACCAAGTACAAGTAAGGAAGTATAAGAATGTTATACTTTCCTTATAATACAAAATGCAGTAGAATATAAACAAGTAGTAGAACTACAAGTAACAAGATAATAGTCTTTTAACCCAAAGAGAAAGGTATCCAACAACCTTGGATAAAGGTCCCTTGATTTATACTTTCAAGAAAGTCTGTCTTACCCACACCAGGGTAAGCCCTCGATACGAAGATCTGAGTGTCTCTGTATTGCTATCCCCGCAAGCCCTCATCTTCAAGGTAGTTGGCAACCTCTGTCTTCCTCAACAAGGAAGCCCTCGAACTTCAAGGTAGTCGGATCCTCTGTCTTCCAATCCCTGGAAGTCCTCGAATGTAATCACCAACATTCGGAGCCGCACGAAGCTTTGAGAGTTAATAAGAGCCTCTCTCTCTAGAAATCACATCAAGCATGTAATCACATGAGTTGAAGATCAGTCAGCCTTTTTCCACTTCAGCCCTGAGCTGTTTCAAATGAGCTCCTATTTATATGCAAATTTCCAACGGTCGGATCCTTCTTCCAACGGTCATATTTTCCATGAAATTCGGAAGGACCTGTACACATGTAACTCAACCAACGGTTAATAAGAAACAGAATAGATGACATCGTTTTATAACAAACTTTGTATAACTGAATGTATGACATCGTTTTGGAATGAAGAAAATGTAAGTAAAGACTAATTAATAGTTAGGAGTGTTAAGCAAGTCAATGGTTCAGAGTCTAACCAAAATGAAGTTCATAGTCTATGTTAAGAAATGTTCGGATTCTATTTTATAGAAAATCAGAGCCTGGTTTCATCAGAAATCAGATTCTAAATCTGTAGAGTTCGGAGTCGAACTGCTTAAAAGTTCGAAATCAAACTTCTAAAGTGTTCGGAGTCGAACATCTTAAGAGTTCAGAGTAAAACTTCTTTAAGAGTTTATATTTGAACTTCTAAAGAGTTCGGAGTCAAACTTATAAAGAGTTCTTAGTCGAAATTATAAAGAGTTCGGAGTTGAACTTCTAAAGAGTTCACATTCGAACTTCTAAAGAGTTCGGAGTCGAAATTCTTAAGAGTTCGAATTAGAACTGCTTCAGAGTTTGGAATCCAGAATTCGGATTAAAACTATATTACAGATCACATCCAAGATTCGGATTCTAAAAACAGAATACTTCAACTTTTCATTATAAGGCTCCGACCATTTGGTTGTGATTCCAGTTTTTGATTTGAAGGGAAAAAATGGCTAAGTATATGAAAATATAGGTTAAGGTAAATTTCCTTAAGGAATTATATTTTCCTTATTTGGATAATAATAATATTTACTTATGTATAAGGTGTTTGTGATTTTCAAAACAAGAAGGAATGGAAAAGTCATAAGGAAAACCTTATTGACTCAACAATCTCCCCCTTTTTGGAAAGCACAAACATCCTTTTGAAAAAGTATATAAGGATTTTGAAAATTTTCATTAGACTAATAAAAACTTATCTCCCTTCGTTTATGGATAGAAGTGAATACAACTAACTCCCCCTTAGGCATTGAAACTATAAGGATTGTATTCTGAGTTTCTGGAGTAGAGTTTTCATTATTGTAAAAATGAAACAAAACATAGTGGGAAACTTCCCCTTTTCTTAAGGATATTTTTCTCAGAAATTTTTCTTTTCTCCTCCTCAGGAATAGCTCTTTTTTCCTTATCCCCCTTTGTGATTTTCAAAAATAATTGAAGGGAATGGAAAACAAATTATGCTACCTGAAACATTAGTATACAACAAGAGACAAACCGAACAGATAATCATTTCATTAGGGTTGTGGGAAATAAAAAAATTTCAAGGGAAGACAACTACAACAAAAGATCGGAGTGGGTTCATTTGTCTTCCTTTTCCTTTGGAATAAGCTGCTTCAACAAAGCTTTGAGTTTCTTCAGGTCTCTTTGGTCTTCCTCTCGTTGCCTCTCCAAGGCTTTTATCTTTTCTTCTTGAGCTTTTAACAGCTGTGCTTGAGCCTCCAAGGCATCTTTTTCCAAATTCAATAACTCATCCTGCTTCTGCATCCACTTCTGAAACTCAATCCGGAAATCTCTTTCAAACTTCCAATTCTGAGATACTGAGTTAAGCTTTCCATTCAGATCCTTTACCTGTTGATTCCGGACATTTTGTTCCTGGGTCAACATCTCAGAAATATCAGTAACCTTTTTGTCCTCCATTCCAAATGCACTTTGAACATCAGCCTGAAAATTTTCAAAGTGTACTAAATATTTTTCCACTCTCTTAGACCACTTGGTTACATTACTACAAGATTTCCTATGCACGTCATAATCGATCAAAAAACATTTCTGTTCAGCTTCCAACTTCACAAACTTATCTATCACCATGGATAAGGAATCCAATTTTTGATTCATAGATTGTTGCAGCAACTGGCATCTAGAATCTATATTTGGAATAATCGGTATTGTGTCCACCAGCTATCTGAGATATTGAACCACAGAATCATGCTCGTGGGATGATGATTCCGAATCAGAGACTTATTTTTGAGATTCCTCTTCTTCAACTGGCATCATCTTCCGTCTATAGGTACAACCAACATCTTTTTTCTAATGATATCTCTAATTGGTGTCCCCATTAAAGTTTTCTTTCCTTTATCAGATTTTGGAATGGATTGCACATTTGTAGAAACTTCCTCAGATTCAGAAACATGAACAATCTGATCTTCATCTGGTTTCTATCTTTCTTGTCCTTCTTCATGATAGTGCATTTGATAGGATTCTTCTTCATCAAATAGCTCATTCTCTTCTTCTTCAACATGGAGTTGCTTGCCGACTTCCTTATCTCCCTTCCCTGGAGAAACTATTTTTCCGGATTCGGCCTAATAATCCTGAAATTGTTTGATCAAGGTATCTACATCTTCACTCTCTTCTTCTTCTTCTCCTTCTTCCTCAACATGTTATACTTCTTCCTAAAAAGCTTCAGCACCTTCTTTCTCAGTTTCTACTGCAGGTTCTTTACCCTTGTTCTTTTCCGGAGTGACATAATTTTTCGCTACTGTTTCTGGTAAAGATGGTTCGACTCCGAAAGTTTCCGGAACTAGAAGCCTTTCAGAAGCCAACTCTGTACCTTTTAGCAAAGATTGAACTAATTAGGATTCAATGATCTTCTTCCTCAACTTCTCTTCCTTTGTTTGTCTTTCCATATCCTCAGCAGCCTTTTCTTTTAAAGCCGTAGCCTCAGCAGGGTCGAGTCCGAATTGAGGATCCCCTTCCTTCCTCATTTCCTTATCTTTCCTCCATTTTTCTGCTACTTCATCTGTATAGATTTTTTGATTCTTCAGTTTTGGTGGTGCAGATTCAGTTTCCTTCGGCTGAGAAAATTCTTCATCAGTAACTACTTCCTTAGACTTTCTCTTCTTCTTTTTCTTTTTTAAAGGTTCCGGAGATTGTGTTTCTTTTTCTACTGCTTCAAATTATTCCACAGATAAGGGGTAAAATTCTCCGGATTAACTAGAAAATTCCATCATTATTCTCTTAAGCGTATCATCACTGACAAGCATGAGCTTGCAATTCCGGATCTTTAATTTGTAGGAAACTTTGAAAGATTCTAAGCATCGAACAATAAACTTTGATAATAAGGCTGGATACATTATAATCTGAGCTCTCAGATTTCCTTCATTGATATTCTTGATCGTAACCAAGACATGCCTTATCAGATTTATCTTTCTTAGATTTACCAAAAAATATAAGACATAGATATCACTCTTCTTCAGATTGTCTTTATCTACTCTTCTCGGAACCAGAAAGCCTTGCACCCATAGTTGCAGTATTCTATTATTCGGAGCGAGCTGAGCAATCTTAGTAGTTGAATCATCCTTGAGCCCAAGACACTATAGTGCTTTTTCTTTAACGAAACTTCCTTGCACATCCGGAAGTTTGTGAGAGCAAAATTCAGCTTCTCCCTCATATGCTATACCAACCAGGCTTGCTGCCTTAGTGTAAGAAAGTTTATAAGTCATTCCATAAGACTTAAAAGCAAATTTTTCTCTGCCATCATTCACTAGGAAGGAAATAGACTCATAAAATTCTATCAACAAATCAGTGTAAACCGGATTCTATTTATCTGACTTGGCTATGCAGACGTCTTCCCATCCATTTAGTCTAATATTTTTTGAAATAATAGAGTCAAGCTTATAAAAATCTGGATGGACTAACCTTTCTCTGTAAACTAACCACTTTGAAATTGGTTTCGTAGTTGAAATTTCTTGTGAAGTTGCTTCAATAGACATTCGGAGTGAAGTAAACTGTAGGATTCGGATCAGTTTCACAGGGTTCGGAACCGGCCTTAAGAGGAGCAGCAGGGCTTCGAGACGCAAAAGCATGAAAAACCAATGTAGGACGAGTCTCGGGACACCCTTTTTATAGGCATAGAGAATGACCTTTGGTCTTATAATGGCCATACAATGGTTGAAAATACATTGATCTGATCTGACGGTTGAGAATAACCCTGAAAAAAAATTGACTCCTATCTTTTGAGGTTTTTAAAAAAAAGAAATCGGAATTGAGGCAAAACAAGAATCCGAACTATACAATGAAGATACCAGTAAGCAAAATTTGATTATAAAACTATAGATAGGGAAATCATAACTTACGGATTGATAAGAAATATTATTTGAAATTTGTAATATTCTTCCTTAAAGAAAACTTTATTATGAAAAGTTTAGTACAAAAAAAAGTTACGAAAATCACAGTCTGAAAATCTTCGTTCTGAAAATTGTCAGTACGAGAATTCCATTCCGGAAGTTTTTAATATGAATAAAAATCCAATCCGGAAAATTTCAGTTCTGGAAATTTCCATTCCAGAAATCGTAGTTCTGAAATGTTTCAAAACAATCTTTGAAGTTTTTTTTGTTATTCTAATAAACAAATGTACTCCCCCTATGAAAAGGAGTTTGTTACTGTAAGGAGACTTTTTCAACAGAATTTTAATTAAGAAGGATTACCTTACGGTTATCATCCCTAACTTCGGTTTAATGTATTAAAATCTATCAGAAGGCAAAGATTTTGTGAAAATATCCGCAAGTTGATAATGTGTTCCGATAAATTGAAGAATGATATCTCCTTTGAGTGTGTGATCCCTAAGAAAGTGATGCCTAATATCTATGGGTTTTTCACGGGAGTGATGTGCAGGGTTCTTATTAAGGGAAATGGCACTTGTGTTATCACAAAAAATTTGAGTTTTAGTAAAACTCAAGCCATAATATGTGAGTGTGTGTTCCATCCATAACACTTGAGCACAACAACTTACATCTGCTACATATTCAGCTTCAGTAGTGGAGAGTGCTACAGAATGTTGCTTCTTGCTGGACCAAGAAACTAACGAATCTCCTAAGAAATGAAAAGTTCCGGATGTACTTTTTCTATCCATTCTACACCCACCAAAATCAGTATCAGAAAATATTTTTTGAACGAAATCATTTCTAGAAGTATAAAATAATCCTAGATCCATGGTTCCCTTAAGGTAGCGAAAAATTATTTTTACTGCCTTTAAGTGATATTCCTTAGGATTGGATTTATATCTTGCAAATAAGAATACTGAGAACATTATGTCTGGTTGACTAGCTGTTATGTAAAGTAAACTTCCTTTCATACCTCTGAAAGATGTTTGATCTACTAGTTTCCCAGTTTCATCAAGATCTAAATTGTTTGAGGCACCAATGGGAGTACTTATACTCTTAGTATTTTCATTACCATACTTTTTAAGAAGATCTTTAATATACTTATGTTGAGATATGTAGGTTCCTTCTGGTTTTTGAGAAATTTGAAAACCAAGGAAAAAAGTTAACTCACCCATCATACTCATTTCAAACTCAGATTTCATTAGACATGCAAAAGAGTCGGTCAAAGATTGCTGAGTTGAACCAAATATGATGTCATCAACATAAATTTGAACAATCAAAACATTTTTCTTATCTATCTTTATAAAAAGATTTGGATCTTCATTTCCCTTAACATAGTTATTTTGAAGCAGAAATCTAGTGAGTCTATCATACCATGCACGTGGGGCTTGTTTAAGGCCATACAAAGCTTTGGTAAGTCTAAAAACATTATCAGGATGTTTTGTATATTCAATTCCAGGAGGTTGTTCAACAAATACTTCCTCTTGAACATAACCATTAAGAAAATAACATTTCACATCCATTTGGAAGACTTTGAAATTAAATAATGCTGCAATGGCACGTAGAATACAGATAGATTCAAGTCTAGCTACTGGATCATAGGTTTCTTCATAGTCTATTCCTTCTTTCTAATTATAGCCTTTAGCAAAAAGTCTAGATTTATTTATTTCTATGACACCATTTTCATCACATTTATTTCTGAAGACCAATTTTACTCCAATAAAAGAAGTTTCCTTAGGTATTTCAACCAAGGTCCAGACTTTATTCCTTTCGAATTCATTTAGTTCATCTTGCATTGCTTTAATCCAATCATCATCACCTAAAGCTTCATCAGTGCTATTAGGATCTAATTGGGAAAGAAATTCTAGATGTTCTACTTCATTTCTTACGGATCTTCTAGTCCTTATAGGTTGATTTACATCACCAATGATTCTATCATTGGGATGATTCTTAAGAAACACCTGATTTGGGTTTTGTAAAACCTGTTCATCAACATAGGGTAGAATGTTTTCTTGGGTAAATGTTTCAGAAGTATCTTCTGGAACGTTATCCTCATCAGAAGGTTCTTCTATCAAAGGTTGATAATCAGTTTTTGAGAACACATCTGAGGAAGTAGGTCGAGGTAGTTTAAAAACAAAAGGATCTGACTCATCAAATTTTACATGTACTGTTTCTTCAACAGTGCAAGTATTTTTATTAAAAACTCTATAAGCCTTAGAGGTTGTGGAATATCCTAAGAAAATTCCTTCATCAGATTTTGGTGCGAATTTATGTAGGTTATCTTTAGTATTCAAAATAAATACCTTGCAACCAAAAACATTGAAGTAGGAAATTCTTGGTTTTCTACCATTCCATAACTCATAAAGAGTTTTATTAAGAAATGGTCTAATTAAAACTCGATTTATAGTATAGCAAGCAGTACTTACAGCTTCATCCCAGAAATGTCTAGCAATAGAATATTCACTCAACATGGTTCTATTTATCTCTTGAAGAATTCTATTTCTTCTTTCAACTACACCATTCTGTTGAGGAGTTCTAGGTGCTGAAAAATTGTGAGTAATACCTTTCTTACTACAAAAAGTTTCAAAATCAGAATTTTGAAATTCTCCTCCATGATCACTATGAATAGTTTTCAATGGAATATTTTTCTCATTTTTAACTTGAGCTCTAAAACTTTTGAAATATGAAAAAGCTTCAGACTTCTTTGCTAGAAAATAAACCCAATTAAACCTAGTGTAATCATCAACTAGAACAAACACATAGTATTTTCCTCCAATACTTTCAGTTAGTGTTGGACCAAAAAGATCCATGTGCACTAACTATAATGCATTGGTTTTTGAGACTTCACCGATTGATTTAAAACTAGATTTATGTTGCTTTCCATAATGACAAGGATCACAAAATTTAGAAGAATCAAATCTAAGCTCCGGTAGATCCTTAACTAGTTTCTTCTTAGAGAGTTTACATAGGTTCCTAAGGTTGCAGTGACCTTGTCTTCTATGCCATAACCAGGAGTGATCTTCCATTGCACTTAGGAAAGGTAAATCTTGGCTTCTGAGGTCTTCTATGTTCAGAGTGTAAACATTCTCTTGCCTATTGGATAAGAGAATAAATTCTTCCTTGGAATTGTGAACTAAGCACTTATCATTCCTAAAATTCACAAGGTAACCTTCATCACATAACTGAATTATGCAAATGAGGTTGTGCTTAAGACCTTTAACAAAAAGAACAATATTACCAATACCATCAATCTCTCCCTTAGCATTATCTTCGAATGTTACCTTTCCTCCTTTCGTTTTGATAATCTTTTCAAAAAAACTTTTGTTACCAGTCATGTGCAGAGAACATCCACTATCCATGTACCACGTATTATTGATTGTACTCTCTTTATTTTCCAAAAATCAAGAAGAAAATTAGACTTTCAGAATCCAAACTTGTTTGGATCCGAGATTTCCAGATAATAAAATTTTAGGAACCCACATCTTCTTAGAGAAGTAAGATTTGTGAAATCCTAAAGATTGGGTTTTGTTTAAGGCACAATTCTTTGCCCAGTGACCACCACATTGACACTTGGTACAAAATAGGGAACATTGAGGAACAAAATAATTGTTACTGAAAATTGGTTTTGCATTGGTATAACCAAATCTGGATTTATTTCTTAAAGGTCGTATTTGAGAATACATTTTATCGAAATTTTCCATACCATGGGTAATGTTTGATAAACATTTCTTTAAGGAAAAAAATTAGGACTTGAGTTTTACAACCAAGTTTTTATCCTCAAAATTATTAGTTTTAGAACTAGAGCTAAGCTCAAAAACATTTTTATTAGAAATTACTTTTTCTAACTCTTTAGAAAGTTTGTTCTTATCAGAAATTACATCCTCAATATTCTATGAAATACTTTCAAAATCAGCATTTTTTCTATCAAGATCTTTAGAAAGATCTGATATCTATTTTTTAAGAATAGAATTCCTAGAGTTTTCCTTATCAAGTTTCTTATTGAGTTTGGAATTCTCAATTTCAAGAAGTTCAGCAAACCTAGAGACATCTTCATAAATAGGTAAAGTATTTTCCTCATCAGAAGATGATTCTTCATCAGAAGAGATATAATACTTACTATTATTGGAACTTAAAGAAACCTTGGTCAATGATTCAGAATTTCGAACCTTAGCTATAAAACAATGATAATCAATAGGTAATCTGGCTATAAAACCAAGATTCTTCTTTCCTGAAGATCCATAATCAGAGGATTCATCTGAAGAATCACCACCACTTGCACTCCAAGTGTCATTGGCTTTAAAAACTTTCTTAGCTTTGGCTTTGTAATACTTCTTTCTTTTCCTGTCTGAATGCCTTTCTTTCCTTTCTTTATTTTTGAGCATAGGGAAATCTGGTCTAATATGTCCAGCTCTCTTGCATTCATAACAAGTAACTTCTCCATCTTTCTTATCTTTCCTTTCCTTTTTCTTATACTTTTATTGGAAATTTCTCTAGCCAGCTATCTTGTTCATCCTTCGAGCAAGATTTTCTAGTTCATTTTCTGAGACCTCACTTTCACTAGATTCTGATTGGAAAATAAATTTCATAGACTTGGATCTGGTTACTATCTCAGGTGTCTTAGCTTTCATCTAATTTAAAATTGTAGTAAAAGCAACAGTACCATTTCCATTCTTCTTCTTGATGTTGTCTGCATCTCTCATCATTTTGGTTTCATGTAGTAGAAGAGTTCCAAAAAGCTCATCAAGAGAGATCTGAGTGACCTTCTTGTTTTCATCTATAGTTGTTCTTTTGGATTCCCACTCATTGGGCATAATATAAATTATTTTATCCAAAAGAGCTTCATCATATAAAAATTTCTCTCCCATAGATTTTAGGCTGTTGACTATAGTCATGAATCTTTGTTTCACTTTACAGATTGGTTCACCAAAGGGAAAATTGAAGCCATGATATTCAGCTCTAAGCATAGCTCTTCTAGTTTCAATCACATTCGAAGTCCCAAAGTGTGTAACCTCTAACTTCTTCCATATACAGTTAGCTGCTTCACAAGAAGAAATTTGGCTATATATATTTCCAGTCATTGAACATAGTAGAGTATTGCGTACCTTATAATTAAGATTATAGTCTTGATTTTCCTGGTTAGTGAAAGTCCTAACTTCCTTGTCAGGAATTTTATAATCACCAGTAAGCATAACAGAATTATCCACTCCAGTGTTGATAACAAAAGTATTCATTCGATCTCTCCAGTACTCATAGTCATTACCATCAAATATAGGTGGTCTTGTAGGATTTAGATTATCAATCGAACCAACATTAATTCCTGCCATACTAGAACAACCTTTGGCACACAAATTTGTTAGTAGCAAATGTTTTGTAATAAAAAAATTCAGAATAAGAAAGTTCGGAATGGTAATGTTCGGAATGGCAATGTTCGGAATGACAATGTTCGGAATGAAAAAGTTCGGAATGACAGAGTGAGCAAGAAAAACATATTCGTTAGTATAAGTATTTCAAAAACCTCCTCTGATACCAATTGTAGGATCGAAATATTGATGTAGATGATCAATATACAAGAGGGGGGGGGTGAAGTTAATACTTTAAAAATTCCTTTGGAACCTTTAAAGTTAGTTACAAATAACTATGTTTTCCTCAAGTAAAGGAAAGGGCTAAGTTTAACAAAGTTATACTTAAGAAAATTCACAACACCTCTAACACCAAATGAAAACTTGGAAAGAGATTCTGAATGTATGTTCCAGAAATATGATTTCGGAAATTGAAACATAACAAAAGATTACAATATGAGATTATACCTTAAAGCATATTGAATCTCAAAGTAACAGAGTACAAGTAAGGAAGTATAAGAAAGTTATACTTTCCTTATAATACAAAATGCAGCGGAATATAAACAAGTAGTAGAACTACAAGTAACAAGATAATAATCTTTTAACCCAAAGAGAAGGGTATCCAACAACGTTGGATAAAGGTCCCTTGATTTATACATTCAAGCAAGTATGTCATACACACACCAGGGTAAGCCCTCGATACAAAGATCGGAGTGTCTCTATCTTACTATCCCCACAAGCCCTCAACTTCAAGGTAGTTGGAAACCTCTGTCTTCCTCAGCAAGGAAGCCCTCGAACTTCAAGGTAGTCGGCACCTATGTCTTCCTATCCCCGGAAGTCCTCGAATGTAATCACCAACATTCGGAGTCGCACGAAGCTTTGAGAGTTAATAAGAGCCTCTCTCTCTAGAAATCACTTCAAGCATGTAATCACATGAGTTGAAGATCAGTCAGCCTTTTTTCACTTCAGCCCTGAGCTGTTTCAAATGAGCTCCTATTTATATGCAAATTTCCAACGGTCGGCTCCTTCCAACGGTCATATTTTCCATGAAATTCGGAAGGACATGTACACATGTTACTCAACCAACAGTTAATAAGAAACAGAATAGACGACATCGTTTTATAACAAACTTTGTATAACTGGATGTACGACATCGTTTTGGAATGAAGCAAATGTAAGTAAAGACTAATTAATAGTTCGGAGTGTTAAGCAAGTCAAAGGTTCGGAGTCTAACCACAATGAAGTTCCGAGTCTATGTTAAGAAATGTTCGTATTCTATTTTATAGAAAATCAGAGTCTGTATTCATCAGAAATCAGATTCTAAATCTGTAGAGTTCGGAGTCGAACTGCTTAAAAGTACGGAATAAAACTTCTAAAGAGTTCGGAGTCGAACTTCTTAAGAGTTCGGAGTCAAACTTCTTTAAGATTTCGGAGTTAAACATCTAAAGAGTTCGGAGTCGAACTTCTAAATAGTTCGGAGTCGAACTTCTAAAGAGTTCGGATTCGAACTTCTAAAGAGTTCGGAGTCGAACTTCTAAAGAGTTCGGAGTCGAACTTCTTAAGAGTTCGAATTAGAAATGCATCAGAGTTTGGAATCCAAAATTCGGATTAAAACTATATTACAGATCCCATCCAAGATTTGGATCCTAAAAAACAGAATACTTCAACTTTTCATTATAAGGCTCCGACAATTTGGTTGTGATTCCGGTTTTTTATTTTAAGGGAAAAAATGGAAAGTATATGAAAATCTAGGTTAAGGTAAATTTACTTAAGGAAGTAAATTTTCCTTATTTTCGTAATAATAATATTTACTTAAGTATATGGTGTTTGTGATTTTCAAAACAAGAAGGAATGGAAAAGTCATAAGGATGACCTTATTGACTCAACAGATACATTGGCAGTCTATACCATAACTGGACTCCATGGCCTGAGAGCCAATCTTGAGAAACCTTGAAACTATTTCCATAAATCCAATCCAATTAATTTTTTAGGAAATGTCGAAAAAACAAACCCACGAACAAACCACCTCTAATACTACTATGTCATCATTCGAACCGAGTTGGGGCTCAATCCGTAACTACCCCAAGCCCGCCTCCATTGGATAGGGTTTGAAGACAAGCATCGAAGGTACAATAAACATGATGAGGCCTATTCCTATGAACATGTACACACTAAAGTATCCAAATAAATAAAAAAATATATATTTATAGAAAGAAGTGTGAAAATTGATATATTGTAACCTGAACATTCCTGAACCCAAATATGGTTCAAGAGTACGGTAGTGAATAATGAAATGTAAATGGTCAAAAAACACACCCAAACAATAATCTAGTACCTATATCTAGTCATCATGAAAATATTATTTTTTCAAGAGATCCTTGCTTCTATATATTAACAATGACCACCATACATGGTCCGCATAGCATGTATCCATACACACATTTGCAGTCATGATCGACTGATCCTCCATCTAAAAAATATATGACATGTGTTGGGAAAATTCCATGCAGGGGTGATTATATACATACCAAGTAGAATGCCCTTAAAATATAAGTGGAGAAGATAGTGATACAACTAAAGAAAATTAGTTAATAGAACAAGGTACAATAAATGTGAACATAAAGGGTACATATCAACCCATCAAATGTGCGAATTTCTTCTCATCCAAACACAAAGAGCATGATTTTGTGAGGTGGTGAACCCCCACCCCCATGAAGTCTTTGATACCTTAATACAGAGAGTTGACCATCTCATCACAAGAAGATAGACTTAAAATGCACATGGCATACATCCTGAATATTCTCCTCTCATTGAAGGAGAGTAACCAATTCTAAAGGATGGGATACATTAGAGGGATGTATATATGCATCGTCAAAGAATACCAAATTAGAGGGTAAGGGGATCTTAACCTCACAGTTCAACCTAAGAAGATTTGTATACAATATTTCAAAGGTAGATTCATATGTGATCCCTAAAATGTAACTCCACGACCCCGGTTACCTCTAATCGGTGCATTATTACATAACATTGGAATGATACAAGGAATCATGTCTAGAAAGACCGATTAGTTTAGTAGCCATGGAAGTACTAGATACATACGTTTGTTTTACATTACATGATGAAATAAAAAACATTGGGTCCCATTTGAACACTCTTCTATCCCTTAGCATATTCCCACAGGTTAATTGTGAAACACTTCTTTGCATCTTAGAAAAAATAAAACATAATAAAGCGGAGAGAACAGATTCTTAGTGAGGATAAAAATATAGAGAAAACAGTTATATATAAGAATCAACATTTAAGACAGTGTATAAAACTAGAAAATAAGTCTTTCAAACATAATCTTCAGCATAATAATTCAACGATAAATCAGATAATTTCATTTATTTATTAACATGGATATTATACTAGTCGAATAATCAAATGTAATATCAATAGAAAATTCCATAATTATGGAATGCATAATGTAAGGCATCATGACCACATAGTCAAGGCCTTATTCGAAGACTATAAATAAGATTTTTTAAAGGCGTTATGCGAAGACAATAGTTTTTCTCACAAGACGTACCGATGAATCAAGGCGATATAGTAGGATACACCCATCACATACATATTCTATTGCAGTCCTCATAAGAAAGGGTGAAACATAATCTAAACATTTGTATTCAAACTCGCAAACGGAATGTCAATACGTTAACAATAAACCATGAAGGTATAAAAATAGAACATGCATAGTCAAACATAACTCATTCAATACAATATGAATATTTGTATTATAAAAAATTAACCTAAATATAGAGTAAATAAGAATATAGAGATATATGAAAATAATTATCGAAACTATTTGGAAGAAATTTCCCCCTTTTTCTTGGAAACATTTAAAAGTATCACTATTTATCAAGATGCTATTTAAAATTGATTTTTTAATCAAAGTTTCCCATACCTCATTGATACTTTTAAAAGAAATTTTAATTTTAAAACATTAATGTTAATATAAATAAGTCATTAAAACCATTTTTAAAACAAGGACATTATTGAGAATGATTTAGAAGAATAATATTTTAAAACTTTTAAAACGATATTTTAGTTAGATTTCCTAACCAAATGAATGACTATTGAATAAAATTAATTGAGGTAATAAAAAATTAATATTAACCTGAGAATAAAGGGATTCATGATATATTAGTTCAAAGTATAGTATATACACCAAATTAATGTGAATTGGTGCTTAACAACAAAGAAGTCTCAATGGAATGTAAGTTGAGATGATATCCATTATAAAGACTGTATCCTTAGATTAAGGATAAATCAATGAAATTATTATGTGTGAAAAATATATATAGACTAAGTGATATTGGATAATCAGTGTAAAAAATCATCGGGAATTCCCAAATATTCTTGTAACAGCAACACCAATGACTTGGATGTTTAACTCAATGAATAAATATTGAGTTACGATTACTCTTATCATGTTCATATCGTGGAATTGAGAATTATTCAATGGAGTGATTACGAGTTTGAAAAGAGTAACCACAAAAAGTTGTGTGTAAATTACTACATAAATAAATAAATAGTGTTATCACACATAATCATGGAGTAAAATAATCAATGAAGATTGCATAAACCAAAATGACTGGAAATCAAAATTAGAAATTCCCTTACCGATTTGGTGACTTATAAAACATACACCCCATTAAATAAGGATCATACAATGAAGATGTAAATACCCATAAGTTAATTATATTACATAAGGAATATAATCATGTAATTTATATACACCACACTAAAGGAAATAGTGACAATATATCATGAATATCATGGAAATAAGAAGTGAGATGAAAACCCCTTACCATGTTGTAAATAATATAGTTGTTTAACCAAAAGTTAATAACCACCAATGAATTAAATAATACCATCAATATAATGATAATCATGATAATATATATCAAATGATAGTATACAATACACAACATTCAATAAATATGTGGTGAACAATGGAAATCTCACGGAATTAAAAGTGAGATAAGAAACCCCTTACCTTGGACTTTTATTTGGTTGAGGGTATGATTAACCTCTTGTATAAGGACCATAGTAGGTTAAAAAATTATAAATGAACCATATTCATATTTATTATATCATAAATTATACATTTACTACTTTATACTACCAATTTAATAATTATTTCAATGTAAAATTAACATTTTGGGTAATAATTGTTTTCCTTATCGTATATATTTTAACTTGTTATTCTTCATAGTATCATTTATATAAAGATTTAAATACGTAAATAATATAATTAATAATTTATATTGTAACACCCCGAGATTTTATGAAATATATTCTTTTTAATTTCATTATTGTCTTGTGTTATACGCTACACCAAAAGGAGCTTGCACAACACACATCCTTGACTTGCCTTGCATTACACGCAATCACGACCTTCCTTGATAGCGTGTGTAGTATGCAATACCGAGTTCTACTAAACAACAATATGCTATTAAAATATTATTAAAACTAGCCGTTATGAATAGTAATAACCACCATTTCAAATTCTAGAAATTTTATCTCTCAAAATGGACTTCATTTTTGGATTCGGTGTATTGATTTTAGCCTACGGTGAAATTTTGGTACTTTTCGGGTAACTTTCATATTATGATGAATAGTGAAAATTACTAAATTTTAATTAAAAACAATTTTTTAATCAAAATAATTAATAGTGATAAATTATTAATTTGAGTGGTTTTAAAGTATAATTAAAATATATTTTTACAATTTAATACAATGTTGGTCATTGGATATAATTTCACATTTAAACAGACATAAACAAGTGTCAATCTTTTGATAGTTATTATCTCTTAAGAACACATTATTTGTTTTGACAATGAGATTTAATTTTTAAATTAATTAATGCAACTAATATGTTTTGAATTTGGTAAAATAGACATCATTTTGAGTTCATAATATCAAATATAGCTTAGGCCTATTTTTTGTATTTTTCTGGAAACATTCATTTTTTGATGAATAGTGAAACCACTATGTGGTAGTTAAAAAAATGAATTTTTCATAAAACTTAATATTATCGCTTCTGTGAGTGGAATTTCAAAAATCCGAGAGACACGGTTGATGTCAGTAAGTAAAATGTGGTTCAACGAGATGAATTTTTTTTGGTAAATAGTAACTTTTTACTTTTTTTTAACCACGGTTAAAAGTTAATAGGGTAATTAAGGGTAAAAATGATATTATTATTACCATAAAACATGTCCTAATTCTATTGGATAAGTGTTATTCGACCAAAAACAACCTTAGGAATAAATTATGACCATTTATGCCCACTGGGATTAGATTGGGACATTTATTATTAATTTATTTAAAGAAGGGTTAAAATAGTTAAAATCAATGTTTAATAAGTAAATCATTTTTAATATAGGGTTATAAATAAGATAAATTCGACTATAAATATTCATTAGAAAGATAAAAAATATTTCGTACATAATGATATTTTATTTTTAATTTTTAGACATTAAATAATTTAATTTATTTATGACACAAAGATGATGCAGTAATTATCTTATTAATGAAATATTGACATAATTGATGTTATAAATACACAAATAAATGTAATTTGTGACTTTCTATGAATTACACTAATTTTATAGGTTAATATGACATGTTATTATTTATTTAATTAACCTTTTTCGAACTAATCATTCTGTTATAATTTTTACAAAAATCAATTACCAAATAGTGTCAAAATTGACATAAAATAGTTTTTAAAAAAATATTATATTATTAAATTTTATTTTATTCCTAAAAATATAAGGTTCTGCCAAATGACTTAGATAAGGATATATATATTAATAATAAAAAACTTGGGGTTCGTTTGGCTTGTTATAGTACGTTTATTAACCTTATAGTGTAAGAACACAAGAAGACACGGTAAAAGTAAAATTATTTAACTTTATGTTAAATCTAAATGATAAGGTTAAAATAGGAACCTAAACTTGTCTAAATTCAATTTGATGAGAGGATTGCGACCCATCCCCACCATATCTTTGAAATAAATCAATTTGGAGCTATTTGAAACCGAATATGACTTTATAATAAAATAATATTTTTAGTTTTCCAATGGAGACCCTCTCCTCCCTTATAAAAGGGCACCTCCTCCCTCTCTTCCTCACACCACATTGAGCCTTCACACTCGTCCAACTCCTTCACAATTCTCTTCTCCACTTCCATAGAAACATCCTAGAGGTTCTGGTCTTCCTCAAAGACCAATTTTAGTTCCCTAAAAGGAGATCTCAAAGAGGCACTTCAAAGAAGAGGTAATGTCCGTTACCGATTCTTTCCACTTTATTTCTTCTCCCACTTATTTTTAGTAGTTTGTTTCTTTATGAAGTAATAACATAAGTATCACTCATATACTTATATGTTATTATATGTATGAAACCACCCTATTTAACCATCTATTCATCCTATGGAAAATGAAATCACCGCGTGTGCGTACGTACGGAATACCGTCTCCACGCCGTGGTGTAATCTATTTTCCACCACCACCTTACTTGGTTGGGTATAATGGTGTACATAATAACTATATACGATTATTTTAAAGTGATATTGATTCTGGAATAGTATACATACACTCCAATACAATTCCACGATCATGAGAACGATATCATCGCTCGTGCGTACGTACGGACTACCGTCTCCACGACGTGATGAGACTCATTCTCCACGTTAACCATTCATGAATGATTATAAAGTATATATAATAAGTAATCATGAAATATATGACATCATAATGATACTGGATTTATGTGTATATATATGTATGTCATCTACTTAATTCCATTCAACTCAATAAGGAAACGAAAACAATGTTCATGCGTACGTATGGCCTACCGTCTCCATGAACGGTGTATTTCTTTCCATTTACTGATCTATTTTATATATGTATATTCTGAATATATATTATATATAAATCATTTTTTATATTCATGAATTATGTAATCATTATCTAAGTAATCATATGAATAATTACAAGTCATAACACGGACGACAAATGAAACGATTTTACCCAAAACGATCTTTAACATGGAATTTACAAAAGAACGAGTAATATAAAGTCATAAGTGAACCATATATGATATCATAACAATGATTATGATTCTGGAATAAGTCAATGACATTATTTAAATCATTATACAGGAGGCTCGGACACTTACGATGCAAATCAGACCTAAGGTAAGGGAAATATCACAATCTCATTTTAATCCGAGATTGTTTATACTTTGGAATTTACTGGGGTGCATTTTATCATCCACATCCGTGTTTCCTCAATATGTAATATTTACATCATTCTACAATAGTTTATATCCAATTTTACCCTTATTTAAGTTTTTTGTAAAAGATATGAAAGGAATCTTTTGTTATTTTTCGTACGAGGTACTTTTTGACTTTTCCGATAAAAGTACAAGAAGAATGTTTTTTTAACTTATACGGCATGAATGTATTTTTAAAACATTATTTCCAACAATCTTCCATTACAAGTTTTCAAGTTTATTTTTAATCAACTTCTTTTAGTTTAAAATTGTATTACATGTTAAAGAATGGAAAATGTTTTTGAAGTAAAAGGATATTTTCCTCAAGAATGGAGATCAAGTGCTTTATCAAGATTATTTTCCATCTAAGATAATATAGGCTTCTGTTTCTATCCTTATTATTACATTGATTTGATTATGTTGTGATGGAATTATTTTTGTGAATTCCTTTATCTTATATGAGTTGTTTTATGATGTCACGATGTTTAAGATTCCCTTTTTTATTACATGGGTTATGCTATGATGTATGGTTTATGATTTTGTGGCACACATAAGAATGGTATCATTATGGATGGGTGGGACCTATATCTCCCTTCAATGCATTGGATAATGATTTTATATCTCATTAGATAGACATGGCTGGAACGGCAGGTTAAACAAGTTCAGTGAAGCAGGACTGAAACGAGGAATGAACTCGGTTCAGAAATGGACTTTGCCCACTAAGATAGTCTTGGAAATGAGTCTTGACTAATAAGAAATGATTATCTAAAATTATGTGTGTATGCCACAATGTTTCATGTTTTATGTTATGATTATTGGGATTACATTTCACTACTATGATTTATCCCATGTTATGAAATTATGATTTCTTTTGCAGCTTAAGATTTCCAAAATTTATGTTCTTATGTATATAATGTGATTGATATTTCTTTTGTTTACCCTTACTGAGCATTTGAGATCACTCTTTTGTATGTTTTCTTTCCCCAGGCCAGGAAGAAGGTTATTAAGTAATATATTCCAAAAGGGACTATAGATATGATGAAATAAATGGGAGCCAGTGTAGACCCTTTATGAACCAGTTGTTTATGTTTCCCAGTTTCTAAAGACACTATACCTATAGGGTCCTTTCCTGGTTTTGATATATGTTGTAATAAGCGTGCTTCAATTTTGAAATAATAACAATGTATGTAATGTATGGGTCATTATAGTTGGTATCAGAGGCAATGGAGGTAGGAATGTATCCAATCCTTGGGAACTCTCACATGTGAGCATTGGACGAAGCAAGGCTCTCAGCCCAAGGGCTTCATGAGGATATGGCTGCCACTGGGGATGGTGGTGTGTCTCGCCCATGGGGTCTAGCCGCCCATGGTGTGCCCTGATAGGTATCAACTATAGTCCACTAAAAGTAATTCCAGACCATTATAGTTGGTATTAGAAGAATGTTTTAATCAACCTTTGGAAACTAGGATGCGAGAACTGTAGTGAGATCCCTAGAGATATTTCTAAGGTATGTCTTGGGATGTCCCTAAGGTTATGAATAAGTATAGGTTATAGTCCTAGAATTTTTCTAACGATCTTAGAATTAAACCTAAGATGTTAGATATTGAGGGTACTCCGCCTTTACTATGTTGTTTTCTCTAGCATGATTTTTGCCTCTCACAGAATTGTTTTTGTGTTTTAGTTAATGGAGGGAACCAGAAGGCATTCGGTTAACATTGAATCCAATGGAAAAATTGGTGAATATGGGCAACAAAATTGTGTAATGCCTATAGAGAAAGATATTGTGATTAAGCTGAATCAGTCATCGCGATATATGATTAACAAGGTGAAATTTAGTGGAAAGGTGATTATGCTGAATCAGTCATCGCGATATTGTGATTATGCTGAATCAGTCATATCATGGTTTGAGAATATATAATTTTGAGGATTTTGGTATGGGGAAAGAGTTAACTTTTAACAGCATTCATGTTTTCAATAAGGTTCAATGGGTATTCATTTTTTTTCAATAGAATACATGATTAAGGCCTTTGAATGTTTTGAATGTGACCAACAAGACATATCTCATGACATATGGGGATCGACAATGGTATTAACATGCTAGTTGTATGAACTCTTTGGTAATTGTTTTCACTATAATATGAGATTAGACAGCATTATTTTGGATAAGCCTAAAGATTTGAATGGATTATCTTGGACATAAGTTAGTATTGTTTAAGGATAGATATTTTTTTGATATTATTGATGGGATGTTATAGTAATACAGCTTTAGAAAATGGAAAACCAGCAGGACGGGCGAAAGCCCATTGCGTCGGACAAGGCTGTGGGAATCGAACCCACAACCGAAGTGCGACTGGCCTTTATTGCCAACCACTAGCCTACAGGAAGTCCCTGTTATGTAGAAACTAGTTTCATTATATTAAGCAGTATGATATATGAAGTATAAGTCCATTTTAGGAACCATATATGATTAATCTCACTATAGATGGACTTATGTATTTTTTGATAACATTTCTATCCTTTTGTTTGAGACAGATGGAATGACCCATCATTATATCACATGATCTGCTAACACAAAATGAATGACAAATTCAACTTCATTTCTTTATGAGATGAAGTGAAAATTGTTCAAATAACGACCAACGTTGAGACTATACCAAAATCACGAAAGTATTTCTTCTAATTCCAATTTCATCAACTTTAAGGAAATGATCTTGAAAACAATAAATGTTGTCCTTGTGCTCTTATATATGATGAATCAGATGGTACAATAGATCGTCACAAATTTATGGCTTTGTGATTGTTGGTTATTCCATAGCCATGTTCTCTACCACTCTCCATCAGAACATGATGGTTAGATTTCGATTCAATATCCATATTTTCACCTATGTGGAAACCCAGGGATTAGTTTATTTGGGTAACCATTAGGTTTCATACTTTTGATTTTAAAGTTTGGTTTTGGTATTTCTATTTATGATGTGAGTTTCTATTAAAGAAACTTTCGAATGGTAAACCATTTATAACCTTGACAAATTTCGAGAGAAAAATTCATTTTAAGGGGGGTAGAATGTAACACCCCGAGATTTTATGAAAAATATTCGTTTTAATTTCATCAATGTCGTGTGTTGTACGCTACAGCAAAAGGAGCTTTCAAAACACACATCCTTGACTATCCTTGCATTACACGAAATAACGACCTTCCTCGATAGCATGTGTAGTACGCAATACCGAGTTTCACTAAACAACGATATGCTATTAAAAATTATTAAAACTAGCCGTTTTGAATAGTAATAGCCACCATTAAAAATTTTAGAAATATTATCTCTCTAAAGGGACTTCATTTTTGGATTTGGTGTATCAAATTTAGCCTACGGTGAAATTTTGGTACTTTTCGGGTAACTTTCATATTCTGATGAATAGTGAAAATTACTAAATTTTAATTAAAAACAACTTTTTAATCGAAATAATTAATAGTGATAAAATATTAATTTGAGTGGTTTTAAATTATATTTAGAATATATTTTTACAATTTAATAAAATGTTGGTAAGTGGATGTAATTTCACATTTAAACCAGTCATAAGCAAGTGTCAATCTTTTGATAGTTATTATCTCTTAAGAACACGCTATTTATTTTGACAACGGTATTAATTTTTAAATTAATTAATGCAACTGATATGTTTTTAATTTGGTAAAATAGACATAATTTTTGAGTTCATAATATCAAATATAGATTAGGCCTAATTTTTGGTGTTTTTCTAGAAACTTTCATTTTTTGATAAATAGTGAAACCACTAAGTGGTAGTTAAAAAATGAATTTTTCATAAAACGTAATTTTACCGCTTCTGTTAGTGAAATTTCAAAAATCCGAGAGACACGGTTGATGTCAGTAAGTAAAATGTGGTTCAATGAGATGAAAATAATTTTTGGTGAATAGTAACTTTTTACTTTTTTTTACCACGGTTAAAAGTAAATAGGGTATTTAAGGGTAAAAATGATATTATTATTACCCTAAAACATGTCCTAACTCTATTAGATAAGTGTAATTCGACCTAAAACAACCGTAGAAATAAACTATGACCATTTAGGCCCACATGGATTAGATTGGGACATTTATTATTAATTTATTTAAAGAAGTGTTAAAATAGTTAAAATCAATGTTTAGTAAGTAAATCATTTGTAATATAGGGTTATACGTAAGATAAATTTGACTATAAATATTCATTAGAAATCTAAAAATATTTCCTACATAATTATATTTTATTTGTAATTTTTAGACATCAAATAATTTAATTTATTTATGACACAAAGATGATGCAGTAATTATCTTATTAATGAAATATTGACATAATAGATGTTATAGATACCAAAATAAATGTAATTTGAGGCTTTTTATGAATTAAAATAATTTTATAGGTTAATATGACATGTTAGTATTTATTTAATTAACCTTTTTTGAACTAATCATTCTGTTATTATTTTTACAAAAATCAATTACCAAATACTTAAAAATTGACAAAAAATAGTTTTTAAAACAAATATTATATTATTAATTTTTATTTTATTCCTAAAAATATAAGGATTGGCCAAATGACTTAGATAAGGTTATATATAAATAATAAACAACTTGGGGTTCTTTTGGGTTGTTATAGTATGTTTATTAACCTTATAGTGTAAGAACACAAAAAGACATGGTAAAAGTAAAATTATTTAACTTAATGTTAAATCTAAATGATATGGTTAAAATAGGAACCTAAAATTTTATAAATTCTATTGTATGAGAGTATTTCGACCCATCCCCACCATAGCTTCGAAATAAATCAATTTGGAGCTATTTAAAACTGAATATGACTTTATAATAAAATAATATTTTTAGTTTTCCAATGGAGCCCCTCTCCTCCCTTATAAAAGAGCACCTCCTCCCTCTCTTCCTCATACCACATTGAGCCTTCAAGCTCGGCCAACCCCTGCCAAATTCTCTTCGACACTTCCCTAGAAACATCCTAGAGGTTCTGGTCTTCCTCAAAGACCAATTATAGTTCCCTAAAAGGAGATCTCAAAGAGGCGCTTCAAAGAAGAGGTAATGTCCGTTACCGATTTTTTCAACGTTATTTCTTCTTCCACTTCTTCTTCATAGGTTGTTTCATTATGAAGAAATAAAATCAGAATCACGTATTTACTGATATGTTATTATAAGTAGGAAACAACCCTATTTCACAATCTATCCATCCTAGGGAAAATGAAATCACCGCGTGTGCGTACGTACGAAATACCATCTCCACGCCGTAGTGTAATCTATTTTCCACCACCACCTTACTTGGATTGGTATAATGGTGTAAATAATAACTATATATGATTATTTTAAAGTGATATTGATTATGAAATAGTATACATTCTCTCTAATACAATTCCACGATCATGAGAACGATATCATCGTTCGTGCGTATGTACGGACTACCGTCTCCATGACCTGATGAGATTCATTCTCCACGTTAACCATTCATGAATGATTATAAAGTTTATATAATAATTAATCATGAAATATTTGATATAATAATGATACTGGATTTATGTGTATATTTATGTATTTCATCTACTTAATTCAATTCAACTCAATAAAGAAAGGAAAACAGCGTTCATGCGTACGTACGGCCTACCGTCTCCATGAACGGTGTATTTCTTTCTATTTACTGATCTATTATATATATGTATATTCTGAATATATATTATATATAAATAATTTTTTATATTATGGAATTATGTAATCATGATCTATTCAATCATATGAATAATTACAAGTTAAAACACGGACGACAAATGAAACGATTTTACCCAAAATGCTCTTTAACATGGAATTTACAAAAGAACGGGTAATATAAAGTTATAAGTGAACCATATATGATATCAAAACAATGAGTATGATTCTTTAATAAGTCAATGACATTATTTAAATCATTATACAGGAGGTTCGGACACTTACGAAGCAAATCGGACCTAAGGTAAGGGAAATATCACAATCTCATTTATATCTGAGAATGTTTATACTTTGGAATTAACTGGGGTGAATTTTATCATCCAAATCAATGTTTCTTCAATATTTAAAATTGAAATCATTCTAGAATAGTTTATATCCAATTTTACCCTTCGTTTAGTTTTTAGTAAAAGATATGAATGGAATCTTTTGTCGTTTTTCGTACAAGGTACTTTTTGACTTTTCCGACAAAAGTACGAGAAAAATGTTTTTTTAACTTATACGACTTGAATGGATTTTTAAAAAATTATTTCCAAGAATATTCCTTTACATGTTTTCATGTTTATTTTTAATAAACTTTTTTTAGTTTAAAATTGTATGACATGTTAAAGAAAGGAAAATGTTTTTGAAGTAGAAAGGATATTTTCCCCAAGAATAAAGTTCAAGTGCATTATCAAAATTATTTTCCATCTAAGATAATATAGGGTTCTGTTTCTATCCCAATTATTACATTGATTTGATTTTGTTGTGATGGAATTATTTTTAGGAATTCATTTATCTTATATTAGTTGTTTTATGATGTCACGATATTTAAGATTCCCATTTTTATTACATGGGTTATGCTATGATGTATGGTTTATGATTTTGTGGCACACATAAGAATGGTATCATTATGAGATGGGTGGGACCTATATCTCCCTCCAATTAATTGGGTAATTATATTATATCTCATGAGATAGACATGGCTGGAACGGAAGGTTATACCTGTTCAGTGAAGCAGGACTGAAACAAGGAATGAACTCGGTTCAGAAATGGACTTTGTCCACTACGATAGTTTTGGCAATGAGTCTTGACTAATAAGAAATGATTATCTATGATTATGTGTGTATGCCACAAAGTTTCCTGTTTTATGTTTTGATTATTGGGATTACATTTCAATACTATTATTTATCCCATGTTATGAAATTATGATTTCTTTTGCAGGTTAAGATTTCCAAAAGTTATGTTCTTATGTATATGATTTGATTGATATTTCTTTTATTTACCCTTACTGAGCATTTGAGCTCACCATTTTATGTTTTCTTTTCCCCAGGATATAAAGAAAAGTTTTAGGTAAAAACAAGAAGATCTTTATGGGAGATGTTGAAGATCATTCACCATGATTAGAAGATTATATTCCGAGTTTCCAAAGACACTAAACTATTACAGTCCTTGTGTGTGTGTTTTTGTTATGTACTAAGTATTCCGAAAAAGTAATGTAATGTCCATGTACGTTAAGCTTCGGGTCTCTACATATATATCATATATATTTACAATATAAATATTTATAATTTATAGATATATGAAATGGAAGGAACCGTTTTTGGAGACAGTAGATCATACGTATGCATAAATGCTATTTCCGTTTTCATATCGTATTGAACGGAAGGGAGTGAATAAGATATATGTAACTACATATATATATATATATATCCATTAGAATAATTATATTATATATTAAACACTTATTAATAATATATATTTTTATAATAATCATTGAATTGTGAACATTGGAATAAATCTTATCACGTCGTAGAGACGGTAATCCTTACGTACGTGCGAGCGACAATATCATTATATTGATTGTGGAATCATATGTAATTGGATGGTATATCATATATAAAAAATCATTATGATTTTATATTTATTATTTAAATTTGGTATACTCGTTATTATACCCTCCAAATAATTCAATGTTTGAATAACAAACTAAACCACGACGTGGAGACGGTATGCCTTATGTAAGCATGTATGCTGACATTGTCATATATATGATGGATAGATTAACAAATATATTTTAACCATATTTATAAGAAAATAACAGTTTTTCGGAGGTAATGGATTTATTATTTTGGTTTGGAAACAAAAAATAAAGTGTAATAGGAAGAAGAAAAGAACATGAAAGAGGGTGGTGAAATTATTACCTATTTTTTGGGTGTTTTCTTCGTCAGGTTGTCTTTATGATAAATTTTAGGCCTCTATGTTTATTTGATTGAAAATGGGAAGATATTTGTTCTAGGGTTGACCGAGCCATGTGGCATTGGTGATGTTAATTTGATAAACGGGGAAGTGCCCTTTTATAAGAAGGGTGAGGGTCACTTTTGAAAAGATTTGAAATGTTATTTTATAATAAAATAATTTTCGGTTTCTAATGGCTCCAAAATTATTTATTTTGAAGATAATGTTGGTATGGGTCAAAAAACACTCAAAAAATAGGTTTTAGAGAAGTTTATGTTACCATTTTAACCTTATCGTTTTTATTTAACTCTTAGTTAAATAGTTTATCTTTTACCATGTGTTTTTTAATTCTTACACAACATGGTTAATAAACATACTATACACTTCCATGAGAACCTCATGTGGTTCATTAATGATATATATAATATTATTTAAACCATCTTCTTGAAACATATATTTTTAGGAATATTATGTCAACCAATATTATAGTATTTGTTTTAAATTCTCATTTATGTCAATTTTGAATTTATTTAGAACATGGTTTTTTTGAAAATTATAACAGCATGATTACTTCGAAAAAAATTATTTAATTAACCCTAACATGTTATTTTAACCTATAAAATTAGTTTAATTCATTAAAATACTCAAATTACAATAATATTTATATTTATTGTATCAATTATTTTAATCTGTCATTTATAAGGTAATCAATGCATCATCATTGTGTCTCAAAAAAATTTATTTATATAGTGACTAAAAATTATAAAAAATTTCCATTACTTATGAAATATTTTTATATTTTTAAAGATGTTTTATAATCAGATTTATCTTATGTATAAACCTATATTAAAAATGGATTAGTTATTAAACTCTTAATTTAACTCTTTTAACACTATTTTAAAAAAAATTATAATAAATGTCCTAATCTAATCCAAGATGACGACATAGGATAATATTTTATTCCAAAGGATTTTTTTGGTATAATTAAACTTATCTAATAGAATTTGTACATGTGTTAGTATAATTATAATATAATTTTTAGCCTTAATTACCTTTTTTTACTTTTACATGTGGTATATAAATGTCATAAGTTACTAATCTCCTATAATTATTTTCATCTTATTGAAAAAAAAATTAAATAATTTTGTAAACCCTGTGTCTCATATTTCTGAAATTCAACTCATATAAGTGGTAAAATTAAGTTTTATAAAAATGTGGAAATGCTTATAGAAGGTGGGTAAAAGACGGTAAAACTTTTTATAAAATTTTATACATCAAATTTTATTATAAAATGAATCCAATGAATAACATTGATCATAAATAGTTAATATAAATGTAATTCTGATGAAAATAAATATAAATAAAATTAATAATTATTTAAATAAAAAGTTGGTTTGAAACTATAACACCTTGTTTTTTACTATTCATCAAAAAATGAATGTTCTAAGAAAAATACAGAAAAATCAACCGAAGATAATTTTGGTTTTATGAATTCAAAAATAAATTCTATTTTACCAAATTCAAAAAATATAAGTTTCATTAATTAATTTAAAATAAATTCCAATTGTCGAAACCGGAATGCCGGTTTTTAAAATGTAATAACTATCAAAATATTTACATGTGTTTATGTCAAATTTAATAGTAAAATTAATTTTATTGACCTAAATTGTATTAAATGATTAAAATATAATCTAATTTTAAATTAAATCCACTCATATAAATAACTTAACTCATTAAATTATTTCGGTTAAAATTTTTTTTTCAATTAAAAATTAGTATTTTTCTGTGTTCATCAAAATATGAATGTTATACGAAACGTACCAAACATTTGTTCAAAATAAATTTTTATGTACTTATTATAAATAAGAATTTAATTTAATTAAAATAAATATATAAAAGTATCTAATATTGGTTTTAAAAAGGGTTTTCCATTAGAAGGTCGTAAAATTGGATGATTTGAAAAATACTTCTTTAATCTGAAAAAATGAATTTGTTCTTATATTATGTCTAAGAAACATATAATATATATTATAAAATAATATGCATTAAATAAAATTCAAAATTCAATTAATACTATTCATAACCACTTTTGAACGACTAGATTGGTAAGTTGTGGTGTGCTCAGTCTTGGTGTTTCATATGGTGCAAACTATTGAATTAAATTAATGAAAATAAATTACAATGAAATCTTGGGCTGTTACAAAGAAATTCAATAATCTTCCCAAGACTCACAAGTAAAATAGAATAAAATCATCACACCTCGATAATATCTACAATGGGTGGAACTTACTAGCTTGCACAGTTTTATATCACGCCAAAAGAACGTGTATCAGTGGGAAAAGTGCCTCTTTTTCTCATGAGTCATCAGGTATGTCATGTCACACCTCGTCATTGATCCGAAAAATGGAGAACTTTTTCTCAATGTTCATTGGGGACTACATTTCATAATCTATATGGAGGTTCATCCCAAAAGTTCATTGTGGACTCAACTACTGAGTCTAGCAGGAGGGTTGTCTGAGAAGGTCTTTATAGACTACACTACCATGCCATGTAGAAGGGTTTTCCTAGAATTTTCATTAGTGAATACACATTCCAACCTTTAGGATTGTTATCCAAAAAGGTTTTTGGGGACTACACTTCTTAGAACAACTGTTGGATCATGTCGAATGGTCTCTAGGGAACAAAATTCCCAGCCCACTAGAGGGTCAACCCCAATTTAGTCATCAGGGACTGCACTTTCCATCTCTCAGGGAAGGTTTTCCAAAATGGTCTTTGGGGACTACACTACTAATCCCAACTGCAAGGTCAACCTAGAAGGTGTTTATGGTATGTATGTATGATCGCTGCCATCATCATGTGTTGTCTCTACACATCCTAACACTAGAGCATCCACATCTTATCTTGAAACCCATATTTGAGGGTACCACTACATTTTATGTGAAAAAACACATAGTATTGGAATATAACAAGCATAAATCAGAGCTCATATGAAGGAAATGTGGAGGATTAATGATTTTTCAATGGAACTCAAATAATACAAGATATTTGAGGGAGACTATGAAATGTGTGGTCCCTCTACATAGGTCGGTCATGTCTACAGCCAGACATGGGTCTCATATTATATCATAGTGTATGACATGCAAGTGGACTACACGGTGAGTTGCATTTATCTAAGGTCATGGGTTGTGTATCTTAGTCTTGTTCCTGTACTCAGAATCTATGTTTTTGTACATAGAGACATGGATTATTGATTAACATGGGATGCTACTCATGTGTCCTACCTGTGTCTATGTTCTCAGCACATGGCATGTGCCATTCAAAGTGTTCCATCACACTGATTACCTCACATGAAATGGTAGTAAAATGCATTTTAGGGGGTTCACACCATGTCATTCTTTTATTTTTCAAAACCCTTGATCCACATTTGAGGGAGGCAATACACCACATGTTATTCACTGAACATGGGGTGTAGTAGGGATTTCACCAGAATCTCAAAATTTTAACAAATTATTCATCCACCCATTGAATATGGTCCAACCGCAGTCAGAGTCACTTGAATATTCTATGAAAACATCTGATCATGGTAAATAATGTGGGATTTATTCATTATTCATTATGTATCATCCTAATTCGAAAAAAGGATTATTCAGATCAATCAAACACCTCAATGAATTTATTCCTTGACATATTGTCCCAAAACCTTCTAATTCATAATCACATCATCATTTTTTATAATATGTGCCTTAAACACAAATCCATTGTCGTTCCACAATTCAATCTCATTTCCTGGATGTGGGTCGATATTGGGTTTCCCGGAAATCATTGAACTGGTATTATGATGAATTCCATGGGAAAAGGTACCAAAACAATAGATTGGATTGTTGTCCAAAAATTCTTGCACAACTAATCAAAATTGTGCAATTCTGGTTAGAAAAACGCAAAAAGAATTGAAATCTTGTACTTGGGATCATTCTAGGTTCAAATTCAATGACGCCGGATAAAGAATTTAGTATCAACATGATCAAACATTTAATACAATGTGTAATAATGCTAATAAAGAGTACTACATAGACATGATTGATTACTATTGATGATGAAAATTTTCATTGATGAAGGAGGAGAATCATTTACATCTAGACCGGGCTAGATCAAAGGTTTTCTCATCATTTTAACATCATTTTTCATTTCATCAACGAATACGATAGGATATGAGAGGTCATTGTAGGATGAAGAAAACCTAGACTATATGGCCAAATTTCCTTCAACCACATACTTATTTTAAATTTTTAGTTTAATGGTAATTAAAATAATTAAATAAATGAGTTATTTTAATTACTTAAACATACAACCACTAGGAGGTGGGTCCAAACGTCCCATGTTGACTTATTTAATGTCGCGCCTAGGCAAAACAACACATTTTGGACCAAACCTTGTCTCAGATTTGCGATCTGATGAACAGTTTAAATTTTATCCCATTATTAATTAACCATGCATGTGTAATATAAAAAATATCTAATAATTTTCAAAAATTAATTTTGGTCACACCAGGCCTTAGAATTTAATGTTGTATCAACACCTAACTCTAGAATAATATTTAGAAATATTTTGAAACTTATTTGGAAAAAATTGGGTCTCTACTATAACCTAAAATGATTCAGAATGATAACATTATTGATTGGAAACATCTCAATTATACTTATTAAATAATAATTTTTATAAGAAGAAGATAGTTATAACAATTATTTCAATTACATAAAAAAATAATCATTTAATGAGATAATATTTTTTTAATGAAAATATATGCAGAACAGTAGTTCTAATTTCCCAAATATAAATAATGATAAATTAAAAAAATAAATTAAAAAAAGAATGTAACAAATGAAAATTGATTATGAACATAAGGGATTGAAATCTAAAAATTATACATTTAGTGTTTATGATGAATCATGTATATATTCTAAATTTAATTTAGAGAAGGATCCATAAAATATAAACGATGACATGTGACTTATGTCTAAATAATAATAGGTATAATACTATTATTATTCTATATCTGATTCGAAAATCCAATCAAAATATAAATAACATTATATAATTCAATCCTTCCATATAAATAAAAACCAATAAAACAATGATAAACCCATTTTGAATATTCATAACATATTTATAAAATAAAAATATTTAATGTTATAAACTAGATATAATTTAATGAAAAAAATAATAAATATTAACCACAATACTCTATGAATTTTTTTTAAAACGTTACGAGATGATGTATTTTCCTTAAAATGTTGTACTAGTATACTTACTAGCAGTGAAAATTTGTTAAATTAAATTCATTGAAAATATGTTGATATAATATAAAAATACTATATATGAATTAATTGTGAAATCCGTATCCATGTAAATAATATTATCTTCCCAGATCAATGAAACACAACATGAAATAATTTCGTTTTTTTGTAATTAATTTCCATTAGGATAAAAAAATGTATCATTAAAAATACTCATATTAGTGGTATATATATTTCCATGATATCATAAGTTATTTTTATGGTTAGTTATAACATTTTTTGTAAAAATAATCATTTATTATTACATGGTTCTCATATTGCCGACATATATGGACCCAATAACATTTTGGCTCTATTAAATACATTTTTTAAATGATTTCTTATATAAATTATTATAGGATATGATTATTAATGTTTTATTTGTATAGAGGAAACTCATTGAACAAGATTAATTATTATTCCAATTTCTATTCCCTATCAAATGTAAATCGAGGATTTATTAAATTATTGTGACAATGAAAATGGAAAAATCATTAGAGTTGGATCATTTTGAAATTTAGTGTATATTTTGATAAAACTAATTCTATATTTGTAAGGGTTTTTTCTAAGTATTATATGAATCCCCTCAATATTTTACCATATCTCCCTTATTAACTAAATTAAATTTCTTTAATAGATTACATTATACAGAACACAAGGATTAAATAAATGATTAATTATTGTTATATATTAGTGATAGTTACCACCATTCCATTGGAATGGTGGGAATGAATGATATTAACTAAATTAAGAATTTATAGTTTACTCATGTTTAAAAAATTAATTTATTGGATACAAAATAATTATAAATAAATATGAGAAACAACTCAACAAAAATGATTTCTGTTTATAAAAACCCAATTGTATTCCCACTATGTCATTTTATCTTAATAATTAAAATTATTCACTAATAGAGATATAAATTAATGATATGTATACATATATTATTTGTTTTATGTGTTTTTTAAAATCATCTATAAAATTTTATTGTCTTTATATAAGAATAAATCTTGGTTAAACTATAAAAATATATATTTTTCAAAAAGGAAATATCTCCACCTATTGATGGTGCATCAAATTGGAATCTATCTTTTAAAAATTTATCAGTTTAATTTGAAAAATAAATTCAACTTGATTATAAAAATCATATTCCCTAATATATTGTTATCTTTTGAGAAAATTTATTTTCTAGTAACAAATACATTTTTTAAATTTTAATTGAAAATTAATTAATTTATAATTTATTTAAATTATTAACAAATATTTAAAAAAAATTAAAGTATAATAAGTTTATTTATAAATAATTTTATCCAATATATGTAATTATAAATACTTTTCAAATAAAATTTCAATATAAAAACATTTCAAAATTTTGAAATTTTAAATATAAAAACTATCTTTTAAATTTTGTACATGGGAATAATTTCACATTAAATTTTTCCAATTTACTGAATTTAGATTTTTAAAATGGATTTCATATAAATAATAATAATTCCAAAATATGGCCTTATGTTTAATTTATTTTTTAATCACATAAATGTTACCGTGATATAAAATATATTTATAGTTATATATGTAAACAAATAAAATGGGCTAAAGTTAAAAATATACCAAAAAATACCTACAAACATAAAAGATTATTACTTTTCCAGGAATTTAATGACACTAAAAAACAACTAAAATCGTTATTTTTAGACATATTCAAGGAAATTAATTCATCATCTATGATGTGTGCTTTTAAATATAAAATATTCATTATTTTCATCACAAAACCCCTCCTTTACCCAAGAATAAATACCACCCCTAACCAACACATTTCGACACACAATACATGGACCTCCTAAAATATTATTCCAATCATATCGTACTCACTCTCACCATGTCTATATTTTTATGGTCTCACCAATAGTCCAAATCCAATTCCCTCAAGGGGTTCTCCAAGGAGTTGATATTGAAAATGTAATTATCTCGAAAAACATATAATGTTTTCATTTTTATTCTAACTTATCCTTATTTAATTAATCCATAACAAAATGATAAATTTATAATAATATAACTACTGGATTTAAGTATTTCTAATGGAATATATTATAACCATAATTTTTATTACCTCTTCAAATTCCATGAAGCGAATCCATTATCCAGGTTAGGCTAGTTAACCACCTCCATGAATAATCATTTTGTCTGTTTCCAATTACCTGATTCATGTCTTGTCATAAAACTATTTTTTTCGATTAAATAATATTTTTTAAATTATAATATTTCCTATTTAATCTTCTGGATATAAGATTTAATGTTAATATTAAATAGAAAAAACTTGTTCATGATGTTTGCAAAAACCACATAAAATATCTAAATGTTTATCATTAATTTTTTATCAAATGAATAATCCTTAGAAAAGAATGAAATGCGATATATGGGACCATATTATCATTTTTTGTTTTTTCAATACCATTTCATTAAAATTATATATTTCTATTCCTATTTTATAAGATAATAAATAATTACACACAAATGAATAGATCATAAAAAAATGAAACGAACAAAACCGAAACAATGGAAATAATGATGTAATATTTTTAAATGGGTGGTAAGATATTATAAAATATATCATATAAGTTTTTATAAATATTTAATTATTTAGAAAATGATTTTATATCATTATTTAGACCATTATATTAATGTTAAAGTATTCCCCACTAAAGGAGACCATTATATTAGGGGTTTGTCATGTAAGAATTACATCTATAAGATACGTGCTTCACTACCCATTTATTTCATAATTTTTATATATATACTACCAATTGATAAATAATATAATAAATCTAATTGAGTTCATGGTATTAAATTTTATATTTTATAAATATTACTTTTATGGTCATATGATTCGGCTGATTAAAAGTGGTTAGGAAATTCTTAACTAAATATTCATACATTCTAATATTCTTATACATCCCTGTCTATTTCATAATTTGTATATATAAAATTAGTTTTTAAAATATTATGTCATATTTCCACTTCATTTTATTTATTTTGTTAAAATACAAATATTCTATTTATTTTGATAATGATCACATCATGGATAATATATTTATACGAGATTTTTTAATGTGTTTTTCTACAGTTTACATTTAAAATGTTTTTAAAATGATTTATAAAATGGATTAAAAAAATATTTTTAGTGTTATAATATTATTGATTCATAATTATTACTTCTGTTTTACTATTTTTGTTACTTTCATAGTTATATTTTGTTGTATCCAAAATTATGTTCTTCGATAATTTTTTGAAAAAATACATGAAGGAATGTTTTTTGACATATATAGTGTGACAAAAATTTGATTCCATAATAATACCATAATTATGGGAATATACATTAAAATGTTTACACTTTTTTTAAATAAAAATAATTATCTTTTATAATTTTTTTTATTTGAAAAAATAAATTATTGTCAAAGTGAAAAGTGTATTTTCCCCATGATATTTTCAAAGTACTAATTTAATGTATTTTTATATATATCAGCATATCTTGATCAACATTTTGATTAATTTAGGGTAAACTATTATGATATCATCATTAATATGTTATTTAATAGTAATTCAATAGTTTCAAGGGGGATGTACTATTTTTATACTATTTATCATATTATTATTGATGGTTTGTGATTATGTTTACGTAATGGTGAAATTTATTTAAATTTTTTATAGTAGTTTCAAAAGAAATTTATATGATGATTATTTTTTGCAACATTAATATGGGGAATTTATTGAACTTAGTATGTGGCGGGATGGGTTTCTAAAACCCCTTGATGCATTGGTAGGTATCATGAGGCAAAGTAGACATAGTTTTGGCTATGGCCTTTCACCTTTATGTAAACTTCTTGTCTGATCGATTGGTGATATGTTTTATATTACCCTCATTCTGAATTACATTATTATTGTATTATAAATTTATTTCCATGTGATAATTCGACTAGTATAATATTTGTAGTTTTGTTTTATGGATCATGTGAATTAGTAATATAGTATTATTTGACAATACATTCTTTTTCAAAGTTATTTTAAGGTTTTGGGTTAAATGTAATGTTATATAGTTGATTACCATTCTATAATCATTTATGATTATTTTTTATATCTTCAACTACATTTATACTCATACTAAGAATTTTATCTCACCCATTTCTTATGTTTTATTTTTCCATAGGATAAAAAATATGAAAATTTTAATTTATGTATAGGGATATAATGGGAGAATAAAAGGGTTTTATAAAGGAGAAGTAATTTCTATAATTTATTTTAAAATTTAATGTATGATTCAATTATTTATATAGATTACTAGTAATACTAAACTATTCAGTCCTTGGGGATTGGATTCCTTGTATGTTATTCCAACGTAATACAATGAGGCATTGGCTTAGGGAAACTAGGATCGGGTTTGTTACAGTTGATATTAGAACAAGTTTATTAAAAACTGTTGGAACTATATTTAGGAAAAAAGATTAGAAAGCATAACCTTGTGATATACCATTTGAATAAGTGGAGAATAAAATCTAAAAAAATCTATGTATATGATTATGATATTATCTGCGGATTTATTTTTTAATCAATGTTAATTATTTCAATATTTTTGGTATTATTTATTACGTTTCATAATTTTATGATCAAATTTTGTGTGGTCCATAATTTATATAATGGAACCTTGTAGAAGGAATTTGAACCACATAATATTATGTATTTCAAAGAGTTAGAATGATCACTTCATTGATATGATTATCCTAATAATTCAAAGATAACTAGTTGACTTAACATTATAATCATTTCAGTAAATAATATCATGTGGCATCAAGACAGAGTAAGAATTTTCTATATATAATGGTTTCAAATAGAATAATTAAAATAATGGGCTACTAGGGTGAAATATTTAGAATGTGAATATGGTAAATAATGATTTTCCCACTTCAAATAATATTTTAAGGAAACACCATTGTATATTTTTATGAGAAAAATGTATTTGCTTCATGTGTGTATAAAATTAGAACCATTATCATTATTGCAAGAGATGAAAATAATTTTCCAATACTCATGGATTCAGTTGTATGGATTTGGGGATCTATCAGAATTAACTCCTCGTGAATCAAAAAATATACCTCAAAATGAATTAATGGATCACGCACAATATTTTTCAATTACCAAAGATGAAAAACAATGATTAATGTGATCTATATTATATTCATGAATTATTTCATTTCAGTATTTGATCAATTATTTAATGAATAAAAATATTAAAGAATACATAAATATTTTGTTGAATTAAATATTCATTTAACAATAGGAACCATGTTATGAATAGACCAACTAGTTAAAGGGAAGTGTTTCTATTAACAGTTGATATTTTTTAAATCACATGATTCAATGAAGATAAACCCAATATGTTCTAGATTAGGAGATAAAAAATAAATAGATTATTATAGGATAGTATTGGTGACTATTAATAGGGTAAGTGATTTTATGGTTTATGTAATGTTTGTATGAATTATTAGATGATTCAATTTATGGAATATATCCAAGAACATGATATTATAACACTGGATGTATGAAAATTTTCATAATTGTTTAAACATGATTATGGTATTCATGAATTTGGTATGTGAATATAATATCTAAATTATGTTATGAAAATTCGATGTTAACATAATGTATAAATTTAGTGACCTTCATTCTAAATTAGTGGCCAATTAATTTTTAAATAATTATTTTGGATGAGTGTTAATATTAACAACTTATAGAATGAATTATGATGAAAATTTGTTGTTAATATTTAAATATGTAGTATGATTTATTATTTTGGATATCATAGGCTATCAATTTCGGTTTTTATAAAATTTTAATGGTTTTTGTAATAGATTTTGGATCTTTTTGTTCATTATAGTTCATTAATAAAAAAGTCATCATGAAAAACTATTTCATTTCTTAATTAATGAAGTGATAATATGTCAATGAAAAAACACCAGGATATGATTATTCATATTACATTGAAATACATCATGTATGACTATTCTCCCAATTTATTATCCACATAATAAAGTAAGCACAAAAACAATATGAAAGGAATTTATAATTATAAATGATATTCATTTAATTTTTGATACAAAGAAATCAATGGCCTCTTTAACCAATAACATATTTACACTTTTATGATAGTGGAATTTTTGATTTCCATGTTCTCTATAAATTTCCATCAAAACATGATATGTTGAATTCACATTCATGTCCCTATTTTATCTTCAAAATAATTCAATCCCATTATAAATACTAGTATTGGGGTGAACTTCACATTTCCATTCCGTTACTATTTAGGGGTTGTTTCATTAACCTTATTTACAATGTGGTTTTCCCAAAAATTAATTTTCAAGTATATAATCTTTATTTTTTATAAGCATTCTCAAATTGAGAGGTCAAAATTTATTAAATTAGGGAAAAAATGTAGCACTACATGATGGTTTTATATTTCCCTTTTTTAATAAAATTCTATTTCATTGATGTATTACATTACACAGAACAATGAGTATAAATAAATGATTAAATATTATTATTTAATTCTGATTGTTATCTCCTAAATTTTAGAATCGTGTGAATGAATAATTATAACTAAATTATTAAAATAAATTGTACAAATGTTCACAAAAATTAACTATTTTATAATAAAATAAATTTAAATTAAATAATAACCAATAGATTATAATTGAAGTTTTCTTATAACAAAACTGTATTATGCCCACAATGGCTTGTAATCGTAAAAAATTAAATTAATAACTATTAGTGATAGATATAAATAAAACTTATATAATATATATAATTTTTTATTCAATTTCCAAAACGAAGATTGTTAGACATAATATAAGAATAAATATATTTTTAATTATATACAAAAATATTTTCCACGAAGGAAATTTTTCCACCTTTTGTAGGTATAACTATTATATATATATTATGTAAATGTTATATGTTTTAGGTGAAAAAAAAAATTTATTTTGATATTTTTAAATAAAATTATCTTATGGATAAATATTTAATATTTTTTTATATGTTTCATTTTTTGATGAATAGTTGAAAATATAGATTTGTTTTTTAAAACACGCTTTTCATATAAATATTTTTTTTACTTCAACTACATTAAAAAAAAATTTAAAAAATTATTAATTTAATCATACATCAATGAAACAAATTAAGGTTATCTAAGTAAATTTTCCAACAAAATTCAATATTAAAATTTGCAAACTTTTGATCATTTCACATTAATGGCCCATTTTACATTATGTCTACGAGATTAATTTTAAATATAAATTTTCCAATTATTTGAATATAATTTTTTAAATGGATTCCATATTTTAAATTATATGTTATCGATTATTTTTTATTGAATATTTCATTTTTTGGCATAAATAATACCATAGAAAGAAAATATTTTCCATCGTATAGGAAAAAATGAAACTGTGTAATGTTAAAATGTTTAAGGCTTAAAACACATAATATAGAAAAATGTTTAGTGTTTTTTTAGTATTTAATAAACCTTATCAGCCTATAAAATATTATTTTTCATCTATATTTGTGGAAAATAAATCATTCTAAATGTGATTGGATTCAAATATAAAATAATTATTATTTAAAAACATAAACCCACCACTCCTCATGTATAAATAGCACCCCTCACCACCAAGTTTTAATTCACAATACATAGATATCAAAAAATATTTTCCCAAAAATATCCTCATATATTTCCCAACATCCATGTTCCACTATTCCCACCAAAATATAAAAATTCTAGTCTTCATGGGGTCCTCTAAGAACTTAATATTCATGAGATAATTATCTCAAAACACAAGTCTTATTTTCATTTATTATTTTAATTTTTCATCATCTTCTTCATCAAAAATGTCATGATAAATTAAGAATAATTTATTTACTATATATTTATATTTATAATTTTAATTCTTATCTAAATACTTTGTATTATATCCTTTTAACAATGAATAAAAAATATTGTCAATTTTATGATGGTAAATCACATTTAAGAATAATGAATTCCTTAATATCTTATTACCACATTCATTGTTATTCGTAAAGCAATTTGTATTATAAGATAATTTTTTAATAATTATATTATATAATATTTGATTTTTTGTAACTAACATATTGTTATAATATTAAATAAAATATAACTAGTTCATGATGTTTACAAATACAAAAAAATAAACTAAATGATTATCATTAACACTTTATCAAATAAATAATCCTTATACAAGAAATACAAATGGTATATGTCACCATCTGTACATATTAATTTAATTAATTTTATTTAATTTTACTTCTTTAGTAGCATAAAAATTTGAAACGGTAGTCCATAATTATACACAAATGATCTGATCATGAAACTATGAAATGAATGCACAATAAACAATAAAAATAATAAAATATTATTAATTAATGGGTTGTAAGAGGCTATAAAGGGATAATATAATCTAATAAAAATATTAATATAGTTTTATAATTTGTTAATAACATTGTTTAAACCATTATAAAGGAGGGTGATATAGGAACCACAAAAGGAAATCAGGGGGTATGCGATTTCCCATCCCTCTTTTACTTCTGTGAGATATATGACCCAAAAATCAACTATATTTTTCTTAATCATATGTATATATATACTTCCATGTAATATATCATCTCTTTAATACCATTATATTGATGGTATTACGTTTTTTAATTTTATAATTATTACTTTTAGGGGTGAACAGATCAAATGATTACGATGTCTTAGAGGAGTTCCAAATGAAGTTTTCATTCATTAGGTGAAAGTTTTATTTTCTTATTTATGTCGTACTATGAATATCTATAAAATATCATCAGAATATAATATGATCAATTTTATAATTTTTTTATGTTGATTTTCATCAAATACATTTATTCTATTAATTTATTTAATTCTAAATTCAATGATATTATATTAATAAGGGTCTTTCTTTGAAAAAAATATATTTGTAGCGATTATATTAAAACAAACATTTTATTCCATTATAATTTTTTATAATATTATTTCAAATTTTTTTAAATAATCTATTATTATTATCTAATTCACTATTACACATTTTTTAGGATTAATGAATGGTTTGAAGTATATTTTTATTCATTTTCAAAACTAGCTTATTTGATAATTTTTCTGAAAATATATGGAAGGAATGTTTTTAACATATATGGTGTTAGATTGTTTATACACCATCATAACACTATAATTACATAATGACACACTAAATTTTAAATGGTTATTAAACGAAATAAACTTCTTTTCTAATTATGAAGAATTTGAAAAATAAATAGTTTTCGAATTGAGAAGGGTATTTTCCCCCAGAATCATTCAATAATCCCATTAAATGTATCCTCATCTATATCATCATCCCTTTTTTAATCTCGTTCCACATTGAGGTTGATCTTTTATAATATTATTTACCATATATTTTTTAGGGTTATTGAATAGTTTTACTAGAGATGTATATTTTCTACCATTCACCATATAAATCATGATGGTTTGAGATTCTGTTTAGTTAATGGGGAATTTTATTTACATTTGGTATGCTACTTCCAATAAAAATATATATTTTTATTATTTTTCTTCATATTGATTTGATTAATTTTTTGAACATATAAATTTGTAGATATGGCTCATTATTATCCATCGATGAGTCTGTAGGTCTCATGAGATAAATAATAATGTGTTTTGGATGATTCATACACATTAAATATACTTTTTCCTGATGCGATGATGGTTTTTTATGAAACCAAACATTAAGAATTCATTCATTACGAGATTAGTCACTGATATCCATGTGGTTATTTTATTAGTATAAGTCCATAGTTTTTTCTAGATGATGTGAATTATTTATATGGTATTGTTTGATAGTCTTTTATTCTACAATATTATGACCATTTTATTGATTAAATTGATTGTGCTATAGCTATTTACCATTCCAAAATAGTATTTGTACATTTTTGATAGCATCTCCTATATGTATAAAATTTTCTAGCATCTAAACTCACCCAATTATTGTGTTTTATTTCTTCCATGATTCCAATATAATTTTTATTTTATATGTAGGGATAAGCTAAGAGAATAGTACTTTTTTAAAAATAATTTCTTTGCTGTATCGTTTTTAACATATAATGTATTATTAAGGTATGAATAAAATTTACCAATACTACTAAAATATTCTGTCATTTGGGATCTGATTCCTTGTATCTTTTACAAATTTATTAATGTAAGGCCTTTGTAGTGGTCAACTAATGTTAGGGTCTTTAAATGATATTAATTTCTAAAATATATAATGATGGTTCTAAATTTAATTTTTTATCAATTCATGTTTTTTAATTAAAAATAAACTACTTATGTTAAAAAAATTGTATAAATTAAAATTGTATCAATTTATATTGTAATTCATTCTATGAATTAAAAAATTTAATTTATTAACTATTGAAATAAATTATTCATTGATTTTTAATATGAGACTTGGTAATTATAATCTATTTCCCATATCTACGTTATCCAAGAAGAATTTATTTTCTAATTTTCCTAGTCATAAATTAGATCATAATAATTATTATGGTGAATTGAAAATTGGATAATCTATTGTATTGGTTTTACATATAGAAAATTAGAACTCAAACACATTTTTTTTCTAGTAAGAGTAAAAATATTTTATAAAAGATCATATGTTATTTAATTATATTTCAGGATTTAAATGTGTATATTTTTGAAAAATATAAAATGAATATTTTATCTTATTATGTATTCGTAAAATTATTCAATGTGAAAAATATTTCAAAACTTTTTCATTGAAATGATATTATGTTGGAGAGATTCAGATTTAGGAATTGGATTTTTGCCTTCAATCATGGGTATTAAAAATTCCTTTTTTTTCTATATGAATGCTTTAAAAAGGATATTATAAATAGATTAAATAGGACTTTTCAAGAAGTGGAATGAAATATCTAAAATGTATTTAGTCATCCTACATATTTTTCTGTAGAATCATTCAATATAGTGTTACATATAATAATACAGTTTTAATAAGGATTACTTTCTCCAAATGATACTCTTTGTGTTACAGAATAATACAAAAACTAAATTTGGAAACATTATTTTTTCCTGATGATTGTTTTATATCATGAGAATAATATAAAACATTTTTATATATGATGCAATGATTTATGAAAAGATATTTCTAGGATATTTTAATACATATAAAACCATTATTTTTTATAATAAAAATTCACTTATATTTATAGAATCATTCAAGGTAATGTTTGATCAATGTGATCAAATTTTTTATATCAAAATTCAAACATATGAATTTTCTAATTACTGGAATAAAATGATCTCTGAATCTTATAATAATTTATTTTAAATTAAAATAGAATATAATTAGAATCAATACATTTCTATGTATATGAAACTAATAAACCCAAATTGTTCTTTCATAGACATCCTAGTATATTAATGTACCATCTTTTAGATTTTATTATAGGAATCAAAGATATATGAGTTCATAATATTACGAAATTAGTAAAAAAGATGAATTGTCATCTTTCTTATACATTTTTTAACACGAATTTGTTAAAGGTGACAAATATTGTGTTATCTGGTTGATATCCATTCATGAATTAATAAACCAAATTAAGAGATACTTTGTTTGGGAATTTGATCATGGGCCCTAAATCAATCCTATAATAGTAACTAAATGGGTCTTTATTAATAATAAACTGTGAAAAGGTATAAATAATACATATTGGGATGGGATAATTTTTATAAGATATAATAAAGATGATGGAAACCCCATGAATAAACCCTTTATCTAGTTTCTAGACAAGATAAAGTTAAAATTCATTAATATTAGGCATTATTTATATATTATATATTATATAATATGATTATAAAATAATCATTATAAACCAAAAAATGTTATTTAAATTTACTACACATAATATGTTCTTAAATATGTACACAGATATTGATATTAATGATTATGTTTTATTATTTTGAATAAAAATTAATTTATAGTGGGAGTTTCAGATACTAATCTTTTTAAAACACGTGAATATTTTTTTAGTAAAAATATATTTAGATGATGTTATTTATTTTAAAAATTGAAAATATTGTTAATGTTTTATCAACAATTATGAAAAAGTAATATGAAATCAGTATGATTAGAGAATTAAATTACATTATTAATTTTTATATTTATTAAAAAAAATTGTAAATTTATTATTTCAGTGTAAATATATTATTAATTTATTGAACAAATAAAACATGAAAATAGTAATATATTATAAAATTACAATTTTTAGTAATATGAAACATGATTTAGATGTGGTTGGAAAATATGTAGAAAATAAACGATATAGAGGTATAATTCGTAGTACTCTATATCTTACTACTAATTGAACAACCATTATTTTTAAATTTTTCTTCATGCAATAATTTCAATATACACCATATAATACAGTATTATTAACTATAATATAGATTTTAGATAAGAAATTTAACATCAAGAACATTTATATTTTTAAGTAATTATTTAGTTTCATGGTATATTATAAAGGAATATTCATTGCATTGTGAACAGCTGAGGGAAAGTATAAAGCTTCTAGAAGTTGTTTCATACAATTGTTGTGGATGAAAAATCTATTTCATGGATTAAATTTTATTTATAATCCAATTTTATATGATATTAAAAGAATAATCAATGTATCAGAAAATAATTTGAGTCACTCTTAAACAAACCAAAATGATAGAATGAATCTTATTGTAGTAGATAATGTTCTATAAGAAGATATATATTTGGAATATGTTAATAATGAATATTAAAAATTATAAATTTTAACAAAATCACATTCCATATGAATTTTTTATTTAATTATGTGGTTGTTCGGTTTATATATTTTTAAATAATAATATTTTTTAATATTTTTAGGTTTTTCTTTATTTTCTATTGGATACTAAATTATATTTCATTTCTATGTATGTTTATCAGTGTGGCATAATAATTTTATGTTTTATTTTGTGTATAATGTTTTCATTTAAATGTTTTTATTTTTAATTTTTACAATATCAAATTATTACACTATATTTTTGTCTAGAGATATAAATACGGGGCTCAAAACATTCATAAATAACCATTATCCCTCATGCACTTGATTTTTAGCCCCTTCGTCATCATGAGTTCTAAAAAAATAATTGAACTGCATTCTCATATCATTAATCTCGATGGATCTTTAAAATGGAGAACACTGAAAAAATAAAGTATATAGACTAATAGAATCCAATCGAAGAATAATATTATGTACAAAAATAAAAACATTTCATTGAAAATTCACCGACATGGATTGGATTTTCCAATGAAATATGATATTAATGGATTGATTTTGATTCATGTCCTCGAAATAATTTCAAATAGAATTAATATTTTATATAATTCTCATCTCATATTAATGGATTTTATTGAAAATACCAGTTTAATTTTAGTTATAAAAAATATGTTTTCTCCTCAATGGTATATGATAATGAATATTATATTTCAATAGTTGAAATTGTTGAAATATTTAGTTATCCCCATGAAAGAGTTTATCACATAAAACTAAGATCAAATTTATATGAATTTCATAATTATTAAGATATAAAATCATTACTATTTGTAAATTTATAAATTACGAAGATATTGGTGATGGATCATGAAGCTAAATATAATGTACTTGTCACGTTAATTCATATCATAGTAGATGCAACGATAATGGACTAAGAGAAAATTATTTTCATGATATGTGTAATTTTATTCATTTTATGAGAGATATCACGATAAAAATATATAAATATATGTTGATATATATGTATCACCACTTGTAGAAAGATTCCAAGATTAATTTTCATCTTTATGGAAGGATTTTTCAAATTTTTTGTTTAATAAAATTATAATTAATTACAATTAAATATGTAGAAGATGTCTCTATAAAAAATTTAAACTGTTACAACACTAATGAATATTCACATTCTATGATAACTAAAGAAACTAATGTTATTTCAATGGGTTCTGAAGCTGAAGATGATTTTGGTTCTCATTCACATAGGTGTCATAAAATTAAAAAAGATAGAAGGATCTATATGATTTTATACTGAATATTTTTTAGAATCAAGAAATGATGTTGACGAAGTGGGAGGAAATATGTTTTTGTCTAAATAAAATGATTGTTACATGATGTAGTAAGTTTATAGTGTATTTGATTAACCCCATAACTATAGGAGATTTCATAAATTATCATGAACATGAATATTTTTCAAGTGAAGAAAACAATTATGATCTCATTATATGTCAATGAAAATGGTGGATCCTATTGGGAATTTTTCCATACATCTATTGATGTAGTGTATAAAAAACTCCAATGATTAATGAATGAGAAAAATGACCTAGAAAAAATCATTAAATTGATAATGTTGTAGAGGTAGATTAACCTATTATTGAAGATAATGACATGAAATAAGTAATTTCTACTATTTTAAAACAAATAATATAATAAATATGAATTTTATTTTAAATATAATGATCTTCTTGAGTTTAATTTGTGTTTTGGCCCATGTATATGAGAAATTATTATTTTTGGAAGTGGTAGTTTCTCATAATGATGAGAAACATGACAATGAATCTCAATAAAATGAACCAGTTCAATCCCTCTTGAATGAATAAACAATGATAAATGGATATCAAATAGTTTTGTCAGTATGGAGTATTTTAAAAAAAACAATGAATGAAACTAGTAAAGAAACATATGTACTTGGATAATTTCATCTCCATAGAGTGAAATAATTGATGTTTTTTCACTACCTATAGATGAAGTATGTGAACCTTCAAGGATAGTATAATATTTATATTATAATTCTATTTATGATTATATCATGGATATTATACCCATGTTAAGTCAAATGTGTGGTTTTAACGGGAAATTTCATATTGAGAATGAATCTTATAGTTAATAATTCCATGGTTTGATTATTTAATCTTTTATAAGTAATAAAGTTAGTTGATAACCAATATCTGCTAGAAACTTTTAATGAAAACTAAATTCCTAAAATATTAATTTAATTTTTTAAAATGGAATTTTCTTATCATATTAGGATCATAAAATTTAGGGAATTTTTTGACCTTGATTTAATTTAATTGAACAATTTTATTGGTTTCCAATCTAAATTGGAGGGAAAATTTACATTTCTTTTAAGGTATTGTACACCCATATAAATACCTTTTTTATATATTTTAGGTTTATTTCAATCTCTTAATGATATAATATCTATAATAGGTAACATGAATTAGATCTAAAAATTTTATTTTATCGCACATAACACTCTTATGTAAAATCTGATTGAACATATTGTACATGAAATATCTATAGAACCAGGTGTTATATGTCTGGTTAGTTAGCCCAGTTGAATGATGGACCAGTATGTCAAGCATGAAGAATATAGTCAATAATTTTTTAATATGAAGTGTGGTGAATACCTAAAGATGTTTTTGGAGTCTGATATGTTGATGAAACAGTGATAATGAATATTGATTCTACAATTTCACTAATTTATAGTGGACAAAATGATTTTCCATTAGACTGTATATTATTATCTAACATAAAAATATTATTAAAATTTTTTAGTGCCTAACCATACTTCTAAAACTAATATATTTACTATATACAATTTCTAATTAGGATCATATTATAATCAACGTATATGATAACATAGAAATAATTTTGTTGAATTTAATCTCATTTTTTAACAATTATTTTTTATTTTTACTATCATTTTTATTTCTAATATAATTAAATTTTCAGGATGAAAATTACATTGTATAAACAAAAAATTCACTAATAGTTTTATAAAAAATTCAATTTATACAATTACATTGATGTAAATTAATTTCTATATCATAATGGGATGATAAATTTTCAAAACAATGCATTTAAATTCCTAATTTAGGGTATATTTATTTTCTTAAAATAATATAATTGAAAATTATATAATATTTAATGAGAAAGGATTAAATTGTAGAAAATTTTATTTTTGTTTTTATTTTTCTTGGATAAATATGAATAAATGGAATACTATTTTTATTGAGCCTTGGTTTATTTAATTATAAATGTTTTTTTGTTTTATTATCTTAAAATATTTAATATTGGTTTTTTTATCATAAAAAATGAATGATATATTTGGGTATTTGTTAATCTCTAAATTTTAGAAATTTCTCATTAATTATAATGCTCACAAACAGCCATAATTTTCTTACTATTAAAATTTCATTCTATGTATTTGATTATAATATATATTAGAATAATTATTTTATTCTATAATAGATTTTTTAATCATTAAATTAATGTTTAATTTTTATATGTATTCAGGGAATCTTGAATAAATTGGAATAAATATTCACAACCCTATCTTTTAAAAAGAAGTGAAAAGTTTTTTATACTTAATTTTGGACTAAATGTTTCATTTGGGAACCCAATGATGGTACCAATACCAACAACTTCATGGTTATCAAATAGTAAATCAGACCAATGTTTAGATTTGAAAAAAAAATTCAGCATAAATGTTTAGTTTATCAACCAATAATTTTTACTGAACATCTGGTTTTATACCATACAAATTATAACAAATTTTTTTTACTCATTTATCTATTCGATTAAAATTATATGGTACATCCAAGATTTTGGAAATAGTTTTTATTAAGTAAATAACCCTTTAAAATAAATTCAATGCCTAAAAAAAGTCACTTTTTCAACAAATTATATCATTTAAAATTTTAATAAATGTTATAATTGTAGTTAAAATTTAACATTCTAATATAAAACATGTTGTTCATTATAAATGATTAAAATTTATCATGTTCTTTTTTAGATCAGTTTGAACTGATGAAAATAAATATTTCTTAAAAATTATATTATTTGAATATTCTGAAGATATAAAACCTCTATTAATTTATAAATATCTACACTTTAATGAAAAAAAATGTTTTTATCTAATTTTTTTACAATGTGATTTTTCTTTTGTATTTGTATCATTTTTTTATTGTTTCATTTATGAAAATATTAAATATACAAACTAGGGACATATATTATTATTATCAACACATTATTTCCTCCATGCCTCTCAAAACATATTTTTGATGCTTCAGGATGATTTCAGAATATACTATCAATAAAGAAGATTTAGTCTACTTCTGATGTAATTCTTATTGAAGATCAAACATTCTACATTGAATAACTCTTTATATATTAGTTTTTGTTTCGAATTTCTGAAAAATTTATTTCATCAATCATCATCTTGACACTTTTTCATGATGTGCCACAAACAAAAATTCTATTATTTTGGCTGGTCAGCATCTAATACTAAGTTATGTATATAGAATTATTGAAATATAACCAAAATTCATGTATTATTTCATTAACATACATTGTTTTTTAGAGGTATCAAGATAAGGGGAAATATTTAGTTTAAATTTTCATTCTCACTGAGAGAGTACTGGTGGGGTGGATTAGGGGATCCTATGAGAAAATCCACTATAAGAATTGTTGGGTTCTCTTATTTTTTGGTATATTACATAATATATATTATGAATGGGACATTTCACGTCATTTTGAGTCAATAAAAGCTATTGAGTTTTATTGAGACAATATTTATAAAAGGCCACAAATCTCTAGCCACTCCTTATGATTTAATAATATTTTGATCAATTAAAAAATATAATTAGTAAATATTAGTAATATATGTACAGTAATAACTTTTATCCAATGATGGTCAATTGAGTCAACATGATATGTTCCTTTTAAGCTAAAGGCATATGATAAATCCAACGTACATTATAAAATAACACATATAACTATCTTTAACCCAGATGTGTATTAAATACTTTCCATCATCAATATCCCAACATGTGTATGAGAATAAATATTATATTAATTTTTTAATTCCACATGATAATAGAAAAAATACACACTCTATTATCGCATTATGAATCTACTATGTATATTATGATTTTACATACATTGAATTTAACTGAGGGGCCTCTTAGATCTATTACATTGGATCTTGATCCCAATATTATATATTTATTTTCTTTGTTCCTCTATGAAAATTAATTTTTATTACCATTATTAACTGGATGAAATGAACTGTACTTTTTTTGATAAATGATTTATCTTCATCATATATTATTTGAAATAAAATTTCATTATTGATAAACCAGTTATAGTAAATTAACCCCATTATTTATTTATGATTTAAAATATTGTTATGTATTGACCAAATTAAATGGTAAATGAACTAGATTTTTGGTATACTCTATAAATTATCTCCGTAACATTCCTTCCATATAAATATCCTTCGGTGTCACATACCATTTTGGTTGTGTCATATAGGAATCCTCTTAAAGTCATACATTATGTAAATTTGTTTTAGAATATATATTAAGATTCTCATAGTCATCTAAATAATCATTTGAATGTATCATTCTGATTGATATATGAATATAAACTGGTGAAGGGTTTTCTATAGGGACTTAAATTATTTATTTTAAATACTTTTTAAAACAATATAATTTTATATGTGTTGTATTGAAAAAATATTTATAATTTAATACTAAATAAAAATGTTAAATTAATGAGTATTATATCCAATAAAAGTTATACTAAAATATATTTGGAAATTTGTAATGGAATAAATTTTATAATTCATATATTCTTTTCATTTTAAATCTTTTGTACCCATAATTTCTTATATAAATGTTATTGGTTTATTATTATATATTATTAACGAGTAAACAAATATTTCAAATTGAAAACAAATGTCTTTTTTCTATCCTCCCCTATACAATTTTGAAGTAGTTTTTGTGGATTATACAATTCCATGAAGATTTACACAACCTATTCTAGTTACAACACTTATGTATCAAGATCCATGGACTTCGTGAAGCCTATCTGCAAATCAATTTTTTTTTCATTTTCTAAAGTCGGGTTAAAGGGGACCGGTACCCAAACATACAACCTGCATACAAAGATGAATCTTAAACAAACCAGAACATCACACCATTACACATCATAATAGCCATAATCATCTCCAAAACCCATGCATGATTCCTCCTCACCCGTAGCCGACTCCCACTCTGGGTTTCTCTAATAGTGTGCACTTTGAACCCTACTTCTAAGCTACTCCAGAACATGTTGTTCAGTTGAGGCATCAAAAGCCACTCTTCCCTTTTTCAAAGTAATGACCATTGCCCCACTCTACATAGAAGTTGATTTAGTTCTCAACGGCAGCGGAAGGTGAGAGTAATCTTTCCACACCCTTCTTCTTGTTTGAGTAGACATAGGCCTACCACTTGTATCCATCATCTGAGATCCTCTCTTGACAATATCACTGAATGAAATCCCAGACAGATCACTCACAGTTTCTGTTCCTCCTGCTGATTTCTCCTCTTCTCTACTATGTTTCTCCCTCCAAACCGAAACCAGGCATTCAAAATTATCCATCCTCCGATATGTATTGCTGATTTCCACTAAAGGGAGATGTCCATCTTCATTCGGAGTCTTTTCCACAGCACTGTACAAGGACACATTCCCTTTATTATCATTGCTCCTACTCTTTCCCATCCATCTCTTGGGTGAAGTATTACTTCCATCCATGCATATGTCATTGGAGGCCTCCTCTTGACCCTGATTCCCAAAAGAAGTCTCCCTTCCTGTTGGTTTCATACACTCCTCCCCACCTCTGAAAACACAATTCAAAACCGGTTCAACATCACCATTACCAAGGAATTCAAACCTGTTGGATAAATTAACAAAAGGCTTGGCCATTGGATCCAAACCTCTAGCCCCTTCTGTAAAGGGAACCTGCAGGACAGGACTGGTACTCGCATCCCCCACAGCCTGAACCAAATCAGATCCCCCTCCAGCATGTATCTAATCCACTGAATCCTTAGCACCTTGGCCGTCCTCCTCCAGCACCATATTGACCTCAACCAGTGGCTCATCCACCACCATTTCCTGGGTAACCAAATCTACCCCTTATATATCCACGTGAAGCCTATCATAATTACACTATAACCTTTATATATATTCACCCTCTAAAGGGCAATGGAATTTCCTTCCACTATTTTTTTCGGTATTGTATTGGCAATATCCCATGTTTCCTTTTTTTATCATATAATGGTACAATTTTTCCCTCAACATGTATTCGTGTTTCCTAAATGAGCCATAATAAATCATTTTCAAACTCAGAACTGTAAATTCCACATTACATATTTACATCCATAATAAATTTCATATGGAATACACATTGTTGATTTACATGTTACCTAATATAATTTATATGAAATTTTTTATATTATGTATCCGAAAAATATTGTTTGAAGAATTTCATGACACATCATTGATCTCACTATATCAAATATAGAATGGAACTTCTTATCATGTACACCATTTATTTATTGTTTAGAACAATTAATTGGGTTAAAATAAAACAATATTATAAATAAACAATATTGTATTGATTAACTTATTTTCCACTATGGTTTGAGATTATTTTTAAATATTCTTTCTGAAATTATTTTTATCTATATTCTTATATTCCACGAATCTATTAATTAATATTATCTAATACGTGATTATTTAAACATACCCATTTATTCAAAATTGGATAGTAATGTTTATGAGGTATTAGTTCTGACCTCTTTTATCAACTAGAAATAATCCTCTCACATTTTTATTATAAAACTCAATATAATTTTTTCTCTTTCACCAATTCCACTAAACATGTCTTTATACATTTTTAAATTTAAACATGTGTAAACTTTAGGAATTGTGTATTTTTTTTATATATATTCATATGTCTATATTAGTGTAATTTTGTCAAATTATATTTGATTAGAAGAACTATGAATTGGTTCAATAGTTTGTTTTTTTATTTTTCTTATAAATTATATTTGTAATTATTTTCCATTAATTGATACATGAAGTCTAACACATAAATATAATTATTTTAATTATCATTACCCTAAAAAACGACTACATTTAATTGAACAACATATATTTCAATATTTTGAAACAAATATTACATTTTCAATCCTTCACATAGAAATAATGTTTTTGTCTCTAGTAACACAAACTAAACATCTTTTAAAACCAAGATCATTCTGATCATCAATGTGAGGGGGTAGACACTTATAGCTGCAACATAATGTATATATCCATTGGTTTCTTAATTTACCAAATCTCATAAAAATACTAGAATTATACATAGAATCTATATATGAATCCATATTTGAGGCCCACATGATATATATAATAACTGATTTTGTGAAAAAAAATAACTGAATAAAAAATAGACACAAATCTTCTATATTATTCTTTTCAAATTTTTATTTTTTCAACTAGTGTCATTACATTCCACATGAGAAATAGATGGAATATTCTTACCCCACGCTCCATTTGATCCTCCTTTTCCTAAAAATGTGTTTTGTAGAATATTTAGACATTGTGTTAGTTATGGAGAAATTTACATGGTGTTTCCATTTATTTACCATTATGATAGAAGTATTATCTCACATTATATATAAGTCAAAATGAAAAAGTTCTGTAGTATAATCTAGGAAAGAATTCATATTCCATTAATATTAATATTTAGAACAGTATTGGAGTTTTATTGAGCTACGGATTAATAGAAAAGATTAGTGTGAAGTTCCTCTGGGTGATTAAATCCCAAAACCATTAGATGATCAATGTATCCCATGAGTTAGATTATGTGATACCTTGTTGTTTCAAATTATATTAGTATTATACTGATGTGAAAGTTTTATATCTCCATGTTTAGAAGAATAGATAATTCTAGATAAAAATACATAGATTCTAGAGAATTATACATGTATATATGTTCACATATGACATTATAATCTCTCTATAAATGATGATAGTTTCATTAAATGGTTATATAACATGTCCATTAGGTATTTTAATGCCTCATAAACTCTTCATTACTAACCTATGTAGTGTGGAAATCTAGGATCGAGGATTCTAGCTTATCAGTCTTCTATTCATGGTGCAACATAATTTTTAAGCATCTAACCTAATATGGGAAATTACTAAAATATAGTGGATGGTTTTTTAAAAAAATTCTCAAAAGTATAATGTGGTAAATATTTATTTCAATAGTCTACAACAATATAAATTTTGATTATTTATACATTTCATGATTAAAAATTATATGTTAATTTAAAATTTAGTTAAATATCACAATATTTTATCTTGTCCTAGTGGCCATCACTATTGAACTCCAAATTACCCATCATATTGAAATTATTGTGGTTAGGATAAATATTTCAATTATCATACCAAACTAGTGGTGTTGGTCATTAATATTATTGTATTTATTTTGTAAATATTTACCGCTATGTTATGTTATTTTCTTTGGTGTGAGGAGTAGATTCTTTTATCATGAATATCATCCACATATTTAAAAAACATAAGAAATAACGAAAAATCAATTATTTTAACAGTTACTAAATTTGATGAAAAATTTAGTTAAGTCAACCCTAGTACATCATTTGAACTCCATAATTAATGTTACTATCATAAAAAATATAATCCAATCACATATATCAATGGTTTTATTATATATATGGTAAGAGAAGGCTTATAGGGTTAATATAAATATGAAGCATTTATTTATTTTTAATAAATAATATTATAACAATATACAAGACTTATTAATATTATGTGTATTTCCCTTATGTGATTAACCATGTACTAAAAAATAGTTTTATATAATTTTTTTATTTTAGATTCATTTATATATATTAAAGCATTTAGTTATTTTACCACTATCATGCATCTATAAAATAAATCTTGAATGAAGTAGAAATAAAACAAAATAAATATAACTTTATCATGAACATAAAAAATTGTTTTTATTATTTAGTGGGAAATAATGAAGCGATTAACCATAGTGTGAAAACATATTGATCCATTTTGGGAGCTAGATGTATCATTCTACCTCTAACCTATGAGTCACTTTTGTTTGTATTTTACTTGGGTCCAAATTGATCTAACACCAAATGACTCAAATATCTATCTTAAAATTCATTTTCATCACAATATGAAAAATAAAACAATGCATGGGGCATATGTAAAATATCCTATGGGAATATAGGACCATATATAAAAAAGACATAGGGATGACACATATAAAATTAATTTATTTTAATTAAAATAATAAAAAATCCAATGAAATAATTATTTTAAATGTATCCATACACATACCCAATTTATTCTAACATAATGATCATTCATATTTTCAATTAATATGCATTTAAAAAACTATTATGAATTTATTTTGATAAATTGATTTATATTATTAAAACATAAATGAATAAAGATGATTAATTTTTTAATTATAATCTTTTAAAAAAAATTTAATCAACATCAAATTGGACATGTATATTCTCATCACTATTGATTGTTAAAAAATTAAATAATGAAATTTTATTTAAAACTCTCTAAAATTAGTATAAAACAAGAACATAGATGAAAATCAGTGAGTATTTATTTGAACAATATATATTTTATTGGGAAATTATTTAGTACACTCAATTGTTAATTAGAATCGAAACAATATAATTTTTTTATATATATAATGTACTAGTATATTTAATTACCCAAAAAACACATGTTAGTAAATAGAATGTGTAATGCTCATAATGAACATGATGTAGTCATGTATTTAAACAATATGTGGTATATAACTATAGCTTTAGGGAAAAATTAATTACTCAATTAATATTATATAAAACACATCATATGTATTGTATGAGTAAAATAAAGTAAACATATAAGACATAATAATAACTGTGATAAATTAACAATAAAAATTTAATTTTATAAATAAACATGTCGGATACCTGGTTTGTACATAATGATACACTTCATGTGTCTCAACTCTTGCATGTACATGATACATATATTTGTACTAGGTGTGTGTGTCTATACATAGAAATTTTTTAAGTACATGAGTGGTACATATGTAACATGTTTAATAAAAACTTATTTACATTAGTGTCATACCCAGTGTCATCAATTAAATTTCATACATGACATTGACCACATTCATTTTTCATCAAAAAAAAACAAGGACTATATGGTGTGTATGAGAATTAAATGATATTTAGTTTAGTTGATCTTGTGTTTTATTTTCATAATAAACAAATGGTTTGTATATAATTAACACAATATTTAATAACTACAAGATGATAAATTATTAATCATCTCTATCCTATTCTTCTAAAAATTGGTACATGGAGTTCATCAATCGATTACACACCTTATATTATTGTTTTATAATACTTGAAATCATGAATCCTCCGGATTGGTTTTTTATGTTTATTACTAATATTTAATAAGATCTATATTATAAAAGATAAATACCATTAAGGAGAAATATATAATAAAGTTTGGATTCAATAAGAAAATATTAGAAATGAAAACCAACATTAAAAGGATATGATGATCAACAATACATTATAATTATTTGTTAAACATGACCACATAAATATGAGGTGATGGTTATATATGTATTGGAAGTTCCTTTTGTAACTATAACCAATTGAATTTTATTATATTCAATGTATTATCATTAATGAACATGATGTTATTTATATAACATATTTAAATTTTTCCAATGAATATAGACAATAATTATTCACTAAAAACAAGGGGATGTTATTAAAAATTAATTTTTTATTAATATAAGATATAACAATTATTTTTTAATCAATCATGAAATATTTATTTTTTGATGGATTTATTAATTATATTGTAATAAATTTATCATTCGTACATCTATCATACCCAAAAATGATCACCTATATTGATGATCATTAAATTTCCCATTGGTCTATGAGTAACGTAGATGACACTCATGGAGGTAGAATTGTTTTTTATTCTTATATAATGTGATTCCTTGATCATACCACATTCCATAATCTTGGGGGATATTATATTTTTCTAATTCTTTTTATGAGTAATGATGATAAGGAGATCATGAGAGGTAATTAAGGGGAACAAAGAAAAACAATTCTATAATTATTATATGAGTTTGAAAATTAATGAAGTAAAGGGTTTAATTAGGATTAATTTCTAAGATGACCTTAACTATGAGTAATTCCATTATAATCCCCATTTTATAAATATGTTACTAATATTCTTATTATACTTATGAGATGTTAAATACCATTAAATAACAACTATTATTTTACATTCTACTAAATAAACATTTTTTATCATACCAGGAACTCATTTTCATAATCCCCATAATTACTAATTAAATTATAATACAAATATATAATAAAATAATAATCTATTAATATACAAAATAAAAACATTATTCATAGTATAGTTCATAAATACATGTTAAATATTCAAATAATTAAATGATTTATTTATAGATGAATATCTAATTTTTTATTACATTCTTAACAACAAGGGATAAATAAATATTTTATTTCTATAATTAAATAATTAAATTATGAATAAATATAGATTTAGTATTTATAATAAAAAATGAAAATTAAATATTTAATTTCATAGTGTAGAATTATATTTATCGCAACAATTAATGAAATAATATTTATTTATGATAAAGTGAAACACTTTTTATGTCACCCTCTAATCCTCTTTTCCCGACGAGATATGCATGATTTACAAATATCCGATATTACTGTCTATAAATGTATTATGTCACATGTATAAGAAATATATATTTCAACATTACAAAAACTATATATGAACACTCACTAAGTCATATATTTTCATTATCATAATATCTCATCAATCTAGATTCAATGTGCTGTCATTAACTTATATGAATGACCCATATATATCTGAATAACTAAATTGAAATCATAAATACACCAAGGAAATTTAATATTATGTTGAAGTTAAATTTTGATAAAAAAATTTAAATATTTAAAAATCCATACAAATGTAAGGTAGAAATCGTTTCTGGACTTATTCATTAAAAATATGTCATTTGTGACTCCCCAAATATATAAAACTTATCCAGGAATGTGTGACATATTGGATTGTGGAAATATTTAAAAAAATGAGTGTCACGACCCACCTTCACCAAAAGGACGGACGGGTCAGAAGATTGCCAAGCCCTTCCTTCTTTAAGTTGAAGGAGATATAATGACCCCCGAGACCCGCCTTCAATAGGTCCCGGAGTGGCGAGTAGCACCAATGGTATAGAAATTTCTCACAAATTGAAGGCATTACCCCTTTTTGTTTTATAAGATCGAGATATGAGATGATGAAACTCAACAACACCAAGGTAAAATAAAAGTAAAGTCAAAAAATAAACAATTCCCACATGCATGTTCCAAAAGTAAATCCACAAGTACAAAAGGTGACTACAAGATAAGTACCAAAGAGGAAAAGCAACGACTACAACTGCCCCAAGGTCCGAGCTAGTAAGGTCTTGTGTGATCCCCGAAGTCCTCCTGGAAACCTGAAAGCAGTTTTATATACGTAGTGTGAGCATAAAAGTACACTATGTAGCGAAAATCAAAGACTCTCGTGCACATGTGGGGGAACGTACTAAAGTCCCGTGAGAAAAAAAGTAAACCAAACACCTAACAAGGTAAACTATCCACCCAAGCCTCCCCAAGGTACACTCCCCAAATAACGGAAGTCATGTAATATATATAATAAGAGAACATCGATGTTTGGGTACCCCGCGCCACTTTCCCACTGGTTATTGAGACATCCTATGCATCAGACCAATCCCGCCATTCTCACCGCAGTCCCACTGCCACACCCACCCGCACACACCTAGGCCACAACCACATGTAGTCCCACTACCGAAATTCTTCCCGCACACACCTGGGCCTCAACTGAACGCAGTCCCACTGCTGAATCCCGCTCGCACAGACCTGGGCCACAACAGTCACATGTAACCACACCTGCAAACACCTAGGCCAGAACAACCACCACCACGCTCGAAGACACCTGGCCTAAAGGATCCACTACCATGCCCGAAGACACCTGGGCCTCATCCCAAAGAAACTTGGGAAACCACCAGCCGCACACACCTGGCCAACCACCACACTACCCCCCCCCCCCCCCGAAGGTTCTTGGGCTAATAATGGACCTCAGGCCATCACAGCATGCCCGAAGATACTTGGGCTATCTGGGAAAGGGAGCCGAAAGGAGTTAATAACTAGCCGCAAAGAATAGTGTTGGGAAAAACACCCTCCCCCATGAATTGGGGGTGTTCGGCACTAAGTGACAAACATGGGTGGGGCGCGAATAAGAAACACAATGCTACAAATATATATATATGTAACAAGCACTCACCCAAGCTAGGTTTTTCTTCAGACATCCTACAGATCACAACAACACTCATGTCCGAGTCACGACTCACGCTAACAAACCCATTTTTTCCATTCTTATTGCACGTTCAGAGTTAATGTTTAAGTTTAACCACTAATGGGCAACTAGTAGTCATAGACATTAGTCCAAGAATGTAAACAGTCAAACATCGACCAAAATGTCCACACTCAGTTCTCAACAACAGAGGATTCCACCCCAACTCGTGATATAAACAAGTAACCACCGTGTCTTAAAACTCATAAACATCGAACCCACACCAACAGGGGATCCCATCCCCAGTTTCATAACCACATAAATGATAAATGAATAGGGGAACCCATCCCCTCCCACATCTCCCGCAATAGACTCGTAAGAGAAAACCACCAAAACAATGCCACCAACACTAAGCAAGGCCAAGCCTGTATTTTGAGATTTAAAATATTTTACATGTTCCATGATTTCAATTACATTTTGACCGGGGTCAGCACATAAGGGATTGATCATGGTTCTTTCGATTTATTCAGCCAGATATACGTAATTAACCAATTACTTTTCACAGCATGAGTTTAGAACCACACCAAGCCATTTAAAACATCAGCATTGGTTCATTAGTGGACAAACAACGTCCACCAACGACCTCGATTTTCAGGAGGAATAATCCAACACAACTCAACAAGATGGTCATAGAATAAACAACATCAAAATATAAGACAGAATCAACGATCACATCCCCCCTCTTTCATTATTGAATTCTTTCATTATCTTTAATTAGGTCTGCTTTATCCAATTCTGCAGAATCAAAAGCACGCCCACCCCGCAAGATACACAAAAGAGAGAGGCAAAAGAGAAGTTCCCTACTTCTTGATAGAAGATCGACGTTTAGGCTGGGGGCACTGAACTTTACGGATAACGATGTGGCGCACCCGATGCACCAGAAGTAGTTTGTGAAAAGCCACGATCGAGGAAAGGAGAAACCAAGGCTAACCCTTAGTTTATAAGAACCGAGGACGGTTGAGGTGAAAACGCGAAACCGCGTAAGGCATGGGGGTTGTGCGTTGACCACGCGGCTCCACTCATCATTAAAAAAAGGTCAGGTGGTTTAAGCCAACTCATTAATTGATTAAGTATTTAATTAAAACTCTTACGCACGTTATGGGTATTTAAAACACGCTCAAACAGGTCAAAATAGGGTTTAAAACCCTATTTGCGCAAAAGGGAGTGCTACTGGAAACAACATGACAAGGCTGGGTGACGTCGATCGGTCTCACCGATCGGTCATGCCAAGCGGTCTCACCGATCGTTCGCGTCGAACGGTCTCACCGATCGGTCGCGCCGATCGGTCTCACCGTTCGGTCTCACCCATCGGTCGCGCTGATCGGTCTCACCGAGATGCCACTCATTTAGGACTCGGATTTTGGCAAAGGGAAGGACCAAGAGAGTTTGGGTCATCACAATGAGATTCATAGATTTCATTAATAATAATCAAAATGTATAAAAATTAACAAAAATACTCGCAAATAGGAATATCCACTGACACATGTATATCTGGAATTCCTCTTGATTGGGTTATTCACAAAATCTCATGTCATGGAGAATACCAATGTCTAACATCAAATGATTAACTCTCATCCACTTATGATTACTCATTCTTGGTAGTCAATAAAATATGTGTCCCATAAAATAATTTCACTCAATAGTTTTAAAATATAAAAATAATAACATTATATAAAGTAATGGTTGTCATTATTTTGTATGACTATTATTTCCTTTTTGATGTTATGTATATTCTTTAAAATTGTCACATTAATTTCATTCAGAAATAAAATTAAAGTATATAATATAAAAATTAATTAATATTACATTATAATAATATAAATGGAATATAATATACATATAGTTAGTTCTAGAAAACTATCTCTAATAATATACATCTTCTATAGTCATTTTGTAACAAATAGTAGTGATATTTTTATGGTTTGTTTCAATTGCTCTTATATATGATTTGTAATAACTCATGTCTAAGTAAATAATTCCTCATTGAATAAATAATATTTATGACTTTTTACTTCAAACAAAAATATGAAAGAAAAAATAAACCATTATGTGGAAAACATACCATTGGAAAATATAAATAGTGGTTGCTGAATTATAAAATATATAAATATATAAATATATAAAAACAGACAAAAATTAATGTTTTCATTAAATATTGACACAAATTAAATACCTAAGAAACCAATATTAAATTTTTTAAAATAAATTCTTCTTTTAACTTATAGTCTATTTTTAAAATATTAGATTCATAAAAAGGTATTTATTGGTATATTTTGTGGTAAAGGAATAATAAAATAAAAAAGATATTTTCCTATGAAAACTAATTGTTGACATTAATTTGTTTATTTTAAATAAATATAAAATTTAATTAAATATATTATTTCTATTTAAAAAATTTAACATAAATTATTGATCTATGAGGTAAATAATTTAATTTTTTTGTGATTGTTAAAAAAAGTTATAATTTTAGGTGAATAGTAAAAAAATGATTTTTCAAATAACATGAAATTGAAAAAAATATTATTATATATTTAGTTATTTGAAATTAATGAACATTTTTTCTAAGAAAAAATAATTATTTTATTACTATATTATTGATGTTAAAAAAATTTATTTATTTTATAAAATATTATTTAATATTTTAGAAATTATATTATATTTTTCGAAAAATTATTTTTCACATTGTACATTAATTTTTTTAAAATTAAAATCTATAAATTTGAAAAATTTATTATTAATATATTTATTTATTTATTAAAATAAAATTATCTAAATTATTAAAAATAGATTATTTTGATAATTGTGCATAATAAGTAAATTACTTATGAAAAAAGTAGTTGTAGTAGTGATAGTAGAAAAGATAAAACAACTGAGAGTAAATAACATCAAAATTATTTTTACATGTGTTATAATGTGTATTTGATGTATTTATAAATCTTATAAAACCACTAATCCATTATTATTAAATTTGTTATCCACTTTTCATGAGAGTTGGCTCCCATTTTTTGAATATTTTTTTTGTGATAAAGAAGGCCATCACTTTTCAATTATAAAAGGGGAACTCTTCTGGTCAATTATGATAATGAAACAACCTAATTTCTATAAAGAAAACACCCTTGAACCATATCCTACAATTTTAATTCACCTTTAAGTGGGCATTCTCTTGTTAAATAACAAATCTAATATGGCTTACCCATATTTTCAATTGACATAATTCGATAAGTGAGGTATATATTTTGTTCTCGTCCTTCCTTTTGGTAGTTTTAATAATCACATATTCTTATAAAAATTATTTCCTAAGTACTGTTATATTATTGGTATGTGATTAAGATTTTTCTATAATCCATACCTACATTCCATTCTCTATTTAAAAAAATGAAAATGTGAATTGGGTTTTTGTTAAAACTACCCACACTATGAATAAAATTATTTAGTTTTTCACTAAAACCTTCATAGATGGTTTTTATTTAACTATACTTAACATATATGATATATATATATATATATATGTTATATATATCATTAAAATGTTTTAACGTGGACTATTTAAAAAATAAATTTCGGTATAATGTAATAAATGTGTATGCCTAAATAACGAGAAACTGGTTTACAACAATATTTGACCTCCTGAACAATTATAAAAATTAATATTTAATGGAACTAAAAATTATAATAATTTGTAAAAAAAAATTAGAACATTATTAATTTCTATTTGTTGATTAACTTTTTATGATGAATGAGGATTGAACCAACTTTTATGAACATTTTTTAGAATGATCATCATTATTAACACTCAAAGTCCAAAACAGATTATAGTTGTCTAATATATGAGATAAATTATTTTTTAATAAGAGAATCAATGTATATAAATATTAATTATTTAATTAAAAATTTAATTAATAGCATTACATTTAAGATACATGGGGTTAGATCATATCTGTGGGATACAAGAGTATATGTAATGGTTTTATTGACTCATTTTCAAAATCATAGTGTCATATTAAATATTACATTAAAATAAATGTTATATTTTCATAAATAAAATAATTCACCAATTTTATATGATATGTCCTCTTGTTCTATGGGTATATTAATTCCCCCATTAATAAACACTCATTTAAAGAAATGTTTTTTTGAATTAAATGTATTGTGATGGTAAGTAGAATAATAATTCTTACCAATCATTATTTTATTCCATGAATATGTTTTTGGCAGTAAAAATAGTTTTTAATATAATCCAAATTAACTATTATTATTATTTTCATTAAATGTTCATTTTCCAATTTAATATAATTTTCTTATTTTATTTTTTATTTGATGTGGGGATATCATTAAAATGTAAAACAGATTTATAAAGTCATTTCCTTTCCCAATTTATGTTTTTTCGGTTTACTAGAAAGATATTTTTTTTCAAGGAACTGTTATTTGGAAAAAAATTATCATATGGATTTACAAATTCTTAAGCTACCATTAAATAAATTATATTTTAATTTCATATTCAATTTGACATTTAAAACAATGATTAAAATTTTTTGAATGATTTTTTAATTTGGGATAATTTTTCCTACAAGGTTAAATTATTAGGGAGTGATTTTATATTTAATAAATTTTTTATGATTATGATATGAATCAATTTGGAAAATAATAGTTTGCATATATTATTATTCCTTATATTTTATGGTATATGGTTTTTAAAAAAAATTATAGTAAACCCAATAGTTTTCCATGTGATTATTAAGATATGTTTATTATTTATATTAAGTGGAAAACATAAGTAGGGATGAGGGATGGTGGGGTCCTTTATAACAGTAAAATTAAATTTTTAATGATTATATCACATAATGTAGTTATTCATGGACATTATGACATTTATCGTGTATTATTTATCCTTATATGTTTTCTCAAATTTTTCAAGTGTGGGATGAATGTATTTTTTACAACAGAATGGGAATAACTTGTTTAGAAAAAAATTTTCTTCTTTGTTTGTAGCTATAAATAATGTCCCATTTTTTATAATTTCAAGAAACATATTCAGGATGAATATTATTTCATTAAAAATCTATATTTATATCAATATTCTTTCTTTTTATTGTATTTCATACTTTTATAACATGATGTATTTTTTGGATTAGTTTAGATTATGATTGTGAATTATCATTGTAATATTAAATGTGATGAATCTATGTATAGTATAGTACCTATTTTTTTTAAGGAATATATTTTATAGTTCCACAAGAAATTATATATTTATCTTGAAATGACATGTTGGTGCATGCTCTATTGCATATGTACACCGAGGTAATATATATTGAAATTATATATTAGGTATTAACTTACCCATCATGTGGTTCATAAAAAAGAATAATAATATCTACAATCCAAGTTTTACACTCCCAAGATTTATGATTTTGTTTTTTTCTTGTTGATTATGAACCGTTATGAAGGACATGAATATATCAAACTATATGGGTTATAGAGCTGACCACTAATAACCTATATTGAAACCTAGATATTCCTATAATAATTTTTGACTTAGAGTTATAAAATCGAGCTTAATGGATTGTGGCTTCTTTATATGTACATTTATTTATTTATGTATACTCATTCCCAATTTAACATAGTCTTGTTAAGGGTAGGAACCCGAAAGAACTAACCCAACATTGATTGAAATTGATAATATATGGAATTACAAATAAAAAATATATAGTTATTATGTAATTATAAATTTATTGAAATCATCACCCATCTCTCTCTTATTTTTAACAATTACCAAAATTATATTGAGCTCCTAAATGCAGAAATGAATGAGTAACTATTAATAATTTTATTTATGATTAAACACCCACCCACATATAGTTGGTCTTCTTTTACACTATTTGTTCAGTAGTAAGTCAATGAGATTTATAAAATATTTCATATTCACATATTTTAGACAATGAATCTATTTGAAAGTCCATATGGTAAAGTACACCTAGTTGTTTTGAGAGGATATTTTTACTATGTATTTTACATATACTCTTTATAAAAAATGGAAGTACAATTCATGGAATTGATTATAAAATATGATTAATCTATTAGATGAAATAATGAATATTGCAAAAAACTCATGAGGTATCTATCCAGTTTCATATAAGATTTGCATAGAAAAATAAAAATCGTTTTTATCTTCTTAAATCATTATATTTTAGGGGATTAATCATTGAGATACATTTGTATATATGATGATAGTGTGTGTTGTATTCATATGGTATTGAAAAAAATTTGAACCTCTCATATCATTAGGGAAAATAAATAAAAAAAATTGGTATCATGGAAGCAAATATGATAAGGAACATTCTGGGAATAATGTCAAATTTCATACATGTATTAGATGCCACCGAATGTAACAGAGTAATCTCCTTTGAGGATTAATGTTATTTTTTATGTTTTCTAAAGAAGGAATTGTATCCCAAAACTATCAATCTAAGTCTAAGAGTTTAATTATCCACTTGAGTAGAAGAATATCCCTATAAAAGATCCACCCAAACAATATTAATTTATGTTCAACTTGTTTATTATTTATGAAAATCAATTTACCAAACCTATATAAAAAGAATAAAATATTCCTTAATGGCCTCTAAATTATAGAGAACAATGATGGAAACTATTTATCACTACTACCAACAAATATCTTGATTATAAAGTGATGAATAGTACACTTTATCACTTTTCAAGGTCCAATAATACCTTATATGATTATAAATCAATGAAATATTTAATATCACATAGGTCATCTATGAATTTGGAATCATTAAACCCAAAAAATTTATATTTACCTATTTGTGAAATCCTAAGGTGAAAAATTGATTGCATCTAAACATTATAAATATTCCCTGGTTGATATTTTTGGGAGGACACTTCCTACTATTCTAATTATTCTTCCCTTGACTGAATTGGACATAATAATGGGTATGGATTAGATCCCCCCTTTCAAAACACATATTAATGTTAAGGAGAAGGAAGTCTCATTTTATAACCCAAATGATCCAATTACACATAAAAAATTTAATGATGATTCTGATATATATATGGAATATAATTCTATAATATGTGTTATTATACTAGATACTGATTTTCTGTTGACTAAATTTATTAAATAAAATTCCATGATTAATTACATTCCAATTTTATTTGAATATGTCATGTATCATTGGTTTATATTCCAGGGGTTACACGCAAGCATGATATTCAATTTTCAAAAGAACTCATACAAAGATAGAGGTATTTATTAATGATTCCATAAATAATTGAAAATATTGTAATATGGTTGATAAATGAGTATCTATAATAGAGTTTGGAGAAGGGTATTATGCACCCTAGTTCTTCACCTTAGGGATCACCTGTCACGACTTGTCCCTCGGGGACCGTGTCATGTCTAACCAAATCCCGCCTTCCATATGTCAGGGGCTAGCGACTAGCACCTAAATTTTTATTCTTTAAAATTGGGATGACATTACCTTTATAACATGTAAACACACGTAACCAAGAACACAATGAGATATGAAAAAAAATAAAACTATATAGAAAAAAAAGTGGTGAAAGTAAGAGGGTTCAGGATACAAACCCAATTGTAAAGTTACAAGTACAACAAAAATACAATACCATTGAAGAAAGATAAAGATCAATAATTACCCATCCTCTGAGGTTCTTACCAGTAGGGTAGGTACAGATCACCTCCTCAACACTCCATGGCTGCCCGTCTCCTCTGCATATCGACATGCCGTATAGTCCACCTCTGTTCACCGTCCTATCCTGGTACCCTCGTCCTCAGTCAGCACTGCCCGTTGTCTTTATTAAACAAAACAAGGTGAAGGAATAGCCCATGCAGGTGTGAGTATAACGATTCTCAGTAGGGACCCTTGGACCCTCATGGTCTCAAAAAATCCACAAAGGATAAACTACATAGCATGAAATCAACTAACATTCCTACTTATGTATATTCCCATACATATACCTAAGTTATCAAGTATTCCGTCTCAATCATGGGGAAACACAGAGTCCAACACAAAAGACCAAGCACAGCTGTTTCACAAAGGAAGGAGTACCACGATGGCAAGTACCACACATTTACGTCACACAGAACAATACCACAAAGGTATTACCACAATGGAAGGTACGACATACATACGAAATCAGATCAAACTAGGTATATATTATGTACAACAGTAAAGATGATTAGATGTAAAGACTGATCATATTACTATGTTAAGAGGAAGAACCACGAAGGATCCAAAATCTACATCAGTCCCATAGAAGATCGTAGTACATCGTCAGACCCACAAAATATCCTAGTACCTCATCAGACCCACACATGATCATATTACATCATCAGACCCAAACAATATCCTACTACATAATCAGTACGTCATCATACCCACACAGGATCCTATTACATCATCAGTACATCGTCAGACCCACATAGGATCCTAGTGCACCGCCAGTGCATCATCAGAACCACACATGACCCTGGTACACTGTTAGTACGTCGTGAGACCCACACAAGATCCTAGTACATCATCAGTATGTTGTCAGACCCCCCACTGGATCCTAGTACATCGTTAGTACATCGTTATACCCACACATGATCCTAGTACATCGTTAGTACGTCATCAAACACATAGGATCCTAGTAAATCATCAGTACGTCATCAGACCCACACAGGATCCTAGTACATTGTTATTATGTCGTTAGACACACACAAGATCCTAGTATAGTATCTGTATGTCGTCAGACCCACATATGATCTTAGCACACCGTCAGTACGTCATCAGAACCACACAGGTAATTGGTACACAGTCAACACATTTTCAAACCCACCAAGGATCCTAGTACATCGTTAGTACGTCGTCAGACCTAAACATGATCCTAGTACATCGTCAATACGTCATCAGACCCACACATGATTCTAGTACACCGTCAGTACGTCGTCAGACCGACACAAGATCATAGTACAACATCATTACATCGTCAGACCCCCACAGGATCTTTGTACAATATTATTATGTTTTCAAACCCACAAAGGATCACTGAACACCGTCATTAGTTAATTTTACCCCCACACAATCCTAGTACATCGTTGGTACATCGTGAGACCAACACAAGATTTTAGTACATCGACAGTACGTCGTCATCCCCATAAATGATCCTAGTACATCGTCAGTATGTTGTCAGAACCAGACAAGATTCTAGTATATCATCAGTACATCATCATACCCACACAGGATCCTAGTACAACATATATATGTCTTCAGACCCACATAGAATCCTAGTACATTTTCAATACATTGTCAGACCCACACATGATCCAATTACACCGTCAGTATGTCGTCAAACCCACTCAATAGTCTATTACAACGTCAGTATATCATCAGACCCAAAGAGGATCCTAGTACACCATCAGTAAATCTTGAGACCCACCTAAGATCCTAGTAAACTGTCAATATATCTTCAGACACACACATGATTCTAGTACATCATCATTACATCGTCAGACCCACACATTATCCTATTACATCCTCAGGACATCGTCAAACCCACTCAAGATCCTAGTACAACATCATTACATCTTTTAACCCTCACATGATCCTTGTATACCATCATTACTTTATCAGAACCACATCAGATCCTAGTGCATCGTCAATACATCGTCATACCCACACAGGATCCAAGTACACCGTCAATATAACATCCTACCCACATAGGATCCTGGTACGTCATCAGTACATCGTCAGACCCAAACAAGATCCTAGTACATCATCAGTACGTCTTTAGATCCACAAAAAATCCTAGTACACATTTAATACATTGTCAATCACACACAAGAACCTAGTACATCATCACAACCAGCTACAGGGTTCCTGCACTAAGCTTTCTTGTCTCTAGGAGGGTCCCTCCTCATACTGCTTGACGATACTTCAACTACCATGATGTCCCAAGAAGATGTATCCTAAAGGACTACCATGTAATTGAGGTCTCAACTCAATAGACAATGTGTCAATCAGACACCCCTTATGTATGTTATTATACTTTTAGTCTCAAGGGCCCGTTTAGATTAATTCATGGACCATCCCGACCATACCACAACATTATCCAATATCACATGTGCGGTATAGAAAAGGTGTTGTCTCGCTCCAGGGATTCCAGTACAATAGACAGTTTATCAAACATACACTCAATACCAATGTTATGGCCAAAAGAGCGGAAATGGGTCAAAGAGAATCTGGGTCTGGTCTGACCCTATCGGAATGACTTGTCCTGGGATGAATTGACCTTATTCGGTTCGACCCAATCCATTGGGTTCGGACTGGCCTATGCGGGGCGGCCCGACCTGGCTGCAAGATAGAGCAGGGGTGGTCGGGCGGCGAAGGTTCCGTAGATGGGCATGGGGTCCACGAGGCGGTGTGAGGGCCGTGATGCGGGGTCCACCATGGTGGGACGGATAGACCGCTATCCTTTCTGTGTAGTTTGGTCACGCACCATACATTTTTCGGCCACTGGCTTGGCCTCTCGTCCTCCCTTCGCTGTCATAGCACAATATGTGGTTCTCTTCTGTCAGGAGGCGCGGTTGCGTTGATGACTTCATCACGGTTAGTCGTGGGTTCATCCACCCTTCTAAAGCCCCACTGGTGTTGGTTTCTATCCTCCTCAGTCGAAAATAACACAAAAAATAATTACAAGAATTGGGGAGAGATCAGGCCATGTTTGTTTTTCCAACACTCTCCACGTTAGAGCAGTAGCATGTGGTAATATTTTCTTCTGAATTTATGATGAATTGCAATGAATTTTTAAGGGGAATTAATTCAAAAATCCACCCTACCACTAAGTTTCATTGATGTTGACATGAGAAATAACATGAAGATATTGATGTTCGTCATGCCCGCCACATGCATCTAATCCCAGGATCGTTCTTCGGTTCATCATATTATCTCTATTTGATGGAGGTTGTTATTCATTGGAGAGATGTTCCCCATGCTATCCCCTTCTCCATCTACATCTAAATCCTACAAAAGGAAAGTGGTTCCAATATAATTAAAATTGTGTATATTAATTATGTTGGCATGTTGGCATAATTTATTGGTTCAATTAAATGAAAAGTTTTGGCATAATTAAAGTTGTTGGGAGTCCATGGGTTAACTATTTATCAATGAGGGATTCCAAGGGTTTCTCCAATTAAGAGGATTCTGGTGGTCCCCATGACTAGAAATTCAAAATGGGGGTTTTAGGCTCGGTGGTCCCCACCTCTATAACATACTTGTTGGAGGTTTTATTTCAGGTGTTCCAACCATTATAACATCCACATGGGTGGTTTCAAAAAATAAAAATGTTAAAATTTTATATTTTATTTTATTCATTCAAGAAAAAAACTAGAACTAACTTTCACCCTCGACCAACTGCCATCGAGGCGAATGTCTCCTTAATTGAATACTAGTGCGCTGCGAGTTCAATGGTGTCCTCATATTTGAATTCTGAGCAACGGTTCAAGAGTTACAAAAAACTGCTTGCTTGTTTACTGAACGTACCTCAAAAAAGTTCCTAAAATCATTATGAGCTCACTGGGACTCGTAATTACACAATGTATTTTTTTTTGGACTCATATAATTCACATATAAAAAAAATATTTACATGGATTTTCTGGGTCTTTACATTCTCACCACCTCCGGGCTTTAAATCCACATACGTAACAACACAAAACATAGAAAATAAGTTGGGATAACGAGAAATATTCTTATCCCCCCGCTCCCATGTGCTCACTTAGAGGTTCTTGTGCTGCCAACGAATTCACACAAGAGGTATCGACCTCCCATGAAGGACCTGCTCCTGTTTATCCACAATCTCCACTACCACATCCAGAGAAGTCGCCCCATCATCGATGTCCATCTCGTTGTGGTCGATGATTTGAGAAGGGTAATGCGCGTATCTCCTCAGCTGAGAAGCATGGAAGATGTCGTGAACCTAGTGAAACTGAGGGGGAGTGCTCAATTGTAAACCACCTCTCCTACTCTAATAAGGACATGAAATGGTCCAATTAACCTTGGAGATAACTTGATGCCCCAGCGAAATCTCTACAAACCTCGTCAAGGTAAGACCTCTAGAAAGACATTATAGCCAACCTCAAAATCTCGATGTCTCCATCTCCTGTCAGCATAAGACTTATGTCTGCTTTGTGCAGTCTTCATCTGCTCCTGGATGATCTTCACTTTCTCGGTGGTATCCCATACCCTCTCTAGTCCAATGAGTGTTGAGTCCCCTGGGTCAGTCCATCACAAAGGTGAACTTCAAGGTCTCTCATACAATGCCTCAAAGTTGATATCCCAAAGTTGGAGTGATAGCTGTTGTTGTATGAAAACTCCCCCAAGGGAAAGTGATCCTCCCAGCATCCATCGAAGTTGAGGATGCAAGCTGCCAGCATGTCCTCGAGGGTCTGAGTGGTCTGCTCAGTATGGCCACCTGTCTGGGGATGGAAGATGGTGCTCAAATGAAGTTGAGTCCCCAAAGCCACCTCCAACCCCTTCCATAGCCGGGGAGTGAAACCTGCATCATGATCTGAGACAATCATCGAGAGTAATCCATGTAGCCGCACAATATCATGCACATAGAGGAATCCCAAGCTCTCTAATGAACCCTTCTTTCTGATTAGTAGGGAGTTGGAAAACGGGGTGAGTTGATCGATGATCACCCAGATGGAATCGTGACCCCTATATGTACGTGGAAGTCCTGTCACAATGTCCGTGGATATCCCATTCCACTTCCACTCTGGGACCTCTAACGGATGAACTGAGCCTCCTAGTACTTGACACACTGCCTTCACTTGTTGACAAGAGAAGAACAAGGGGAAAAACCCTACTACTTCTTTCTTCATTCCCAGCCACCAATGTTGTCGTCAGAGGTCCCGATACATCTTTTCCACTCATGGATGTATCTCTAGTTGGTAAGTGTGGAACTCTTTCAACAATTCCTCATGAAGCGACAATGGTAACATGGTACATCCTCTGAAGAGGATGACGTTCTCCCCACCAATATAAAATCAATCAGGTTCTATTCCTATGGATATCTGAGCTTGTTGAGCCTCACAGTCAGTTTCCTCGCACTACGCCTCCCTGAATCGCTGAAGGATTGGGGGAGTGACTATAAGAGACTATAGACAAGCTTCCCATATCGATCCACAAAGGATATCTACAAGGCGGCTAGCTACCCTATTTCCTCACCTAGAAGTTGTATACCATATATATTGTTGAGTGCATCTGCTACTAAGTTTCCCTTCCCAAGTGTATATACTATCTCAATTTCATAGTCTTCGAAGAACTCACAACTCTCTCATTGGGAACTGAAAACTCAACAAATTTATTTCCACAAGGGTAAGGCTGGACGACTCAAGAGTGATCATCTACACCCTCCTATGCATGATTTTATCATGTGCTTCCTGGGATTCCTTTTTCACCGATTAAGAAAAACCCCATCCCAACTTTGTAGATAAACCACATCATTTTTTCCTCATATGGTCAATATGAGTATGAATTTTGGATTCCTACTGCTACCCAAACTAACTTCATAAGGCTTAGATGCTGCCACAAATATTTCCCAACCAAAACTATCTTCTTAAGGGACATATCACACCATCGACGTAAGTGTGATTATTGATTTTCCTCTCAATGGTATCTCCAGTTGTGAGGGTCAAGTCAATTGTTTAACCAGAAACTATAGGTCTTGGAAAAGATTCATGGAATAAAGGAATGATTGGTACATATTTCTATTGATATGGTAGCTAGTAGTAGACACAGACCATACCGTGAATAATTCCAAGAGCACTTGGGTTGATCTCCTTGATCGTATACAACCACTCTCTTCCATTATCCTACAGCTCTATGAGCCTAGCAGGGACCACAATTGGAGTGGTTATAACATGTCTAAATGTAAACCACCTCATGATGCTCCTCTAGCTCTGATTTCATGTTTTCATCCCTGCATATTCATCTATCCCAAACACTTCTTCTTCCCGAAACAATTTTTTACATGCCCATGTCACTTAGACTGGCACTAGATTCTTGTTTTCCCACTTCAAAAATTCACTGGCTATATATGATCAACCAATGATCATACATCCACAATGGTACTCTATATAACCCCATCATAAGTTGGAATTTATAGTTGAATAATGTTGGTTCAAAAATCATTAATCACATTGTGCTCGAGTGTCTGAGCCCCGAAGCACTGATCATATCACATTCATAGCATACAAGGAATGATTGGTATGACTCGATGAATACTCATATACTGACATGTTATCCTTCCAAAGATGTATATGATCTATAGAACTCTCAGACACCTCATGAAGATAGTTCTCAGCAGCTTGTGAGTTGGGATTGCCTCAGAACATGAGGGGTATCTGATTCTGAATCATGTGTGAGGCACTAACCCTATATATGTCCTCACCTGGTATGACTGGTTTTAAATGCTGACCAACGAGTTATGATATAGTTGACACACTACCTGAAGGTACTATATTTGTTAATGGTCTATGTACTAAACCCTCATCACTATGTAGACCATCCTCATGGACACTCACTAGAAAATACTAGTAGCTAAGATCACCATGTACTCTACTGATGTCTCAACTAGGCGGAAAACTCTAGCAACTACCTCCATCCAGCCCTCAGCTTCGTGGGAATTTGTCTCGCCTCACATCCTTAGAGGCATCAGCCATTGGAACACGTGCAACATGCTCAGTCATCCTTTACCATCCTCCAGTGCAGATGGTTGTAACTTCTTCCCAATGGGTGGTGGTACTACTGGTACACCACCCGATGGTGACAACATAATAAGAGGGCTCTACACTAGAGCCTCATCGCTCGTTGGCCATCATCATGTACTCTCATGGAAATCATAGCTGGTTGTCTACGCAACAGTATCGTGATAAAGAATAGGTGCACCACAGTCATTACATTATACCCGGTGAGATGACTCAAATTCATAACAAAGAAAAATCTTAAAAACACACACACAATTAGTTCTTTCATGAACTGAGTCAGAAATCAGAATTCAAGGTCATGGTGTATGGATTCGTCGACCGCCACACGAACACTGGATTCCCTAAACTGATACCACACTCACTACACTTAACACTATTGCATTTAAATGTTTAGATTCCAATGTTCTACTGTATAATTGACACCTCTAATAACAATTTTTCACGACATGTCCCCCTGGGCCTATTCCGTGAATACTTGATGAGCGCCTTCTATAGGCCAGGGGCGGGAGACTAGCACCGAAAGGCATATTTCCTAAAACCAGCAAGGCATTGGCATTATAACTTATAAAAACACACTACCAATCACATAGCTAGATACAAAAAAAAGTAAAACTGTATAGCAAAAATAGTGCTAAAAGTAAGAGGGGAAGGAATACAAGCCCAACAGTAAAGGTATATGTTCAACTAAAATACAATACAACTGAAGACAGATAATGATATCTACTAGATCATCCTCTATGGTTCATACCTAATTGGTATGTATATATCGCCTCCTCAGAACTCCACATTATCCCATATTTCATGCGTACCGACATGCCGAATGGTCCGCCCCTAGCCACCGTCCAGTCATGGTACCCTCATCCTCAATCATTTTTGTCTGTCATCTGCACCAAAAACAATAATGTGTAGGCATAGCCTGTGCCGGGTTGAGTGTAATGATACACATTAGGTACCCCAAGACCCTCAGGGTCTCAAAAATCCACAATGGATAAACCACAAACCATGAAATCAACCATCAAACCTACATTGGTATGTGCCTATACATATACCTAAGTTATCAAGTATGACATCTCAATCGGGAAGAAACACAGAGTCCAACTCAAAATCTCACAGTCAACTATTCCACAACGGAAGGTTTATCGCGATGGTATGTACCACACAGGTACACTACACAGAAGAATACATTGAAGGTATTGCCACAAAGGAATGTACCACATAGGTACGGACTCATCTCACACTAGGTATATCTTAGGTACAATTGTAAAGATGATTAGATGTAACTACAGAATCATCTTACATGGTTATGAGGCAGAACCATGAGTGATATTAAATCAACATCATACGCACAGTGGACCATAGTACATAGTCAGACCCACACAGGATCCTAGTACCTTTTCAGACACACACAGATTCCTAGTAAATCGTCAAAACCACATAGGATCCATGTACAACATCAGTATGTCGTCAGAATCATACAAGATCCTATTATATCGTCGGTACATCGTCAAACTCACATAGGATCCTAGTACACTGTTAGTACATCCTTAGACCGACCCAGGATCCTAGTACATCGTCAGTAAGTCGTCATACCCACACAGGATCCTTGTACATCGTCAGTACGTCGTCAGACCCACACTTGATTATAGTAAATCGTCTGTATGTCGTCAGACCCCCACATGATCCTAGTACATCATATGTACATTGTCAGACCCACACATGATACTTGTAAAGTATCAGTACATCGTCAGACCCACAAAGGATCCTAGTACATCATCAGTACGTCGTCATACCCACATAGGATCCTTGTACATCGTTAGTACATCATCATACCGACATAGGATCCTAGTACATATCCAGTATGTCGATAGACCCAAAAAAGATCCTAGTACATATCCAATACGTTGTCAGACCCATACAAGATCCTATTACACCGTAAACCCACACAGGATCCTATTACACCGTTAGTACATACTCAGACCCATAGAGGATCCTAGTACATCGGCAGTATGTCGTCAGACCCAAACAAGATCCTAGTACATCGTCAGTATGTCTTCAGACCCACACATGATCCTTGAATAGCGTTAGTACATAGTCAGACCCACACTAGATTCTAGTACATCGTCAGTATGTCATCAATCCCACACATGATCCTAGTACACCATTAGTACATCGTCATACAAATATAGGATCCTAGTAAATATTCAGTATGTCGTCAAACCCAAAAAAGATCATAGTAAATCTCCAATATGTTGTTAGAACCAATCAATATCATAGTACACAGTCAATACGTCACCAGACACACACATGATCCTAGTACATCTTCAGTACGTCGTCAAACACACACATGATCCTATTATATCTCTAGTACGTCGTTAGACCCTCATAGGTACAGACTCAGCTCACACCAGGTTTATCTTAGATATAGTAGTAAAGATGACTAGATTTTACTACTAATTCATCTTACTCTGTTAAGTGGCAGACCGGAAAAGGATCATAAATTAACATCAGACCCACAGTGGATCGTAGTACATCGTTTGACCCACACAGGATCCAAATACCTCGTCAGACCCACACAGGATCCTAGTACATTGTTAGACCCACACCAGATACTAGTACAATGTCAGTACATCATCAGACCCACACAAGATCCTAGTACACCATTAGTACATCATCAAACCCACAAATAATCCTCTTACACGATCAATACATCGTCAGACTCACACAAGAACCTAGTACATCGTCAGTACGTCGTCAGATCCACACATGATCCTAGTACATCATCAGTACATCGTCAAACCCACACAGGATCCTAGTACACGTCAGTATTTCATTAGACCCACACAGGATCCTAGTACACCATTAGTATGTCGTTAGACCCACACAGGATCCGATTACAGTTTCAGTACATCTTCAGACCTACACAGGATCTGAGTAGATCACCAATACATCGTCAGACCCACAAAGGATCCCATTACAACATCAGTACGTCGTCAGAACCACACAGGATCCCAGTACACTATCATTACGTTGTCATACCCACACCAGATCCTAGTACACCTTCACTATGTCTTCATACCCACACATGATCTTAGAACATCGTCACTACGTCGTCAGACCCACACAGGATCCTAGAGCATCATCGGTGCGTCGTCAGACCCACACATGATCCTAGTCATCGTCATTATGTCGTCAGACCCACACAAGATCCTAGTACATCGTAATTATGTCATCATAACCACACATGATCTTAGTAAAACATTATTAAATCGTCATACCCACATAAGATCCTAGTACACTGTCAGCGCGTCGTCAACCCGCACATGATCTTAGTACATTGTTAGTACATCGTCAGACCCACAAAGGATCCCAGTACATCATCAGTATGTTATTAGACTGACACATGGTCCTAGTACGTCGTTAGTACATCGTCACACCCGCATATGATCCTAGTACACTGTATGTACATTTTTAGACCCACACATGATCCTAGTACAACATCAATAAGTTGTTAGACCGACACAAGATCCTAGTACACCGTCAGTACGTCGTGAGTCCCACACATGATCCTTGTATACTGTCAGTACGTCTTCAAACCCACACAAGATCCTATAACTCCATTATTATGTCACATGAAACATAGAATATCCTATGACACCATCAGTAAGTCGTCAGACCCATATAGGATCCTAGTACACCATCAGTACGTCGATAGACACACACAAGGTCCTAGTACCCCGTCAGTACGTCGTCAGACTGACATAGGATCCTAGAACATCGTCAGTATGTCGTCAGACCCACATAGAATCCTAGTACAACCTCAGTAAATCTCCTTACCCACACAAGATCCTAGTACACCGTCAGTACATCGGCAGACCCACACATGATCCTAGTACACTGTCAGTACGTTATCATACCCACACATGATCCAAGTACATCATCCGTACGCAGTGAGACCCACATAAGATCACAATACACTTTCATTATGTTTTCATACCCAAATAGGATCCTAGTACACCGTCATTACGTCATCATACCCACATAAGATCCCAGTGCGTTGTCACAACCAGCTATAGGGTTCCCACACTAAGCATGATTGTCTCCGGGTGGGTCTAATCCTCAAGCTACTGGTCGATAATCCAACTGGAACAATGTCTCATGAAGAAGTACTCCAATGGACCGCCTTGTAATAGGGGTCTCAACGTAATAGATGGTGTGTCAATCAGACGTTCGGTCTATAAGTTATTTGCCTTTTAGTGCCGAGGGACAAGTAATATTCGTTCTCGATCCAACCCGACTGTAGCCCAAATTTAACAAAAATCTAATGTGGGGTATACCAATGTTACATTCTTGCTCTATGGTTTTTAGTGCCAAAGACGGTTCATCAAACAGACACTCAGTACCAATGTTATGGTCAAAAGAGTAAAAATGGGTCGAAGCTGATCCAGGCCCTGTCCAACCCAACCCCACCCAACCTGGGCCGACCCGAACCTATTCCGGTCGACACGGTCCATGGGGTCCAGCCATGACTATGCTAGGAATACCATCCTGGCGGAGGGTCTGTAACCGGGCAACGCGGGGGCAGTGGGGCGGCACAGGGGCTGCGATGCGGCTCTGAGATCATGGGGCGGTGCGGGAGCCGCGGTGCGGTTCGAGGGCTGCTTGGGGGTGCGAGGGTCGCAGTGCAGCGGTCCACCGTGGCTAGTCAGATGGCCTGCCGTCCTCTCCACGTGGTGTAGTCATCCGTCGTGACATCACTGGCTGCCCGCTCGGCTGTCCATCCTCCATTGGCCCCCGCGGACCAAGCCTCGGTTCTTTACCGCTGGGCGCCTTCATCGCGGCCAGCCGTGGTGCCGGCCTCTGTTCTCATTCCCCACTGGTGATTCTTTCCATCCTCCACCATCTCGAATAAAAAAATAGTTAAACACTATAATTGGGTAGAGGTCGGGCCGTATATGTTTGGCATGCACTCTCTATGTTAGAGAGGTAGTGAGCTGATATAATTTCTTCTTGATTTATGATGAATTTTCAAGAACTGGTAAGGGGAAAATTCATACAACTATCCTACCATGGAGCATTGTTGACGTTGAAGTAAGAACGAATTCTAAGATGTCAACATTCTTTGTGCCCACCACATGCCTCTCATCCCAGTCTCTTTCGTCAGTTCATCGGATAATCGCTCTTTGATGTAGTTTTTTCCTCATTGGAGAGAAGTTCCCCAAGATATCCCCCTTCTCCTTCACCAACCAAACCATCTCAAATGAAATAGGTTCCAATGCAATTTAAATTCGGAATATTAATTATGGTTGCACGTTGGAATAATTAATTAGATCAATTAAATGAGAGGTGTTGGCATAGTTAATGTTGGGGGGAGTCCATCAGTTAACTCTTCATTAATGAGGGATTCTAAGGGGTATCTCCCATTAAAAGGCTTTGAGTGGTCCCCGCTATTAGAAATACAAAAAGGGTGTTTTAGGCTCAATGGTCCCCACCTCCATAACAAACATGTGGGAGGATTTAGATTAGGTGGTCCCAACCTTTATAATATTCACAAGGGAGGTTTCAACCAATTAAAATGTTAATCATTTTTGTTTTTTATAATTATTTCACAAAAAAACCTAAAACTAAAATTCACCCTGAACCAACTATCATTGAAGTGAAGGTAGCATTAAGTGAATATTGACGTTGTGAGTTCCAGAGTGTCCTTGGATTTCTTTTCCAAGCACCGGTTCAAATGTTACAAAAACCCACTCGAACGTTTCACTACTGGAAAATGGACCTATACGCATGGTGTTTTAAAAAACGGTGGGTATAGGGATAGTTTGAGGACCTATACCCAGGGTTTTGAAAAACTGTGGGTATAGGTCATCTATACCATCAATTATGGGCAAAACTGTGGGTATATATTTTTCTTTAAGTCTAATACCCACGGTTTCTCAAAACCATGGGTATAGGTTTTTTTCCCAAGTCGTATATCTATTGATATGACTAATACCATGGGTATAAGGTTTATTCAGAAGACATATACCCACATTTTTTTTTAAAATCGTGGGTATTGGGGTTCTTTTTGAAGACCTATACACACAGTTTGGCCAAACTGTGGGTATAGATTTCCCTGTGGCAAAACAAATTACACAGTGAACCAAAAATATTTAGCGGGAACATAGTTTGGATTATTATAATAACAAAGATACAAATATATAATCAAAATATATGTTTAGGTTGGCTGGTCGGGGAGTTTTTATTTCTAATTTCGCCCGAATGTTCGAATCTCTATGAGTTTGTTTTAATAAGTGATTAAAAATTCATATAAGTGAACATATATATTGATATATATAACAAAATTTCCACATATTAGTTGGTCAGGCGACGTGAAATAATAAAACCGGTTGTGTGTTCGATTCACATTGTTATCATATTTATATATGCCGCTCTATTAATATATTTTTATAAATATAAATATAAATATCAAACATGCATTTGGCTCGGTTGGTTAGAGAGGGTGGATTGTTGGTGGCGTCTCATTATTGAAACCCGACCTTCTCATTATTTGAATATAAAACCCCACGGTTTAAAAACTGTGGGGAAAGTGTTGTTCGACACTGTACAGAGTGGGTGGCACCTCTATACCCTTGGTTTGGTAAACAATGGGTATAGTGTCAGACCCCTATTTCAATACCTCATAGCCCCATGATTCCCAAAACGGTGTGTAAAGGTTATACCCACGGTTTCTAGGGATATAACCACGGTTTTGAACCGTGGGTATAGGTCATAATTCAAGTAGTGTTTTCTTAATGTACCTAAGAAAAAGATCAGAAAATCATTCCAGGAACACTCGGCCTCATAATCACACAACTTCAATTTTTAAAGAATCGTAAAATTTATATATAATTAATGAAAGTTACATGAATTTTTTGGGACATCACATCACCATTAATTTTTTTAATAATGATCGGTGTTTTGATGCAAATTTTCATTTATTATCATGAGATTATTAATATAATATTAATGAAAAAATACCATTTACCACATATCAATTATATATTCAATTAAATTATAAGATACTAATATTTTACATTGATTACCCATATATATGGATATTATTAATTGTAGTTTATGTGGGAGTATATTTCAAAGGAATGTTTCTAAATATGGTATGAAAAATATAAATTTTTAGTGATTTACATTGTACTAAGGAATGACCGTTCTATAATCATTTATATAATTAGTAGTTAATTTAGAGAGAAAATCAAATATATTTTCCCATTATTGAAAATATCCTTATATAATAGAAAATAAAACAATACTCTGAAGATTATTTTTGGATTGTTTTAAATATCATTAAAAAAGAGAAAATCTATGAAAGTTATAGAATTATTATTTATAGTTAGAGAATGTATGATTTTTGGGTTATGTAATAATAATAAATGACATATCAAAATATACATCAATGTTGCATGTTATAAAAAAATGGTCCAGATAGACCATTGTAACAAAAAATTATAGTTTTTATAGGTTTTTATGATATTATTGATTCGTTCTGTGACATTTTTGAAAATTATCAAATCCAATAAAAATTTTAACATTAATTTTTTTGAATTTAATATTTGTAAATTTATGAAAATAATATATTAATCATAAATAAAGATAATTTTAAATTATATATTACAAAAATTACCTTGAAATGGGAAGGTATTTTAATATAAAATGATACATAAAAATAATTTTTTGATGAGTATTAATGAAAAATTAAAATATTATTTATTACACATAAAAAACAATGAACTCCATAGAAAAAGTTATCAATTTATGATTTAGTGTATCTATGTATAATATTTTTTTTAATGGTTTTGAAATATTATTTTTTTAGTGAAAAAGTTTGTAAATATGTTGACCAAAAGAGCTAAAAATAAGTTTTATCATAGAATAAATTCAATATGTCCCAATTTATATGGTTATAATTTATATATAATACAAATTAATAAAATATATAAACCTATGGAATGAGAATAAGGTTATAAAATTTGTGATTAAGAAATAAATTGATAATATATCCAATATAAGGATTAATAAAGGACCAATACTTAATGATTTACCGAGGATGAATATTGATGTCATAATGAGATTAAATAAACCAAATATTTCAAAATGGAATAATAAATAATCTACTACTATAAAGGTAATGGAATCACCAAATGATGATGTACATGTGTAGAAAAAGGTAACGAATATTCAAAAAAATTTCATTGATAAATATGGATTTTTAGAGTTTAGAACCTAGATTCGTTTCCCAAATAAATCAAATTGTATAATTTTATTTGGATGATTCACAAAATTTATTTTTTTTCCATTAATCCATGAAGTTAAATTTTATACTTTTATATAAATAAAATCATATAGTGGGATAACATTGAGAGAGTAATTTTAGAATACCAATCTTGAAGCTTTGTATGTTTGTAAGTTTGAGATGAAGAAATAGAAGTGTGAGTTGAAAAAAATTCCCATACTAGTATATTAATTGTAAAAAAGAACAATGTACTTCATTATAGGGATCCTTAAAATATATAATGATCATATTGTTATTTGGGTTTTAGTAAACTTCCTTATAAAGATAGTAAATTTTTCCCATCCAATGATATTTCCCCTAACTAACTCCCCATGATATAATGACTGAATGTTTTCAGGCGTTGTAGAGTACCACTATCCATTGAATTATCTTGGTTGTTATATTTTATATTATATTAATTATAATCATTCAGAATTAATTTTATATGGGGATTAGTATTAGTAGTACTTATAGTCCCTAGATATATGGACTGTCTATATTGACTATTCAAAAAATAGAGGATATTATGAGGTCATGTTCGAATGATTTAAATGAATGATAGGATTGTTGGACTCCTCATGTGTTAATCATGTTTTAGTAATCACAAATCTCATTACTGTTAATTAATCTTGATCTTCAGTGCACATCATGCTAATGCTTTTCAAACTCAATAATAGGTGCATATCATGTTTTGATAATTATAAATCTTATGGATGTTAATTACTCTTTAAAAGTTTTATGCATAATAACAATTCTCTCATATATTATCTAAAATGAGTTACCTTAACTCATATTCTGCATATCACTGTCTTAGTCCGAATACATATTTTTTTGTCCAAGTATGTAGACACCGTGACCAGACACCGTGAAGGACTCGCCGTGACCAGACACCGTGACCACTCACCGTAACCCATAAACAGTGAAGGACTCACCGTGACTAGACACTGTGACCAATCATTGTATCCCAGACACCATGAAGGACTCACCGTGAAGGACTCACCGTGACCAGACACCGTAACCCACTCACCGTAAAGGACTCAGTGTGACCAAACACCATGACCAGACACCATGACCAGACACTGTGAATAGACACCGTGACCACACATTGTATCCTAGACACCGTGAAGGACTCACCGTGACCAGACACAGTGATCAGGCACCATGAAGAAGACATCATTTCCATGATCACATTGACACCGGTTCTTAAGATTTTTCCAATATTATTTTAAATGATGCTAACGGTCATATTTGTTGTTTTTAATGAAATTAATGTTATTTAATGTTAGTTTTTGGCTTGACAAGAAACCGTATCTCGTACCTATGAAAAGGGAATCATTCCTACTGCTAGATCTCGTTGAATATAAAGAAGATTGAGCTGCATTAGAGAATACACATGCGCTTGACACGTCTCGACACATATACAACAATACATGCGAGCTCTGTACTGAACAGAAGAACAATCCGGAGCACAACTGTGAAGAACACATTGCACGATTCTCAAAGAAGTTCCATACATGGAATCCTACATTTCTGAAGAACACACGATGAATCAAGATATTGTAGAACACAAGATGAACTATGACACTCTATTTTTCAACAGAAAAACAAGAGAGGGACTCTGAAGCATTCCTGCTCAATCCAATGAGTCCAAAAATACATTGACAGTCACTTGAGAAATTTCTGAAGTCTATATCTCTACTCTGTGATTCTTTATTTACTTTTCGAGCAGTGTATGTCATCTTCTGTATTTTTTACACACACACTGTCTCCTGAACATTAACTAGAGGATCTGTAAATCCTCACTCAAACTCTTACATCTTTTATTTCCCACTAGGATAATTGTAGAGGTTGTGTGTGACATGAACAGCCGGTTTGCTGTTGTTCTGATTCCAACGAATAATAGTGGTAGAGGTCTTGGACCTGGACAATTTTTGTAAAACTGTTGTTAACCCCGATCCAGGGTGTGGATCAAATTATTATATATATTTTAGAGGACTAAGTCTCGGATTGAGACTGAACCTCTTGTTATATCTGTTGTGCATCTTTTATTTATGTTTAATGTATATGACATATATTATATTCATTCCGCTGCTATTACCTTAAAATACAAAATTATTTTTAAGATAATTTGATAGATTGATTATCAAGTGTTTACACTTATTTTAAATCAGTAGATTAGTTTCAAAAGTTAGTTTTATCTTGTGGTTAAACTAACTGAGACTTAATCAACCTTTGAGAAGCTAAGTGAACATTTATAATCTGTATAAATTCACTACAATTTAACTTATTTTATAAATAGGGGGATTTTAACTAGACAATGTTTTAACAGAAATTTTAATCGGAACTCAATTCACCCCCCTCTTGAGTGTCCACTCCGACAAACATTTGGTATCAGAGGATTAGTTTTTTGTTCAATGATTTTTGAAATACTATGTTTTTCAACTATGATTTTAGTTGCATCTTTAAATATCTTAAATTTCTGTTTGCTCTAAATTTTTATCTCTTTAAATTATCTTTCTAAAATCTAGTTATGGATAATAGACTAGAGGGTGCTGCTACTAACATGCCACCTTTCTTCAATGGTACCATCTATGCTCAGTGGAAACTTAAAATGAAAATTCATTTAGAAAGCATAGGTTTTGATATATGGACTGACACAGAATCAGAATATAAACTTCCCACTACTTCTAGATCCACTTGGGATGAACCTACAATGAGTGCTTACAATAATAATTTTAAATCCATGAATGCTCTATACAGTGCTTCAGGAGATTAAGAGTTTAATAGAATTTCTGCATGTAAAACTGGTTTTGAAATTTGGGATACCTTGGGAGTTTCTCATGAAGGAAAAACCAATGTTAAGGAAATGAGATTAAATACTTATACTATTAAATAAGATAATTTTAAAATGAACACTGTTGAACCTATTTCTGACATGTATCTCAAGTTTAAGGAGATAGTCAATACAATGAATTCACTTGGAAAAGTTGTTCCAGCAAAGGAACAAATTATGAGAATCTTGAGATGTTTACCAGACCGATGGAGAGGCACATCCGTTTCAATCAGAGAGTCATGCGACATTGCTGCTCTACCTGTTAAAGAACTCATTGGTAAGCTTATGATGTATGTGGAAGAACTCAAGGAGAACAAAGAAGAAGAAGAATAACCTAGAAGAAATTATTTTGCTTTCAAATCATCAACATCAAAGAACAAGGATAAGGAGAAACTTCTTGATATAAACGAGAGATCAAGCTGTGAAGACAGTGAAAGTGCTTCTGATAGTGATGCTGAAATGGCTCAAATTTCTAGAAGGTTTTATAATTTTTATATGAAAATGAAATTCTTCAGAAAATCAAATTACAAAGCAAAGTATGACAATAAGGAACATTGGATGAAGGATTGGAAAAAGCCAGATAAAAGTAATGAAGTTGTCTGTTATGAGTGCAAAAGAAAAGGACATATTAAAGCAGACTGCCCAAAGCTCAAATTCAAGAAGAAATATGATTACAAGGACAGTAAGTACAAAAATGGATATGAAGACTACTTGGAGCACTTTTGAGTATAGCTCCACTGAATCTGATGTTTCTGAAACTGAACACAGAATTAAGGCAAACATGTGTTTTATGACAAACACTTCTGAGTTAACAGCTGAAACTCCTGCTTTAAATTTTTATTATTCTAGAGATGATACTGCCTCTGATTACATGTCAAAATATGAACTATTTGAATATCGTGATATTTTATAAGAAACCTTTAATGAGATGAAAGACAAATAAAAAGGTTTAAAGAAACACTATTCTTTAACGGTTAAACATAAATCTGATCTTGATATTGAAATGGAAAAGAATGTTCAGTTTCTTAAAGAAAACACTGAACTGAAATTATATATTGAGCAACTTAGAAAGGATTTATAGAAATTCACAAATGGAAAGGATACACTAACTCAAATGCTAGGAAAGCAAGTTGCACTAAAATACACTACTAGAATAGGCTACAAACCTGGACAGAGACAGTTTACTAAGAATTTATTTATTCCTAAATCTGGATAGAATGCTGCTAATTCGAGTTCTGGACATTTATATGCTTCAACTAGTTATATTCATAGTTATGGATCTAATAAGGTTTATCGTTCAACGTCTGTTGATTCTACAGCTTTTATGAGACCCATAAGACAAATTTGGGTACCATAAGCTTTGATTTCTAACTTGTCTGGACCCATGAAGATCTTGGTACCAAAATCATTTCTTATCTAAATCTGTTTTGTAGGAAACCTGCTTAAAGAGCTCCTGTAGGAAGACCTGGTACATGGATAGTGGATGCTCAAATCATATGTATGGAGACTTCTCATTCTTTAAAATCATAGTCAGGATTGATGGAGGTCTTGTCACCTTTGGTGATAATTCTAAAGATAAAATCATCAGCTTAGGCCTAATTGGTAACAATGAATCAGTATTAATTTATAAAGATTTATTTTTTGATGGAATTAAATATAATCTGTTATGTATTTCTCAGTTATGTGATGATTGTTTTAATGTTATATTTAAAAATGATTCTTGCAATGTTTTTAATTCTAAAAATGTTTTAGTATTTTCTGACCTGAGAAATGAAAATGTTTATGCTGTTGATTTAAATTCTTTAGCTAAGTATAATATTACTTGTTTAAATGCTTTTCATAAAGAGTCATGGCTTTGGCATAGAATATTAGGACATAAAAATATACACTCACTTTGAAAACTTACTAGGAAGAACTTAGTTAGAGACCTACACAGACATGAGTTTCCAAATGACAAAATTTTTAATCCTTATCAAAAGGGAAAGAAACATAAAATCACTATCAAACTAAAGAAAGAAGTCTCAACTTCTCAATCTCTCGAGTTGGTTCACATGGATTTGTTTGGACCATCTAGAGTCTATAGCTTAAATGGGAAGCACAATATCTATGTCTTAGTAGATGACTTTTCTAGATATACTTGGGTATATTTTCTAGCTCACAAAAGTGAATCTTGTTCTTACATTGTTAAATATTCCAAATCAGTAGAAACTCTTAGTGGACTTATGATTAAAACTCTGAGAAGTGATCATGGCCGCGAGTTTGAGAATCATGAATTTGAATCTTACTGCTCACACAATGGCTATAGTCACAATTTCATTTCCCCTAGGACACCTCAGAAGAATGGTGTAGTAGAAAAAATGAATAGAACCCTGCAAGAAATTGCTAGAACTTTGCTTAATGATTATGACGTACCTGTTTATTTTTGGGCTGAAGCTATAAATACAGCTTGTTATATTATCAAAAGAGTCTTAATCAGACCTGTTCTTAAGAGGACCCCTTATGAGTTGTGGAACCATAGGAAACCTAAGGTTAACTACTTCAAAGTCTTTGGTTTCAATGTCTTTATTTTTAATACCAAATATAATCTTGAGAAGTTTGCATCCAAGAGTGATGAAGGAATTTTCCTAGGTTATTCAATCTCTAGTAAAGCCTATAGAATTTTCAATAAGAGAACCATGTGTGTGAAAAGATCTATTCACATCATATTTGATGAAACTGATCCACATGAGCCTAAAACCTCTCTTGAAAATCTTGAAGATGATCTCTCTATTTTGAACCTTAATGATAAAGATAGTGGACCTATAGTTAAAACGTCAATTTCTGGAAATTTATTAGAACATGCTTTTGTTGATTCCCAACCTATAGATGAACCTGAAATTTCTAGCCCTACCTTTACTAGATCAACTAGAATTATAAAGAATCATCCTTTAGATGTTGTTTTAGGAAATCTTGATAGAGGGACACAAACTATAGCTTCTCTTAGAAATCAGGTTGAACGTCAAGCCTTCTTGTCACAGCTTGAACCTAAAAACATTAATGATTATATTAATGATGAATTTTGGGTAATTGCTATGAAAGAAGAACTCAATCAGTTTGAAAGAAATAAATATTGGAATCTTGTTGAAAGACCTAAGGACGCTTTCACAATAGAAAAAAAATTGGTGTTTAGAAATAAAGTAGATGAATCCGGAAACATAGTTAGAAATAAAGCTAGACTAGTTGCACAAGGCTATAGTCAAGAAGAAGGTATTGACTATGAGTAGAATTTTTCTCCAATAGCCAGATTAGAAGCTATTAGGATTTTACTTGCTTATGATGCACATCTAAATTTCAAACTATAACAAATGCATGTCAAGAGTGCATTCTTAAATTGATATATTGTGGAGGATTTTTTTTGTTGAACAACCACCGGGTTTTTCAAACCTTCATTTTCCAAATCGTATTTTCAAACTATCAAAAGCATTATATGGATTAAAGAAAGCTTCAAGAGCTTGGTATGATAGATTAAGTACTTTTTTAATTTCTATAGGTTTTACAAAAGGAATAGATGATCTTACTCTTTTTATAAAACAAATTTCTAAATATGTTTTAGTAGTACAAGTTTATGTTGATGATATTATATTTGGATCTTCTAAAAATTCTTTATGTACTAATTTTTCAAAAATGATGCAAAATGAATTTGAAATGAGTTTAATGGGTGAACTTAAATTATTTCTTGGTTTTCAAATTTTTCAAAATGATGATGGAATTATTTTAACTCAATGTAAATATACTAGATATCTTTTAAAACGTTTTGGATTGGATAGCACAAAAAGTAGTGACACTCCCATGAGTACCACCTGTAAGATGGTTCTTGATGAAAATGGTAAATCTTTTGATCAAACTACTCATAGAGGAATGATTGGAAGTATACTCTACCTGACTTCTAGTCGTCCTGATATTATGTTTAGTGTGTGTATGTGTGCTCGTTTTCTAGAAAACCCTATAGAGTCACATTTAAATGATGTAATGTGAATTTTCAAATATCTCAAGCATACTCCCAATTTAGGACTGTTCTATCCCAAAGGACAATCATTTGAACTAGTTCGCTATTCTGATGCTGACTTTGCTAGATGTAAGCTAGATAGAACAAGAACCACTGTAACATGTCATCTTTTAGTCAATTCACTAGTATCATGTTGTATTAAGAAACAAAATTCTGTTGCATTGTCAACTGCAGAAGCTGAATACATAGCTGCTGGAAGTTGTTGTGCACAAATTTTGTGGTTGAAACACACATTACTAGACTATGGATATCAATTCAGACATGTCTCAATAAATTGTGACAACAAAAGTGATATTAATATTTCTAAGAATATTGTTTCTCATTCTAGGACAAAACACATTGATGTAAGACATCACTTTTTGAGGGATCATTATCAAAAAGGTGATATCAATATGTAATTCAATGGTACTGAATATCAACTTGCCGATATATTCACTAAACCATTAAATTCTGAAAGATTAGAATACATCATACATGATCTTGGTATGATTAATCATAATTGAATATCATACTAATCTTAATGTTTAATACTTTACTGTACTTTACATTACAATTTTATACTTACTGTTTCTATGTTACTGTTTTATGCTCACAGTCTGAAAACTCACTATCTCACCGTGAATATATAAACTACTCACTCTTTCACCGTGATAACTATAAACTGTCTCACCGTGATTGCTAGTTTTCTGTCTCACCATGAGAAGTATGATAATTTTTATTTTATTTTTACCTGTATCGCGGTAATTTTTTTTTCACCGCTTTTTGATTTCTCGCGTTTTTGTTTTTATGACGTTTGACATTCCAAAATGATAAAACTTACGGTTTTCATTTGAATCCTTACCCAAATTCTCTCTTGAACCTTCTATTCCCTCTTGCCCGAACCTTTAGTGAATGCCAAGGATGAAGCATCCATCTTCACCCTCGTCTGAGAAGCGCCGCTCTAAGAAACAAAGGAGGATACCGAGGATAGATCCCGAAGGACCTCTAAACCCAAACCTGGTAAGACGTACCGTTGTACCTGAAAAAGTGTTCTGCCCTGAATGGTTGTTTTCTAGAAGATTGTTAGTTTTGAATGTATTAATAGAACAAGGATGTCTTGAATGGTTCACTAGACAGAATAGAACGATTTACCCGAGGCTTGTATCTCAATTTTATCAGTATGTGATATTCTCTTTTGAGTTTGGAGAAATCTTTTTGGTGACCAGCTGGATCAATGGTCAGAAGTGCTCTTTCTCTTCAAAGTTGTGGGATGCATGCCTAAGAATTCCACATAAAGGAGTGTGTGAAGATTACCAGAGAGACCCTCCTCCAACAATTGGCATCTTTGACCTAGAAACCGCTTTGGAAAATCTAACTGGAAATGGAACCAAGTGAAGGGTCATTGCTACTGAACTGGATGGGGAGACAATACTTTTGTTCAAGTTTGCTCAGAATTTGGTTAGTCCAAGAAAATGAGATTTTGCTGTGATGAAGTATCATGATGTGTTCTTAATTCACCTGTTGAAGAATGGCCAAAAGATCAATCTGTGTATGTATGTTATCAACCATATCTGTGAGCTGATCAATGTAACTTACAAATCCACCTCCCTGTTTTATTCAAGGATGATTTCAGCCATGTTAGTCTGAAAAGGAATGGTTGTACCGAATGAATAAAATTTAGAGGACTTTGATTTCTTCCAATCCATGCCTATCATCAAAAGGATGATGATTAGATGGAATCCCTGGAAAAAGCAATGGGTTGAGGATAGTGATCAACTGTATAAAATTTTTAATCCTATTGACTATCCAAAAAGGCCTAAGAACCTAGCTTATCCTGGTTTGGAACAAGATGAAGTGGTATAGTACTCAGAAGAAGAAGAACAAGAAGAAGTAATAGCTGAAGTTCCACCTAGAGAAGAATATGTAATACCTCCAATGGAAATAGTTCCTGTTGAAGAGGAAAGGGGTGTTATCCATGTTGTAATCCCTGCTGAAATACCTTATGGTGAGGAAGTTGTTGTTGAAAAGTAAAGGATTGAGGATCCTTCAGTTGTTCTTCATGAGGAAGAAGCTCATCCCAATGCTGCAATGAAATTATTTTTTATTGGTTCAGATCAGCAAGCAACATTTGAGGATTTTTTTGTTGAAGAGACTCTTTCTGTTGAGAGATAAGCATGTATGGAAGCTTATACAGTGGAACAATCGGTTCCTGCGATTATTCCATCTGCTGAAGAAAGAATGGAAATTTCCTTTCAGCTCGCAAGGCATGATTTTTCTGAAGAGTTTAGGGATGATCCTGTGGATCTTGTCTATGATCCTGAACCTCAAGAATATGGGAGGGAAGCACGAGTTGAGGGGGAGGAAACTGGAAATCTTGATATTTTCGAAGCTGTATCTAGTGAAGCTTCTCAACCTTCTGTGACTTTCTCTGTACACACTCGGTATGAGTTCCCATGCTTTTATGATGTGAATGAGTCACAACAAGTGACTGCAACTGGAATAGATCATTCTTCTCTGTTTCAACTGAAGTCCTTTTCTCATTCAGAACTAGAACCAGAGCCCCAACCTCAATTTGGATCAGAATATGAGTCTGAAGATGACTCTGACCCTCAACCAGAATCTTAACCTCTACCATTACCTGCATCCTTACCCGAGCTTCATTCCTTTGTAAGCAAAGCTGATCTGAATGTTTTTTGTGAGACTTTGTTAGCTGGTTTTGAGAAAATTGTCTCTAATCAACCTGGCCCAGTGACTCAATTAAGTCAAGAAGATGCATCAATTCTCATGGAAAATTTTATCTTGCATATTCAACCAAGGATGATCCGTGAAATTCAAGAAGTCTGAGTAGAGAATACGTTGCTGAGTACTGATGTTGCAAATCTGAAAAGTATGGTAGCAAGTCTGCAGAATGAGCTATCTGTGAGATCAGAGCCTGCTCCTGTTTCTACCCCTGCACCTGTTGTTGTTTCTCCTGAGTCTTCTGATTCCCTCCTTGCTAAGGATATTGTGTCTCAAGATCATCCGTAGCTACAATATTTTGATGAAAATATTGGAAAAACGCACACGAAGATGCTGGAACGCATGAGAGAGCTTGTGGAAACTCTGAATAAGCTTACAGATGAATACACTGGATGTCTGCAAAAAGTCCTAAAATAGCTCAAAGTTCTAATCGAAGCTGTCAAGGCTTCACCTGATTCTAGTCAGACCTCCACACCTTCTTTGGATGATTCTATGCTATGATCCATAATTTTGGAAGAATTACATAATGCCTTCAGTGGCTTGGATCTATCTTCTTTGTCAGAAGTAATTAAGAACAGTGATAGAGCATTAGACTTGGTTAGGATTCATTCAAAGATAGCCAATGATGCTCAACAAGAGATCCCCAAGAAAATAGATTTGTATCTTTCCCAGATTTTCTCTAAAAGTGACATGACAGATCAATTTAGATATCTTGTGGCAAATCTGAGAATCCCTCCGGTGACTCAAGCTTTTAAAGATCTTGTTCAGAAACTTTCATAGTTCACCAGATTGTTGGACAGATTTATGGAGAATAAGGATTATTTTGAAAAGACTATGCAGTATGGTGGTGAAATAATTACTGATTTCATAAATCTTTTGAAGAAGTATCTTCATGTGCAGAGTACTACTATAGTTTCTCCAGCTGCTGCACCCCTTAGACTAAGAATACCTGCCTTAGCATCAACTACCATGACAGTTAGCCAAGCCCTTTCTCAGATCCGGCCAGTCATTCTTGACCAACCTAAGCCTAGATCTTCTACTGTTCCTAATTTGTCTCCATCTGTTTTTGATGTTCTACCCTCACCCTCGTTGTCTACCTCTTCTATGCCTTCTTCTACTTCAACACCAGCTCCTGCTACTGATAAAGGAAAGACAAAAATGGATCCCTAATGAGTTTCCTGACTGTTTTTTTTTGATGGGATGTCATTTCTTTTTTACAGTTTGTACTTATCATGTAATTTGTATTATGAATCCTTTGTTTAATGACAACTGCCGAGATTCATTTCCTTTTCTCTACTTTTTGATAATCCCTAAAGGGGGAGATAAACCTACAAGTATCAGTTCTATAATAGTATAAATGGGGGAGAAAAACTGCAAGTATCTGTTCTATAATGTTTTTGCTATGCTAGTATCTTTAATATTACATGTCTTTTATATTCTGCCTATATATGATTTGTGATCATCAAAAAGGTGGATATTGTTGGACTCCTCATGTGTTAATCATGTTTTAATAATCACAAATCTCATTACAATTAATTAATCTTGATCTTCAGTGCACATCTTGCTAATGCTCTTCAAACTCAACAATAGGTGCATATCATGTTTTGATATTAATAAATATTATGGATGTTAATTATTCTTACAAGTTTTATGCATAATCACAATTCTCTCATATGTTATCTCTAATGAGTAACCTTAACTCATATTCAGCATATCACTGTCTTAGTCCGAATACAGATTTTTTTTGTCCAAGTTTGGAGACACCGTGACCAGACACCGTGAAGGACTCACCGTGACCTGACACTGCGACCACTCACCATAACCCATACACCATGAAGGACTCACCGTGGCAAGATATTGTGACCACTCACAGTAACCCAGACACCGTGATGGACTCACTATGAAGGACTCACTGTGACCAGACACCGTAAAACACTCACCGTGAAGGACTCACCATGATGAGACACCGTGACCAGACACCATGACCAGACACCGTGACCAGACACCGTGACCAGACACTGTGACTAGACACCATGACCACTCACCGTAACCAAGACACCGTGATGGAATCACCGTGACAAGACACTGTGATCAGACACCATGAAGAAGACACCGTTTCCATGATCATTGTGACATCGTTTCTTAAGCTTTTGTCAATAATATTTTAAATGATGCTAACTGTCATATTTGTTGTTTTTAATGCAATTAATGTTAATTAATGTTAGTTGTTGTCTTGACCGGAAATTGTATCTCATACTTATGAAAAGGGAATCATTCCTACTTCCAGATCTTGTGGCATATAAAGAAGATTGAGATGCATTAGAGAATACATGCGTGCTTGACACGTCTCGACACATATACTACAATACATACGAGGTCTGTACTGAACAGAAGAACAATCTGGAGCACAACTGTGAAGAACACATTGCACGATTCTCCAAGAGGTTCCATACATGCAATCCTACATTTCTGAAGAACACACGACGAATCAAGAGACTATAGAACACAAGTTGAACAACGACACTCTGTTTTTCAACAGAAAAACTAGAGAGGGACTCCGAAGAATTCCTGCTCAATCCAACGAGTCTAGAGCTACATTGAAAATCACTAGATCCATTTGTAAACTGTACATCTCTGTTATGTGATTCTTTATTTACTTTTCGAGCTATGTGTGTCATCTTCTGTATTTTTTACACACACATTGTCTCCTGAACTTTAACTGAAGGATCTGTAAATCCTCACTCAAACTCTTGCATCTTTTATTTCCCATTGGGATAGTGGTAGAGGTCGTGCGTGACCTGAACAGCTAGTTTGTTGTTGTTTTGTTTCCCACGAATAACAGTGGTAGAGGTCTTGGACCTGGACAGTTTTTGTAAAACTGTTGTTAACTCCGATCCAGGGTGTGGATAATATTCTTATATATATTTGAGATCACTAAGTCTCGGCTTGAGACTTAACCTCTTGTTATATCTGTTGTGCAACTTTTATTTAAGTTTAATGTGTACGACATATATTATATTTATTCTGAAGTTATTACTTTAAAATACATATTTATTTTGAAGATACTTTGATAGTTAGATTAGCAAGTGTTTACACTTATTGTAAATCAGTAGATTAGTTTCAAAAGTTAGTTTGATCTTGTGGTTAAACTAACTGAGACCTAATCAATCTTTGAGATGCTTTGTGAACATTTACAATCTGTATAAATTCACTACAGTTTAACTTATTTTATAAATCAGGGGATTTTAACTAGACAATGTTTTAACATAAATTTTAATTGGAACTCAATTCACACCCCTCTTGATTGTCCACTCCGACCAACAAGGATCAGTACCTTTATATTGTAGTGTTTCTTAAAAAAATGTGTTTCATTCTATAAATCAAATGGAACTATATGAGTGTCTTTTAAGAAGTGATGTAGGACTCCAACATGTTGGTATTATGTGAAAGATAGGAAGATGATATGTTTGTACCATGTCTAAAAAATTGTGGAGAAGTTTGAGACCATTAAATGATATTTAAAGCTGAATGAAATTATATTAGATAGTTAGGTATATAATCATGGACATGGACTATAGTTTGATGTCATAGAAATGGTTTTTATATTGAATATCTCCATGTAAGTAGTTTATGTGATTTGGGAAGAATAGAATGATAATTTCATGATACATTTGTTCTTTCAATATCCTTGATCTTGTTAGGATAATAGATTATCGATTCTCACACCCTTCAAGACTCTCTGAATTGTAGAATGTGTTCCACGTATCACTATAAACAAATCCCATTTCAGATTTCTAACATTTCTATAGGCCATAATCTATAAAAATATAACATTTCCATTTATAAAAAACAAAATTGTGAAATTTTAGTTCATAGATATAATATTATGAGATTCCTAATGACCAATTTTTTCAATTTTGTTTGAAATAATCATAATTTTCAGGTGACGTCATGGGAACATGAGGGTGTGAAATAAAAAATATACCATTTTTCATTTAATCCCTATAAAAGAAATAATGCGATGAAATCCTTTTATGGGAAAAAATACCACATATAGAAAACTATTAAAATATCCCTAAATAGGAATACACTATGTGAAATTGTATTCACCATATAAAACACTGAAACCCAAAAAATATAGATTACTTGAAGGTATCCATATAATTTATCTGAATAAAATGTTTTAACATATTTATAAACATTATATAAGTATAAATATATAACAAAAATAATGAAACAAAATAATTTTCTAATAAATACTACTTCAAAAAGTATATCTAAAAACCTAATAATTTTTTCTCTAAATTATACATCTTTTAAATTACAAGTTATTTTTATATGAATAATGGATTAATAATTCATTAATAAGAAATTTATATAGATATGTATATTTAATATACAAAAAAATTATTCTCCTATAAAATTATATTTTACTATATTTTATTTTTTCGACTTAACAAATTAAATTAAATGATTTACAATATACAAAATTAACATCATTATTTTAATCTTCATGGGAATATGATGAGTTGTTTTTATTTCTATCAAAAAATATTATTTTCTAGTGAAATTGTGAGAAGTTTTATATTTACAAATAACATTACTTTTATGAAATTATTAATATATATGTACAAATTGCAATCTCAGCATTCCATTTTCATTGAAAATTTATTAATAATATATGTGGATCCATAGTATTAAAAATGTTTTATTTAGTTGAAAGAAAATATTAAATATTTTATAGCTTAATAAATATTTTATAAAAAATTAGTTTTAAAACATTAATCAATTAATATATTAAAAAACGTTTTTATCAAATATATGTAGTTAATCATATTAAATTTATTTAAAATTTCGAATCACTTTGTGAAAATTATATAAAAAAACTAATTTTTATAGGTTTGAAGGATAAATATCCCAGGTAAAAACTACTTACAATGTTAAAATCTATATTGTAAAATGTAATCAATATATATCTAAATAACCCAAAACCTGATTAAATCATGTGTAAGAGTGCACAATTATGGAATATATAGGCTATTTAACTTCATCCATTTATTTTTATGTGTTTTGGATCCACATACATTAAGTTTGAATTCCCATTATTGTATAGATTTTTGTATTCATAGAACATTGATTGTTTTTTTACTTATAAAATTGGAACTCATATCCTCACTTATCATCCCAAAAAATTATAATTAATTAATACCAAACCCTACATGATTCTCCCCTAAACATTGAAAACCGCAAAAAATAACAACTTTTCCTTTCAAAATACCATTAGTAAAATCAGGACAAACTTTTCATAATATATAAACATATCAGTGATGTTTAAATTTTTATCCAATCCATTACATTTTTAATTTCATTATGTCCAATATTGCTCCATGAAATTCAATTAAAATATCTAAAAATAGAAAATTTAATAAAATTATTATAAATTTATTTAATTATACTAAATTTGAATTTCATGATTGCCATCCTTAAATAACATATGAATAACAAAAAATGTGAAATTGGAATGTTTGTGGACTATTACCTCATGGAATAAATTCCATTTTATTTTTGGTAATTTTATCTATGTTATTATTGTAACATTGGATGATTGTATATTAAATATAATTTTTATTTTTATCAATGATATAGTTTTCTATATATAAAAAAATAATTGATGATTTTTATAAGTATCCATCTATAATAGTAATGAACCCAAAACTAGTTCAACATTAATTTCCACTTAATGAAACATGAAAAGAAATCCAATGTGATGGTATAATGATATTATAAGTATTTATGAAACATAAATTTTTATAAAATTAATTTTAACTAAATTTTTAATATCAAATTATTAATGTAAATTTATTACTGCCTCTGCATACTTGGATTAAAACATTCATCATTATTTATACCTGGTGTAGAAAAAAGATTATAAAAATCAAAAACCATAGGATAATTAATATTAATAAATAATATAAATGTAAATAATTAGGAATATGTTTCATAAATGAGTAATTAATTTGTTTCTGTAAAAATTAGGGTATAGAAATACACTGGGAATCTCTAGTAAATGTAATGATTTCGTCGACTCAATTTCTGAATCCTTATGTTATAGTAATTCTGAATAAAATATTATATTGACGTTTTTTATTATACTACCATTAAAATATTTTCAATCATATTATAAATTTTCCTATGAATAAATTATTTTTAATCACCAATACCCAATTATTTGATAATATTTCATCTAAATTAAAAGAATAGCATCGGTAAGAAAATAACTTCATCTTACCAATGAATATTTTTTTCTTGTGACTAGTTTACTCATATAAATATTATTTTAATTTATTTAATCAACACTTTTTAGTTAATTTATGTTCATAATAATTATATTTATCAATTTTAATTAATTAATTAGTTGAAATATTTTTTCTGTTTGTTTTTCATGAAAAAAAAATAAAATTAATAAAAATTATTTTCTTTCAAAATTTGAAAAATCATATACATTGTTATATATTTTTTATTTTAAAGGAAATTTTATTTGTAATTCGTTATTATATGTTTTTCAAAAGTATATTATTTTCGTAAATTTTTTATTGTAATCTTATTTTCACTTCATCGTTTAAAACAGTGATAAGAAACGTTGATTTTTTATTTTTTACTTTTATTTATTCTGTATTGAATTTCACTTATGAAGTAATGTTTTAATCACAATATATATGTTATTATGATTTTAATTCTTTTTCATTATTTTATTTTTTTTATTTGAGGATTTATTATATTAATGTTATTTTAATGATGATTTTTGGTGGATATGTTGTCCATGGGTTAAAATGGGTGGGTTTCTATATCGTCGTCCAATTCAGTTTTTTGTATTTATAACTCATTGGATAGTCATGAGTTTAAATGATGACTTTTTTCAAACAATTTTCAAAATATTGGGATTCCTCATGATTTCTACCATAGAGATAATGATTTTCATCACATACTAATTCGAATAAGGTGTTTTTTATAAAATTTTTGTCCTATTATTGTTGATTTTAAATGTTTATAAGTTACATATAATGTGTTTCCTCAATTTTAAGATTCATTCCACATCCCTGAAATTCTATTTTTCATAACAAGGATTGTTTTAAAGTATTATAATCTTTTATATCATGATGTATTTTAGGCCATGTAATATCATTTATAAACTATTAATGAAATTTTTGGGATCCTTTTTTCCTTATATATTTTTTATTTTTATCATATTTTAATTATTTTTTTGTTAGATATAACTCATCATCATCATATTCTCCTTCGTGTTTAGAATTTGATACATTGTGATAGGTAGTTACATTACCAAGCACTTGAGTTCACCCCTTTTATATATATCGAATCACCACGCCATTAAGATGATTATATCATGTGACATGTTTAGGAAAGAATCTTGAGGATCTTGAATATATATTATTTCTATCATGCATTGTAAAAAATGTTTTCTATATTGATAATATCTAAGACATTAATCCTTATATTCCTTGGGTTTTGAAACTATTTACAAGATAATCAATCTGAAAAAATAAATTAAGGACTTATTTCATTTATATTTATGTTGGGTTACATTAGGTACAAACTATTTTAAACATATGTAGACCATAATGTGGAATATGGATAAAAATTATTCCTTCATCTGATAAGATACCCCAACCATATATAATTTTTTTTGAAAGTGATACATTCATGGAAACCCTAAATTTTAAATCATATTTGGGAGATGTTCGTTATGTATATAAGTCACATATGTATATCAATAATTATGAAACTTATAGACTTTATCCTTATAATTATGTTTTATTAGAGCATTTATAAATATTCATTCCTATAATTTCAATTAAATCTAGTTAATAAAATGTTGAAATCAATGCTATGAGAAATAATTTACTAATTCAAGATGTTCTGTAATATCAGGATTAATGGAATTTTATGTAGAACATTATCAAAATATAATTAGATATATAACATAAAAATATCATGATTTGGGGGGTACTATGAAATCAAAACCTCCATTAGTGATCATTAATAATATAACCATAGAAAATAAGAAGATTAACATAAGATAAATAGAATTCTAAATTGAATGAAATAGCTATAGTGATTGGTATCATACACATGAATTTGTTTTTGACAGATGACATTATTTATCATTCTCTAACATATATTTTCATTATGTAAGGTCATTATTTTTGGTACATTAATTTTCCATGTTTTTTCATGATGTTATATAAATTAAAATAGATATATTTTATTACACGAATTGAAATTTTAAATTAAAATGTTCCTAAAATATTACCCAAAATGTCAAAATTATTTTTTCATACATTAGAATCATACATAATTATCATATCCACTACCTATTATAGTATGTAAATTATTGGAAATATGTGTTAATTTATTTATTTTATTTATTTGGTAAAATCATGTTAATTATTATCTATGGATCATTATTAACAAAATTTCAGAATCATAACCCTTTATTCCAATAAGGAATTATTTATATTAGAGGATTATAGTCATATCCACATCTAATTGATCAAGATGTTACTTAGAAAACAATTGTCCATTTTTAATGGACATTGATTAATCTTATTGATTATTTGTGTTCATGGAAACCATAGTGGGTTGAAATGAAATTTATAATTTCTTATTATTTGTATGTGAATAATTCTATAAATATAAAAATTCAATTTTCGTTATATGTTTTATGTAGGTGTTTATGAATCAAACTGTTTCAATTGGAAGAAATAATCATTCATTGTGTTCCCTTATAATAATTGTTAACAATCACTAATTGATATGAGACCATTCACGGAAAATAATGAAGATCTTGTATTTTGTAATCACTATTTTTATGTGGATAATCCCAATATATTTTGGCACTATGTATTATCTAAGATATGGTGAGTAAAATTCAATTTTATTTAAAGAAATTAATCACAGCTCAAAGAGCATAAAATTCATAAACTTTTCATTTAATTATTAAATTTTATGTTCCAATTTTTTCACAGATGGTTACAAATATCACTCCTTATATAAGATACTAAATATTTCTGATTATGGGTGTGCTCTATGACTAGTAAGTTAGATTGTTTTATATAGAATAATGTCTTTGGGAACACAAAATTATTTCACGATTCTCTTGTTACGTTTGATTTTATTCATGATTATATTAAACTTTTATAGGTGAGGATATATAATCTACATACATATAACATATTTGGATTGAATAGTTAATATTTATACAATTAAAACAATATGATAATCTATCATTACTGAATCCGAGATTATTAAAATACTATGCTGAAATTAAATAAATTTATTTAGTCTATTGTATATTGAATAATTTCAAGGATAGACAAGAGATATTTATTATTTAGTTGGTCATGTTTTTGAAATTACATGACCAACTTTCTAATAAAAAATATTTATAACTTTATATAGTTATAAATGATTTACGATGGGACGAATTATAAAACCCATTATTTTAATGGTATGTTTTTATATTTATTATTAAATTATATTTTTTATTTTTAATCATTGAATTAATAATATATAAAAATTAAGATATCGTTTTGGTAAAAAAAATTAGTCTATATATAATGTTAATGGTGTAACAAGATCATTTCCAGAGGGGTACATTCTAGTAGAAACTCTATAATCATTTAAAAGGTTCCAATACCATTATATTTTCCATGATAACAGTATTTTTAATTTATCAAACAAAACCTAAAAAATATAACCCATGTAGGCATCTTGTTTCCACTACTCATATGTTTTGTAGAACTCTTTTAGCCATATCTCAACACAACATATCTCTCATGTTAGTTATCCATTGTTTAGTGTTGAAATAGTAATCCTAAATCACTTTTCTAGCCTCTATTTCTTCCTCACTTCAAAGCTATATTTATTCTCCCACATGTCTATTATCATATCCAATCATAACATGGACACGGTGGACACATACATGTATATGGTGAATTCCAATCTTGTTTACTTTATTTATAGTGGTCCAATACTTTTTCAATAAAATTTTACTTTATAATGTTAATCATAATTAATTATCATATGGTAGGTGTTTACATCTTAGAAACTTATTTGGAATACATCACATGTATAAATGTTTTATGAATTTTTCAAGTAAGAGTAGAACATATATGAAATATTTTGATGCATGTATAAAATCTCTAAAAATGTATCTTGAGTTTTTTTTTCTTTGGATGAGTCAATTCAAATCCCTTAAAATGTTATATTATTCAAATATCCTTTAATGAAGATACAATGATTATAAAATAATCACAAATTTTTATTCAAATTTATCACCACTACCATGTGTTCTATTCTTTATGATGGCTCTTTGTCGTCATATGTCAGTCAGAAAAGATAAAATATGATTTGATTCCATTCCATATATTTTGTTAAAAAACTTATCACAAATAAATTTTTTATGATGGACAGTCAAAAATATAAATTAATTTTGACATTTAAATAATCACTCAAGAATAATTTTGATATTACTAAATAGTAAATTTCTATAGTCCATCTGTTTTGATATTTTCTCGACAAACATTTCATCAGTTGAAAAATGCATTAAATTTATTAAAAAACAAACATTAAAATATTTAAAAATAATGTTGAATAATTTTAATAATTTTAAACTGTTAAAATAAATTTTAACAAATTAATTATACTTAATATTATATTAATAAAAAAAAGATTAAACGATTACAAAATGTAACTATTTATATTAAATAACAATTGAAAAATAATTTAAAATATTAAAAACAATTTAACAAATTTAAAATAATTTAAAACATAAAAATAACATAAAATTTAATTGAAATTTATTAAATAATATAAATACTAAAGAAATTATAAAAAATTATAAATTCATCAAACATGATAAAAAATACAACAATTAAAACCAATATAAAAATAATACATCATTTCAAACATAATATGATTTTTCACCCCAAATTAGAAAATAGTCATAAAACATCACAAATCCTCAAAAATAATTATGTGGAGGAGGATAACTCCAATGATAATGGGTAGTAAAACTCTATACAATTCCACACACAATACATCGTATACACTCTAACTTCTTCTCACCTCTCTATAGTGGCTTCCCATGCTCCTCCTCTCTCTCTCTCAACATCCAATAAATCTTCCCAATATTGATCTCCCAACCTCTTCTAATACTTTTCAATGGATGATGGAATATATGATGATTATACATGGTATTCCATCAATCTCACTAATAAAATTGTAGAAGTACTATAATAACTCATAGATTTCCGTTAGGATCTAATACCAATCAGCTGACCATTATTGAAACCATGAAAAGTTAGCAATCTCTAAGAAGCCTTATCGAAATATAAATCATATGTGTTATCTTTTTTCCTCTCATGATCAATCTACCATGAATGTTAATTCACAACATCATATATCCCATTCAACTATAAATAATAAATAATAAATAATAAAATTAATGTACTTTAATTTTTTTGAAATACTAACCACTATATGGTGATGCTAGTCACATGCAACCTATCCAATATAAGGATAAAAATAAATATTCTAATAAAATTAAAAATCAATAATTGATGGGTCAGTAGAAACATTAATAATATAAATAAAATTTGTAAGCGTAAATTTACATTGATAAATAAAATATCTTACCATACTTCATCAATGTATACCAAATGTGTAACCTACATATGTATGTGTGACATCCTTACTCATCGATAACTAACATACAAATTATGACCACCTCTTTAAAGTCTATCCTTGCTAGTAGAATGATAATCTTTCAAATAAATATCCCTGATATAGTTAGGTATATTAGAGATGCAAGACTGATTGATGAAATTAACAGAATCGTTATCCATAAATCACTTCCTAAGATTGTATATAAACAAAATATAGTTCTCACACATTTAACTCTCACATGCCACAAAGATAGGATATCTTATCCTCTTATGAATTGGAGAGAATAAATTATCTGTGATGACTAAAAAAATAAGTAAATAGTTAAATAATTTTAAAAATCATATGTTATTTAAAAATATAGAATCTAGTGGACGAACATTTGATGAAACACGATGATGGAAACTAGATGCCATGGCATACATAGCCTAAAAAATATTTCCACAGAATCGCACATGTATTCCTAATAACTAAATTAGAAAATTATGAAAATAATAAAATTCTAAAATTTATTACGGACATTAAAAAATATTTTAAAAGTAAAAATTATCATTAAAAATTAAACATACTTGCATAAATGAGAATGTAAATCAGTAAATGGTCATCTCTCTAGAAGAAGATCAAGAGATATCAATTGAGTAAGACCGTGACCCCTCTTAATGGGAAGAACATCATATGGAGCAAAAGAATCAGGCTTAGGAATAGGAAGTCATACATTTGTGAGAGAATGAAATATATCATCAGGAGAATTTCAAAATTTCATAATCAAATAATCTTAATTTAATAATTTTTTAAAACCAGTATAAAAAATTAGAAACAAAAATAATCTAGAATATATTAATCTTCCTTGTAGAATAATTTTAATAAAAACATCAATTAAAAAAACTAAAAAATTTCACAATACCTAAATTACCTATAAATAAATACCTTGTCATTATAATTTAACCTATAAATAATTTCAAATATATTTATCAAATATAAAAAACATCTAAATATATTGTATAATATTATATTATTATTTATGAATAGATGATAATACAAATTAAAAATATAAAAAATTATTGGTATCTGTAATGGAACAGAATAGATCATTCAGTTCATCCATTTGAAAAAAAAATCATGACTGTAAATAATTTTCACCAAAAATATAAAACATTATAGACGAATAAATACATGAATATAATAAAACAATCATCATTTTTTCTTCATTTTAATGAATGACAATGTATTCATCTAAAACATTAGTATCATCAACATTCATATGACTTTATATATCATCATACATTAATACATTATAATCATTTTCTTTATCGTCATCTATTAATTGGGGTGGTTTTGCAATCAATATTTATATCTCATTGGGTATGAGATATATTTTCAATGGTTTATTTAAAAAATTAATATTTTTCAATTCCACATAACTATTTATATTTTCAATAAAAAAAATTTCACATGATTTAATTTTTAAATAACTATAAAAGTCATTCAAATAACATAAAACATCAATATTACGTTCATAAGAATCGGTATGTTTTTTTTTTGTTACAACACCAATTTATTATTTGATGCAAGAAGAATCTTATTGTTAATTTCAATGACTCTATGTCATGGATGAACAGACATCACTCAAGTAGTATCAAAGCAATAAAAGTTATGAAATGATACATATTTTATACCTATATAACATATGTCAATTATATCATCCAACATTCCATAAATTTAAACTTCACATTCTTTATGATGATATCCTTTCAAATAAAGACAACAATTCAATTATATCATTGATTCAACATATATGTTTTTACGGAATTGAAATCCAATAACCACATAAGAATTATAAGATTTCACAAATTTTGATGTTGGGATTATTATAGTAGATAATAAATAATCAAATTTTACATTCATGTAGTATTTCCAACGCAAAAAATATAATAATAATTGATATAATTTTTAAAAAAATTATTTTTCTGTTGAATAAAATAACATACCAATCATTGAAACCAATATCAAATTTTTTTATGAAATTATTCAATAGAATAATATGTAATATGAATAAAAAATTTATATGGTCATTTTATATTATAAAATAATTAATAAATTTATATTTCATAACTAATTAAAAAAAGTTTAATTTCTTCTCTAATAATAACATTTCTCCACAATTCAGAAGAACTCGTGTATTATAAATGTGAAGATCATCATTTGAAATCAAATGTTTCAAATAACCACCAAAACCCAGATATGGATGATTAAAAACTAATAATTAATTATTTATGAGTTCATCAACATTTTTCACAGTGTGACCCATCATGTTTGGTTGTGATGGATATTCCCATTGATAATAAAGAGTGTGTATGTTTTAAATTTCTTCCTATAATTATGCATTTGAAATTAACTGATTAATTATCGGTTTCATATACTCATTCTTCATTAAATTTTTTATACATATTTAAAATGGTTACATATATTATTATTGTACCAGTAATATATATTTAGCCTCATGTGGAAAATGAAATATTAGATTTTTCATTGTCTCAAAGAACCCTCGCAAGAATATTTTCACCAATTTTAGTAAAATTAAATAATTATTATTTTAATGCATACTCAATGATTCATAATATAATGTATGAATATAAATATCTCAAATAATAATTCATTTGGTTAAAAACATATCAAATTATACAATTTAATAGACATCTTAAACATACACATAGTAATATTTCTATTATTACATAGTAGTCATGAATTTTTAACTGATAATATTCTAATTTTAATACATCAATGAATATTAAATAAATAACCACAAGATACCATAAAATCTAAAATCCATTGGAAAAAATTAATAAATTAATTTTTTTTCAATGTACATAAGTTTCATTTTCCTTCATTAAATAGATGATATTTTATTTTCAGTGAATTCATGTTCAGGGCGTCGAAAAATTTGTAAAGAATCCAATGGTACATTTAAATTAAATTTGGTCTAACTATGTGTGTCCAAGACGGTATAAATGATGTTATCAAAAAAATATTTTAAAAAATTATTAAATCAAAAAAAATTGAACTAATAAATGAGGCTAATATTAAAGGACCCAAATAATACATCTGTTTCGAGTTATGAAATTTCCAAAATCAATTTATTTTTTTTCATTTACGGGTTTTCCTTAATTAACACGAGATAATAAATAGATGATATATTTTTCCTCAATATATATTATCACTACATGAGTATTGTCCCTTTTAATTTTATACTCTATGAAATTATTTCTATTCATTCAAAAAGGATGATCTGTATGAAGAAATCCCCATTGGAAATCAATATAACTATTCATTATTTATTTATAATTCTTAAAATCTCATTTCTCATCCATGTAGTACATAAACAATTTAAGTACATGTGTTCTCAATCCAAATAACATCTTATATTCTTGAGAGTCATTAACCATCCATATTAATAGAACCTTCATTTTATGATTTTGATGAGCATATATATCAAGTATAGTCATATTGTTGTTTTTTAATAAAACTAACACATCAATTAGGGGGTTCACATAAACATAAATATTATTCTTTGTAAATAATTAATTTAATATCAGGAAATATATGTATTTCTCATCCATATGAATCCAAGGAGGTATGATGTATGGAATAATTAAAATAGTCAAACAAGAATATTGAAGGACAAGAGATATTAATGAACAAAGTCTATCAGTAGGAAGAGCCAAATGTGTGTCAAAAGGATATGAAGAAAAATAAGTTTGGATATAATCAATGTGTATCCATTAACATCCATTAAATGGATAATTTAAAATATCATGAAAATATTTTATATATTCCATGTTATCAATATCATTGTGTTAAAAGACATAATTACATATTCTAATTGATCTGTAAATAGAAAATATATAATTATTTTCGCAATAAATATATACATTTCTATCGTAGAATATTTATACCATGATTCACCAAATTTTGAAAAATAAATCAATGATTGAAAATCACTATTATATAATATTTTGTCATCCAAAAACAGTTGTATTTTCTAATCACGAAGACAATATTTTTCGAACAACCACTTACTTGCAAAAACAATTACAGGTAATGCATATCTATTCAGGAATAATGATTTAAAAAATGATTATATCTGATCAATACAATTACTATCCAGTTAATAATCTGATTTTATATAAATAAATTTTATAATAGTTTCATGTTTTCTTATCAGGAATTCAATATATAGGGCCACCTTTTATTATTTTATGCAATTGAAACACTGAGATTGTATTGATTCATGAGTTTTAATATAATTATAATAGATTTTTTTCATAATAGATAAACTAGTAGACTCATTTAGTAAATTCTGAAATGATAGATCTGAAACAAAAAGATTATTTTCTATTAAATATTGTTCCTAAGGTGGATAATAGAAAATATAATCTTTCTAAAAACCAAAATGAAATAGATGATGTTCAATATTTTCAATTCTTTTAAATCTCTTAATGTCACGTATTTTAAATGTTAATTTATGTGTTCCATGAAAAATATGAATTTAATGATTCCAATGATATAAATGATTCAATACTTTTAATGCAGGCATGATTTATAACAAATCCATAGAAAATTATTAAATGATTTATCCAACAATGATTATAAAATATAAACATATTTCTACTTTATTAATCTATAGTTATGGAAAAAAAATTCAAATTATTATAACTAATAATTTCTACTATCTATAAATTATTAATATATTTTAACACCGTGAATTATTTTATAGAATATAGGTAGAGTTAGGCGCTAAGAAACCATTAGAATCCGGGTCACATAGAGGATATACATAGACTGAATAAAAACATTAAATATATTATATCCAAAACACATTTTATATAAAAAATAATAAATTATATCTGGAATGGAACTGGATATGGGTCAAATGATAACACCATTAGACCCATAAAGTGGGTGTTTCCATATGTTCTGTACAAAATTTTTAACAGTTGTGAGTTTAGTAATATCAGACATTGTGAAAATTCAATTTTATATTTTTATTATAATTTTTTTAAAAATATTGATGTATATCCATAAGTTTATATTATTTCAAAAATATAAGAACACCATTAGATAAGGGATCCTATATTTACCCTTCCATCGATATAAAATTTCAACGTGATTGGTGTTTGGTTAAATTTCACAACAGTGTAATTCATTTAGTATTCACACAAATAATTGATGTATCTCTGTAATGGTTCATCGTATGAGAAGTATGGGAGCACAATTATATTGAAGATATAAGGCCCCAGCCTTAAACCTTACTTAATCTTGAGTTAATACAATATTACACATTGAGGATCATTTCAGGTTTAGAGTTTTAGAGAATTACATCATAAAACTTGAATTACATTCCACATTTAAACAAAATGGTTACATAAAAGACAGGATTCATTCTTCCCATAAACGGAAACATATTTAAAATAAAACTTGGATTATTTCTTGACACATCCTTGACACTATCATCACATAACATACCTTTCCCTTGACCTGTGAAAAACATTTCAAAAACTTGGGATGAGCATAAAAAGCTCAGTAAAGGATATAAAAATATGGAAAGGAAACATGAGTTCATATATACATAAGAATGAAATCATACTTTACCCATAAAACAAAGTCACTTTAACATACCTAATCAAATAATGAATAAATCAAAGAAATCATAAGACATAAAAGGTAACTTGAGGCATTCATAACATTCTTTCGTAGGGAGTAACCCTCTTGGTTACGTTTTGGAATACCCATCACAGTATATTCCCTAAATCTCTTCGGAGAAATCTTAATGTTTCACTCCTTCGCGTTAACCAATGCATTGGAGATCTATATCGGGCTCACCTGCCCTTAGTTTATCACAGAACCAACCTACTTCATAATAATGCCTAAAAACCATAGCATAATGGTATCACATAAAACATACATAAAGGAAACATAACATTTCCACATTTCAATCACAAGATATTAATAAAACACATTGATATAATAAAAAAATTATGAAAACCATTTTCAATACCAAAATAAAAGAAAATTAAAACATGGTATTTATTTTTCTATTAAAAAAAGGTATTTCTTGTAGAGGAAGCCAAAACACAAATAACGTTCACGGCGGCAGAGAAGTCTTTGTCGCCGCATACGTACGACAAAAAAATTCCCTTTTGTCATTTAGTAAACGCTTCGTATAAAAAATGATTCCTTTTGAATAAATGTAAAAGTCAAAGGGGTTTATACACCGTATAAAAGAAGGTTGTGTATAAAAAAATATGGCTCAATGAAATGAGATTGAGACGATGTCCCTTACAAAGACGATATCCTTGGTTTAAGGATAAATAAATTACATAATTATGTTTGACAAACAAATACACTAAATATAAGTGGATATTAAGTGTAAAATAATAAAAGGTCATTCAAACATATTCAAAGGATGACATATTCAATAACTACATGTTGAACCCTTAGAAATCGAAATTGGGTTAAGAAGTTCCCCTGACAGCCTAACGGTGTCACATCAAAATGAGTTGATGAGAGAGAAAAAAAGGGTATCTCATCACTTGGACATAAAATTTACATCAATAAGGAAATATGAGTACATATCCCAACATAACAATAGATAAATTAAAAGGCCCAACAAAAGAATTATTTTAAAAATAGGAGGGTGAACGGTTCCCTTACCGACATGGGTATCTTTCGAAACATACACCTCGTGAAAGAAGGAAAATACAAAATTGATGTAAATACTCATAAAATAAAGTATATTACACAATGAGTAATATAATGGTCAGTACATACAGCACTCAAAGGAAATTGTGTCAAATTTAGCATAAATCTCCTGGGAATAAAAGTGAGATCAAAAATCCCTTATGAAAACTCGGCAGCCTAACGACGCCACTTAAAACATACAAAGTGGATTGATGAGATAAAATAGGGTCTCTCATCATATTAACATAATGTTTACAAAAAGAGGAATATAAAATAACATCCCCCATCATAACAAATAGGTTCTTAAAAGAAGTGACATAAAGGAGAGTACTTAAAAAAAGAGAGGATAGATCTCTTACGAAAATTCGGCAGCCTAACGGTGCCACTCAAAACATCCAAAATGGATTTATGAGAGAGAATAAGGTCTCTCATCATATGAAAATAAAAATTACAGTAAGAGTAATATAAACGAACATCCCAATAACATGAAAAATGAGCCTTAAAAGGAATGACATAAAAGAGTGTACTTAAAAAGAAAGAGAGGAGTAGGATCCCTTGTCTCAAGTCCAACTTGTCTTATTCGTTTCTTTATATTCCGGAATAATAAACGTTTGTCAATTTATAATTGATTAAACACCTCCTATAAAGATTATTATTCAGTTCATATCACATATTTAAATGTTATAATAATTGGTTAATAATATGAGTTCTTATCAGACGTTTTTGTCGATGTTTGGTACATGAGTCAAAAATTGAACTTGTTGGAAAATAATTTTCCATGTAGTTATAGGTACATCATATACAGAATAGTATTGATGCTTTAAATATCATATATATCCATTTTATATTCATTTTATACTATTCCTTTGAATTTGGAGATAAAAATTAAAAAAACCGTTCATGGAGACGGTAGGCCGTACGTACGCATGAACGCTACATTCATTTTTTATCATATTAATGGAATTATAACAAAATGAGTTATATATATATATATGTAATAATTCCAGAATGATATCCATTATTTATATGTAATATATTACATATATATCCATTATATATATGTACTTATAATAGTACATAACATTTTGAGATAAGAAATGAAATGTACCCTTCATGGAGACGGTAAGTCATATGTACACATTAACGCTACTTCCATTTCTATTTCATATTTAAAATAATTTAAACCTAATGATACATAATAGTATTTTAATTTTAGTATGGTATCATATATAATATCATTAAATATACCCTTTATACATACCACATATGGTAATAACGAATCAAATCACTTTGAGGGGGTTGTAGTCCGCACATCCTTAAATTAAGATATCGCCTTTACCCATAATGGAAATCATAAAGGTATGAAATAAATGAAAAATACAGAAGCTTAATTAAAACATAAACATATTATATATCATATATAAATATAGTGGCATCTTAATGGCCACCTTTGAAAGTGTTAGATGAATGTTGAACAATCATCGTTTCGTGAGGCAGAAATTCGCCATCCACAGAAATAGTATGTTATTTAACCATTAGATATAGGTGTGTGTAAGTGCAGCTCTAATCCTTATTATAAAAACATCATAGTATATTGAAGATACTGTATTTGTTAAAAAATAAATGAATAAAAAGAGTTTAGGGGGTTGGAGAAGAAAAATAAAACAAAAAGACACAAGTGAAGACATTACCTTAAAATCGGGTAACTCCCTTTGGTTTGAGCTCGAAGGCATCCATGGGAAGCCTTCTGCCCAAAGTGAGGCTTCAAGGAGTAATAGAGGGAAGTTTAGAGACACAATGGGCAGGTTTGGCCGAGCCAAAAGCTTTGGGACTGTGGGTAAGGATGTAGAGGTGGGGGCCTTTTATAAGAGGAGAAGAGGGGCACTTTTGTAAAGTTACAAAATGTTACTTTATTTTCAAAAGCGTTTCAGATTTTAAATGTACCACATTGATTTATTTCGAGTATAAGGTGATAAGGGTTCGAAATACACTCATCCAATAGGTTTTGGACATGTGTAGGTCATAGATATTACATTATCTTTCCATTTTATTTAAATCGTTAAATAATGAGGTCATCGCTGCATCATCATGATGTCATAAATAATTTAATTTATTTAATGTCTAAAAATTATAAAAAAAAATACTATGATGTAGTAAATCTTTTTATCTTCCCAATGAATTTTTATAGTCAAATATATGACTTGTATAACCCCATGTAATAATTGTTTTAGTAAAACATCTCATGTTTGTGTCATTTTTACTTTATCATTAAATAAAAAGATATTTATGTCATTTCCCAACCAAAGTGGCTCCATGGGGTCCCCAAGTTGACCCAAGGATTGTCTTGGTCGGACATGACACATCCAATGAGGGTAGGACATGTGTCTAGGTCATTTAATTTTATTAAAATATTATTCTTACCATAAACTACACTAATTACCTCTAATCGCGATTAAAAACTTAATAAGTTACTATTCACAAAAAAAATTATTTTTATCCCATTGAACCACATTTTACATATTAATGACAACCACGTATGTCGGATTTTTTAAATTAAAAACACAAAGATGGAAAATTTTTATTTAAACAGAAAAATCAGTTTTTAGAAGTACCACTTAGTGGTTTCACTATTAATCAAAAATTGATGTTTTTCAGAAAAATCCCAAAAATTCACCCTAAGCCTTATTTGATATTCTGAATTCAAAAATGAAGTATATTTTACAAAATTAGAAACATATAAGTCACATTAATTAATTTAATAATTAATTAACATTGTCAGAGCAAATAGCATGTTTTTATGAAACAATAAGTATCAAAAGATTGACACTAGTTTAAGTCTGATTTCAATGTGAAATTAATTCCAATGACAACTATTGGATTTAATGGTAAATATATATTCTAATTTCACTTTAAAACCATCTATAAATAAAATATAATCATATAAATAAATTATATTAAAAAGAGGTTTTGAATTGAAATACAACATTTTACACTATTCATTAAAAAAAGAACTTTATCGGAAAGATACCAAAAATTTACACAAAGTAAATTTTGATGTCCCAATTCGTAAGAAGAGTTTTATTTTGTCCAATATAATGTATAATAGTGAACAAAACCATATTTAATGACGGTTCTCCATCAAAAGGCGATAAGTGAACCTTTAGTGAAAACTAGGGCATATGTGCATAAAATCGAATTCTTTCTGTATTTTAAGCCTTTATCCTTTATTGGATAAATGTAAAAACATTTAAAAACATATATAACAATATTTTAGTTATTTCTATCCATTCCCGCCCATAAAACTCCTACATGTTAACTACCATTTAAAATAATATTATTTTATTATTAGAGTGCAACGTAAGATTCCCAAGAAACTCGTTGTTGTGTGTTGGGTACGCCATCGAGCATAGCGTCCCCTTTAAAGTCATATTAATATTTTATTCACAAATATGGATAAATATAATAATTTCATATTCTTTATTTACCTGGGGTGTTACATCCTTCCCCCCTATTGGGAATTACGTCCTTGCAATTTTTAAAATTGAGCTTGGAAACATCCTTGAAAGTCCCACATCGGAACAAGAGTTGGTAAAACAATCACTTTAAAATAAAGAAAGATAAGTACAAAGGTCACCCGAGTTAACCCATACTAGTATTCCATGTTGAAAAACATGTACATGGAACAAAAAGCAAAGGGTCATGTTCTTGAGGGAGAGTGATAGTAAACATGTCTAGGATAATGTTAACCATAAGAAAATCACAAACTTGTGATGGGTTAAACAGTATTCGATTCCCCAGTAGTAAAAGTTAATAGAAAACATTTTTGTTTTATGTTACTTTTTATTGAGGAATTTATTCAGAAGGAAACATAATCACTTATCATGATGACTTTCAACTTTTACTAGATTGCTTGATCAAACTCATATTTTTTTTTCCCAAAAGACGAGTATTTAAGGAGACTTGTTCGCATTAAGAGTACTATAATCAACTTCTAGAGAGTCACCTAATCCACAAAAGAGAACTATATACTTCCCATGTCTTTATACTTTAACAAAAACCAAAACCAAAATGGTTAGTACAAGATTAGATAATCCAGAAAAGAATAACCCTTTATAAAAAGAGAATCTAGTCTTAATCTCCAAAATTTGTCCAACAAAACCCAAAGTTCAATGAGGACCAATCTATAATCAATTTGTACATAAAATTCTTCAAATTAAACCAAAATAAGATTGAAACACAAATATTTGAAGGATTTAGTCACATAGTCTTCCAAGTTAAATCGTAACATTTATCTCCAAAGAACATCAATTGCTCCTAACGTCTCGTATTGAAAAGTAATTAACATAATCACATATCCTCCATGATAGGTTAATAATTTTCATAAATAACCCCAAATAAACTTACTCTTAATTTATAAAATCATATAACTAAAACAAATTAGTCAAACTAACCAGGGACTTCACATAGTCCAGTGGTAGGTGATAAATACCAGTCGTACTTTGGTTGTGGGTTCGATTCCCGTAGCTTTGTCTGACGCGACGGGTAGTCACACGGTCTGCGTGTTCTCCTTTTTCAAAAACTATATAATTCTCAAATCATTCCCCAAAAAGGGATAAAATGATAAAAAATAACCATAACATAATTTAACCTCAAATTTATCTCATGCCTTTCACATCCATCATATCATATAGTTACCCATAATTACCTCAAATGTAAGGATCATATAAACCCAAATGGTTCTTTATAAATTTGTCCATAAAAGAACAGATAACTATTCCTTGAATAAAATGTTCATATATTAAACATCTGGGTTACACATATTATAGAAATTCTTCTAATGTAACCCCATCATCAAAAGAGACTTAATACTCTTAAGAATTTCACCATAACTCTTGAAGCCCTTATATGTAGACTTCTTACTCATTCAACATTCTTCATGATCCATTAACCATTCCTTTCCCACTTATTCTAAAATACTTAATTCCTACACACAAAATCATGAATCATATCCCATTATTCCAAAATAGGAAAACAGTAGTTATGAAATAATCCATACCTTTGATTGGTCATTGTCAGTTTCTTCATCCTCAATCGGAATGCAATTAGGTATTGGTAAACGAAAATTTGTACGATCTTGGTGATCCCATTCATGAAACATCCTCATAGGACATGTGTTTGCATAATGAACATGCACACCACATTTAAAACATTCAATTGATCCCTCAGAAAGAACTTTTTTCCCTTTCCTCGAGTCAACTGGATGCTTCCTTTTTCCATGGAAGGTTCTTTCTTTATGACCTTAATTTCCACATCTATAGCATATTTCTGTCCCTTTGAAACATTTTCCTAGGTGTTTATTTCCACATCTTTGACACATAGGTTTTTTAACACACTTACCTTTATGATTATTACCTGTACTTCCGTAGGGATTTGTTTCTCGCATATATGATGCCTTAGAGAAACCACAAAGGTTTAGGTGGTAAATCATGACTCCAGATAGTTGGTTGAGAATAATCAGAAGATTTCTCATTGTATCTCCCATATCATTCAGTTTCTTGCTCAAAAAACTGTCACAGTTTCCTTCACATCCACTGTTACTTTGGTGCCTGCTAGATCTAGCCATTTACTAAAAACAAAAAGGTCAGTATGAGTATATCAACAAAACCATCATGTACTAATGAGGATGATAAAAACTAAGATATACTTACTCATTCACTTTATCTAAAACTAGGACTCTTTCTGAAATCTTAACCATTATGGTAATGTCACTTATGATTAAAGAATACCCTAACCTCTAAAGTTATCTAAACCGACCTTTGATACCAACTATAAGGCCCTAGCCTTAAACCTTACTTAATTTTGAGTTAATACATGATTACACATTGAGGATCTTTTCAGGTTTAGAGTTTTAGAGAATTAGATCATAAAACTTGCATTACATTCCACATTTAAACAAAATGGTTACATAAAAGACAGGATTCATTCTTCCCATAAATGTAAACATATTTAAAATAAAACATGGATTCTTTCTTGAAACATCCTTGACACTATCATCACATCACGTACCTTTCCCTTGACCTGTGAAAAACATTTCAAAAACTTCAGATGAGCATAAAAAGCTCAGTATGGAATATAAAAATATGGAAAGGAAACATGAGTTCATATATATATATAAGAATGAAATCATACTTTACCCATAAAACATAGGCACTTTAACATACCTCATCAAATCATGAGTAAATCATAGAAATCATAAGACCTTAAAGGTAACCTGAGGCATTCATAACATTCTTACGTAGGGAGTAACCCTCTTGGTTATGTTTTGGAATACCCATCACAATATATCCCTAAATCTCTTCGGAGAAACCTTAATGTTTCACTCCTTCGCGTAACCCAATGCATTGGAGAGCTATATCGGGCTCACCCGCCCTTAGTTTATCACGAAACCACCCTTCTTCATAATAATTCCCAAGAACCATAACATAATCGTATCACATAAAACATACATAAAGGAAACATAACATTTCAACATTTCAATCAAAAGATATCAATAAAACAAATTGATATAATAAAAACATTATGAAAACCATTTTCAATACCAAAATAAAAGAAAAGTAAAACATGGTATTTATTTTTCTTTGAAAAAAAAGGTATGGCTTTTAGAGGAAGCGGAAACTCAAATAACGGTCATGGAGGCGGAGAAGTCATTGTCGCCACATACGTACGACAAAAACAATCCATTTTGTCATTTAGTAAATGCTTCGTATAAAAAAGATTCCTTTTGAATAAACGTAAAAGTCAAAGGGGTTTATACACCGTATAAATGAAGGTTGTGTATAAAACAAAATATTCCTCAATGAAAGGAGATTGAGACGAAGTCCCTTACAAAGACGGTATCCTTGGTTTAAGGATAAATCAATTACATAATTATGTGTGACAAACGAATACACCAAATATAAGTGGATATTAAGTGTAAAATAATCAAAGGTCATTCACACATATTCAAAGGATTACATATTCAATAACTACATGTTGAACCCATAGAAATCAAAATTGGGTTAAGAAGTTCCCTTGACAGCCTAACGACGTCACATCAAAATGAGTTAATGAGAGATAAAAAAAGGGTATCTCATCACTTGGACATAAAATTTACATCAATAAGGATATATGAGGACATACCCTAACATAAAAATATGTAAATTAAAAGACCCAACAAAAGAAGTATTTTAAATAGAGGAGGGTGAAAGGTTCCCTTACCGACATGGGTATCTTTCGAAACATACACCTCATGAAAGAAGAACAATACAACATTGATGTAAATAATCATAATAGAAAGTATATTACACAATAGGTAAAATAATGGGCAGTACATACACCACTAAAAGGGAATTGTGGCAAATGTAGCATAAATCTCACGGGAATAAAAGTGAGATGAAAAATCCCTTACGAAAACTCGGCAGCCTAACGACGCCACTTAAAACTTTCAAAATGGATTGATGAGATTAAATAGGGTCTCTCATCATATTAACATAATTTTTACAGAAAGGGGAATATAAAATAACTTCCCCCAACATAAAAAGAGGTTCTTAAAATAAGTGACATAAAGGAGAGTACTTAAAAAGAAAGAGAGAGGTTAGATCTCTTACGAAAATTCGGCAGCCTAACTGCGCCACTCAAAACTTCCAAAATGGATTGATGAGAGAGAATAAGGTCTCTCATCATATGAACATAAAAATTACAGTAAGATTAATATAAAAGAAAATCCCAATAACAAGAAATATGAGCTTTAAAAGGAATGACATAAAAGAGTGTACTTAAAAAGAAAGAGAGGAGTAGGATCCCATACCTCAAGTCCAACTTGTCTTGTTCGTTTCTTTATATTCCTTAATAATAAACATTGGTCAATTTATAATTGATTAAAGACATCCTATAAAGATTATTATTCAGTTCATATCACATATTTTAATGTTATAATAATTGGTTAATAATATGAGTTCATATCAGACGTTTTTGTCGATGTTTGGTACATGAGTCAAAAATTGAACTTGTTGGAAAATAATTTTCCATGTAGTTATAGGTAAATCATATCCATAATAGTATTGATGTTTCAAATATCATATATATCCAGTATATATTCATTTTATACTATTCCTTAGAATTTGGAGATAAAAATTAAAAGCACCGTTCATGGAGACGGTAGGTCATACGTACGCATGAACACTACTTTCATTTTTTTATCATATTAATGGAATTATAACAAAATGAGAGATATATATATATGTTATAATTCCAGAATGATATCCATAATTTAGATGTAATATATTACATATATATCCATTATATAAATGTACATATAAAAGTACATAACTATTTGAGATAAGAAATGAAATGTACCGTTCATGGAGACGATAAGCCATACGTACGCACGAACGCTACTTCTACTTCTATTTCATATTTAATAGAATTAAAACATAATGATACATAATAGTATTTTAATTCCAGTATGGTATCATATATAATATCATTAAATATACCCTTTATACGTACCACATATGGTAATAACGAATCAAATCACTTTGAGGGGGCGGTAGTCCGCACTTCCCTAAATGAAGATATCGCATTTACCCATAATGGAATCCATAAAGGTATGAAATAAATGAAAAATACAGAATCTTAAGTAAAACATAAACATATTATATATCATATATAAATATAGTTTCATCTTAATGGCCACCTTTGGAGGTGTTATAAGAATGTTGAACATTCATCGTTTCATGAGGCAGAAATTCGCCATCCACAGAAATAGTATGTTATTTAACCATTAGATGTAGGTGTGTGTAATTGTAGCTCAAATACTTATTATAACAACATCGTAGTATATTGAATATACTGTATTTTTTACAAATTAAATGAATAAAAAGAGTTTAGGGGGTCGGAGAAGAAAAATAAAACAAAAGGACACAAGTGAAGACAATACCTTAAAATCGGGTAACTCCCTTTGGTTTGAGCTCAAAGGCTTCCTTGGGAAGACATCTACCCAAAGTGACGCTTCAAGGAGTAAGATATAGAATTGGAGAGACAAAATGGGCAGGGTTTGGCCGAGGCAAAGGCTTTGGGAGTGTGGGTAAGGAGGTATAGGTGGGGGCCTTTTATAAGAGGAGAGGAGGGGCACTCTTGTAAAGTTACAAAATGTTACATTATTTTCAAAAGAGTTTCGGATTTTAAAGGTCCCACATTGATTTATTTCAGGGATAAGGTGATCGGGGTTCGAAATACACTCATCCAATAGGTTTTGGACATGTTTAGGTCTTAGATATAGCATTATATTTTTATTTTATTTAAATCGTTAAATAATGAGGTCATCGTTGTATCATCATGATGTCATAAATAATTTAATCTATTTAATGTCTAAAAATTATAAAAAAAATACTATGACGTAGGAAATCGTTTTAGCTTCCCAATGACTATTTATAGTCAAAAATATGACTTGTATAAACCTATGTAAAAAATGTTTTAGTAAAACAACTCATGTTTGTGTCATTTTTACTTTAACATTAAATAAAATGATATTTATGTCATTTCCCAACCAAAGTGGCTCCAAGGGGTCCTCAAGTTGACCCATGGATTTTCTTGGTCGGCCATGACATATCCAATTATGGTAGGACATGTTTCTAGGTCATTTCATTTTATTAAAACATTATTCTTACCATAAACTACACTAATTACCTCTAATTGCGATTAAAAACTTAATAAGTTACTATTCACCAAAAAATTATTTCTATCCCATTGAACCACATTTTATTTCATAATGACAACCATGTATGTAGGATTTTTTAAATTCAAAACACAAAGATGGAAAAATTTCATTTAAACGGAAAAATCAGTTTTTATAAGTACCACTTAGTGGTTTCACTATTCATCAAAAATTGATGTTTTTTAGAAAAATCTCAAAAATTCACCCTAAGATATATTTGATATTCCGAATTCAAAAATTAAGTCTATTTTACAAAATTAAAAACATATAAGTCGCATTAATTAATTTAATAATTAATTCCCACTGTCAGAGCAAATAACGTGTTTTTATGAAACAATAAGTATCAAAAGATTGACAGTAGTTTAAGTCTGATTTCAAAGTGAAATTAATTCTAACGACCACTATTGGATTTAGTGGTAAAAATATATTATAATTTAAATTTAAAACCAATTCAAAAGATAATCTAATAATATAAATAAATTAGATTAAAAAGAGGTTTTGAATTGAAATACAACATTTTACACTATTCAATAAAAAATGAACTTTATCGGAAAGATATCAAAAATTTAATCAAAGTAAATTTTGATGTCCCAATTCTTAAGAAGAGTTTTATTTGGTCCAATATAAAGTATAAGAGTGAACAAAAACATATTTAATGAAGGTTCGCCATCAAAAGGTGATAAGGGAACCTTTAGTGAAAACTAGGGCATATACGCCTAAAATTGAATTCTTTCCGTATTTTAAGCCTTTATCCTTTATTGGATAAATGTAAAAACATTTAAAAACATATATAATCATATTTTAGTTATTTATATCCATTCCTGCTAATACAACGACTACATATTAACTACCATTTAAAATAATATTATTTGATTATTTGAGTGCAACGTAAGATTCCCAAGAAACCTGTTGTTGCGTGTTGGGTACGCCATCGAGCATAGCGGCCCCTTTAAAGTCATATTAATAGTTTATTCAAAAATATGGATAAATATGAAAATGTATTATTCTTTATTTACCTTGGGTGTTACAGAAGATTTTGGGTTACTTAAGGCATGACATAACATTATTTTGAGTTCGGTGTATTGTTACATTTCATTTGATGATAATTTATTTAATATTTTTATTATAATTTTCTATAAAAATGATTATGTATCTCACAAACTATTTTTCATAAGACTAATTGAATACCAGTATTACGTACAGGATGTGGGGTATACCTAGAATACAACATTATATTTGAGATGCTGGGATATTGAAAACAACGGACAAGATGGTTATTCGTTTAATTTTTGAATATAATTTTTTATTCCAAAAAATTATGTATCTCTCTAATTTATTATCTTATAGGATATCTGATACAATCGTTATATATAACATGTTTGTTTTACCATTAGTATGACATACCATTTGTGTGGGTCTGGTGTTTGGTAACCATGCATGTGAGGGTAATTCATTTAATATTTTCATCATAATTTCCTTAAAAATATTAATGTATCTATAAATTATTTATCGTAGGAAAAACCAATGACCGTCGTTGGGTATGAGGAGAGGGGTTTAACGTAGAAACGAACTAAAATTTGTGTGCATCAAGTGTTCCATAACATCAAATTTGAGGGTATAATTTTTAATCTTTTATCAATATATACATTGAATCATTTAGACAAAATATTAATATAACTCATTTTAATTTATGCATCATTTAATTTTTTTTGATAATATATAATAGATATTATTTTTAGATATTTTTATATTGAATGACCAAAAACATAGTATTTATTAAATTTTTTAAAATTAATTTACTAGTATATATAATAATTTGTTAAGATATATTAATTATTTATTATTTATAATAGTATTTATAATAAATGTTTCTAATTTTATTCATTTAGTAGTATTTCGGAAATTTTCTTTTATAAATTTATAAAAAAATCATAGTTAGGATAAATTTTCATATTATTAATAATATTTTTTAATTAACACTAATATTTTGTTATTAAAAATAAAATTCATCAAATAATTGGTACTTATTATAAATTGTTAAATTATTATTAATTATTATTTAAATTATTATTATATTCTTAATAATTACACTCTTTATGTATATTACGATTTAATACAAATATAAATATATAAAATATAATTTGACTCCTTTTAAAAAATATACATATTAAATAAATGAAAACATTTATTTATAAATATAATTAACATTAAAAGTTTTTTGAAATTTTTATATACACATATTCCACATTCAATATATATAATTATATACATTACATGATTTCAAAATAAAATATATTTTTAACTGATTTTTTCAAAAATATACATATAATATCAAAATATACATACATACAAACATATATATATATGTGTGTGTGTGTGTGTGTAACAAAAACCTTCTGTTTTTTAAATTTTCATATATATGTGTGTGTCTTTATATATATATATATATCGAATAATTTATACATTTTTTAAATGATGATATATATATATCTTCACATTTTAATATACATACAGGTATTTATATATATATATATATATATTAATAATACAAATCATTCACCTTTTTTATATAAATATATATCTATATTAAAAACCAACCATATTTTTAAAAAACCATATATATATTTATATTAAAAAGGTAGTGCATATTGTTATTTATTTTAATATATTTGTTAATTAATAATAATACATCAAATACATTCTATGTTGTATACCAATATACATATCCAATATATATATATATATATTTATGAAATCATACCCATATATATATATAATCATATACATTTTTTAAAAATCAATATATATATATATATAGAATTCACATTTTAAAAAACTAATACCAAAATTAAAAAGTGAATAATAAACATGTAGAATAATGTCTTGAATCGGATAAATTGATAAACCTAGAGATTGTACACACATACTAATATTTTATAAGTATTATATATATATATATATATATATGAAAACATTAAAATAACAAATATAAAATCATAATTTTGTAGCAACACTAAATAATATATATAAAACTAATATCTGATTAACTTCTCAACCTAGGGATTTATTAAACTAAATAATTTAATAAAATGAATAAAACCTAAAAATAATGACATAAAATATAAGGGGAATCTATACCGAAGATATTTGAAGCCCTCTCTAATAATTTATTTCAATGAATTTTGTGGGAGTAGTTTTGATTAGTGATACCCATGGGCACTATGTGCATCATGATAGTTTATGAGAAGGATAATGATATGAGAGAAGGAAATAACAGGGTTTGGGGCATGTTAAATTAAAATATTAATGGTGATGGAATATTTGAGATAGAATAAATTATATCTAAAAAATTTATTTTTTTTCAGATTATTTGCAATATGATTTATTTCCCATGTAAATGAATTCAAAGTTGACGGGTATTTTCAGTGGATGTTGGAATCTATCAAAAATATCTTTCGCCACAACGTTCTGCAATGTGTGATGGGACGTCTCCACAAAAATATTTTTATTTGGTGAATTATTGAGTCACACATTATTACATTTCCTGATATATAAATCATTTTCAAAAAAATTTCATTTCTATACAATATTTGCGATAGAGAATTTGCTCGTCGCAAATGTCACGTCAAAAATACTCAAATTTATAGTATCTCATTATTATATGTTGGATTTTTTTACATTATGTAATACATTGAAATGGGTGCCACATACTGGTGTCCCATACTGGCTCACCAAATTACTTTAGGTGCCCCCCATCATATACAAAATGATGCTGACCAGTAGTGATACTCTAAATTATAATGTAGGTAGAATATACCCCCTTTTTCAAAGTAGTGTAACATAGAAAACCAATATTAAATATAAATATTCCACTATGAAAATAAATAAAGTACCAGAAAAACAAAGGAATAGATTAATGAAAATGAAAATAACCATAAACAAAAAAATAAGATATCTCATTCAATATAATCATGAAGATTGAAAAGAAAAACGCATATAAGGAATCATGGAAAACTCCAAACCATGTTTTGATATCATATTGAATTTCCTTATCACAGGTCTATGTTGAATCCCAGTTCATCTATTTTACATAGGTAACATTTCATTTTCATTCCATTCAGTCATGAGGTATAATTGAGTACAAATTAGGTGGCCTAAGTGGGGTTAGAAAACGACTCATACGGACACCTCCAATGATATATAATTAAATATTCATCCTATCATAGTGTTATTAATTGTTTAAATAATAATCATGAAAATGATAAAAGAAAATTGGTTTCACATTTAGAATTTATTAGTCAATTAAATTACACAAGATAATTCTTATACCAGTGTCTGAACCATACACCATAGGGATTTTACATTTTACCCATTTCATAGAATTTCATTATTTCATTTAATTCAAATTTAATTTATTACCTTGGAGCATAAACCTATGAACCATTATCAGGGATACATTTCTTATCTTACAAGGTTGAATTCATATTCATAAATCATGGGCCAATATCATCGTTTTGGAACCCTATGGTAACATGAAGAATTAGTCCCTCCCCACAACTCATTGTTCACATCCAAATGAAAATAAAAATTAGGGACAAAATGCATGTGTTTGGAAACCAATGGGTACATATAGAATTTTTCCCTCAGCCACAACTCATTGATCAGAGTTAAATAAATACTTTTATTAAGGGTATTCATTAGAGACATTCTTTTCAATCATACACAAACCTATTTCACCAATTCATTTATTTAAAACAAAAAATGGTTCATTACTTTTATAACAATGAACAACATGAGTAATTACCACATTAACCCACATATCAACTACAATAAAACTTAATAACCATTATAGGTTAATTCAATATACCATTTAAATCCCATTATCAAACAATAGAAACAATGATTTGTTTGAAATTTCTTATACCTGTTATACCACCAAAACCATTTCAAGGATAATAATTTCAAGTATATTATCATACCCTAAAAGTTTATATAATTATATATCTCAAAATCATTAATTTTTCCAATGAGATATATGAAGGGTCTCATAAATACATGACAATAAAAAAACAATTTTACAAACATAATATAAATTGAACAATGTTGTAATGAAACAATAATACTAAAAGTAATTTGATCATTATTAAGACTATAGGAGTCAGAAATCATTACACCTAAAATAATATTGTGGATGATTACTCACCCACCATTACCTCTAAATCAGTGGTTGAAGAACTAGGTTCACAATGGTGATGGATATCTTGGAAAAAATCAAAGATCCAAATCTATTGAAATAATATTCATTAAAACCTAGATCAATCACTTAAATAATAGAGGAATTAATTTTTCATTAAAGGAAGTAGAATTGAGGATAGTTAGAATCCTTAAAAAAAGATATATCACAAACCATAGGGGTGTCAATTTGTACTATGTGATCATAAATTTACAATGAAAGGAGTTCAAGGAGACTTGAAATCCACTCAGGTGTATCCAAGTGAATGAAATATTATTATGCTGAGTAGGGTGATTAGGGATATAAATTGGGGGTAATATAAATTTTAACATTATTTTCAAGGGTTTTGTTGTATTCATGCAATGGATCCAGTAAGGGATGATCATTTAGAACATCCATGTAGCCTAATAATACTCCCCTACAATATTGGGTGCTTGAATTCTCTAAGAATGGAAAATGTATTGTTTAACATTTAACAAACAAGGTGACCTACCTATCCTATGTTGCATGATCATGGGGGTGGACACAATGATTGGGAAAACTATGTGCCAACCATGTATTGTCCAAAACCCCTCAAATTTTTTAAAAACTCACCCATGTTCACCCAATATAATAATGAACCAAATAGATTAAAAAATTTATGATATTGATAGATATGAATACAAAAAATCCCTTGATGTTATGTATCTTATAATATACCCACCATATAATATCTTGACATTGATGTTCACTCCTAGAAATCCTTAAGCCTTTATGGGGAAAAGTTCTGACCACTAGTCCCACATATTATCCTCATTCTACCATGATTTCTCCTGAACATGCCCATGTTTCCAATAAACATATACTATCTACAAAACCATTCCACACAATAAAACTTCACTGTTATCCATAATATGAATCAAATTATCCTTCAATTATGAAAAATAAAAATGATCAACATCATTGAATTCAATCATATGGGAAGGGTTATGGTGAAACATCCAAATTTGTGACACAATAAAAACAACATTAGTAGAACTATACCTATATCGATGTTCTAATTGAAACTACACCTTTTTGATCTTATCCCCGATATTAGTGATTTGAAATTCTTAAGGGATAACATTCCCTTCCTCTAAATCCTATGGTGACCAAATATCAATGACACACAAACTAACACACAATATCTCGTTTTAAAATCAGGAGGATGATTATGTTGATCATCAAAAATATATCTATATACTCGTATTTGTAGCCACACATTTCCTAACTAACTAAACATAACATGATGTCTCTTATATGAGATTTGGTCCCAATAACATGGACTCACCTTCCGCCATAATACGTAATGTTGAACTACATGGACAAAAAATAAAATTCCTCATATTTTGAAATATGAATAGTTTCATGATACCCATAATTGTAAAAGAAATAAAAGATAACATATTGTTTCTCTAATGATCAAATATATTCTAATATTAATTCTTATAGTATGAACTCTATCAAATGAATAGTATTCTATGATTTCCCATATGTCTATGGATGAATAGTTATACAATGAAACAAATAGGTTCCTAATGAATACGGTAATACATTCCTTAAAAAAGGAAGTAAATAATGAATCAAGATGTGAAACTATGATCCATGTCACTACCTGAAAACATACTATCTTTTTAAAATATGAATTATACAAAATAGTAACTAAGAATGATTCTATGATTTTTATGTAAGGTGATACACATTTCAAGGGGTCCCCAAAAACCCATATTGAAACATTATTTTAAGAATTCCTTAAAATACTCCCAAAACTATCTATTGTAATATCATCCCACATACATTTTGGAATGGGAAATGTATATAAAAATAACAATGTCATTCACCCTTAGCTTTCACCTTCTAATACGTGTAGCATGTGGTCACAAAACCCTCAATATCCTTTGATATTGTAACACCCCTAGATTTTATGGGAAATATTATTCTAATTACATTGATATCTGGTGTTGTATGCTACACCATGATTATATTGCGCTATACGCAACACCGTGTTAGTTTTCAGTACACGAAACACTATTCCAGGATCGTGTTACACACAATTTCAAGTTCGTTTGATAGAAGTTATTCTATGAAAAATTGACTGTATATATATATATAGTCAATGTATAAATGAAATATGGTTGGAATCTATTATACACAACAAAAAAGGAATCTTTCACTACACGCAACCCGAACTTTTCTTGCATTACACACAATCGTGACCTTCCACGATAGCGAGTGATGTACACAATCCCGAGTTTCACTAAAAACGATATGTTATTAAAATATTATATGAACTAGCCATTATAAATAGTAATACCCAATTTTTCAAATTTTATAAATTTTATCTCTAAAAATGGACTTCTTTTTTGGATACGCAATATTGAAATTATCCTACGTTGAATTTTTTGTATTTTATGAAAACTTTTAATTTTTGATGAATAGTGAAAACTCTGGGTTAATATTTAAAAACCCGCTATTTATTTAAATAATTATTTATTTTATTTAAACTTATTTTAGGTAAAAATAGATACATAATACTTATATAATTTCAATTTAATTCATTGGAGTCATTTTATAATAGTATAGATATATAAAAAGTTTATTGACCTTTTTACCGTCTTTTACTCACCTCCTATGAGAATTTGCAAATTTCTGTGAGTGGAATTTAAAAAATCTCAGAGACACGGTTGATATTAGCAATTAAAATTTGGTTAAATGAGTAGAAAAGAAATTTTGGTGAATAGTAACATTTAACTTTTATTTTCCACGGTTTAAAATAAATATGACAATTAAGGGTAAAATTATATTATTATTACACTAAAAAATGTCTGAATTATATTAAATATGTGTAATTCGACCAAAAAACCTTATTAATAAAATATTACCCTTTTGGTCCACATGGATTAGATTAGAACATATATTATTATTTAATTCAAAGAATAGTTAAAATAGTTAATATCAATGTTTAATAACTAATTTTTTTTATATGGGGTTATACATAAGATAAATTCGACAATAAATGTTCATTAAAAAGATAAATATATTTACTACATAATGTTATTTTATTTATAATTTTTATACATTAAATAATTTAAATTATTTATGACACAATGATGATGCAGTAATTACCTTATTAATGAAATATGAACATAATTGATGTTATAAATACCCAATTAAATGTAATTTATGACTTATTATTAATTCAGAAAAAAAAACATTAAGTTATCATGACATGATTGTATTGATTAAAATAAATTTTTTAGATCTAATTGGGCTGTTATGATTTTCACAAAATTCAATTATGGAATAGAGTAAAAATTGACATTAAATAGTTTTTAAAACAAATATTATATTATTAATTATTATTATATTCCTAAAAATCTAAGGTTTGTCCAAATGACATATATAAGGTTATATATATTAATAATGAACCACTTGGGGTTCTTTTGTCTTGTTATGGTAAGTTTATTAACAATATAGTGTAAAGAAACAGGAAGACACGGTAAAAGTAATATTATTTAACATAGACTAAAATATAAATGATAAGGTTAAAATTGTAACCTAAACATGTATAAAACCTATTGTTTGAGAGGATTTCGACCCAAACCCATTTTAGCTTCTAAAAAATCAATTTGGAGCTATTATAATCCGAATATGAGTTTTTATAAAATAATATTTTATGCTTTTCCTAAGGTGCCCCTCTTCTCCCTTATAAAAGGGCACCTCCACCCTCTCCTCTTTACACCATTGTGAGCTTTCAATCTCGGAAAAACCCTGCCCATTTACCTAATCAACTTCCCTAGAAAAATTAGAGTGGTTAGGGTATCCTCAAAAAACAAACTCTAGTGTCTTAAGAAGAAACTTAAAAGAGTTTCATCGAAGAAGAGGTAATCTCTTCTACCGATTCATTCAATTTTCATTCATCTTCATCTTCTCCTTATTTATTTATTTGATCATAAATTAATAACATAATTATCACTAATATACTTATATGTTAGTATAAATATTAAACAACCACATTTCACTATCTATCCATCCAATGGAAAATGAAATCACCATGCGTGTGTACGTACAGAATATTATCTCCACGCCATGGTGTAATAGGTTTTTCCACCACCACCATACTTGGATCGTCATAATGGTGTAAATAATAACTAAATATGGTTATTATAAAATAATAATGATTCTGAGATATTATATCATCTACTCCAATTCCATTCGATAATAATTTGAATGATATCATCGCTCATGCGTATGTACAGATTACCGTCTCCACGACGCGATGAGATTCATTCTCAATGTTTACCATTCAAGAATTATTATAAAGTATATATATAAAGAATAATAATGAAATATATGAAATAATGAAGCTAATGGATCTATGTGTATATATATATGTCATCTACATACTTCCATTCAAGTCAATAAGGAATGGAATACAACGTTAATGCATACGTACAACCTACAATCTCCATGAACGGTGTATTTAATTTCATTCATCTATATTATATATATATATTAAATATATATGATATATAAATCATGATTTAAATTCAGGAAGTAATTAAATCAAAATATAAGTAGAAATATGAAGAACAACAAGTCCAAACACGTACGATAAATGAAACGATTTTACCGAAAACGATTCTTTAACATGGAATTAATAAATGAATGGGAAATATAAAGTCATAAGTGAATAATATATGTTATAATAAATATTATTATGGTTATGTTACTAGTTAATAAATTTTTAAACCCAGAATACAAGAGTTTCAGACACATAAGGAAGAAATTGGACAAACAATAAGAGATAATTATTCCAATCTCGTTCTTCTCTGAGATAGTTTATTCGTAAGTATTTACTAGGGTTATTATCATCATCCATGTCCATGTTTTCTAAACATATTTTCATGTATGTTTAAAGTCCTTTTTACCCATTTGTTTGTTTTACCACATGTTATGGAAAGAATAATTCTTTTTATTACCATACGAGGAACTTTTTGACATTTCTAGAAAAAGTATGTGGAGAATGTTTTTTTAACTTATACGGCATGAACATATTTTTACAGTTTCATAACGCCTAATTTTAAAAAATATTCCTCTAGTATATTTCATGATTATTTTCAACAAAATTATTTTCTTTTAAAATTTATTGTCATTTCTTCAAAAAAATTGATTTCGAAGAAGAAAGAATATTTTTCTCAGGAATTAATTTCAAGAGTTTTTTCAAAACTATTTCCATTTAAGATGACATTATTTAGTATGAATATGTTTCAAGTATAATGTATATATTATTTAAATGGTTCAATTTTTTTTATGATGAAATGATATCCATTTGTGATATATGGATTATGTTATGATGGGATGATGTTTATGAAACCCATTTTATTCTTTGTGTTATGATGAATGATTTATGTTTATTTTGTGGCACAAGTAAGAATAATTTCATTATGAGATGGGTGGGACTTATATCTTCCTCAGATGTATTGGGTAACAATTTATATCTCATAATATTGACATGGCTAGATCGGTAAGTTAATCTGGTTCAGTGATACAGGACTGGAATGAGGAGTGAACTCGATTCAGTTAGAGAATTTTTCCACTAAGATGGTCATGGAAGAAATGCCTTGGATACTATTGAAATAATATCATATTCTTAATGGTTTCCCAAAAATTACATGTCTAATTCCCATTCTATTTTATCATGATTGATGTTCCTTTATGATCTATGCCTTATGTACTTCTATGATTTATGTAGTGTTCATGTTTTTTACATTCAAATGTTTATGGGTTGCTCTATATTCTCCATGTTTAGACTTAATGATCATTTGATCTCACCCTTTTTACGTTTTCTTATCCCTAGGATATAAAGAAAGGTTTCAGGTAAGAAGAAAAACGGGTATGATCTTTATGGAAGATGTTGAAGATCTTTCACCATGATTAGAAGATTATATTCCGAGTATCCAAAGATACTAAACTATTACAGTCCTTCAGTGTTTGTTTTTTTATGTATTATGTATTCCGCAATAGTAATGTAATTTCCATGTACGTTATGATTCTTGTCTCTAAAATTGGTATCAGAGGAAAGGTTTATTTAACCTTTGGAAACTAGGATGTGAAAACATTAGTGAGATCCCAAGAGATATTTCTAAGGTATGTCTAGGGATGTCCCTAAGGTTAAGTATAAGTATAGGTTATAGTCCTAGAATTACGGTAAAGATAATATAATTAAACCTAATATGTTAGATATTGAAGGTACTCACCCATTATTATAATGTTTTCCCTCTCATGATTTTTGCCTCAAAATATTCTTTTTGGGTTTTAGACGATTGCTGGAACCTGAAGGAACCGTAATGATCAATGTAATGGATAATGCAATGATTGTCCTCCTGAGCAAACAAATTTTAAGCGAGATGGGGTGAAAAATCTTGATTCTGTACTTACACAAGCTATGAATCATTCTGGGCTTCCAAATGAGTAGAGAAAGGAGCAACATTCTGTTGAATCCTTCATGAGGCAGTGTCCACCTTCATTCAGCGGGTCTACAGATCCATTAGTGGCTGAACAATGGATCAGAACCACTGAAAAGATATTTTCAGTCCTGGAATGTTATGAACATGATATAGTAATATTAGTAGTATATAGTTAGAAAGGTGAAGCTGATCAATGGCGGAATATTATCAAGAATACAAGGCCACAAGATGAAATTTTATCCATGGAATGTGATGAGTTCAAGAACTTGTTTTTCAATAAGTACTTAGCTCATATACTTTCATCAAAGATGGAAAATGAGTTCCGTCAGCTTAATAAAAAGGATGATGAATCTATTGGTATATACGAGGATAATTTTACAAGTCTTGAATGGTATGCATCTGGATTTATCATTCAACCTCAAGGTAATGTTGATCAATTTTTCGGTGGCTTAAAACCACATCTTTGATGGTCATTAACTATTAGATACTTCAGTAGCTATGAAGAAATTGTGTGTTGTGCTATCAAGGTAGAACTGGATGTTGGTGTTACATATCCATCTTGTGGTTTTGACAAGAGATGAATGATGGAGTTCAAGGAGAAATCTTAGAACAATGGTGAAAAGAAGATGAATGTTTCTTTATGATCAATATGTGGAAATAAGAATGGTAGAGATTGTCTAAAAGGGACTAGAAAATGTTTTAAGTGTGGAAAAGAAGGTCATCGAGTAGTTGAGTGTCGAAGTAATGGGAAAAAGGTAACTAATGATTTGAATAGGGAAAATATTACAGATAATACTCCACAAACACATCAACGCTACAATTGCAAGGAAATTGGGCATTATGCTAACTGTGCCCTAATCCAAGGGTTAATGATGATCTACATCAACAACCTCTTAAGGAAAAGTACAAAGGAAAGTCACATGAGACAACTATTTGGGATATTGGGTATTCCAATGATGTGGTGAAATGATTAATTGTTTATGTAATGGGATTTCAAAATAGTGTTGTGGAATCTCAATTATAGTATCGTGGAATTTTGGAATATCTTTGTACTGGCATACTGTTATTTTCAACAATTATATGGTACTGGTAACCGTGAAAAGTGATTGAAATATTTTAGAAATATGATGAGATTCACATAATGAGGGGATATAGATAAAATAATATGTTTGATGGTATTCATGAGTTTATGATTGATATAAGGACAAAGTGATATCAAGGTTTGAGTATATAGAATTTATGGAATTTTGGTACGTGGAAAGAGTTGAATTTTTACAGCATTATGTTTTCACTAAAGTTCAATGGGTATTAATTTTTTCAAGAGAATACATGATTAAGGAATTCACATGTTTGGAATGTGACCAACAAGATATATTTTATTATATACGGGTGATAAATGATTGTATTCAATTCTTGGTAGACGACATTTCTAGTAATCATTTTATTTATATTATGATATTGGATAATAAGTATTTTGGATAAGCCTAAAGATTGTAATGGTTATGATAGACATCAGATTGTGTTGTTTAAGGATAGAACGTGTTTTTAGATATTATTTCTGTCATGTTACCACAACTGATGTATGACATGACTTTATCGCATACCACTTCCCAACACGAAGTCCTTGGTTAGTAGAAAGTAGTTTTGTTTTATTAAGAACTATGACAGATGATGTATATGTCCATTTTGGAACCATATACGATTAATCCTACCATAAGATGGACTTATAAATTTTGGTAAACTTATTTTTGTGATAGATAGAATGACCTATCATTCTATCGCATGATCTATTAATACTTCATGGAAGACAAATTGAACGTCATTTCTTTATGAGATGATGTGGAAATTGTTTATGGCACAGACAACGGCAAGAATGTACCAAAATCAAGTAAATATTTATTTTGATTAAAAAATTATTCAACTTTAGGGAAATGATCTTGAAAAAAAAATGTTGTCATAGTGCCCTCATTTCTGATGAATCAGATGGTACCATAGATCATGACAAATTTATGGCTTTATGATTGTTGTATTTTTCATAGCCAAGTCCTCTACCACTCTCCATTAGAACTTGATGGTTATATTTTTCTTCTATATATATATATATTTCCACCTATGTTCTACAATGTGGTAACCTAGTGATGAGTTAATTTGGGTAACCGTTACATTTATTACATTTCTTTTTAGAAATTAAGTTTTAGTATTCCTTTTACGATGTGGGTTTCAACGAATGATACTTTCAAGTAATAATCAATTTATAACCCTGATGAATTTCAAGGGAGAAATTAATTTTAAGGGGGGTAGAAAGTAACACCCCGATATTTTATGAGAAATGTTATTTTAATTACTTTTATGTCTTGTGTTGTATGATACACCAAGACTAACTTGCGTCAGACGCAACACCATATTATCTTGCAATACACACAACACTATTCATGGATCGTGTTACACACTATTTCAATTTCGTTTGATAGAAGTTATTCTATGAAACATTGAGTGTGTGTATATATATATATTCAATGCAGAAATAAAATATGGTTGGATTATATAATACACAAAATCAAAGGAATCATGCACTACACGCAACCGTGACTTGGCTTGCCTTACATGCAATCATGACCTTTCATGATAGCGTGTGTTGTACGTAATACCAAGTTTCACTAAACAACGAAATGTTTTTAAAATATTATATAAACTAGACATTATGAATAGTAATACCAAATTTTTGAAATTTTATGGATTTTATCATTCAAAATGGACTTCATTTTTTGATTCTCAATATTGAAATTAGCCTACGGTGAATTTTTCGTATTTTTCTGAAAACATTCAATTTTTGATGAATATTGAAAACACTAGGTTACAATTTAAAAATAGAATTTTTATTTAAATAATTATTTGTTTTATTTAAATTTATATTAGGTATAAATAGATACATAACACCTACATAAGTTCAGTGAAATTCATTGGAGTCATTTCATAATAATATAGATATATAAAAAATTTATTGAAATTTTTACCGCCTTTTACCCACCTCCTAGGAGAATTTGCAAATTTACATAAAACTTAATTTTACCCCTTCTGTGAGTGGAATTTCAAAAATTTGAGAGAAACAGTTGAAATCAGTAAGCAAAATTTGTTTTAATGAGATAAAAATAATTTTTGTTGATTAATAACTTTTACCTTTTATTTACCACAGTGAAAAGTAAATTCGGTAATTAATGGTAAAAATGAAATTATTGTTACCCTAAAAATGTCTTAATTATATTGTATAATTGTAATTATACCAAAAATAACCTTAAGAATAATATATCACCCTTTAGGTCCACTTGTATTAGATTAGGACATATATTATTATTTAAATCCAAGAAGAGTTAAAAGAGTTAATATCGAAGTTTAATATCTAAAACATTTTTAATATAGGGTTATACAGAAGATAAAATCTAAAATAAATATTAATTAGAAATATAAAAATATTTCCTACATAATGATATTTTATATATAATTTTAAGACATTAAATAATTTAATTTATTTATGACGCAATAATGACACAGTAATAACCTTATTAATGAAATATGAACATAATTGATGTTATAAATACCAAAATAAATGTATTCTAAAACTTTTTATTAATTAAAATACTTTTTTATGTTACCATGACATGTTAGTATTGATTAAATTAACTTTTTTGGACTAATAATGCTGCTATGATTTTCACAAAAATCAATTACCAAAATTTTCCAAAATTGACATAAAATAGTTTTTAAAATAAATATTATATTATTAATTGTTATTATAATTTTAAAAATCTATGGATTAGACAAATGACATAGATAAGGATATATATATATTATTAATTAACCACTTGGTGTTCTTTGGTCTTGTTATGGTAAGATTATTAACAATATAGTGCATGAAAACAAGAAGACATTGTAAAAGTTAAATTATTTAACTTAGAGTAAAATCTAAACGATAAGGTTAAAATGGAAACCTAAACTTTTCTAAAACCTATTAGTTGAGAAGATTTATTACCATCCCCACATTATCTTCTAAATAAATCAATTTGGAGCTATTATAAACCGAATATGACTTTATTACAAAATAATATTTTATGTTTTCTCTAAGGTGCCCCTCTCCTCCCATATAAAAGTGAACCTCCTCCCTCTCTTATTTAGAACATTATGAGCCTTCATGTTCGGCCAAACCATTACCATTTCCCTTAAAAAATTTCCTATAAATATTATAGAGGATTGGGTTTCCTCAAAAGACCAACTTTAGTGCCTTAAGAGGGTGCTTAAAAGATGTGCCTCGAGTAATAGGCAATCTCTTCTAATGATTATTTAACGTTTCTTTCTTCTTCAAATTCATCTTCATTAGTTGATTCATTATATAGTAATAACATAAATATCAATAATATGCTAAAATTTTATTATAAATATGAAACATCCCCATTTCACCTTCTATCCATCCTATGGAAAATGAAATCATTTCCCGTGCGTACGTAAGGAATACCGTCTCCACGCTGTGGTGTAATATGTTTTTCAACCACCACCTTACTTGTATGGGTATAATGGTGTAAATAATAACTATATATGGTTATTATAACATCATAATTATTCTTAGATATTATATCATCCACTCCAATTTCATTCAATAATAATTGGAATGATAACATCGCTCGTGCGTACGTACGGATTACCCTCTCCACGATGCGATGAGATTCATTCTGCATGTTAATCATTCAAGAATGATTATAAAATATATATATAATAAAAAATAATGAAATATATGAAATAATTAATATACTAGATTTATGTATATATTTTTATATATTTCACCTACGAACTTCCATTCAGGTCAATAAGGAAAGGAAAACAACATTCATGTGTTTGTACGACCAACCGTCTCCATGAACGATGTATTTCATTTCATTCATTTATCTAATATATATATTCATATACTGAATATATATGATATATAAATCATTATTTACATTCTGAAATTAATTTAATCATAATATAAGTAATAATATAAAGAACAAAAAGTCCAAACACGTACGATAAATGAAACGATTTTACCCAAAACACTGCTTTATCATGGAATTGACAAAAGAATGGGTAATATAAAGTCATATGATAATCATATTAGATATCATAAATATTATTATGGTTCTTTTACAAGTTATTAATATGTTTAAACCCCCAATACAAGAGTTTCATACACATATGGAAGAAATTGGACCTATGGTATGGGATAATTATTCCAATCTCGTTCATATCTGAGACTGTTTATTCGTAAGTATTTACTAGGGTTATTGTTATCATCCATGTACATGTTTTCTATAAATGTTCTCAGGTATGTTTAATGTCCTTTTTTACCCATTTTTTACTTTTACCACATGTTATGGAACAAATATTTCTTTTTCTTACTATACGAGGAACTTTTTGACTTTTCCAAAAAAAGTATGAGGAGAATGTTTTTTTAACTTATATGACATGAACAAATTTTTACTGTTTCATAACTCATAATTTTCATGAACCTTCCTCTACAAAATTTCATGATTATTTTCATGAAAATAGTTTTCATTTAAAATTGTGTGAAATTTTTTGAAAATAAAACGATTTTGAAGAAAAAGGATATTTTCCTCGAGAATTCATTTTAAGAGTTTTGTCAAAACTATTTTCCATCTAAGTTGAAATTTTTTAGTATTATTATGTTTCAAGTATAATGTCTCTATTATTTACATGGTTTCATTATTCTTATGATTAAATGATATCCATTTGTTTTATATGGACTATGTTATTATGGGATGATGTTTATGAAACCCATTTTAGTCTTTGTGTTATGAAAATTGATTTATGTTTATTTTTTTGCACAAGTAAGAATGATTTCATTATGAGATGGGTGGGACCTATATATCCCTCCAATGAATTGGGTAACAATTTATATCTCATGAGATATACATGGATGTAACGGTAAGTTAATCTGGTTCAGTGATACAGGACTGGAATGATGAATGAACTTGATTCAGTAAGGAACATTTTCCACTAAGTTGGTCTTGGCAGCAATGCATTGGCTATTATAAAAATCATATCATATGCTTAATGGTATTCCACAAATTACATGTTTTATTCCCATTATATTTTATCATTATTGATGTTCCATTATTCTCTATGCCTTCTGTACTACTAAGGTTTATGTCAAGCTATTGTTTTTTACGTTCAAATGATTATGGGTAGTTTTATATTCTCCACGTTTAACCTTAATGAGCATTTGATCTCACCCTTTTTATTTTTTCCTTTATTATGATATAAATAACGTTTTCATGTATGAAAAAAGGGGAAAATCTTTATGGGATATGTTGAATATATTTAACTATGATTATAAGATTATATTCCGAATTTCCAAAGACAATAAACTATTATGGTCATTTGGTGTGTGTTTTTGTTATGTTTTAAGTATTCCACAAAAGTAATGTAATGTCAATGTATGTCAAGCTATGGGTCTCTAAAATTTTTATCAGAGTAAAGTTTAGTTGACCTTTGGAAACTAAGATGAGAAAACATTAGTGATATCCATAGAGTATTTTTAAGGTATGTCTAGGGATATATCTAAGGTTGAGTATAAGTATAGGTTATAGTCCTAGAATTATAGAAACCATATTAAAATTAAACCTATGATGTATGATATTGAAGCTACTCCTTTATTATATTGTTTTCCATATCTTGATTTTTCCTCACACTATTCTTTTTTGGATTAAGATGATGGCTGGAACCTGAAGGAACCGTGTTGACCAACGTGATGGACGATGCAATGATTATCCTCCTGAACAAACCAACGTTATAGGAGATAGAGAGGAAAATCATATTTCTATATTTACACAAGATATGAATCATTTAGGACTTTTAATGAGCAGGGAAAGGAGAAACATTCTATTGAATCGTTCATGAGGTTGTGTCCACCATCATTCAGCGGGTCTACTGATCCATTAGTGGATGAAAAATGGATTAGTACCACTGAAATGATATTTTCAGTCCTAAAATGTTCTGAACATGATATAGTCATCTTAGTAGTATATCGTTTGGAAGGGGAATCTGATCAATTGTGGAATCTATATCAAGAATACAGGGCCCCAAGATGAAATTGAATCCATGGTATGGGACGAGTTCAATAACTTGTTTTTCAATATGTATTTCCCTCATATTCTTCAAACAAAGGTGGAAAAGGAGTTCCTTGAGAATAAGAAAAGGGATGATGAATCTATTGGTATATATGAGGAGAATTTTACAAGGCTTCAAAGGTATGAATCTAGATTTATCATTCAATATGAAAGTAATGTTGATCGATTATTCAGTGGCATAAAACCAAGTCTTCGAAGTGAATTAGCTATTAGAGACATCAGTATCTATGAAGAAATTGTGCGTGGTGCAATAAAGGTAGAACTGGATGTTGGTGTTACATATCCATCTCATTGGTTTGACAGGAAACAAAATATGGAGTTCAAGGACAAATCTTAGAACAATGGTGAAAAGAAGATGAATGTTTCATTATTCTCAAAAGTGTGAAAATAAGCATGGTGGAGATTGTCTAAAAGGTAATAAAAAATGTTTTAAGTGTGGAAAAGAGGGTCATCGAGCAGTTGAGTGTCGAATTAGTGGAAAAAATGTAGCTAATGATCTGAATAGAAAAATTATTATAGAGAATTCTCCACAAAAACGTAAATGATACAATTTCAAGGAAATAGTGCATTATGCTAACCAATTCCCTAATCCAAGTGTTAATGATGATCGACATCAACATCCTCGTAAGGAAAAGGACAAAGGTAAGTCACATGAGATCACTATTTGGGATGTTGAGTATGCCAATGATTTGGTGGAATGATTAAGTGTTTAGGTAATGGGATTTCAAAATAGCATTATTGAATCTCTTTTATAGTATCGTGGAATTTTGTAATATATATGTATTGTTTTACTTTTTTCCAATAATTATATGGTACTGGTAACCAAGAAAAGTGATTGAAATATTTTTGGAAAGAAGATGAGATTCGAATAATGAAGGGATAAGGATAAAATAATATGTTTGATGGTATTCATGAACACATGATTGATAAAAGATCAAAGTGATATCATGGTTTGAGTATATAGAATTTTTGGAATTTTTGTATGTGGAAAGAGTTAACTTTTTACAGTATTAATGTTTTTACTAATGTTCAATGGGTATTCATTTTTTCAAGAGAATACATTATTATGGAATTCATATGTTTGGAATGTGGCAAAAAAGATATATCTTATGATATACGGGTGATAAATGATTGTATTCAATTCTTTGTTGATAAGTTTCTAGTAATCATTGTTTTTACACTAAGAGATTGGATACAAGTGTTTTGGATAATCCTAAAGAGTGTAATGAATTATTTTAGAGATTAGATAATATTTTTTAAGGATAGAACATGTTTTTCTATATTATTTTTGGCATGTACCCATAGCCGATGTACGGCAGGAATTTATCACATACCACTGGCCTACATGATTACACTAGATAGTAGAAAATAGTTTTATTTTATTAAGTGATATGACAGAAGAATTATAAGTACATTTTTTGGAACCATATATGATTAATCTCACAATAAGATGGACTTATAACTTTTGTTAAACATATTTTTGATATATATGGAATGACCTATCATTCTACCTCATGATCTACTAATACTTCATGGAAGAAAAATTCAACTTCATTTCTTTATGAGATGAAGTGGAAATTGTTCAATCATAAACAATAATATGATTGTACCAAAATCGAGTAAGTATTAATATTAATTCAAAAAAATTAAACGTTGGGGAAATGATCTTGAAAACCAAAATTGATGTCTTAGTGTCCTCATATCTAATGAATCAGATGGTACCTTAGATCAAAAAAAAATTATGGCTTTATTATTATTGGCTTTTTCTTTGCCCTGTCCTCTACCAATCTCCATCAGAACTTGATGGTTAGATTTTACTTCCATATCCATATTTCCACCTATGTTCTCTTATGTGGGAAACCAGTGATGAGTTAATTTGGGTAACCATTACATTTCTTACTTTTCTTTTTTAAACTTATGTTTTCATATTCCTTTTACGATGTGAGTTTCTACGAACGAAACATTCAAGTAATAAATGATTTTTAACCCCGACGAATTTCGAGGGAGAAATTCATTTTAATGGGGGTAAAATGTAACACCCCGATATTTTTTGACAAATATTATTTTAATTACTTTTATATCTTGTGTTTTATGTTACACCACGATTATCTTTTGCTATATGCAACACCGTATTAGCTTGTAGTACACACAACAGTATTTTTGGATCTTGTTACACACAATTTCAAGTTCGTTGGATAGAAGTTATTCTGTGCAACATTGAGTGTATATATATATATTCAATGTATAAATGAAATATGGTTGGATTATATTATACAAAACAAAAATGAATTCTTGTACTATACTCATCACTGACTTGGCTTTCATTACATGCAATCACAACCTTCCATGATAGCATGTGTTGTACGCAATACCGAGTATCACTAAACAACGATATGTTATTAAAATATTATATAAACTCACCATTATGAATAGTAATACCCACTTTTTGAAAATTTATAGATTTTAAAATTCAAAATTGACTTCATTTTTGGATTTGCGATATCAAAATTATCATAGTGAGATTTTTTGGTATTTATTTTGAAAACATTAAATTTTTTATGAATAACGAAAACATTGGGTTACTATTTAATAACTGAATTTTCATTTAAATAATAATTCATTTTATTTAAATATATTTTATGTCAAAATATATACATAATACTTATATAAGTTCAATAAAATTCATTAGAGTCATTTTATAATAATATAAATAGATAAAAATGTTATTTAACTTTTTACCATCTTTTACCCACCTCCAAAGAGAATTTGAAAATTTACATAAAACATAATTTTACCACTTTTGTGAGTGGAATTTCAAAAATCCAAGAGACATGGTTGATATAAATATGTAAAATGTCGTTCAATGAGATGAAAATAATTTTTTGTGAATATTAACTTTTAACTTTTATTTACAACAGTGAAAATTAAATAGGGTAATTAAGAGTAAAAATGAAATAATTATTACCCTAAAAAATGACCTAATTCTATTGGATAAGTGTAATTAGAGAAAAAATAACCTTAGGAATAAAATATGAACCTTTTGGTCCACTGGGATTAGATTAGGACATATATTATTATTTAATTCAAAGAAGAGTTAAAAGAGTTAAAATCAACGTTTAATAACTAAAACATTTTTAATAAAGGGTTATACATAAGATAAATTCGATTATAAACATTCATTAGAAATATAAAATGATTTCCTACAAAAAAAATATTTCATATATAATTTTTAGACATTAAATAATTTAATTTATTTATGACACAATGATGATGTAGTAAATAACTTATCAATAAAATATTAACATAATTTATGTTATAAATACCAAAATAAATGTAATTTAAGACTTTTTATGAATTCCACTATTTTTTAAAGTTACCTTGACATGTTATTATTGATTCTATTATCTTTTTTCGAACTAATAATACTATTATTATTTTAACAAAAATCAATTACCAAATTGTGTCAAAATTTACACAAAATAGTTTTTTAAACAAATATTATATTAATAAATGTTATTATATTCCTAAAAATCTATGGTTTGGAAAAATTACTTAGATATGGTTATATATATTAATAATGACCCACTTTGGGTTCTTTTGGTTTGTTATCATATGTTTATTGACCATATAGTGTAAAAAACAAGAATACATAGTAAAAGTTAAATGATTTAACTTAGAGTATAATCTAAAATATATGTATAAAATAGAAAACTAACCATTTCCAAATCCTATTGGTTGAGATAATTTAGAACCATATTTATTTTAGATTAAAAATAAATAAATTTGGAGCTATTATAAACCGAATATGACTTTATTACAAAATAATATTTTCTGTTTTCCCTAAGGTGCCCATATCCTCCCTTATAAAAGGGCACCTCTTCCCTCTCCTCTTTACACCATTTTTAGCATTCCTGATTGGCCAAACCATGACCATTTCCCTTCTAAACTTATATAGAAACATTATATAGGTTTTGGTCTTTTCAAAAGACCAACTCTTGTGCCATAATAGGAAGCTAAAATGTAGTGCGTCGAAGAAGAGGTAATCTCTTCTAATGGTTCTTTCAAGTTTTTTTCTTCTTCAACTTCTTATTCATTAGTTTTTTCATTGTAAAGTAATAACATAAGTATAAATAATATACTGATATATTATTATAAATATTAAACAACCCCATTTCACTTTCTATACATCATAGGGAAAATGAAATAATCGTGGATGAGTACGTAAGGAATATCGTCTCCACACTGTGGTGTAATATGTTTTTTCCACCACCACCTTACATGGATGGGTATAATGGTGTAAAAAATAAGTATATATGGTTATTATAAAATCATATAAATTTTGAGATATTATATCATCCACTCCAATTCCATTCAATAATAATGGGAATGATATCATCGCTCATGCGTACATACGGATTATCGTCTCCATGACACAATGAGATTCATTCTCCATGTTAACCATTCAAGAATGATTATAAAGTATCTATATAATAAATAATAATTAAATATATTACCAAATTAATCTACTATATATATGTACATATATATATATATATGTCATCTACTTACTTCCATTCAAGTCAATAAGGAAAAAAACAGTGTTCACGCATGCGTACGACCAACCGTCTCCATGAACGGTTTATTTCATTTCATTAATCTATCTATTATATATATATATTGAATATATATGATATATAAATCATGATTTACATTCTGGATGTATGTAAATAATATTATATGTAATAATATAAAGAACAACATGTCTAAACATGTATGATAAATGAAACGATTTTACCCAAAAAGATGCTTTAACATGGAATTGACAAAAGAATGGGTAATATAAAGTCAAAAGTGAATCATATATGATATCATAAATATTATTATGGTTCTGTTACAAGTTAATAATATTTTTAAATCTACTATTAAGGAGTTTCAGACACATACAGAAGAAATTGGACCTATGGTATGGGATAATTATTCCAATCTCGTTCTTATCTGATATTGTTTATTGCAATGTTTTTACTTGGGTTATTGTTATCATCCATGTACATGTTTTATAAAAATGTTTTCATTTATGTTTGATGTAATTTTTACCAATTTTATTCTTTTACCACATGATAAGGAAGGAATCATTATTTTTTTACCATATGAGGAACGTTTTGACTTTTCCAGAAAAAGTACGAGGAGAATGTTTTTTTAACTTATACGGCATGAACAGATTTTTATAGATTCATAACGCCTAATTTTCATGAATATTCCTCTAAAATATTTCATAATTATTTTAAATAAAATATTTTTCTTTTAAAATTGAGTGTCATTTAGTGGAATGAAAATTACTTTGAAGAAGAAAGGATATATTCCTCAATAATTCATTTCAAGAGTTTTTTTAAACTATTTTCCATCTAAGATGGCATTTTTTAGTATGATTTTGTTTTAAGTATAATGACTCTTTTATTTACATGTTTTTATTCTTATTATGATGAATTGATATCCATTTGTTTTATATGGATTATGTTATGATTGGATGATGTTTATGAAACCCATTTTATTCTTTGGGATGTGATGAATGATTTATGTTTATTTTGTGGCATAAGTCAGAATGATTTCATTATGAGATGGGTGGGACATAAATATCCCTCCAATGCATTAGGTAATGATTTATATCTCATGAGATAGACATGGATGGAATGGTAAGTTAATCTGGTTTAGCGAAACATGGATGGAGCGAGGTGTGAACTCAATTCAGCAAGGGAATTTTTCCACTAAGATGGTCTTTGAAGAAATGACTTGGATACTATGGAAATTATATCATATTCTTAATGGTTTTCCAAAAATTAAATGTTTTATTCCCATGCTATTTTCTCGTGATTAATGTTCCTTTATGATATATTCCTTATGTACTGCAATGATTTATGTCATGTTCATGTTTTTTACGTTCAAATGTTTATGGGTTGTTTTATGTTCTCCATGTTTACCCATACTGAGCATTTGATCTCACCCTTTTTATGTTTTCATTTCCCCAGGATATAAAGAATGTTTTTAGGTAAGAAAACAAAGGGGGAAGATCACTATGAGAGATGTTGAAGATCTTTCAAAATGATTAGAAGATTATATTCCGAGTTTCCAAAGACACTAAACTATTACGGTCCTTCAATTTTTTTTTTATGTATTAAGTATTCCTCAAAAGTAATATAATTTCCATGTATGTCAAGCTTTGGGTCTCTATAGTTATTCCAAAAACCCAGCACTATAAAATTTGGCCACGGTACATATTGGCCAAACACTAATTCATGTCCCATATTGAGGTAGGAAAATAATTAATCAGGTCCTCATACAAACATAGAGGCACACCAACATGATCTCAGACATAGATTATCACATATTCATCTATGGTCCAATAGAGATGTGGAAACACGCCTTCAAAAAAACCCTCAATGTAAAACATGAAATGTCATCAAACATCATTTACATTATCTAGTTCAAATGTGTAGAATGATATGGTTAGAATATAAGTTTTGTCTATTTTATTCCTATTGAACGACCACATTCATCTCAAGAAGAAAATCATCGATCCTCATCATAGTGTTAGTCACCTATACTAACTGTATCTATTTATTCTTGTAACATCCAAGGTAAATTAAGAATAACACATTTTCATACTTACTAATATCTATGAATAAAATATTAATTTTACAATAAAATGGGATTCTATGATGGATAGCGTACCCGATACGCAACAAAGTGTTTCTTTGAAATCTTACGTTGCACAGTAGTAATATAATAATATTATTTTAAATGGTAGTTAATACGTAGCCTCTGTATTGTCGGGAATGAATATAAAAAACTATAATATGATTATTTATGTTTTTTAAATGTTTTTACATTTATCCAATAAAAGATAAAGGCATAAAATAAGAAAAAGAATTCAATTTTAGGCATAGATACTCTAATATTCACTAAAAGGTCAAACTATCACCATTGGATGGTGAACCCTCATTAAATATAGTTTTGGTCACTCTTATAAATTATATTGGAACAAATAAAACTCTTCTTTAGAATCAGTACATCAAAATTTACTTTGTGTAATTTTTTGGTGTTTATCCGATAAAGTTAAATTTTTAATGAATAGTTAAAAATGTTGTATTTTAACTCAAACCCACTTTTTAATATAATTTATTTATATGATTAGATTATATTTTTCACTGGTTTTAAAGTTCAATTAGAATAATTTCTTACCATTTAATCCAATTGTGGTCATTGGAATTAAATTCACATTGAAATTGGACTTAAACTATTGTCAATCTTTTGATACATTTTGTTTCATAAAAACACGCTATTTGTTCTTGACAGCGGGAATTAATTATTAAATTAATTAATGTAACTTATATGTTTTTAATTTGGTAAAATAGACATAATTTTTTATTTAGGAATATCTAATATAGCTTAGGGTGATTTTTTGGTATTTTTTTGAAAAACAACAATTTTTGATGAATACTGAAACCACTAAGTGGTACTAAAAAACAGATTTTTTTTGTTTAAATAAACTTTTACCACCACTGTGTTTTGAATCTCAAGAATACAACATACATGGTTTTCATTAGGATGTAAAATGTTGTTTAATGGGATTAAAATAATTTTTTGGTGAATAGTAACTTTTAAGTTTTTAATCGGGATTAGAGGTAATTAGTGTAGTTTAACGTAAAAAAAAATGTTTTAATCATATGAAATGACCTTGAAACATGTCCAAACATTATTGGATGTGTCATGGTCGACCAAGACAATACATGGGTCACCTTGGGGACCCCATATATCCACTTTGGTTGGAAAATAACATTAATAACTTTTTATTTAAAGGTAAAATAAAAATGTCACAAACATGAGTTGTTTTACTAAAACATTTACTAAATGGGGTTATACAAGTCATATTTTTTACTATAAATATTACATAGAAATAGAAAAAGATTTTCTAAATCATGGTATTTTTTTATAATTTTTAAACATTAATTAAATTAAATTATTTATGACATCATGATGATGCAGTGATTACCTCATTATTTATGGATTTAAATAAAACGAAAAGATAATGTAAAATCTAAGACCTAAACATGTCAAAAACCTATTGGATGGGTGAATTTCAAACTCCTATCACCTTATCCTAGAAATACATCAATGTGGGTCCTTTAAATTCCGAAACTCATTTGAAAATATGGTTTCCTTTTATAACATTCAAAGAGTGCCCATCCTCTCCTCTTATAAAAGGCCCCCACCTCTACCACCATACCCACACCTCTCAAGCATTTGGATCGGACAAAACCTGCCCATTTTGTCTCTCTACATCCCTCTTTTACTCTTATAAGACTCAATTTGGTAATAAGTCTTCCCAAGAAAGCCTTTGAGCTCAAATCAAAAAGAGTTACCCGTTTTAAAGGTAGTGTCTTCTCTTGTGTTCTAATGTTTTATTTTTCTTCTCCAACCCCCTAAACTATTTTTATTATTTTATTTTGTTACAACACCAGTATATTTAATATACATGGATGTTTTTATGAGAAGGATTATAGATACACCTACACACACCTTCGTCTAATGGTTAAAGAACATATTGTTTCTATGGTTGGCGTTTTTCTGACTCACGAAACGATGATTGTTCAATCTTCTTTTAACACCTTTCATGGTGGCCATTATGATGTCACTCTATTTATATATGATTTATATTATTTTTATGTTTTCCTTATTCTTCTATATTTTTCATTTATACCATACCTTTATGGTTTCAATTATGGGTAAACGCGATAATTTCATTTTAGGAAGTGTGGACTATCGCCTCCTCAAAGTGATTTGATTAATTAATGCCATATGTGGGACGTATAAAGGACAGAGTTATGGATATATTTTATGATATTATTCTGGAATTATAATATACCTTTATATCATTAGTATTTCACTCCATTAAATTAGAATAATAAATCAAAGTAGCGTTCATGCGTACGTACGGCTCACCGTCTCCATGAACGGTGTATTTCATTTGTTACCACTAAATTTTATATTCTATTGTAAATACATGTATATACTGGATATATATGATATATATGATATCCAAATCATGAATATCATTCTGGATATAATGAACCTTTGACCACATGAACAACATGTAATTGTAAGAAGTCCACTTTCAACTTAAGAACCAAATATCGACAAAACAAACATTTTTAACATAAATGATTACATAATGTTTACAACATGGAAAAAAAGTGACATAAAAGAAATAATAAGATTGAAAAAGTTTCTTAAGAAAGTTGAAATTAAATTTAGTTTATTATTTAGGAGATTGAAGAGAAATCGCGTCACGTCCTACATGAGGTAAGGGTCTTTGTCTCAATCTCCTTCCATTGAGCCATATTTTATTCTAATACAAAGATTTATTTTATACGGTGTATAAACCCCTTTGACAATTAATTTTATACAATAGGAATCTTTTTCTACAAAGAAGATTAGAAAATGACAAAAAGGAATGTTTCTTTTAACGTACGTGGTGACAACGACCTTTTCTACCGCCGTGGTTATTATTTGGTCTCTGGCTTCCACGACAAGCCGTAATGTTTTTAAAATGAAATAAATACCAAATAATCTTTTATGTATTTTGGTATTGAAAATGGTTTTTATAAAGGATTTTTTTATGTCAATATATTTAAGTGATATATTGTTATCGAAATGTTTTAATGTTCTCTTTCCATTATATTGGTTTTATGTATTATGATTTTATAATGGTACTTGGACATTTGATGGGTGGTTACGTGATAAACCATATGACGGGTGGTGCTGTGAATACTAGGAAGAGTGGTTACATTATAACGTCCAATGCATTGGGTATGGAAGTCGGCCGTATGACTATTCCATTATGTGGTATGTGTGTAAGTCGACCGTATGGTTATTCTATTTAAGTATGTTTATGTCCCATGTTACCTTTATATGTTACGTGTTCTTTATATGGGTTTTATGGTAATATTTTGGTTCCAAAAGGCTATGTAATGATCTTCTATTCATTGAAGAGTTTTTACTACTTCTTAAAGTTTAAAGGTAATACTTTGATAAAGTATACATGGTTTGCATGTTGTTTTGAAAAACTAACAGTTTTCATTCTTTGTGTATCCCTAACTGAGATTTTTATGCTCACCCAGAGTTTTTTGTTCAAATGTTTTTCACAATACATAATGTGGAATAGGTTGAAGGATGGGATCAATGTAAAGTCATGCTATCTAAAACATGGAACTAGACATGTTTCTTTTTAAGAGTATTTATTTTATGGAAACTTAGTAGAAGTGTGTAATTTGTATTCTTTTAACATGTAATAGTTATGTACTAATTATCTAAAACTCTAAAACATGAAATGATCCTCAATGTGAATTATTCATTTAATTCAATATTAAGTAAGTTTTATGGTCGGGGACTTATAGTTGGTATCAGAGGACGGTTTAGACAACTTTATGAGTTAGAAAATTGTTAAATTATAAATTAATTTATGTTATGATTGAAATGATATAACATTTAAAGATTACCATGTTGCTTCGCCTAAGATATTTCTGTGTTCATAATGGTTTTCCACAGAGGAAACAAGGTAGCTATGTTTTGACGACATCAGGAGGAAGAGAACCTTCCAAATCAGCAACTCAAGATGGTCGGAATCAGAACTAAATAGTTTGTTGCAGTAATGGCAGAGTTGACTCAGGCTATAAATGGTGGTGGAATCCATGCACAAGATCAGCCAGATCAACCGCAGAGGAACTCGTCAATGGTGGAACATTACATGAGGAAACATCCCCCATCATTCAGAGGATCATCTGACCTTGTGCTAGCTGAAGGGTGAATTAAAGAACGGGAGAAGATTTTTGATGTCATGGGGTGTTCAGAACATCAAAAGGTTAGTCTTCCTATTTACCGTTTTGAAGGTGAAGCAGATCAGTGGTGGTCGATGATAAAAAATATCATGGATAGTAATTAGATTGATGATCTTCACTAGGACGAATTCAAAGGTATGTTTCTTGAGAAATATTTTCCAAAGGTGGTTTGTCGTATGATGGAAAAACAATTTCTAGAATTGAGGCAGGAGGATGGCTCAGTGGCTGCTTCTGAAGAAAAGATCACCCGACTGGAAAGGTATGCTCCAAGCTTCATATGAGATCTTGATAGTAAAATCAACTGTTTTTACTCAGGGTTAAAGACAATGTATTGAAGGGATTTAGCTTCTCATGAGTTCAAAAGTTATGAAAAAATTGTTTGATGGGCGGAGAAGGTAGAAATGGAGTTTACCAATGATCAGGTGTTCTTTGACAAATAACAGATTAATTCGTCCAGTTGGCTGGAAAAAGGGTAGAAATCATCAAAGAATCAAGGAGGTAAGAAAACCAAATATCTATCCTTTGAGATGTGTGGTAAAATGCATCCCGGAGAATGTTTATCCATGTCTTGAAAGTGCTTTCGGTGTGTTATGTCTGGTCATATTTCTCGTAACTGTAAGGAAGATGACCAAGCAGTCAATGAAAAGTATGCGGTAAGATTATTTAAGTGTAATGAAATGGGTATTTATGAAAATTAGTGTCTAACGAAAGAATCAACTGGGGGTAAGAAACCACACTACAAGCAGAAATGGGTGGTGAAATCCTTTGCAACTACTTCAGCAGATGTTGGGCCATCGAATGAAGTAGTTTCAGGTACACTGTTTGTTTGTTCGGATTATGCCAATGTGTTCTTTGATTTAGGGTCTACACATTCTTTCATTTCTGATAATTTTTCTAGAAAATTGGAAATTTCATCTCAAGATATGAATCCTGAACTTATGGTAAAGACACCCTGAGGAAACGTTGAGACAAAAAGAAATTATAAGAACTTCCTATCCTTGTGTGCGGAAATAATCTACCAGCAAACCTTATTGTTTTCCCTCTAGTTGAGTTCGATGTTATTTTCGGCATGGATTGGCTTTCTGTTTATCATGCTAAGATTGAGTGTAGAGCTAAAATGGTTTTTTCATAAATTTTTTCAGTTTGTGTACAAGAATTAACCCTTGATTTTGATAACATATCAGGAAGTAGACAAACTAGTGAATGATAGAAATGAATGTTATCTTGCATATATTGTGGAAAATAAATGAACTATTCAGATTAATGATGTGCTAGTGGTAAATGAGTATCTTGATGTTTTTCCTGATGATTTTCCTGGTATTATTCCTGATTGGGATGTTGAATTTAGTGTTGACTTACTTCCTGATTCTAAGCCAATTTCAAAATCCCCTTATCGAATGGCTCATGTTGAACTTTTAGTGTTGAAGAAACAATTACAGGAGTTATTAGATAAAGGATTCGTTCAACCTTGCACATCACCATGGGGTGCTCCTGTATTTTTTGTTAAAAAGAAAGATGGTTCAATGAGACTTTCCATTGATTATAGATCCTTGAATAACATTACTACTAAGAACAAGTATACATTTCCTCATATCGATGATTTGTTTGATCAGCTCCATGGAGCTCAGTATTTTTCGATGATTGACATGAGGTCGGGGTACCATCAGTTGAAATTAAAAGAAGCAGACTTTCCGAAGACTGTGTTCCATAATAGATATGGCCATTATGAACTTGTAGTTTTTCCTTTTGGGTTAACTAATGCACCTGCTGTATTCATGGACCTTATGAATAGAATATTCCATGAGTTCTTGGATAGGTTTGTGTTTGTTTTCATCGATGATATTTTGGTGTTTTCTAAAAGTAAAGAGAAGCATGAAATTTATTTAAGGGTTATCTTGCAAACCTTAAAGAAATGAAACTGTATGGAAAATTCAGCAAGTGTGAGTTTTGGTTGCAACAAATTTCTTTCATTGGTCACATTGTTTCAAAAAATGCCATAACTGTTGATCCTGCTAAAACAAAAGTTCTTGAAGAATGGAGAAGACCCACAAATGTAACCGATATCCATAGTTTTCTTGGTTTTTCAGGTTACTACCAAAGGATTGTTGAAAATTTTGCATGGTTATCTTGTACAATGACTAAGCTAACTCAGAAGGGTGCTAGGTTTATCTGGACAAAAGAATGTGATGATTGTTTTCAAGAGTTGAAAAGAAGATTGGTGAATGATCTAGTTTTGGCACTTCCTTCCAGGAATGGTGAGTTTGTTATCTACATTGATTCTTCATTGAAAGGACTTGGTTGTGTCATAATGCAGAATGATCAGGAAATTTCTTATGCTTCATGTCAGTTGAAAATTAATGAGGAAAATTACCCTCCACATGATTTGGAATTAACTGCTGTTGTTTTCGCTTTAAAAATTTGGAGGAATCATTTATTTGGAGTAAAGTGTGAAATATATACTGATCACAATATTTTAAAGTATATATTCACTCATAATGAATTGAACGTGAGACAGAGGAGATGGCTGGAATTAATCAAAGATTAGGATTTTACAATTCATTACAATCCTAGAAAAGAAAATAAAGTGGCTGATGCTTTGAGTTGAAAAAGTAATCCTTCATTAACCATGCTACGTTTAGAACAAGATCCTTTGGTTTTTGATTTAATGAACATTGGCATATAATTTGTTGGTGCAAGAAGTTATTCTATTTTGTTTCAGGTATCATTGAGATCATCCCTGTCCGATAGAATTAAGCAAGCACAGAAGAAAGACAATGGGTTGCAGAAAAAGGTAGAGCTGGTTCAGAAGGGTATGTTGCTTAAATTTAACATTGATAATGATTGTGTTTTGATATTTCGGAAGAGATTATGTGTTCCTGGTGATTCGCAGTTGAATAATGAGTTGTTTTTTGAGGATCATAGTTCCCCGTTTTCAGTTCATCCTAACAGTACAAAGATGTACAGAGATCTGCGGGAGTATTACTAGTGGGATGGAATGAAATGAGATATTCCTGATTTTACTATAAAGTGTTTGACTTGTCAGCAGGTTAATGTAGAGCAGCAGTTACTAAAAGGGATGTTTCAGCCATTACCAGTGCCAGAGTGGAAATGGGAAAATGTATCCATGGACTTTGTTGTGAGATTACTGAGGACATCTTGAGGTAATAATGCAATATGTGTTATTGTTGATCGATTGACTAAATCTTCTCATTTACTTCCTATTTGAGATACATTTTCTCTAGATCAACATGATAGGTTGTATCTTAAAGAGATAGTAAAGTTTCATGGAGTTCCCCTCTCCATTGTATCTAATCGTGATCCCAGGTTTACTTCTATCTTTTGGAAAGGCCTTCAAAAGTCGTTGGGTACTGAATTAAATTTTACTACAGATGTTCATCTGCAATCAGATGGGCAGTCAGAATGAACAATTCAAACCTTGGAGGGTATTCTACACGCTTTCTCTATGGATTACTAGGGAATTTGGGACCAACATCTTTATTTGGTTGAATTTTCATATAATAACAGTTTTTATTCCAATATACAGATGGCTCTGTTTGAGGCATTATATGGGAAGCGGTGTTGAACTCCAACTTTTTGGGATGAAGTGGGTGAAAGGAAGCTGATGGGACCAGAATTGGTATAAGTGATGGAAGAATAAGTTCAATTGATTCAGAAACACATGAGAACATTTCAGAGTAGGCAGAAGAGTTACGCGGATAACCGGAGGAAGGATCTATCTTTTGAGGTAGGTGATCATGTTTTTCTCAAAGTTTCACCATGGAATTGTGTGATGCGATTTGGTAAGAAAGGAAAGATGAGTTCAAGGTTCATTGGACCATATGAAATTCTGGAGAATGTTGTATCAGTTACATATAGTGTGGCATTACCTCCGTGTTTATCTCAAGTACACAATGTTTTTCATGTTTCGATGTTGAGAAAGTACATGCCAGATAAATCTCATGTTTTGAGCCCAGAGGTAGTTCGGTTGGAAGAGAATCTCTCTTATGAAGAACAACAAGTCCAAATTCTTGACCGAAGAGAGCATCTGATGCGAAATAAGGTAATTCACCAGGTAAATGTTTTGTGGAAAATCCACATGGTTGAAGAGGCGACGTGGGAATCTGAAAATGCTATGAGGGGTAAATACCCCCACTTATTTTGATAAGTGAATAAAATTGCGAGGATGCAATTCCCAAAATGGGGGAAGGATGTAACATCCCAGGTAAATAAAGAATAATAAATGTTCATTCTTATTAATATTTACTAATTAAATATTAATTTTACTTTAAAAGGGGTTTCTATGTTTTATAGCGTACCCGATACGCAACAAAGAGTTTCTTGGAAATCATATGTTGCACATTTGTAATATAATAATATTATTTTAAATGGTAGTTAACACGTAGATGTTTTATTGGCGGGAATGAATATAAATTACTATAATATTATTATATATGTTTTATAAATGTTTTTACATTTATCAAATAAAAGATAAAGTCTTAATATAAGAAAAAAGAATTCAATTTTATGCATAGATACTTGAATATTCACTAAATGGTCGAACTATCACCTTTTGATGAAGAACCCACTTTAAATATAGTTATGTTCACTCTTATACATTCTATTGGAAAAAATAAAACTCTTCTTTAGAATCGGGACATCAAAATTTACTTTGTGTAAATTTTTGGTATTTTTCTGATAAATTTCAAGTTTGAATGAATAGTAAAAAATGTAGTATTTTAACTCAAAACCTCTTTTTAATATAATTTATTTATATGTTTAAATTATATTTTGAATTGGGTTTAAAGTTCAATTAGAATAAATTTAGACCATTTAATCCAATTGTGGTCATTGGAATTAATTTTACTTTGAAATTGGACTTAAACTAGTGTCAATCTTTTGTTACATTTTGTTTCATAAAACCACGCTATTTGTTCTGACCGTGAGAATTAATTATTAAATTAATTAATGTAACTTATTTGTTTTTAATTTGTTAAAATATACATCATTTTTGATTTTGGAATATCAAATATAGCTTAGTGTGAAGTTTTGGTATTTTTCTGAAAACATCAATTTTGATGAATAGTGAAACCACTAAGTTGTACTAAAAAACTGATTTTTTTATTTAAATGAAATTTTACCACATCTGTGTTTTGAATTTCAATAATATGACATACATGGTTGTCATTATGAAGTAAAATGTGGTTCAATGGGATTAATCTTTTTTGGTGAATAGCAACTTTTATGTTTTTAATCGCGATTAGAGGTAATTAGTGTAGTTTAAGGTAAAAATAATGTTTTAATAATATGAAATGACCTTAACACATGTCCTAACCTTATTGTATGTATCATGGAAGACCAAGACAATCCATGGGTCCACTTGGGGACCCCATAGAGCCAATTTGGAAGGAAAATGACATTCATAACTTTTATTTAATGTTAAAATAAAAATGTCACAAACATTAGTTGTTTTACTAAAACAATTTTGCAATGGGGTTATACTAGTGTTATTTTTTACTATAAATATTAATTTGAAAGATAATAATATTCCCAAAATCAGGATATTTCTTTTCTAATTTTTTGACATTAAATAAATTAAATTATTTATGACATCATTATGATGCATTGATTACCTCATTATTTAACGTTTTAAATAAAATGAATAGATAATGTAAAATATAAGAGCTGCACATGTCAAAAACCTATTGGATTGGTGGATTTAGAACTCTTATCACATTATCCTACAAATAAATCAATGTGGGACCTTTAAAATCAGAAACCCATTTGACAATAAAGAAACCTTTTATAACTTTCCTAGAGTGCCCCTCTTCTCCTCTTATAAAAGGCCCCACCTCTACCACCTTACCCAGACCTCTCAAGCCTTTGGATCGGGCCAAACCTGACCATTTTTTTCTACACATCCCTCTATTAATCCTAGAAGCCTCAATTTGGACAGAAGTCTTCTCAAGGGAGCCTTTGATCTCAAATCAAAAAGAGTTACCCGTTTTAAAGGTAGTGTCTTCTCTTGTGTTCTTATGTTTTATTTTTCTTCTCCAGCCCCCTAAACTCTTTTTATTACTTTCCTTTGTAACAAAACCAGTATCTTCAATATAAATGGATGTTGTTATGAGTAGTATTAGAGCTACAACTACACACACCTTTGTCTAATAGTTAAATAACATACTGTTTATGTGGTTGGCGATTTTATGCCTCATGAAATGATGATTGTTCAATATTCTTTTAACACCTTTCATTGTGTCAATTAAGATGTCACTCTATTTATATAAGATTTATATTATGTTTATGTTTTCCTTATTCTTCTGTATTTTTCATTTACGACATACCTTTATGGTTTACATTATGGGTGAACGCGATAATTTCATTTTAGGAAGTGCAGACTACCGCCCCCTCAAAGTGATTTGATTCGTTAATTCCATATGTGGGATGTATAAAGGACAGAGATAAGGATATATTATATGATATTATACTGGAATTATAATATACCTTTATATAATTATGATTTCACTCCACTAAATATGAAATAGAAATGAGTGTATCGTTCTTGCGTACGTACGGATTACCGTCTCCCTGAACGGTACATTTCATTTCTTACCACTAAATGTTATATACTATTGTAAATACATGTATATACTGGATATATATGATATATATGATATCCAAATCATTAATATCATTCTGGATATAATGAACCTTTGACCACGTGAACAACATGTAATTGTAAGAAGTCCACTTTCGACTTAAGAACCAAATATCGAAAAAACAAACATTTTTAACTTAAATGATTTCAAAATGATTATAACATGGAAATAAGTGATATAAAGGAATAATAAGCTTGATAAAGGTTCTTACGAAATTATAAATTAACTTTAGTTTATTATTCAGTATAATGAAGAGCAATCGAGTCATGTCGGCCACGAGATAAGGGACTTCATCTCAATCTCCTTTCATTGAGGCATATTTTGTTCTAATACAAGGCTTTATTTTATATGGTGTATAAACCCCATTGACTTTTAATTTTATGAAAACTGAATCTTTTTCTACGAAGTGCTTTACAAAATTACAAAAAGGAATTTTTCTTTTAACGTACGCGGTGACAATGACCTTTTCCGCCGCTGCGAGTATTATTTGGTCTTTGGCTTCTTCAACAAGCCGTAATGTTTTTAAAATGAAATAAGTACCATATAATCCTTTATGTATTTTGGTATTGAAAATGGTTTTTATAAAGGATTTTGTTATGTCAATATATTTAAGTGATATATTGTGATCGAAATGTGGAATTTTTTTCTTTCAATTTTATTTGTTTTATGTCTTATGATTTGGTAATGGTACTTGGACATTTGACGGGTGGTTACGTGATAAACCATATGATGGGTGGTGCTGTGAATACCAGGACGGGTGGTTACGTTATAACCTATAATGCATTGGGTATGGAATTCGGCCGTATGGATATTCTATTAAGTGATATGTGTGGAAGTCAACCGTATGGTTATTCCATTTAAGTATGTTTATGTCCAAAGTTACCTTTATATGTTATGTGTTCTTTATATGGGTTTTATGGTAATATTTTGGTTACAAAAGTGTAAGTAATGATCTTTTATTCAGTGAATTGTTTTTACTACTTCTTAAAGATGAAAGGTATTACTTTGACAAAGTATACATGGTTTTATTTTTGTTTTGAAAAACGAACAATTTTCATTCTTTGTGTATCCATTATTAAGATTTTTATGCTCACCCCAAGTTTTTTTTGGAAATGTTTTTCATAGGACATAATGTGGAATATGGTCAAGGACCGGATCAAGGGAAAGTCATGCTATCTAAAACTTAGAACTAGACATGTTTCTTTTTAAGAGTTTTTATTTTATGGTAACTTAGTAGAACTGTCTACTTTGTAATCTTTTGAGATGTAATAGTTATGTCCTAATTCTCTAAAACTCTAAACCATGAAAAGATCCTCAATGTGAATTATTCATTTAATTCAATATTAAGTAAGGTTTAAGGCCAGGGCCTTATAATTCTGGCTCAAAAAATCCTTAACACGGTTTCCTATACCCATTGTATATTATATCACAAAATAAAATTTATAAATACAATAAACATATATCTTCATTTGGATATGAAAATATTTTTGTTAATATATTTGATTATTTATTTAGCGGTCATTATACACAATAAAATGTTATCCAAAAATTTAACTCCACTAAAACATTATTAAATAAAACACCACATCAAACATGATATCTGGAATATGATAATTTCGCTCATGTGGAAAGAATAATCATCACCCAAATTTTATAAACCAATCCTTATGTTTTTATGATACTTGAAACCTACTCTAGAATGAATCGAAAATAAGTTATAATACTCACCTGATATTTGTTGGACCACAATTGGTTTGGTATTCAAAAACATCATAAACTATGGAAAGGAATCTTTTTATTATATGGAATAATAAATTTTCACACCCTTATAGGTCATGATTGAATGTTTCATTACTAAGAGAGAAAAAATCATGGATGAATCACCTATAATAAACATCCAAACATAGAAAGTTATGGATATCAGAATCATTTTTGGGTTGATCCAAATAAACTACTTCGGAAAATTTATCTGGGTCAACTTATACACCTTCCACATTGATGATTTAAGCTATAAAATATACCATGTTGACCCATAATTGAAATATATATTACATGGAATACAGATGATTCCCTCACAGTGAACTCAAAATTATCTTATGATGTTATGTATGATCAACATGGGTTTTAGAGTATACCAAAATGGAATAAAAAAAGCAAAATTGATCCTGGTATAGATGAATGAATAAGATCATCATTAACATAAACACATCTAGGTCATTATTCATCATTAACAACATCAAAATGAATTTTTATAGGGAAAACATATTTAAAAGGACCCGATGATATATCTTATAGTCTATGTTACCCTGATAGAAATTTAATCTACTAATATTTCAAACCTCATATCAACCTATCAAAATGTTCATCAATATATGGTAGAGGATACAAGTTCTTAAATATAATCTAGTCCATATTATAGTAATCTAAAAATTATTGAATCGTCCTATCATGTTTATTAGAAAAAAAACTATATAACCTCAAGGAAACATACAAGGAATGATAAACCCATTATCCATAAACTCTTATTTTATTTTATTAATTTTGTAATTATCTCATGGGACTTTTTGTATCTTGGAAAAACTAGTTCATCCCCATTGATTATCTCAATTTTAACTAAACATAAATCTCAAGTGGAATTAATGAAATGTATTCATGAAACACATCTGAAAATCAGTCAACAATTAGTGGAATGAATCTTTACATCGCAACCCTTCAAAAAAAATTATAATATCAACCTCAGTGGTTAGATCCTCAGTTTCTGTTGATCTGGCCCTTTATAGCCTACCTATATATCTAGTTATCTATGTTTAACAGAACTATTACCCTCGGGAGATGTAAATGTTACACTATTTTGGAAACAGTTTATGTGGACTCAATATGATACCAATCAGTCTATACCAGAAATAATGTCCAATCCTGGCATTTACAGTACTTCAAAATCGCAACGGAAATGATACTCACCATATTTTATGGAACACCCATACCATAAACAAATATACTTCGATTTTCAATACAATGGTTTGTGTGTTATAGCACCCCATATTTCTAACGTATTAACATTGTATTTGATAGAGTGTATGACATGTAACACCAAGTACATAAGTAAAATAATATCCCATGAATTTATAATATATTTATTATTTTTAATAATTTAAATATTTTTTATCTATCTACTCATCTTCCCTTGAGTTAGCATATGTTTCATGAAAAAATGATTTTCTTCAACAACATACATTACACGCAAGTCCGAGAATAAGCCAACAATAACATATTATTAAAATATCATGAAATATAACATAGATTTTGAATTAGTAGTTATGAATAATAATAACTATATTATGATAATTGTGTTTTTACAAAAAATTTAAAACTAATTAATTAATTAAATATTAAATATAAATTAATATATGAAGCAATATATTATAAATTAAATATTTCTATAAAAAACTAATTTTATGATCAAAAAGTAATTTTACACTAATAGATTAAATTAATTAAAATTAGTGAGTGATATCAACATAAAATATATATTATATATTCAATGAAATTTTTTTGATATTCATCTGATATATTTGATAGGGACCAGAAAAGAAAAAACCCAATTTTATACATAAAAAACTATGTTTTTATTAAGGCATTATTACCACATTTTTATGGAAAACAAATTTTGAATCCATTTTTTGACCCTTTTATAAATTTAATTTTTCAAAATAAACCACATTATTAAAATATAATGATTATAATTATGTTTGGATAATTTTTTTGTATTCTTCAATTATGATTTATTTTTTAATTCATAATTCAAAATATTTAATAAAAATTCAAAAAATCTTTTTAATCAATATTATTTATAATTCTGAGTTATATTTTGATTTCATTTTAAAGTTTAATTTGATCTTATTTTAATTAATTAATCCAATATAGAACATTGGAATCAATTTCACTTTGAAATTGTCAAAAAAAACATATCAATATTTTTGGATGTTTTTACCTTAAAACTTCGCATTGTCGTCCCGTCTACGAGATTAAATATACATAAATTTATTATAATTATATGATGATAATTTTGAAAATTATGATCCATATTTTAATTCATAATACTTTATACCTTATACTTATTTTAAAAAAAATTCACTGATACTTTTAATGGATGTAAATAAAATTAATTATATTTTTTAAGTGAAAATTGAGCTTAATAACGGATAAAATCTCAATCATGTGGTCTTATATTGAAAAAAAACATGAAAAAAAATTTATATTCGAATAATTAATCATTATAATCTCTTGGATTGAATTGGGTACATTATGGGAGCCATTTGAAATGTGAAAAATATGTATTCAATTCCTTTGTCAAAATATTACATGATTGCCACTCCACCACTATAAAAGGCCTCTTATCCTACAACCTTCCTAGATCTATCGAGAAACATTGGGTCGACCAATATATCCCAAAATATATAATAAAAATTCCTTAATTAATACTAGTTTAATCCCCTGTAAATAAATCAATCCAAGGAATAATTTCGTTCATACCAAAAAATATTAGCGATTAAGAGGTAAAATCTTTATTTAAGCTTTTTAGTTTTACATCCATTATGAACTCCATGAAATATATTTATTCAATTGGAATATAAAAAAATGATCACAAATATACTTTTATTGTTATATTATATCGTTCAAACATCCATTTACCCACAAATTTGTCTAATGTATAATGAATATATTGTTTACGTGTACAAAAGAATATTTCCTCATGAAATGATGATTGTAAATTTTTCCTTTACATCCTCTAATGAAATACATTCTGATGGAAACTATATATATGTGATTTATATGATATTTATTATTTATTTAACCTTATTAGATTATTTAAATATAAAAATCCATATACTATAAAATTTATGTAAATATGATGACCTCATTTGTGGAAGTGCAGACTCCTTCACCCTCAATGTTATGTGATTCATTGACTTGATAATTGGAATGTATAAATGATAGTTTTAACTAAAAATGTGAAATAAAAATCATTTATATGATATTAATGACATTATTACATTTATGTAAATATAATATATCATTTTCATTATTACCCATTCAAACACATAGTAAGTGAAAACATTGTTTGGAGATGTGTGGACTATTACCTCCTCGATATGATGCAATTAAATTTATATCACAATAATTATATATATATAATAATATTGGCATAAATGACATTTTATTTATTTTATAATTACAATTCATTAATGATATGGTGTTAATTTCATTTATTTCATAATTATCAATGAAAAATATGAACATTACTCATTCGTACGTACGGCATACCATCCCCATTATTCTATTTTTGTTTCATTTTTTATATCAATTTTTATTTATTTATTTTTTATTTTTATTGGTGTTTAAATATAATAGTTATTTATTTATTATTATTATTAGTTGGTGTATAAAATTCCACTATTGTTAAGTTATATCATTTATCATTTTATCTTTATGGTATATAAATCATTCATTTTATGTTATTCATTGATGAGATTTAAGATGTAAAATGATTCAAAGTGGTATGAGAAACTTTGGATTTCTTAAAATTTTCTTCCTCAAAAATATCATTAATGATATTTCAATTATATTTCTATTTGAGGATATAATATGACAATTGTTTAATATTAATTTCCTTTATTTATTATCTAGATATTAATTACCAATTTCATGTACTAATACAATTTCTCACTCATTGGTACTCTAAATTATTAAAAAATTGTTTTTATTAAATACCAAATTTATTTAACTCCTTATTCATAGAACTTTTTTCTTCTAAAAAAATGTTTTATTAATAATTTTCCTAAAAAAATTGAAATGATTATTTAATGGAAATTTTACCATTTTTACCAATAAATAATGTTATAGAGGAATATTATTATCGTTGTTCGAATATATCTTTTCTATAATCATTTAACATTAAAAAAGTAATGTTCTTTTTATGGTAGATGACATGTAGGTATTTAGATTATTTAATTTAATTAAAGTGTAATCTTCATGTTTAAAATGATAACTTTTAATTATATTGTTTTCAAAAGTTATTTTTAATGGAACGAGTATTCAAAATATTAAAAAAACATATTTTCCTCAAGAATGTTCTTAAATGATATTGTTATAATAATTACAATCATCAACGACAAAAACAATTTGTTTTACTTCACATGGGATATATATTATTGATACCATACTTATTATTCAATTAGATATTTTATTTGACAATGTATAGTTTTTAAATTTATGTCCTTAATTATTTTGTTAGTACCCATGAAAATTAAAATCTGTTTTGATCAATGATCATTTAATTTAGAACGACCCTCTATTTTAAATAATAGGCATTATATATACATTATGGAATACAGAAACATTATACAAACGACACTGAAAGACCATAATTGTTCAAGTACCTTTGGAAATAGGAAAAAATAAATAGAGGTACATGAATGATCTACATCATATCCCACTAAGTTCATCTGGACAACCATTATTCTTAGACAACTCAAACATAATAAAAATCACCGTATCCTGGAATAAAGGAAAAATAAAAAGGGTTGATCTGATATTATTATTAAGGAAAAACAAGGGAGACATGTAATCATAAACATGATAATAAGGGTTTAAGAACATGATCATGATAATATAAGACTAGACATTGGATATCGAATATCATAACAAGAATCTTTTAATAAAGATAACATTCCAAAAATGCTTGAATCATAATCAAATAAAGAGAATAAGACACCATATCATAATATTTGAATAAAACATGGGATTAAGGCATAAAAATATCCATATATTATGATTTCCATTGTAGTCATGGAATCATCTTAAATATTATATTTGTATTATAGGTTCACTCCCCATACCATCTTGGTATATATGGTTCACTCTGATGTCCATATTGTATTCATGAGTTCACTCCTAAAAGAATGTTGAGGGTCATGGTTTACTCCCATGAAAATCTTAGTAGTCAGGGTACATTCTTATAACCATATTATTCTATCTTATAAGATATAATTCAGGACACAATTCATTCTAGGGCTATTTAGGTCCCACACATCTCATAGTGAAATAATTCATACAGTTTTATATGATCATAAATAGTCATGTCATAAACCATGAAATGATATTGGTATTATAAAGACATAATCATATCATAATATTTTTAACAAGATATGTTTTATAATTATTTCATCATAAAAATATCTTATGGAAATGAGCGGGTCTCAAAATCATATAACCCATGAATGAGAAATAAGTTTCATAAACATTATTTTATTAAAACAAAATCAATTATGAGAAAGAATATGAATGAAAACATTAAATATAATCCCCATAAAGTTATTTGTAACACCAGTGGATGTCATCTTATGTGGGAAACAATTTTTTTAAGTAAATAAAAAACATTTTTGAAAACATTTCTGAAAACATTTTTTTTAAATACAATAGATTTCCGACATGAGATATAGTTGGTCTGATCGTAATTCGAAACATTATCTTATATACCAATTAATAGGAATATGGTAATAATACATGAATATATCTAGAATAAAAATATTAGAACTATACTCATTAATATTCATATGATTTGGATTAAAATGTTTCATCATTTGAAGATTAAATATAAACAATCTCGAAAAGCGATGAGATTGTATAAATAAACTCTTATAACATGGTAAAATTGGACCATACTCTAAATGTAGTAAAATTAAATTAAATTAATCATAATATATTTTGAAAATAAATATATTCATGATATAAAATGTAATATGGAAGTATACACACCTCTAAAAATTGATTAGGTACATATCAAAACATGAGTGTCAACTAAGGATAAATGAGACAAAATATTTTTACTGATTTAGTAAAATTATTAACATAAACCACATGAATTAAAGTCGATAAAATGAATAATTTAATTCAAATAAATTTTTAATGAGATATATTTAATTCAATGATTGGTAGTATATACACCACCAAAACAAAATATTGGAGAACAAAGCTTGCATCTCATGGAATAAGAAGAGATAAAATCTCCTTGCCTTTGGTCTTCACTCTCTTCGTACTCGTAAAATATTCCAGTATAATAAATATAAGTTATTATAAATGATTTAATATATAATATTCTTATATATATTTCCATGTATTGTTTTATTACGGCCATATATTTCCTTTTTATTAATAATCATATGTTAAGGTTTCACTTCGGGTAATATTGGCTTTGTTCTTAGAATGTGTCATAATTTGTTATATCATTTGTCCTTTTACATATATAATTATTAAAGAAGGTAAATAGTGAAATAAATATCATACATATATATTTTATGTATGTTATAATAATATATAGCATAATTAATTTCAAAATGGAATACACTGATCATATAGGCGGTATGTCGTTGTATGGATCAACGTTGCTACCATTCTAATTATCATTTTGAAAGAAACGAAATAAAATGACATAAAATTTTATATCTATATAATAAAATTAAACAAGATTTATAATATTAGATAAATCGTATAATTTAACTAAATTCATCGTTACTACATTTCATGTATTATGTGAATGGATCACATCGCTTTGAGGGGGCAGCAGTATTTAATTAATCAAATAAAATTATTGTAATTACATAAAATTGAAAGTAAAAAGGTGTATGTTTTAAATGGAATAAAATAGCCTAAATAAATAATAGACATATTATATAAAATTTATAAATTTATTTCCCACCATAATTTTCACCATAATTGACGGCAAAATAGAATTGAACAATCACTGTTTAGTGAGGTGGTAGTTCTTCATACACGTAAATGGTATGTTTGATATCCATTAAATGGATGTGTGTGTATGTGTAGGTTAAAAATATCAATAAAATATCATATAGTATTTAGTTTAATGGCTTTAACATATAATAAATTAATAATCAAAGTGTATGGCGTGGAGAAGAAAAATAAAGGAAATGAGATTGAGAGATTATGTTTGCTTATAATCAGGTAACTCCTTCTGGATTTTTCCAAAATCCACCCATCCTCCAATGGACTAAAGGCCTTAATTTTTTATTAATTTTGATAATCCACCTTTCAAGGGGTGAGTTGGAACCCTTTCTAGGCTCGTAGGCGTAAGTATTACAGGGACCGTAGGTCTTAGAGGAATTCATTGCTTGTAGGCTTCAAACATTAAATACAATAATGAAAAAATACATGGAACTGCTCCTCCCCACCTTCTTCATCATGAAATTAGTACTCCACCTTTGCATGTCTGTTCGACTAGGGTTCCTCGTACATGCATAGTCTTTTCCGGATGGCAGGTGCCAAACCCTCTCATTCTTTCAATCAGTTTGGCTTCTGCTATGGTGAAAGCTCCTTGCTCCTCCTCCTTCTGATGTTTGTTCCTTTTAGGTTTTCTGGTTTTCATCTCCACTTATTGTGGCCTGAAGGCCTTGAGGTGGCCCGAAGTCCTTACTCACCGAAATCCCTAGGTGGCCCAAAGTCCTTAAAGGACTCGGGGACCAAATTGGTGGCTTGAAATCCCAAACGGTGGAATATTCCTGGCTACAACAGTGCCAAATAGTTCCTACTACAGTTCCTGCTAAAGTACCTGCTACAGTTATACAAAGTTCCATGTACAGTACCTGCTATAGTACTGCTATAATACCCCAAAATTAGACTCTTCTTGGATTTGATACCAGGTGTCCCGGATGAGTTAATGAGTCCTCACTAAATGGGCTGAGGCTCATGTGCCCAAAATCCCCCCCCCCCTCATTTTCATTTTTCGCAAGGAAATATTATATGACGTGGGGAGGGAAGTTGGAAGATTATTTTATTATAGTTTTGGAGATATAAGGGGCTTGAGAGGTGTGAAGATGTTTGGAGAAGAGGTGGACATTGTAGGGAAGGGAAAGAACAAAATTGGAAATTTTTTAAAACAATCTAGGATTAACATACATTATAATAAAAAAGTATTAAAATATACAAAACGTAATAATGGAAGGTCCATGATAGAATAATATCAAGATAATTTGTTTTCAATAAGTTTCTAGGTATTTGTCATTTTTACAATTAAGGTTTATTACATTATTAACCTAAATATTCTCTGAAATGACACAATTATCTTTAATCACATTCACTCATATTTTCAATCAAAAACTATGTTTACCTTAATATAAAAACATATATAATGATACTTAACAAAATTATAATCTATTTTATTAAATTATAATATTATATGTGCATGAAAATAATTTAAAATTAATATCTCGATATGGTCGACAATGAATGGTTTTAATGAAAAAATATTCAAAACCTTGCAAAGTATTTATATCCAATTTCCAGAAATTTTTTTCAAAAATTACCAAATATTGGGTAATTGATAATCCTATTTTATAATTAACCTTAAAAAACAATTTAAAATATAAATTAACCTTATAAAAAATAGATTAAAAATCATTTTTAATTAAAATCTTGTATGTTTACTATTCATCCAAAAATGAAGTATGTCAAAAAAATCAAAAATATTCACCATAAGTTAATTTTGAAATTAATATATAAAAAATAATGTTTATTTTATCAAATCATATTTTAAAAATTTTAAAAATTTAAATTTAGTATTTTTATTGAAATGAAATGAAAAGTGATTCATTCGATGAAGAAATATTTTTAAACATATGAGGACTTTACCAAAAATAATATATTTTTTATCAATATGATTATTTTATATAAGGAAATAATATTAAATATTTTAAATTTAGTTATTAATATTCATATAGATATGTTTAAATACTAGATAATAATTATATCATTTAATTAATTATTAAAAAAGATGTTTTGTAGAAACTCAGTATTGCATGAATTATATTCAAAATCAGCGTTGTGTGTATTTTGAACCATGTCACTGTTGTGTGTGTCATACATAGTTTAGGTGATGATTGTAATATAAAAAAATATATATGTGAAGGTATGGGTATGCATATCTTTAAGAGAGATTTAAGGAACACATCATGGACATGAGAGAAATTTGGAGGATGTTCCAACCAATTGGCTGTTGTCCTAATACGATCATGAATCTCAATCAGAAAAATATAACTATAGAATAAATTCATTTTATCTCAAATATCATAACCTTCTTCCATGGTGAGATTTATAAAAAATACATTTTCACCAAATTCATATTGTAGATCATGCTGACGGTTATTATCATAACTTTTATAATGAGTTTTATCTGCATAGATGTGGTGTTGAATGGTTTAAACCTTATCTATAATTTAATCAGTGATCTCAAGTCCCAGTAGATTTATATATCCAATCACATACCAAAAAATTAGAGATCTATATATCATCACATACAGGGAATCATATGGTTACATCTGAATTCATGAGTGCAAGATATTGTTGTATGAAAACTATACTAGAAGAAGCTATTGATCCCAACCACCTTTGAAATATAATGAACAATATCTCAAAATTATCATCTATAATTTGAATTATTTTTTTCAAACATCTACATAAGGATGATAATAAGTTTTGAAAATAAATTCTATATTATATGCTTGTTGAAGACTTCCCTAGAAACTTTAGTTAAATGTTAGATCCTGATATGATACAATAGAATGTGGTACTCCTTGAAATATTAACACTTATTTAATATATGTCATGGAAAGATAATCCAAAAAGAAATAATTTCTAGTATAAATGTATTGTGCTTATTTATTAATTTAATTGACAATAACCCATATATCATTAATCCCTTTTGAGGTTTTGGGTAGTCCAATAACAAAATCCATAGTCATTTTACCCCATTTCCATTATAGTATAGATATTGGATGCAACATCACAATAGGTTTTTGTCATTTAGCCTTAATATTATAAAATACCAAACATGGATTAAAAACACTATGATATTTATCTATATTCCACCCCAAAAAAAGTAATCATTCATCTCCCTATACAACATCATACATCTATGATGAATAGATAATAATGAGCTATGGGCATCCTATAATAGCTCCTTGTTTAAATATGTTATAGAAGGAACTGATACAAGGTTCATGAAACTTACAATTCCATACTGATAAAGGTTAAACAAATAACATTTATGAAATTATTTTTAATCTCTTAATCTTCCCTCTATGCCTTATTAATCATTACGTGGATAAAGGGTTTAACCTTTATTTGAGAATGATACAATTTACCTATTTCATCCATATTCATATATCCTTTCATTGTGAATCCAGAAATATTGGATCTTTTGTGATCATCAACATTGTTAAACTAGAAAAATCCTTTTCTGTTAAAGCATCTGCCGCCTTATCCACTTTCCTAGGGTGGTAATGTATTAGGTAGTGATAATCAATTATCACATCAACCCATATTCTCTCGAACATGTTCATCTACTTATATTGGAATATATGTTTTAGACTTTGACAATCAATATATATATCACCCTTTTCTCTATAATTTTAATTAATCTATAACATTTATAAAACAATTAACCCCGGTTACTCCAAATCATGATGTAGTTTATTTTATCATTTATATTCAACTACCATGAGGTGTAATTGAAAACCATCTTATTCTACATAAGAAATAACCCAAATATCTTCTTTTATTCATCACCATAGATTATAATCCCTCCACCACCATAGGGTAATGAAATAACAGGTTCTATGTGAAACCTTCTCATCAGTTCCTTGATATTTTCCACAAATTCATCTGCCCATAGGAACAAAAAACACTTCTCAATTAACATGCTTGGTGGATTTGATATTCATGAGAAATTATCAACAAGTTGTTGATTATCTCTAGGTAAACAATGAATTTCATGGAACATAGTAACTATTGTTTGTCCATGTCATCATTCAATAGCTTTCATCTTTTATATATCTCCTTTTATACCATCTCTCGAGATTATGTGTCCCAAAAATTAAACCTTTTGTAGACAAAAAATAAACTTTGTAAATTTATCATATAGCTTATCCTTCCTGAGGGTCCTTAGTATAATTCTCAAGAGACATTTTGGATCACCATTTATCATTGAATAGAAAATAATATCATCGATATATAACACCATAAATATATTGTGGTAATCTCTAAAAACATTATTCAATAAATCCACAAAAATAAAATTGGAATAAGTAATACCAGAAGGAATCACTATATATTAATAATTTTCATAATTTTTATGGAATGTCAAGTTATGTATATACTCGTTATTGAGCCTCTATTATTGGTATCTAGAATAAAGGTCAATCTTGGAAAAGTATTGATCTCTACCAAATTGATCAAATAAGTAATTAATACAAGGTAGAGGATACTCATTCTTGGTTTTGTTCGTGTTCAACTTTTGATAATCAATACAAATTCACATTGATCAATCCTACATTTTCAAAAAATGTACCAGTGAACCCAAGGTAACACACATATCTAAATAAATTACATATCAAGGATTTCTTAGAGATTCTTCTTCAATTCCTACAACTCAATCAAGTCCATTCTATAAGGTGTATTTGAAATTTCTGTGAAAAAAATGGTGTAGGTATATTAAGAACCCGACAAATTGTTTTAGAAAAATACTATAAAACACTTCATGAAAGACAACCACAATATCCAAAAAAACCACACCTATCATCATTGTTGATCTTCTCCATAACCATTTTATATCAAAACCCTTTTTTAATGGTAATTAAGACCCATACACTTGATATAAGTTCCATAAGATGTTCATGGTTTTCAACACATTGATAGATAATTAATGGAGGGATTTAAATATCAATAGAAAATTATAATACTTGAAGAATATTGTGGCATTTATGAGGATAAAATAAATACATTCTTGTGATGACATAAAATTTGACAAAAGGAAGAATGAAAATATTTTTATGCATTAAATTCCCACAAACATCTACTAGAGATGAATCATAAACATGAGATGGAATTACCATTCCATTAGTAGTATGAACTACTAATTCCACTTCTAATTGTTTTTGGGGGAATATTTACATCCTTTTCAACATCTATATATATGAAATAGTGGGTTTGTGCATAATCAAATACGATATTAATAGTTCTAGATTGTACGTTATGTGTACCATCAATCACATCATAATCAAACCCCTCATCCAAAATAGTGATTGAAGTTGAATTACCCTAGTCACTAACATAAGTGTTTGCTGACATCAATCATCATCAAAATCCCATTGGTTTGGATAATAGTTATAATAATTACCATTCTTCTTAAAATGGTATCATTTAATTGTGGGAGGTCCATTATTAGTGTATTTTTCTTAATTAGGTTTTTGATCTAGTTTATTCCTACCAGTTAGGTAATCAAATTCTCGATGGAATTCGCTTAAATATTTAAAATATTTATTATACCCATTACAAAAATTTACTGCATGGTTCTTCCAACACATAGATCATAAAGAAAATCTCATATTATTTTCTTCATGGTTTTTATATTTTCCTGGTTACTCTATCTTTTTCTTCTTATCAATCCATTGATATTGATATACGACTCCAACATATATTTTACCCTTTATTTTAAAATGAAAAATCTCGTCATATATAGTTATGTTTATTATGATCAATTCACTTTTGATACATTTATTTATGCCACTGATGATACTATCAACATTAATTATTGTGTGGGATGATATTTCCTGAAGCGTACCTCACAAGTATCCAGAAATTAGCCTCATAGATAACAACAGATTTAACTACCCATTAATTCAACTCTAAGAAATACTTATCCACCGTGGTATAAATAATTTGAATAAATTAATTATTGAAATATAAGTAATTAAACTCATCTATATCCATGTATTCAATATCATTTACTGTCTTGTATTCTTGATTAAAGTCTAATACTGATATGCTTCTCTTTCTAACCATTAAATACCCAGAATTAATTTCCAAACCTATGAACACTAAATTATGTAAAACTTATTTTCTGTAGTAGAAATTCATTGTTCAGTAAAAAGTGGATTAAAAAACCTTTCGAAATAAGTTGGGTTCCTTCTCATTGAGGAATCAATATAATTTTGTTCCCTGCATTTATCATATGCATGTCTACCATGATTATAGGATTGATAATGCTTTGTGAGCATAACAATGTGGTTTTTCATTCCCTCCCATAGAATTGGATTTTTCAAGAGGAAATTTGTTTCATTTTCCATCATAATCTCCATTAATTTGGTTCCTCTAGGATCCAACCATTGTTTGAAACAAAAATCCTAGAGTAAGAAATAGTTATCATAATTAAGAACCACATAATCATGTATAATCACTTATAGTATGTCTATATAATGAAACCATACTTAATATATAAGAATATAGGATTATACTAGGATATTATTTATTGAACTATATTTAAATCCATAATAATGGTTCATGAATAGTTTGTGAATTCCAAGATCATATCCCCTTGGAGCATCAAACCTAGTATACAACAAGTAACATTTTAATATACATGATTTTATCGAAACAAGAATGATACATATTTTCAGAGTTTTTACCCCTTGGTAATTTGTTCTAAGATACATCTACTTGTATAATCTAGAAATTGATGTATTTCTTGTAAACCACACACTCTTCCTTCTCCAAAATTCTTGGAATGTTTCTTGTACATTCTTTTATCCTTGTAGTTATTCCAAGACATATACTCATGGTTCTCAATAATGTTTCCACATCATAGTTCCCACATGTTAACTATAACATGGATCTGATACCATCTATAGATAAATCCACATTTTATAATATAAACATTACATTAATTTTTTATAATACCAAACCATTATAATAATAGACACCCAACAACTATAGTTTTTCTAGTTCCTTTGGAAACATGGAAAAATAAACACTAGTACATAAATGAGGTGAAATATCTCCCACTTGGTTCGTCATTACTAGAAGGATTCTATGAAACCAAAAATATAATACATATCATTAAAACATGAACAAAAATATTTATAAAAATGGTGGAGTTGAGATGCTCAATATGGGTAAAAAAGGGAGACATGTACGCATAATCATGAGCATAAGAGTATGGGCAATTGATCCTGAAAATGGATGATTCTACCCTTTATATCAAATATCATATCATGAATCATGGAATAAATATTTGTAGTTAATAAGACATGAATCATAAGGACAAAAATATCTTAATCCATGAAAGCATAACATATGAATAAAATATAGAATTTTTTCATAAACATAAGCATATAATATTATCTCCATGGTATGCAAGGCAACTCTTCCAAGCCAATCATGGTATTAGATGTTAAATCCCCACACAATCATCATAGTCATGTTTTTCTCCCATATCGTTCATTGTAGCACGAGTTCACTCATCACACTATGTTGGTAGTTATTGTTCAATCACATGGCTCTCTTAGGATTCATGGTTCATTCCCAAGACCATCTTAGTCTATCTCATAAGATATAAGTCATTATGCAATGAATTTGGGGTAGATATTGGTTCCACCAATCAGAAAATCTTTTTATTCATACATGTGTGGAATTATTATTAATAGTAATAACATAACCAAGTAAATGTAACTGGTATTATACACATGTAATCATATCTTAAAAAGTGGAAAAATATAGTCTTTATATTAATTTCATCATAATAATAAATTGTGGAATGTAGCGGGTTTTAAAATCATATAACATATAAAAGACAAATGGTTTTCATAAAAATCATGCAATCAAAACATAATCTATTAAGAGAAATAATATGAATGGATACATTTAAAAATATTACATTAGTGTAACTAGTAACAGAAATTGATGTTATCTTATATGGAAAATAATTTTTAAATTCCTTTTAAAAATATAATGGAAAACTTTTTTGAAAACATAGTTATTGAATACAATTAATTTCCAACCATATATAGATTGATGGTATGATTTTACCGAAAACCTAATCTTTAGTACTAAAGAGTGGGAAAATGGTAATAATAAATGAATTTATCATGAATAAATTTTGCTGAAGAAAAATCATGAGTATTTTTTAAAGATGGAAAAAATTATTTCATTAGAGGATGAATAAATGTAAATGTTAAACATTATAATAATATCCTAGTCATTATATACACCACACAAAAGGAAAGAGTAAAAAACATTTCATGTATCTCATGAGAATAAAATGTTACCTGAAATTCCCATACTTGTAGTCTTGAATCTCTTCATACTCATACAATATTCCTATATAATAAATATTTTTTTATTAGAAATATTTTAAATAGTAATTAATTTATATATATTAAAAAATAGTTTTCTATTATGTATTTCTATTACCCACTTGTTAATAGTCATATGTTATGGTTTTGCTTTGTGTAATATTTTCTTTCTTCTTTGGAAGGGTCTTAATTTGATATATCATTCGTCAATATAATAATTAAATTATTATAAAATGTAAATAATTATATAAATATCATTAATATGTATTATATTTATATTCTAATCATCTATTTAATAATGAAATATGAAATAGAAAACAAAATTCATTGAGATAGTAAGTTGTATATAACCATGAATAGTGTTTCATTTTCCTTGTTTTATTAACCGAAGGGGAATAAATGAAATAAAACTATATGTGTATATCATATAATTATAGAAGAACAATAATTTTATATATATAAAATAAAATTTCACTATACACATCTTTAAAAATTTCATGTATTGTGTGAATTAATCAAATGGCTTTGAGGGGCCTGTAGTCCATACATCCTCAAATGATATTATGATATTACACCTAGTGGAAAGTAAAATAATTTTTATTGTAAAAGGAATAAACAAACCAAAAAAAATAATTATATTATATGTAATATATAAATAAATTTTCCATAATAATTTCCCCCATGATAGGTGGGAAATGATAATTAAACAATCATCATTTAGTGAAGTTGTTGTTCACTGTACAGGTAAATAATATGATTGATATCTATTATATGGAGGTTTGTGTAGGTTTAGGAAGAACCCTTAGAATAAAAACATCCTAATTTATTTAAGATTATAGTTTGGTGATACATTACTGTAATAAATGGAGTCATGTTTTTGGAGAAGGAATATATTGGAAAGGTGATGGAGTGAAGATGTTACCTCTGAATCGGGTAACTTCTTTTAGTTTGCTAAAGAAGGATTCCTTGAGTTTCTTTATTCCTAAGAGAATGATTATATGCGATAGTTAGGGATGTTAGAATATTATTTAAGAATTTTTTGGGTGATCTAAAGGGCTTGATATGTGTGAATAAGTGTGTATATGCAGTGTCCTTTTATAGAGATGGGAAAGGTAATATTTGGAATTTTTTTATAAAGTTTGGTTTACACATGCTTTTACAAAACAAATGTCTTAAAAACCCAACCCAACTCAATGAGGGATAGTTAATGGCCTAATAATGTCTATATAATCGGTTTTGTGTAAATATTTTGGTTGTTTTATGTCTTATATTTCAGATTCAGTACTTTATAAACCTAATTTAACTTTTAACTTTAGTAATAAATTTTAACCAACTTTTACTAATATTTTTTGGAAAAAAAATTTGACGTTATTAGACATTATAAATTATTATTATTATTATTAGTATGACAGAATCCATTTTTTAATTTTTATTATAAAAGTGTAAAAAAATTATTAAAAATTAATGACTTTGTCCGGTCGACAATGCATTTTTTTAAGGTAAACACCAATCAAATGATAGCTATGATTTTATATCCAATTCCAAATTGAAAATTTTTACAATGACCAACATTAGATTAAATTTCAATAATATAATCTTATTAAACATTAAAGAAAAGTTAAACAATAATTTAACTTTATAAATAACTTAAATTAAACCTAACTTTTAAATTATAATTCAATTTTAACTATACATAAAAAAATATAAATAGTCAGAGAAATCCAAAAAATTCACCCTATGTTAATTAAGAATTTATAAATTAAAAAATTGTGTTTATTTTATCAAATTCAATTTTCAACATTATAATATTAATTTTTTTTCAATAAATGACATAAAAATAGGTTTATTTGGGAAATCGTTATTTTTAAATGTATGAGGACATTATTAAAAACTCACATCTTATATCATAAATATGTTTTATTTATATTACAAAATATATATAATATATTTTATAGTAGTTATAACTATTAAAATAACATTTTTAAGGGCTTGGTTATAAATATCTCATTTAAATAATTATAAAAAAAGTGATGTTTTATAGAAACTCATTGTTGTGTGTATCACATTCCATATCATTCTTACCTATATCGAATGTCATGTTGGTGTTTCAGGTAATGTAATATTTTGGTTGAATGTGAAATAAATATTTTGTTTACTGAATTTCAGGATATGAATAAAAATTTAATTTATTCTTTAAAATGTTCTAAAAAACACAGGGTGTTAAATAATTTCCCCTAATTCTTCATATCATTTATCAGGGATATTGATATTTCGTTAAAAGTATATCATCTTTCATATGGTATTCACATTTAAAAATATTTTATTATTTGATGAAATATTTATAGGATTTTATTCTATATTCCATACGACTAATTTATAATCCCTATTAATAATTTTGACTAACTGATATAATGAATGATTTAGACTAGTAATGGCAGGTGGGTCTAATAATTTATATAAATACTCAATGCATTGATAACTTCTCATTAGAAAAATAATTTGAATAATTACACTTTTAAGAGACATAAGATCCTTTTGAAATTTATTTTATTGCTTCATGAATCAAAATTAATTATTAGATGAATTTGAAATTGATCAATGAAAAACCAAATTTTGAAATTACCTTTAGATTAAACATATTAGGTAATTTTAAGTATACATAGGGAGTTAAATAATTACCCATAATTAGAAAATAGGACTATGAAATAAAATGTTGTCTTAGTAACATAATTTTTGGTCAACTAGTTTCTTCTAATTTATTGCATATTTGTGGCTTTGAGGACCACAACATTCCATTTATCATTCCCTTTTTTCTATTGATTACCTCAATAAAACCTATTATTATTTTCAGTTTTCCTCAATGTAAATATATTTACATTTCACAAGTGTTTTTGTACATATAAACCTGGTTATATATTAACCCATGTGACCATTTTACCTATAATTATCTCTTTTATATATGATTTATTAAGAAATATTTTCCAATATTGGATTTAGAATAGAAGATATGTCAAAAAATAAATTTCCAATATTTATATTAAATTCTATGGATACAATATAATTAATTTGAGGATAATTAATGTCCCCACAAATTTAAAGTATGAACACTATATTCGATATCATTTAAGACACACAACACCAATAGAATACGGGATTATAATACCAGAAGTATTTGAAATATTTATAACTTTAAAAATATATTAAATATATTTTATATCTTTAAATGAAACAGATATGAGTTAGTGTATATTGAATGCAATAATGAGTTGCACAAAGTACATGTGTTACACATATGATCGAGGTCCACCGAGAAATAATGCATTAGTAAAATGTTATTATATATAACATAGCCATTTAATTAATATTTATTAATAGTAATAAATAACTAATGATTTTTTTTGAAGAAATACAAAATGAATTATTTTTTAACAATGTAAGATTAAATTAATATATAAAGTCATTGAATATAATGTCAATATTTTAATAGAATCTATTTTTTGATTAACAAGTGGTTTTAATAAAATAGATTAAATTAATTAAAATTAGTTAGTGATGATAATTTAATATATATTTATATATTATATTCAAATAATAATTTTTATATTCATCCAATATATTTGATTGGAATGGTGCAAGAACAATCGCAATTTTACACATTAAATAATATTTTTAAAAAGGCACTTTTACTACAATTCAATTGAGAACCCATTTTAAATAAATTTTTTAGCTTTTATAAATTTAATAATTAAAAATAAAATTTAAATATGAAGGTAACATATAAAAAATAAGTTCAGTTAATTTTTTGGTATTTATCATTGAAATTTTATTTTTTAATGAATATTAAGCATTATAGAATTCTAAATAAAAATATATATTTCACCTAATTTAACTATTAGGTAAAAATATATTTTAAATAGGTTACAATAATTAATTGGATCATATTATTATCAATTAATCCATATTTATTTAATTTTAATTAATTTCACATTGAAAATTACACAAAAAATAAAAAACTTTTGGAATATTTTAACTTAAAACCCAATATTGGTGTCAAATCTAGGACATTAAATTTAAATTAATTTATACAACTTATGTGATTGAATTTTTTATAAAATCATTCTATGTTTGGAAAAATATTAATTTATAATTTATAAAATGTTCAAAATAGTTTCTGAATCCAGAATATTTATGGAAGTAATTAAAATTTATTGAAATTATTAAGTTAATGTTAAGATTAATAGGGGACTAAACCTCAATAATAAGGTCAAAAATAAAATTAAAACTTGTCTGAAAACAATTTCCTAGATATATATAAACCCAATTCTAACATTAACATAATTTGATACATTATTGGGGCAACAAATGATGTGAAAAATGTTTATGGAATTCCATTTTCATAATATTACATGATTTCCAATCCTCCAATATAAAAAAGGCCTCATCTCCTCCCACATCCTCACACCCCTAAATCAACATTTAATCATCAAATATTTGAAAAATAGCTCCTAAAAATACCTCCTAAAATCTTATAATCCTATCATTGGGATGAAATAAATCCATATAATCCTTTTTCTAAAACAAATATTAGTTACCCAATTCAGAGGTAACATCCATCCTTGATATTTTAAGATTTATTTCAATTCTCCACTCCCTAAACACTCCTGGTTTAAATAATATATAAAAACATATGTATCCAAAATATAGTAGTGTTTTTTATGATTAGTTCTTAACTTATGATTACACACACATGCATCTAATCATGAAGAACATATTTTTTGCGTGTACGAAAAAACATCATCCTCACGAAAATATGTTTGTACATTTTTGAATAACCACATCTCAGGGTGGAAATTATGATTGAAACACTATTTATATATTATTTTTAGGATATTTATTATATATTTTATCTTATTAAATTATTATAAAACAAATACCTATATATTTCCATTTCTCTAAATACGATAACATCATTTGTGGGTGTGTGGACAACCGCCCCTCAATGTTATCTGATATATTCACACGATACATGGATGGTATAAAGTATGGTTTTAATTAAAAAATTTGGGAAATAAAAAACATATATTTGATATTAATGGAATAATTAACAATATAGAAATATAATATATCATTTTTAGTATAACCATTTTGACAAACATTAAAAGTGATAACGTTGTTTGTGGATGTGTGGACTACCACCTCCTTATAACAATGTGATTACTTTTACACCACAATATTAATATATTGTTGATTATATATTATAATATAAATATTATTTAGGATTTAATTATCACTAGAGAAATATATATAAATACTTACATTATTTTGAAAAATATCATTGAAAAATAAGAACATTAGTCATTTGTATGTACGACCTACCATCCCAATGATTATATGATTAGTCCATTTTTAATAACAGAAACTAATGATTCTTTTAAAAGTATAAATTATGTATAAATATGTTAATTATTTTATGATTATTATTCTGGATATGTTATATCATTAACCATAACTCCAAAGTTGTCCTGCAAAAGTTATTTTTTACACAAAAACAGAATTTTTTAAAAACACACAATGTAAACAAAATTGTTAATGTAGTTGTATAAAATGTGGAAATAAGTGAAATAAAGTAAATTATAAACATTAAAAAGGTTCTGAAAAAAAATTAATAATTAAATTATTTTTGTTATTCAAGAGCATAAGTAGACAAGAGAAAAGTCAGACACATGGTTTGATATTCTCACCTCACTTTTTAGATCTATGAGATAAATGTCATGTTCAACACTTACATATTTTGTGTGGTGAATATAATTCCCATTTTTTATTATATCATTGATAATATTATAGTTATGGAATATAAAATATATATTTAATATTATTCCTTCATTAGGATTTTGATTTAAATTTATTCAATGTGGCGTAGGACACTTTGGAATATATAATGATTATTTTTCTCAACAATAACATTAATGGTATTTCAATGGAATTTATAATTGATTAAATTATATGAATAATATTCTATAATACCATATAATTTTATATACTTTGGGTTTTCATTATACTTTTCATGTATTATAAACATTATTATAATTTTTTCTACTCAATATTTTGAAAAACGATTCTATGAAAACCCGTATTTTTTTCTCACTTTAGTCAGATATCTTTTTCCTTCTAAAAAACATGTTATATTTCAATATTTTCAAATGTCTTTTCAGTATTATTTGTTAAATATATTTAAATTTTTTTTATTTTACTAATGTTTTCATAGAAATCCTAATGTACCTTTCAAAACATTTAATTTTTATAATCTTTAACAATGAAAAGATGAATATTATTTTTTAGCTCGCATGCCATGTACAAATTTAATTTCTATCCTTTCATTTAAGCTTGATTTTTTTGTTTAAATTTTACCTTTCATGTAATTTTTTCCAAAATTAATTTTCAATTAAATGGTATTTCATATGAATTTTCAAAAGAAAGGGTTACTTTTTATGAGAATTTTTTTAATAGACCATGATATATTGTGTGTTAATAAACAACAGAAAAAATTTATTTTAGTTCATATGGGATATATTTAATTGATACAAAAATTATTCTTACATTATATGTTATACTATTCTATAGATAATACGCACATTCACATCCTTGATTCTTTTGTTTTTCCCCTTGAAATATTCAATCTTTAATGATAATTGATCAATGAATTTCCCATAATTATACGTATCATTTATCATAGATTTTATTATTTACTAACCCATATTCCATCTTTCATACGTTGTTTAATTTAAATAGATATTTTATAATTTGGAAAAAATATATAAGTCCATAATATTTATTCTATATAGATATTTGATGTGGATTATTATTTATATTGATTAATTTATATGGTGAATGCGTTTGACTAATAATAACGGGTGGTCCTTTGACTTCATATAACCCCTATATGCATCGATTGATTCACCTGAGACCTATTTGTTATGAAAATTAAAAATAAATAATTTTTTATATTTAAAACATAATTTGAAAGGACATGATAGTATTGATTTTCATGTTCCATAGATGTGATATCAAAAAGTTAATCATTTCACTCATATAGTTTCTATTATTATTCATCCATGATATTTTTTATCGAAAAATATATCGATACATTTCATCTTTAGTTTGTTTATTAAATGGAAATTGTTTCAATAATCTTATATTTATATATTCATTTTTCCATATCTAGTTATTTGAATGGTACATATTTCTCGTTATTACACTCACATATAGTTTTGGAGTTTCCTTTCTAGTATGATGATTACATAATATTTATATTGAGTTATTTACCATTCCATAATTAGTATTCTCATATATTCATCATTACATACACTATTATTTTCCCTTGTTCGGAATTTTATGTCACCGTTATTATGATTCCTTCACACGAAATCCAATAAGTTTACTATGAATTTTGTTCCTAGATATACTATATTGTGTAAAGTTATTATTGATGTCGTTTAGAATTAAAACATATGTTGTAATTAATGTATATTGTTTTTAATAAAAGACTAAGGTAATTATATATTTTACCATTACTACTAAACTCTCCACCGTTCTGTTTATGATTCCTTGTAATAATGCCCATGTAATTTATAGAATACACTAAATCTAGTATTTCAGGGGTCAAGTAAATACATCTATGGAAATAACCCCAGTTAAAACCCCACCTACTAACCTAAAACATATCAAATGTTTTACAGTAATTAATGAATGAAAAGATCTTTTATCAAATAAAATTATACCTTTTGTAGATTCTATAATAATATTAACACTAACTATCGATGGATATTACATGAAATCAAAATGTACTAGATAGAAAACATAAAACATACATGTCCCTCAACCATGTGCATCAATATGAGCCCTTTTAATTTCACTGCTCTACTGATACAGGCGCTATTTCAACAATGTTCCACATCTTCCACCTCGACTGTCATATCCAATAAATCTCAAAATTATTTACTAGTGTTTTGTGGAAGACCCCCATATAGTGCTCTAGAATGGCCTAGCTCTTCCAACTCCAACCATCATTAAAAGGGTTGTACATGAAATTTGAAAACTATTTTATCCAATTGTATGACCAGAACTTCACCGATATTAAGGAACACTAACTATGAATCTGACATGACTTATCACACTGATGGTAGAATGCACAATCACTACACAATTTAACTGATCCTTCCTCCTTGTATTCATTATTTTCCATTGGTCCATTTAATTTTATCATAATTACACATCATTCACATAAAATAATTTCATCATGGTCTAGAATCTAAAACAATTAGTAGTCCATTGTATGCCTCCTTCAGGTTCACCTAAAAAATAATAAACTATTTAATTACCTCAAAAAACACATTCAAGTTGATGATATTAATATGTGACATTATATCACACAAAATTAAATCCAAAAAAAACTCCCTCTATAACTAACTTATATCATACTAATTTTGTAATAAATCACTTTAAATTTTGTTGTTCCCATAAAATTCCATTATTGACATTTCTCCCTTCATCAATTGCATAATCTCTTCCACCCACTTATACTTGAGAGTCTCTGGGTAAATGTGTTATTAGTGTTTCTCCTAAAATTACATCAATAAAAATATGTCCCGCTAATACCCTTGATATTGAATATCACACCGCCACTTCTATTGACCTCATAACATATAACTAGACAAACATGACAATTTTATCTCAATGAGCCTCTAAGTGATAATGAATTGTCTCAATTTTCTCATTACTCACCCAATATGCCTCTGGTCCACCTTCTCCAGTGAATGTTGAGGGTTTCAAAAATTTAACTCTCTAGTAACATTGAACATATTTGGGTCATTTTCTATTAATTTTATAATTTCTATAAAATTATCCGGGAACATATCTCTCCACATCACCCCGAACTATGGGGGACTTCTATTGGGCTACTATAGACACATTTCCTTCATTATATTCATATTTTCGATCCAAACATAATTTCCATGAAATAGTGTCACTATATTTATAATCACACATATTAGGACACATAATTGATCATTGACTTATTTTATCATGGGTTATTGAAATAATATTAAAAAATTCCCAACATATAATTTTATATTTTTAGAACTAATAAAATATGAATATACTCAACTATATCCTACATGGTCCATTTATAATGCTAGGTAAAAAATCATAATTATGAGGTTTCAAATAGACACCATTTCATTATCATTTCAAATTTACACATTTACAACTATTAAAAATTACTATTTCATTATTATGGAGAACTATATTAATATTACTCAAATAAAAAATTCATTTTCATTTCACAAATCCCACTCATCACTTCTATTTATATGAATATCTATTATAATTTATTTCACAAAAATTCATCTTCACTTAAAATGAAGCATGAATACAAAATTATCCCACTATTTTGGGCCATGAGTAATGTCCCACAAAACAATAATCTCACAAAACGTGTTCATTACCTTAAGGTGAAATAACATCCAACTATAATAGAAGACATCCGAAACAATAATCCCACCATGTGTAATTGGGGTTTCCTAACACATGGGTTAGCTAATGCAATGTATAAGGTCATAACTAAGGCTTGGCTCATCCTAGTATCCTTTTTATATATACCTAATAATAAATCAATTGATAATGAAATAAAACATTATTTTATACAACATATTAATGTTCTGACCATAAAGAAACATAAAAGATCAACATTTTGATTCACCACATGAGCATAGGTATGATTCATCTTATGCCAACAGTTTCACTAGCAGCGATATTCAAAAATATATTATTGCGAGACTATAACAACTTTATTGAATTTTAATAATATCATAAACCAATTTGAAATATTATCTTGAATCTAAAATAATAAATAATTAACTATACATCACATTAAGTGATCCAAAACCTATAAAATTACCAAAAAACAATAAATTATATTTTTACAACCATATATGTTAGATCTATCAAAAGACACCCCAAAATAATTACACAATAACAACACCCAAGTGGGTATTGACAACATTTCCAGTCCATTAATCCATGCTCCATCCCATATCTAAACACATCCATGTAATATGGGGTTCCTTCTCCTGTTCAATCTATCAAACATGATACTTATTTGGGTTCCAAACATGAGGCCAATTTTGGGTGTGAGTACAACACATTAGAACACCACCAATGGATTCTAATGAATTATCAAGTCAATAAAAGTAAAGGTAGTTTTTTAAATAATAATTATCTAATGGAATAAGTAAACTAGTATCAAATTTATAAATGATTGTTCAATAACATCCTACCATCTTAATCCCATGGAAGAGTATGGACCATACACTATCAGGATTTTAAATTTTTAACCTTTCATTGTATTTAAATATTTAATTTAATTCAAATTTAATTCCATATCTATGATCATTAGTCCGGGTCCCATTACAATGGATACATGGACTGTCATTCCAACATCAATTTACAATCATCGATCTGGGGCCTATAATATATTTAAACCACCACATAGGTACTTGTGGAATTAGTCCCTCACCCAAAACATGTCCTTTACATTGAAAAATATATTTATATCATGGGCCTACAGAATAATTATAAATGATCATGGGTACATAGGACATCATTCCCTTATCCATAACACTGTGTACACAATTACATAAATATATACTTCAACTTACATCCTCAATGTAAATATTTTAAATCTTTCACAACACAATTCATAATTTCATTTATAAAATGAAATCATTCATATTTATTTTTTCACTTTGAAAATAAGATTAATACTTTAACTTATATTTTTATCATCAGCTATTAGGAAACTCATTAAACGTTAGAGGATAATCTAATCAATAAATTAAACCCTTTTATGAAACAATGAAATAAATATTTAATTCAATTCCATATACCCATTATTCCACTTTTTAAATTTAATAAATCATCATTTCAATGATATTTATATATCCCATGGGATTGCATCATGCCCGATATCATGATCTCCAACTTATCTAATAGGATCTGTAAATGGTCTCATAAATGAAATTAAATCAAATCATTTTTATAACATAAAAAATTTCACTTCATGTAAAATAATTAGTTCAATTAAAAACAGGAAATCTTGATCAAGACTATAATAATTAAAAATTATTCCACCTACAAAAATATTTTGGACAAATACACACCTTACTATATTCCTTAATTCAAGCTAGAATGGATAGATTCACTATTTCAAAGGAGATATAGGATAAAAAATATAGATCAAGATACTGCAAAACAAGATCCATTAAAACCAGGATATATTCTATATACAATAGGTGAATTCATATTTCCTCAAAGTAATATGGTGGCCATAGATAGAGGATCAAAAATAATGCAGATATTACATATCATAGGGGTGTTGACTTCATCCAACAGATCGTTTATTTGCTAAGTATGGAGTTTGAGGAATCTAAAAGTCCTCTCATTAACATCCACGTGAGAAGGAAATCAAGTTGGGTCAGGTAGATGGGATTAGGGAGATAAACAAAGGGATTAAGAGTTATCAATTGGATCTTTAGGTGTTTAAAATTCAACACATATGTATTAATGTATTGGGAACACTATTACAGAAACAATTCAACCTATTCATGAACTCTTACTCTCTAGAATGTATGATTTCTCATAGGTGGGATCATGGTTTACTTAACCATTCTTGAACTATGTGATCCCCCTCTATTATATTGTGAATGGTCTATAGGGGTTTGATTATAGGCAAGGAAAACTATGTGCCAACTGTGTACTACCTTTGAACCCACATATATAATACAAACCACTTCAAAACAAACAAATGTCTATCCTTAATTATAAGGGTATAAAATATACTAAAGATATACTATAGTTTTTATGTTATTTACCTATAGGATTGGGATTTTAATCAATAGATTATCACGCTAAATAAGATATTTTAATTTTACAACTACTTATTTATTTGAATGAATTGATTATAAATCTTCATGGATATTAAATTAGTTATATATATATATATCATTAATCCATTTTAAAATTAATTAATTCATGATTATTTTTTTATTGGGAATGAACATATAAACAACACGAGTTCTTGGGTTATATGGTGGGTAATTGAAACTCGTATTTCACAATATACGATATTAAAAAACAACATTCACATAGTTATATTTTTATTTCAAAAGGATATTCCTAACCATTATGCCCATGGGGGGATATTGGGGTCTGATTATTTCATGTTTAGATCACACCATTTTGTGATCTCTAATTTGTATTTTTCATTAGCACATATGACATGATTTTTTCCACCTATATTTTATCATTTTTATAATATTTAGTTCATATTGTTTTTTATTTGTTAATTTGAAAGAAATACTTGTTATCATTATTGAAATTCTAGCCTCTTTTATTCAAATTTATATAAAAATATTAATTTTTTTACAATGTAATTAATGGTGTTCATGTTATCTATATAAGAATCAAATTAAAAGCATATTTTCCGAACATTATATTTAAAAACATCATTTAGGATTTTTAAGGTAATTTATATAGTCTATTAAGGGATGTAATAATGATAAATTATTGAGACCTAATATTCACCCTATAATATTATTAAGATGTTGATTTATCTTATAATGATTCAGGAATATGGTTTACTTCATTGAATGGGTTTTTTGTGATATAGAAACTATTGCATTTTGGTGATTATAATATTGAGTGGAGACTATAGGAAATATAGTGATGAATATAGTTTCATGTTAAGATGTTTTTGTTCAATGCTACAATGTATGTGGAATATAAAAAATGTGATCTATTTCTTTTATATAGAATATTTTTCATGGATATTTTTTATATAATTTCATAAAAAATATCCAAAATTAATAATAGATGGTTACCTAGTTTCCATAATTTTTATGTTCCTGGATGACTATTTACATTATTTTTTTCTCATGTAATTCATTTTCTAAAATATTTATTTTTATGAAATACGTATCCAATATATTGACAAATTATTATCGATATTTGGTTCAACCATTCATCAATTTACAAATTTTAAACATTCAAATATTTAAAATGTTATTATATCAAGTACACTAAAAGTATTTTCCACACAATGGTGATAACAAACACACCACAAGACGTATGTATATAATAATGAGGTTGAAATGATGGTTGAGTGAATCTGGATTTTCTTTTCCAAATGGTATTATATCCCTCTTATTTTAAGGGCGGAAAGGAGGATCAATTATAAGAAGATTGTTTATTGATAAATATGTATGGGGTTGTTATTTTACGGATCATTAATTATAAGGACATCATATTTTCATTGGGATTTGGAGTTTTAACTTTATAATAATTGAATTTGGTGTAATATTAGATAGGCCCTCCAATGAATAGCAAAAATTTTCCAACATTAGTTTTATATTATATCATTTTGGAACTCCATTAATATCATTAAAATATTTTTGTATAATATAATTACTATATTAAATATTATGATGTATTATTATTCTACTGTAATAATCATTATCCATATCAACTTCGATAACATCGGAAAAAACCATTGTACGTGTGTATAGATGACTACAACCATACGATCTAATGTTATTCTTTTTACATCACCACATATCATAGATGGATATAATGATGCATAAAGTGTTAATATGTCATTTTTATTATATTATTGTAACATTGAAATTATAATACCATGTCTTACTTCATACCTAACAACCCATTGTAGAATAATATTGTCACACATGTGTACATCAGAATACTGCCGCCCAAAACGATGTGGGCTACTTTTCATTTATATTATACATGGATTATAAAAAGTATAATAAAAAATAATACATTTTATATTATTAATTTAATTATAAATTCCAAATTATGATACCAAAACTATGTTCTTTCATTCCATTTTTTGGGGGTTTAATAACAACATTATCGTGTACAGAAGACTATTTCGTTGCGAAATGATGTCATTAATATTTTAACAATGATTTTCATGTAGGGTAATTAGGTAAAAATTAATTAATATATATGATTCATATGGAATTAATTTTTAAAAAAAATATATAATATTTATACTTCAATCATTTCAGCTGTCTAAGGAATGGAAACAATATTCACGTGAATGTACAGCCTATCATCTCTATGAATGGTGTATTTCATTTATGATATCTTACTACTATGGATTACTATAAATAAATATATACTAATTTTTTTTATTTATATCATGCATAAAAATAAGGGTATTTTGAACAATGATCAATGCAGGAGTACAAAAAAACAAATCAAAACATACATGAATGAAGTAGTTATTTCTCAAAATGTTATTTTAACATGATGTTGTTAATAAAATATTGACATAATTTCCTAAAAAATTATATATTATATGATATAAATAATAATTGATTTTCAATATTTTTATAATAAATTTATATTTTTTCATCTAGAGGTTCAAACATGTAAAAAGAATGTTTAACCATATGGTAAGGGATTTTTAGTATCTATTTTATTTCTAGAAATCATATGCACTATTTAGCACTCATTTATTTTTTTATCTATATAATCTGATCTAAAATTTTAAATCATGAATATAATTCCAATAATGATATTTAATTTTTCATTTAAGGTTATTTTTTAGTGGGGGTTTCAACTCAACATATTAAAAAATTCATAAGATAATATTTTCACATTATGAATGATTTAAGACATATGTAATGTTTGTGAAACAATATTATTTTAGTATGTGTATATACTATGTCTTTTATATTTGTTATCATTAATATGATTATATTCATGATATTTAGGTTTGTATTCATTTATTATTTAAAGAAGATTATGATTCAAATGTTATCAATGTTATAAGGGTTTGATGTTATTATATCATTACACATCATTATTATTTATGATTATGAATTTCATAGTTAAATCATGAGACAAATATCACATGAATATCATGAATTTTATTCTCCCCCATTTATTTCAAGATAATATATGTTATTCTATAATTTTCCTCACATTATTTACTCATGATTTCAAAATACATTTTTGAATTGAAAAATAACTTTGTTTCACACATTGATTGAAAACAGTATTTTAATTTATATACATGTTTTCTAAAAGAGGATCCAATTTTTTTAATAATCATATGGTATTTATTAATGTAATATTTAATATTTAGGACTATTTAATAGTTCATTAAAATGGAATCTTAACATGCTTTTGAAAAACTATCCAATTAGATTTTACTGAAAATGTGACAAAAAATATTTTTTTAACATGTATATCATTTCCGTCAATTATGAAAAAAAATTTATTATAAAATATTTTTTTGTTTCAAATGTAAAATTAAAATTAGAATGAAAATTTAAACAATTTTAGTCCTTATAAAGTATTTTTCATTGTAGAAAATATATTTTATTCGAGAAATGTGTTAATTGATTTTTATATCGTCCATCATAAAATTTCAATATTATTTTCAAAAATAAATATTTCTATCATATTTAATGAATTTATTATTTTTTAAAATGATATTTTCTATAAATTTTTTTTCCATCAAGAAATATTTTATGTGTTTTAGATTCCTTTTTATCATTCAACTGTTACTTTGAAATGAAATGATTTTTGGAAATGTTTTTTTGTTTTGAAAATATATATTTCATTATTGAATTCATAATTTCATAAAAATTGTTACAAATTATTTCTAAAGATAAAATAATTATTATTAAAGGGTATTTTCAATGACTTGGTGTTTTTTGATTTTAATGTTTTAAAAAAAATCTTTTCAATGTAATGTTATTTTCCATAAGAAATAATCCATGTTATTTAACATCAAAAATATTTTTCCTTGTATGATTATTTAAATAGATGTTATATACTATTTAAATGGGATATTATCTAATGATGAAATCATTTTTCATTCCATAAATGATTTATTTTTATTATGAAAACGTTTTTTTGTAACATATTTCTTTTCATGGGTTATACTACGAAGAAATATTTCGTGAAACTGATTTCTTTCCTGGGAATCTGATACAATTATTATTTTTTGACATTTTTGAACACATATGTATTATTTTCATTATGTGGCCATTTTGAACTATATGTCATTGAAATTCATTGGTAATTGATTAATTCTATTTGACCATAATAGTTACATGTGATTTTATTAGAATCCCAATAAGAGGTACATGGAAGGTTATCACAATACTAAAAGAGCGTACATAGTACGGTATCAGAATCCTGTGGGAGGTATATGGGTTGTTAAACCAAGAATAAGATGTTCTGAATATATACATGGGTAAAATTGACATGATGTACTCTTTCATATGGTTTTTAAAAAACAATATTTCTTATGCTAATGATATTCTTTAATGGATTATTTTATATTATTCCATTATTATTTATATCTTATAAACCCCAAATATTTCATCCAAGACTCGGCATTATGATCTATGATATACATGGTATGGTTTGAAAATGTTATTCATGATATTAAATACCCTTATTATCATTATATTTTTATGTATCCCTCATTTACCATTATTGATCTTCTAATATCATACATTCTTATGTTTCCTTACCCCATGTTATGATGAAAAGTATCATATATGATATGTAAATTAAGGGTGTCATATTTGATGAAATTGGTGGGATATGATGTAACTCAATTCTTAAATTGTTTTTTATACTTCTAAATTCTGAATGTCAGAAATAAAAAATTATTATTGAATGTATTGTTTTTTAATGTAATGGATATTCATCCATTATTATGTATTATTTATTTATGATAATTTTGTGGACACTTTAAATGGTATTAAATATGGATTCCTGAAAACATCTTAAAGTAGGATGAGAAAAAAATTTCATTATCATATTGACATGTAAATGCATTATAACATATAATAAGGATACATAATTGATAAATATAGTGTTTTCCATAAAAGTAAATCTATGTTTTGATACTCCAAGTAGACGTGGATCTCGCATAGATGTACCTAGGAGTAATAGTTATGAAAATTGAATATCATGGTTCAATAAATTGTAACATAGTACATAAATGTTTTCATTACTACATTCCATGTTTTACAATCCTAGTGGATATAAATTGGAAATTCACAAACACATTTAGAACCAACATAACAGATTCAAATAATGACCCTGAATTTATGGTAAAATCTTTTGGTGTCATATATTGAAAATAATGTGTTATTATTTAGATAAAATATAAGTAATTTTTATTGATTATATGGTTTTACACTATTATTTCTATTTTTTATAATATTCCTTATAGATTTATTTAATTGATGTAACCAGATGTAATCTTGGTATCACTAAATATAAATGATAACTCATTAATATTGGGGAAAATAGATAATGTATAGATATAAATATATCATTATTATGTGTCATCAATGTAAATAATACATGATTAATAATGTAAACATCAGTTATATACAAAAAGAATAAAATAAAATAATGATAGGGTTTTATGAAATGGTTTCTGGTAATGAATATATAAGAATGAATCTTTAGCTTCAGAAATCTCAAAAAGGTGAGATGAATGACCTAGATTAATTTCTCAAAAGGCAGGGAATACATTATTTTTTGTGCAGAAGATGTTCATAGGGTGATGAATTTTTAATTATTTGAAGGTATTTGTTTAATTTAACGTGGGTATTATCTAATTTAAATTATTTTTGAATGAGTGAATTTATATTTCATGCAAGGACATATTCCATTTAAGTCATTGAGTTTTACATATTGAAGTATTTATGTATTGGGATTCTATAATTTCTTTATTGATGAATTTTTAACTTTTATATTTGGGGAGTAAGAATATAGAATAATCTTAGGAGTGTGTTTATTTTTGATTAATATATGTCTCTAGGTAATATTAGCTTGTGGGTAATGGATACCATAATTAGTTTATGGGTTTAGGATTGATCATATGATTACTATCAGAGAAGTATATTTTGAGAAATTATGTGATATCAATTTTCAATATTAATTATATTTTTGTATACAATCATGGAAATAGAATAATTTGGGATCAAGTTAGTTTCCGAGGAAAAATAATTGGGGACGATTTCCTTTTTTATTTGATGAAATGTGATTAACACTTTTGGTATCCCCTAGGGATTAATAAATCATTAATGATGAGGAAATTATGTGTTGTTTCCATTTTTTTATTATACGGGAATTATATTAATATTGTCTTTAAAAAAGTATATCCTACATGTTGAGTAATTACTTATCACATCTGGAAAGTCTACAGGGCATCAATCCATATTCTAAGGGTTATAAAAGTATAACACATACAACTGACCTATGTGAAAGAGTGTTTTTGTTGGAAAAATATTAAGAAGTAAATTGTGTAAAATGAATCTCAGTTCTTGGTATGTAGGAACATTATAAAATTAAAACCATTACATAAGTGGATCATAAAACCATTATATATAAATGATTGGAAATGAGAGAACAACACCATGTGATCAGTTGTATGAAACCCAAAATCATATAAAGGGAATAATGATACATGGATTATACTTAAACACTATATAAATTCAGAAACATAATTCATTCTTGGAAAAAATTTATTTGATACTCAATTTATGATAAAAATTAATAAATTGTTAAGGTTTTACAGAGTAAAAAATTCAATCTTATCTGATCAAGAATTTTTGTGTACCAAATTTTCCTAATGAAGTATTAATATTGATGTAGATATAGAGTTATGTTTTAGAATTAAAAATAATCCTAAAAAATATGTTCATTTTGAGAGAATAAATAAATACATAGATGATAGTCGAAGAATTTTTATGGATTTTAGTGGTTTTTGTGATAAAAAATTTACTATAGTATAGATTTCATAAACCTATAGCATTTTCCTAGGAATTTATATAGATAATTATGATTTTTTATTGAAAATTATAGAAATAGTTTATTTTCATCACATTATAGAATGAAAAATATCATTTCATGTTTTTTATAAACATAAGGAAGTGATATCAAGATCTATTAAGTAACAAATAAGGACAACAAAAATTTGATATAATTTTTATACTAAAATATTTTGGTCTAATATAGAAATTTTTTATTATGATAATGTGTTTTTATGAATCAATATATAAAGAATGTAGGTAAAAATAACCCCAAGTTATTTTCTTCCCTTTGAAATTATTGATAATATCAGGATGGTAGTTTATTTTTGGTACATTCAGTAGACATCTCTCAATTTAATGATGTGTTCCTTATATGTCTTATGAATAAGTATATACATGATCATTCACATGTACTAATGAAAAATCCTGGATATTCCATGTAATTTTTTATTATATTCAATTATTACATGTCTTCAAAAATTGACAGCGCATGATTCTGAGGCCCGAGGTTCTTAGAATATACTTCTGAAAATTTGTTAAGGTAGGTTATTTATATGTGAAAGAGGTGGTTTCTAGCTTATGATTTGGTGCTCAGATCAAATATCTTAGAGCACCATTTAATCTGCAGGGCCAGGATTATATTAAAGAAGGCTTTACTTCATCAGTAGTAGGTCCGGAAGAAAATATATAGTTTAGACTTTTAAATGTATGATAAAATAACAATGTTATTTTCTTTCTCTCTTTTCTTTTCCATTAATGGACATGTAGTAGTGGTGATACCAATGATATGTAAATCCATTTATTAGCATGAATCCTCAATGTTTGTATCAATACAATTGGAATTAGGAAGGTTTATTATCAAATAAACATCATAAATTCTCAGTGGTGTTACCCACCTCTTCCTCCTCATATATATATATAGATATTGTGTAGTGGGGTTGGCATGAATTCACCAACAGATGAGGCTCGAGTAAAATACCACCACGCCAATCACATAGAGGACAGGACCTGTTCTAGTGAATGGTGACGAGCACCACCAAATCACAAATCGACGAACATCAACCCCTCGTCAAGCACATATGACCTTTAAAAAACCATGAGGTAGGGTTTATTTCATGTCTCATTTATTTTCCAGAGAATGCTGAATAAAACCTCCTCTTCCATAAATAGATGCTAACACAGAGGGCATGGGCCTAATGAACTAGGCCCGGTCCCTTCGACATCTATTTATCATTGTGTTATTTATAGGTCAATTTTCAGGTTGGATGAAACCCAAATCTGAGGGCCAGGAAGCAATGTAAATGACTCGAGAAGCCTATAGGCACATTTAGATGGTAAAAGGGACCACCAGAGCTCACCTAGTGGCCCGTGGAAGACATCTTGCCTGGCAGCGGCATGACGACACCAGCGACCCACACTGATAGGTGTAGGAGGTAGCCGATATTAGCCTAATGGGATGGAGGTGGCACACTTTCATGCTCTGCAGGACGAGGCCACAACACAAGGTCATGGAGGTGGTGAAGTGCACTTTCGCGTTCCACTGGCAATGAAGGTCCAAGCTTTTTAGCCATAGTGGTCGAGCAGGGTGGTCGGCACAATCCGACCATGGAGGCGGACCATCACACCATCGCACGCCATTGAAGATGGCTGCTACTCGAAGCCGTGGTAGAGGATAAGGGACCCCACCCTATGGGTCCAGGAGAAGACCAGGCAGAACCACGACGCGCCACAGCTCCCACCCCCCCTAGAATGGTTTACTCGTTCAGAAGAAAGGGGGTGTGTTACCCCTCAACACCAGCAAGGGAATGCCATAGCTGGAAAGATGCACCTCAAGTGGGTCGCGCCACTCTATGGGTCGGGCCATGCTGGCCCACTGTGCCACACTGCCCATGTGGATCTGGCCGGTATGCGGCTTAGCGGGATGAGCCTGGCCCACCCTTGCCAGCCCAGGCCGGTTCAGGCCACCCTGGGTCAAAACCGGACTGGTTCGGGTATTATTAATGTAATTATACATTCCAAATTATGATATCACAAATAATTTTATTCATTCCATTCTGTGGGGGGATATAATAAAATTATTATAGCATCCCAGACCTGGGTGCCACACAATGGGTTCCCCGAACATAATTGGTAACATGAAATCAAGCTCATTTCTGCAAATGCCAGAGGCTACCGACTAGCAGCGAGGGCCTTGGTTTGATAGTAGGGAAACTATTCCCTCATTTTCCAAATTGTAGCACACTGTAATAATATAAACATACCCAAAAGCAGAAATAGTAAATGATAAAAATATGAAAGGGAAACAGTACTGAAGCAAAATAAAACCAAGAATCATAAATATTTTAAGATGGAATATGTCTTATTTCTATGAAAGCAGTCAAAACAGGATACACTGAAATAAAATACAATACAACACAAAGTAAAATAAAACAAAACAAAACAGTGCAACAAGAACTCAGCAGCATCGCATGGTAAAGCTCATTCCCATGATCACTCTAATACGTTTCATAAAATAAAAAAATATAGATTCATCGATATGATTTTATTGTGAATATTTTTTCGAATCAAGAATTTTTGTTGAAGCAGTGGGAGGAAAAATGTTTTTTCTAACATAAATGAATGTTACATCATGTATTAATTTTATAGTGTATTTGAGTAACCCCATAACTATAGGGGAGTTCCTAAATTATCAAGAACATTAATATTTTCCAAGTGAGGACAATAGTTATGATCTTGTTATATTTCAATGAAAATAGAGGATCATATTGAGAATGTTTTCCCTACACCTATTGATATATTGGATAAAAAACTACAATGGTTAATGATTGAGTAAAATGATATATAAAAAAAGCCTTAAATTGATAATGTTGTACAGTTATATTAACCTATTATTGAAGATAATGATATGGAATAAGTGATTTCTACTATTTTTAAACAAATTATATATGTAGAATGAATTTCAGCTTTCATTGAAAGAACCTCTTGAGTTTAATTTGTTTTTTTGGCCCATGTATATGAGAAAGTATCTTTCATATAAGAGGTAGTTTTTCATAATGATGATAAACTTTATAATGAATCTCAATAAAATGAACCAGTTCAAACCCTCTTCAATGTGTAAACTATGATAATTAGAGATCAGATAGTTTTTTCAATAATGAGTATTTTAAAAGAAAACAATGAATGAAACTAGTGATGAAACTTATGTACTGGGATAATTTCATCTCTGTATAATGAAATAATTGAAGGTTTCTCGCTACTTATAGCTAATGTTTGTGAAACTTCAAGGATAGTATAATAGTTATATTATAATTCTCTTTATGCTTATATCATGGATATTATATCCAGGTTAAATCAAATGTGTTATTTTAATGAGAAATTTCATGTTGAGAATGAATCGTGTAGTTAATCATTCCATGGTTTGAATACATAATCATTGATAAGGAATAAAGTTAGATAAAATCCAATATCAGCTTGAAAATTTTAATAAAAACTAAATTTCCAAAGAATGAATTGAATCCTTTAAAATGGAATTTTCTTATTATATTAGGATCATAAAATTTAAGAAATTTTTTTACCTTGATTATTTGAATTGAACAATTTTATAGGTTCCAAATCTAAGTTTGATGAAAAATTTACATTCCCTTTAAGGTATTGTACTCCCATATAAAAACATATCTATATATTTTAGGTATATTTGAATCTCTTAATGATATGATATCTACAATAGGTAACATGAATTAGATCTAACAATGTGATTGTAGTCAACTTAACACTCTTCTGTAAAATCTTATTGAACATATTGGACATGAAATATATATGCATCTAGGTGTTAGATGTATGGTTAGTTAGCCTAGTTTAATGATGGACCAGTATATCAAGCAGCAACAATGTGGTCAGTAATTTTTTAATATGTACAGTTTTGAATACCAAAAAATGTTTTTGGAGTCTGATATGATGACTATGTAATGATAATGGATATTTAATCAATAATTTTAGTAATTTATAGGGGAGAAAATGTTCTTTCATTAGACTGTGTATTATTTTCTAACATAAAAATATTATTAATATGTATCAGAGCCAAGCCATACTTCTAACCCTAATATATTTCCTATATACAATTTTTAATTAGGATCATATTATAATCAATGAATATAATAACATAGAAATTTTTTTGATGATGTTTATCTAATTTTTTAACATTTTTTTCTTTTTACTATCATTTTTATGTCTAATAAAATTAAATTTTCAGGATGAAAATAACATTGTATAAACCCAAAATTCACGAATAGTTGTATAAAACATTCAATTTAATCTATTCCATAGATGTAAATTCATTTCTATATCATAATCAGATGATAAATTTTGATAACAATGAATTTAAATGCCTAATTTATTTTATAGTTCTTTTCTTAAAATAATATAATTCAAAATTATTTATTATTTAAGGGGAAAGGATAAATTGATAGAAAATTTTATTTTTTATTTTATTTTTCATGGATAAATATGAATAAATAGAATACTATTTTTATTGAATATTGGGTTATTTTTTAAAAAAGGTTTTTTTATTGTGTTACAAAATTTAATATTGGTTTTCTGATCATAACAAGTGAAAGATATAATTTGGTATTTGTCGATCTATAAATTTTATAAATTTCTCATTAATTATAATTCTCACAAACAGTCACAATTTTGGTACTATTAAATTTTAATTATATGTATTTGATTATAATATTTAATTGAATAATTATTTTATTATATAATAGATTTCTTATCATTAATGTAATTTTTAATTTTTATAGTTATTCTGGTAATCATGGGAAAATGGAATCAATATTCACAACCCCCAATTTAGAAAGAAGTGCTAATTTTTTTAACCTTAATTTTGGACTAAATGTTTCATTTGGGAATCCAATGTTTGTACCAATCCAAACGTCTTCATGGTTAACAATTAGTAAATCAGCCCAATGTATAGAATCAGAAAAAATTTCCAGAATAAATGGTTAGTTTACCAACAAATAATATTTACTGAACGTCAGGTTTTATACCATACAAATTATAATCAAATTTTTTTACTCATTTATCTATTGGATTGAAATTATATGGTACATCCATGATTTTTGAAATAGTTTTTATTAATTAAATAACTCATTAAAATACAATCATTGACTAAATAAACTCTCTTATTCAACAAATTATATCATTTAAGTTTCTAATAAATGTTATAATTTTAGTAAAAAGTTAACATTCAAATATAAAACATGTTTTTTGTTATAAATGATTAAAATTTATCATGTTCTTTTTTGGATCAGTTTTAACTAATTAAAATTAATATTTCTTTTAAATACTATTATATGAATATTATGAAGATATAAAAGCTCTATTAATTTATAAATATCTATACTTTAAAGGAAGAAATGTTTTTATCTATTTATTTTTTTACAATTTGATTTTTCTATTGTATTTGTGTCATTTTTTTCAAGTTTCATTATTGAAAATATTAAATATAAAAACTAGGTACATATATTATTATTTTCAACATATTATTTCTTCCACATCAATAAAAAGATATTTCTGATGCTTCTGGGTGATTTTAGAATATACTATCAATAAGAATTATTTATTCTACTTCTGATGTAATTCATATTGAAGATCATACATTCGACTTTGAATAACTCTTTATATATCAGTTTTTGTTACAAATTTATGAAAAATTTATTTCATCCAATTATCATCGTGACCCTTCTTCATGATGTTCCACAAACAAAATTTCGATCATTTTGGATGGTCAACATCTACCACTGTGTTATGTTTATATAGAATTATTGAAATATAACTAAAAAGCATGTATTATTTCATCAACATACATTGTGTTTTTGAGGTATCAATATAAGAGGACATATTTAGTTAAAATTTTCATTCTCACTGAGAGAGTAATGGTGGAGAGGATTAGGGGATCCTTATGACCAAATCCGATATAAGAATTGTTGGCTTCTTTTCATTTTTTTGGAATTTTACATAATATGTATAATTAAAGGAACATTTCATATAATTTTGAGTCAAACAGACCTATTGATATTTATTTCGACATGATTTTAAAAAGGCCACAAATCTCTAGCCACCCCAAACAATTTAATAATATTTTGATCATTCAGAACATATACTTATGAAATATTAGTAATATAAGTATAGTAATAACATCCATCCAATGATGGTAACTTGAGTCAACATGATATGTTCCTATTAAACATAAGGCATATGATAAATTCAACATACATTACAAAATACCACATATAACTATCCTAATCCCATATGTGTATCAAATCCTTTCCATCATCAATCTCCCAACATGTTTATGAGAACAGATATTACTTTAATTTTGAATTCCATATGATAATAGAAATAATAGACTCTCTATTATCCCATAATGAATCGACTAGGTATATTTTGATTGTACATACATTGAATTTAACAGAGTTTCCTCTTAGATCAAACACATTGGATATTGATCCCATGTATATTTATATAATTTTCTTTATCCTCTGTGAAAAGTATTTTTTATTACAATTATTAAATGGATGGAATAGTTGGATGTTTTTTATAAATGATTTATCTTCTGCATATATTATAAGAAATAAAGTGTCATTATTCATAAAATTGTCATAGTAAATTAACCCCACAAAATATTTATGAATAAATATATTTTTATGTATTCACAAAATTAAATAGTAAATGAACTAGATTCAGGGTTTATTCCACAAATTATCTCTGTAGATTTCATTCCATATAAATATCCTTTGGTGTCACATACCATTTTGGTTGTGTCATATAGACATCCTTCTAAACTCTTAAATTACGGAAATATGTTTTGGAATATATATTATAATTCTCATATTCATTTAAATAATCATTTGAATGTATCATTATGATTGATTTTTGAATATAAACTGGTGAAGAGCTTTCTATAGTGAAATAAATTATATTTTTTAAAACCTTTTGGAAATAATATAATTTTATATTTGGTGATTTGAACTTATATTTATTAATTAATATTAAATAAAAATTTTAAATTAATGAATTTTATATCCTTGAAAATTTATACTAAAATATATTATGAAATTTTTAATGGAATAAATTTAATAATTCATATCTTCTTTTCATTTGAAATCATCTATACGACTAATTTTTTACATAAATTTTATTTGTTTATTATTATTTACTATTAATGAGTAACCATATATTTCAAATTGAAAGCAAATGATTTTTTTCTATCCTCCCCTATATAATTTTGAATAACTAGTTTCTATGGATTATATTATTCCATGAGGATTCACGCAGCCTATTCTAGTTACATCTCTTATGTATCAGGATACATGAACTCCTTGAAGCCTATCATAATTCCACTATAACATTTATATATTTTCACCCTCTAATGGTTAATGGAATTTCCTTCCACATTATTTTTTTCTATGCTGTATAGGCAATCTCCCCATGTTTCATTTAGGTATATTATAATGGTAAAATGTTTTCCTCCAAATGTATTCTTGTTTCCTAAAGAAGGCTTAATAAATAATTTTCAAACTTACAGTTGTAAATTCAACATAACATATTTACATCCACCAGAAATTTCATTTGGAATAAAAATTATCGATTTACATGGTACTTGATATAGTATATATTAAATTTTTAATATTATGTATCCCAAAAATATTTTTAGAAAATTTTCATGACACATCATTGATCTCACTATATCTAATATGGAATTCCACTTCCTCTCATGTACAATGTTTAATTATTTTTTAGAAAAATTAATTGGGTTAAAATAAAACATTAATATAAATAAACAATATTTTATTGATTAATTTATTTTCCACTATGGTTTGATATTATTTTTAAATATTCTTTCTGAAATTATGTTTATCTCTATTCTTATATTACATGAGTCTATTAATGAATATTAACTAATACATGATTATTTAGACATAACCATTTCTTCAAAATTATTCAATAATGTTTATGAGGTGTGAGTTCTGACCACTTTTATCAATTAGAAATAATCCTCTCACTTCATTATTATAAAACTCAATATAATTTTTTCTCTTTCACAAATTCCAGTAAATTGGTATTTATACATTTTTATAATTCAACATGTGTAAACTTTACCATGTGTATTTTTTTCATATATATCCATATGTATTTTTTAGTGTAATTTTGTCAAATTATATTTGATTACATGAACTATCCATTAGTTCCATAGTTGTTTTTTTATTTTTCTTTTAAACTATGTTTGTAATTAATTTCTATTAATTGATCCATGAGGTCTAACAGATACATTTAATTATTTTTTTTCATTACCAAAAAATAACTGCATTTAATTGTAAAAAATATATTTCAATATGTTGAATCAAATATTACATTTTCAATCCTTCACAAAGAAATAATGAATTTTTCACTAGTAAAACAGACTAAATATCTTTTAAAACCAACATTATTCTGATCATCAACATGGGGGGTTTCCACCAATAGCTACAACATAATGTATGTATCCATTGGTTTCTTAATTAACAACATCTCTAAAATAATTCAAATATAATACATATAATATATATATGAATACATATTTTACTTTCAAATGATATATCTAATAACTAATTTTTTGAAACAAAAAATATCTCTAAATAAAAAACAGACATGAATCATCCACATTATTCTTTTCTAATGTGTATTTTTTCAACACGTGTCCATCCATGCCACATGAAAAGTATATAGAATATCATTACCCTACTCTCCATTTGATCCTCATTTTCCTAAAAATTTATGTTGTAGAATATTTAGACATTATGATGGTTAGGGAGATATTTACATAGTGTTACCAGTTATTTCCCATTATTATAGAAGTATTATCTCAGTTTATATCTAATTCAAAATGAGAAATTTATGTAGTAAGATATAAGGAAGAATTCATATTCAATTAATATTAAAATACATAATAATACTAAAGTTTTATTGAGCAAGGTATTAATAGAAAAGATTAGTGTGATGTTCTTCAGGTTTATGAAAGCTCAAAACCATTAGATGATCAATGTATCCCAAGAGTCTGATTACGTGATACCATGTTGTTTCACATTATATTAGTTTTATACTGATGTAAATGTTTTATATATACATGTTTACAAGTGTCGATAATTCTAGATAAATAATACATATATTCTAGAGCATTATATAGGTATATATGTTCTCATATGACATTATAATCTCACTATAAATGGATGAGATATTCCTGAAATGATTATATAACATGTCCATTAGGTCTTTTCATGCCTCATAAACTCTTCATTACTAACATATGTAGTGTGGAAATCTATGATACAGGATTCCTGTTTGTCATACTTCTATTCACGGTGCAACATAATCTGTAAGCGTCTAAACAAATATGGGAAATTATTAAAATATAGGGGATGGTTTTTCTAAAAAATCATAAAGAGTGTAACATTGTACATATTATTTTCATTAGTATACAACAATATAAATTATGATTATTTATACATTTCTTGATTAAAAATTATATGATTAATTAAAATTAATTAAATCTCAAAATATTATAACTTGTCCTAATGGCCTTCAATACTGAACTCCAAATTGACCATCATGGGGAAATTATTGTGGTTAGGATAAATATTTCAATTATCATACCAAAATAATGGTCTTACTCATTTATATTATTGTATTTAGTTTGTAAATATTTACAGCTATGTTATGGTATTTCCTCAGTGTGATGAGTAGGTTCTTTTATCTTGAATCTCATCCTCATATTTTAAAAATATAAGCAACAAAGAAAATTCAATTATTTTAATAGTAATTAAAATTGATGAAAATATAGTTAAATCGGCCCCAAAAAAATAATTTAAACTCCTTGATAAATGTTACTAGCATAAAAATGGTAATCAAGGCACTTTGTTCAATGATTTTATTATATATATCGTACTGGAAGGCTTATAATATTTATATAAACATGAAGTGTTTTTTAATTTTTAATAATTAATATTTCAACAATTTACAATATTTAATAATATTAGGTGTAATTCTCTTATTTGATTAACCATGTACGAAAAAACCAATTTTTATAATTATTTTATTTTTATTTCATTTCTGTATATTATAGAATTTAGTTATTTAACCAATATCATGCATACATAAAATAAATCATGAATAAATAAGAAATAAAACAAAATAAATATAACTTGGTCATGAACTCCAAATATTGGTTTTTTTATTGATTGGGAAATAATGAAATGATTAACCATAGTGTGAAAACATATTGATCCATTTTGGGAACTAGTTGTAGCATTCTACCTCTAACCTATAAGTCAACATTGCTTTTATTATACTTAGATCCAAATTGATCCAACACCAAATGACTAAAATATCTATATATAAAATTCATTTACATCACATTATTATAAGTAAAACTATGCATGGGGTATATGTAAATGAACCTAAGGGAACAAAGGGCCATAGATAATAAAGACATAGGGATGATACATATTAAATTAATTTTTTTTAATTAAAATTATCAAAAATCCAATGATATAATTATTTTAAGCTAATCCATACACATACCCAATATATTCTAACATAATAATCATGAATATGTTCAATTAATCGGAATTTAAAACAACTATTATGAATATATTTTGATACATTAATATATATTATGAAAACTCAAATGGTTAAATATGATAAATTGTTTGATTATAATATAGTAAAATTTTTATTAATCTATTACCAATTGGACATGGATATTCTCATCACCATTGATTTTTAAAAAATGAAATAATGATATTTTATTTAAAACTCTCCAAAATTATTATAAAACAAAAACATAGACAAAAATTAGTGAGAATATATTTGAACAATATATCTTTTATTGGGAAATTATTTTGTATAGTCAAGTGTTAATTACAATAGAAACAATACCATTTCATTATATAAAATGTACTAGTATATTTAATTACCGACAAAACACATGTTAAAAACAGAATGTGTAATGCTCATAATGCACTTGAGGTAGTCATGTATTTAAAAAATATGTGGTATATAACTATATCTTTAAGGAAAAAATAATTATTCACTTAATATCAAATAAAACACATTAAATGTATTGTATAAGTAAAATAAATGGCACATATAATGCATAATAATAACTGTGATAAAATAATAATAAAAATTTCATTTTATAAATAAACATATCAGATACTTTGTTTGTACATATTGGTACACTTCATGTGTCTCACCTCTTACATGTACATGATAAATATATTTGTACTGGGTGTGTGTGTATATACATAGAAATTTTTGAAGTACATGAGTGGTACATATGGAACATGTTTAATAAAAACATTGTTACATTGGTGTCATACCTAGTGTAATCAATTAAATTCAAAACATGACTTGGACCACATTCATTTTTCTTAAAAAAACATGGACATCATGGTGTTTATGAGAGTTAAATGATATTTAGTTTTGTGGATCTTTTGTTTTCATTACATAATAAAAAAATGTTTGTATATAATTAACACTATATTTATTAACTACAAGATGATAAATTATTAATCATCTCTATCCTGGTCTTCTAAAAATAGGTACATGGAGTTTATCAATCAATTACACACCTTATAGTGTTGTGTTATAATACTATAAATCATGCAACCACCATATTGGTTCTTTTTATATTTATTAATAATATTTATTTCGATCTATATTATAAAAGATAATAACCATTAAAGAAAAAAAATATATAATGAAGTTTGGATTCAATAAACAAATTTTGGAAATGAAAAATAACATTAAATGGATACGATGATCAACAATACATTATAATTATATGTTAAACATGACCACTTTAATATGAGGTGATGGTTATATATATATTGGAAATTCCTTTTTTACCTATAACCAACTAAATTTAATTTTAATTCCATGTATTATCATTAATGAACATGGTGTTATTTATGTGACATATATAAATTTTTCCAACGAATATAGACTAACATTATTCTCTAGAAACAGGGGACCATTATTAAAGATTTATTTTTTATTAATATAAGATATAATAATATTTATTTAATCGATTGTGAAATATTTATTTATTTATGTATTTCAAAATTCTATTATAATAAATTGATCATCCCTACAACTAACTGACCCAAAATGGATCTGCTATATAGATGATCCATAAATTTCCCACTGGTCTATGAGTAACGAAGACGAAACTCTTAGAGGTAGAATTGTTGTTTATTCTTATATAATGTGATTCCTTTATCATACCAAATTCCATATTCTTGGAGGATATTATATTGTTCCTATCCTTCTTATGAGGAATGATGATGAGGGAGGTCATGAGAGGTAATTAAGGAGAACAATGAAAAAACATACTATAATTATTATATAAGTGTAAAAATTAATCATGTATTGGGTTTAATTATGATTAATTTATACAATGACCATAACTATGAGTTATTCCATAATAATCCCCAATTTATAAATATTTTATTATAATATTATTATACTTATGAGATTTTAAATACCCTAAAATATCAACTATTATTTTACATTATACTAAATATATATATTTTTTTATCATACTAGCAACTCATTTTTTTAATCCCCATAATTACTAATTAAATTATAATATTAATATATAATAAAATAAAATTATATTAATATATAAAATAAAAACATAATTCATAGTATAGTTAATAAATACATGTTAAATATTCACATAATTAAATTAATTATTTATATATGAATATCTAATTCTTTATTACATTCTTAACAACAAGAGATAAATAAATATTTTATTTCTATAAATAAATAATTAAATTGTGAAAAAATATTGATTTAGTATTTACAAAATTAAATCCAAAATAAATATTTCATTTCAGAGTAGAGAATAATATTTATCACAATAATTAATGAAATAATGTTTTTTATGATCAAATGAAACAATTTTTATGTCACCCTCTAAGCCTTTTTTCCAGACGAGATAGACATGATTTCCAAATATCGTTGATTAATGTCTATAAATGGATTATGTCACCTATATAATAAATATGAATTTCATCGTTACAAAAACTATATATGAACACTCACTAAGTCATATATTTTCTTTCTCACAATATCTAATAAATCTAGATTCAATCAATTGTCATTAACTTATAATAATGACACATATATATCTGATTAACTAAAATGAAATCATAAATACACCAAGGAAATGTAATATTATGTTGAAGTTAAAATTTAATAAAAAATTTAAATATTTAAACATCCATACAAATCTAAGTGACATATCATTTTTGGACATATTCATTAATAATATGGCATTTGTGATTCACCAAATATATAAAACATATCCATGAATGTGTGACATATTGGATTTTTGAATCAAGTAAAACTATGAGAATCAAAAATTTCAATAATAATATTCATAATGTTTACTTATTAACGAAAATACTCGCAAATAAGAATATCCATAGACACGTGTATAACTAAAATTCCTCTTGATTGGGTTATTCAAAAAATCTCATGTTATAGAGAATACCAATTTATAAAATCATAAGATTAAGTCTCTTCCTCTTATTATTACTCATTCCTGGTAGTCAATAAAATAGTTGTCCCATTAAAAAATTTCAATCAAAAGTTTTAAAATTTAAAAATAATATCATTATAGAAATTAATGGTTTTCATTATTTTGTATGATTATTATGTCCTTTTTTATGTTATGTATAATCTATGATATAATCACATTAATTTAATATATAAATAAAAGTATATAACATAAAAATTTATTAATATTACATTATAATAATATAAATGTAATATAATATACATATAGTTAGTTCTGGAACACTCTCCCTGATAATTTACATCTTCCTTAGTCATTTTGTAAAAAATAGTAGTGATATTTCTATGGTTTATTTCAATTACTCATATATATGATTTGTAATAACTCATGTCTAAGTAAACTGTTCCTCATTAAGTAAATAATATTTATGACATTTTACTTCAAACAAAAAAATGAAAGAAAAAAATTCAACCATTTTGAGGAAAACATACCATTGGAAAATATAAATAGTGGTTGTTAAATTATGAAATATATAAATATATAAATACATAAAAACATAAAAAAATTAATGTTCTCATTAAATATCAACTCAAATTGAATACCTAAGAAACTAATAATAATATTTTTAAAATAAATACATCTTTTAATTTATAGTTTATTTTTAAAATATTATATTCATAACAAGGTACTAAATGGTGTATTTTGGGGTAAAGGAATTATAAAATAAAAAAGATATATTCTTATGAAAACTATTTGTTGACATTAATTTATTTTTTTTAATTAATGATAAAATTTATTTAAATATATAATATCTATTTAAAACATTTGGCATCAAATATTTAACTATGAGGTAAATAATTTTAATTTTTTGGTGATTATTTAAAAAAGTTATAATTAATGGTGAATAATAAAAAATAATGATTTTACAAATAACATAAATTTGATAAAATTATTATTTCATATAATTTTATTTGAAATTAATGAACCTTTTTTCTAAGAAAAAATAATTATTTTATTATTATATTAGTGATGTTAAATTTTTTTGATTTAATTTAAAAATTATTATTTATCAAATTTGAAATTAAATTATATTTTTCAAAAAACTATTTTTCCCATTGTACATAAATTATTTATAATTAATATCGTTCAATTTGAAAATTTTATTATTAATATATTAGTTTCTTTATTAAAATAAATTTATCTAATTTATTAAAAATAGATTATTTTAAAATTGTGCATAACGAGTCAATTACTTATGTAAAAACTAGTTGTAGTAGTGACAATATAAAAGATAAAACAACTGAGAGTAAATAACATAAAAAGTATTTTAACACGTGTTATAATTTCTATTTGATGTATTTATAAAACTTATAAAACCACAAATCCATTATTACTAAATTTTGGATCCACTTATCATGAGAGTTACCTCCCATTTTTTGAATGTTTTGTTTTGTGTAAAATAATGCCATCACTTTTCAATTATAAAAGGGGAACTCATCTGCTCAATTTTGATAATGAAACACCCTAATTTCTATAAATAAAACACCAATGAACCATATCTAATAATTTTAATTCACCTTAAAGTGGGCTTCTCTTCATAAATTAAAAATCTAATATGGCTTACCCATATTTTCTATGGACATAATTCAAGAAGTGAGGTATAAATTTTGTTCTCATCCTTCCTTTTGGTAGTTTTTATAATCACATATTCATATTAAAATTATATTATTCCATTTTAAAATTATTTCATAAGTACTATTATAATATTGGTATGTGATTAATATTTTTCTATAATCCCTACCCACATTCCATTTTCTATTTTAAAAAATGTAAATGTGAATTGTGTTTTTGAAAAAACTACCCACTCTATAAATAAAATTATTTAGTTTTTCACTAAAACATTCATGGATGGTTTTTATTTAATATTAGTTAATATATATGATATATATATGTGTTATATATCTCATTAAAATGGTTTATCTTGGGTTATTCAAAAATTAACGATCGTTATAATGTAATAAATTGATATGCATAAATAAGGAGAAACTACTTCACCACAATATTTGTCTTCATGAAACATTAATAAAATTAATATTCAATTGAACTAAAAAGTATAAGAATTTATACAAAAAAAATTAGAATATTAGTAATTTATATTTTTTGATTAACTTTTTATGAAGAAGGATGGCAGACCCAACTTTTACGAAAATTTTTTAGAATGATCACCATTATTAACACTCAAAGTCCAAAAAAGATTATAGTTATCTAATATATGAGATAAATTCATATTTATTAAGTGAATCAATGTATATAAATATTATTTAATTAGTTGAAAATGTAATTAAACTGATTATGTTTATGATACATGAGGTTAAATCAAATATGTGTGGAACAAGAGTATATGTAAGGGTTTTATTGACTGATTTTTAAATTTATAATTTCATATTAAATCATAAAATAAAATAAATGTTATATTTTCATAAATAAAATAATTCACCAATTTTTTATGATATGTCCCCTTGTTCTATGGGGATATTAATTCCCCCATCAATAAACACTTATTTAAAAAAATGTTTTCTAAATTAAAAGTATTATGTTGTTAAGTAGAATTATAATTCTTAAAAATAATTATTTTATTCCATAAAAATGTTCTTGGCAGTAAAAAGTGTTTTTAATAAAATCCAAATACACTATTTTTATTATTTTTATTAAACGATCATTTACCAATTTAATAAAATGTTCTTATTTTATTTTTTATTTGATGTGGGGCTATCTTTAGATTGTAAAACATATTTATAACGACATTTACTTTCACAATTTGTGTTTTTTGGTTTATTAGCAAGATATTTTTTTGTTTCGGAGATCCGTTATTTGAAAAAAATTCAAAATATGGTTTTTTTGAATTCTTATACTACCATTAAAAGAATTATATTTAAATTTCATATTGAATTTTACTTTTAATATAATTATTAATTTATTTTAATGATTTTTAAATTTGGCATAATTTCTCCTCCATGGTTTATTTATCGGGAAGTTATTTTCTATTCAATCAATTTTTTTTATTATGATATGAATCTATTTTGAAAATAATAGTTTGGATATACTATGATTCCTTATATTTTATGGTATGTGATTTTTTTTAAATTTTAGGAAACCGAATAGTTTTCCAAGGGATAATTAAGATATGATTATGATTTATTTTAAGTGGAAAACAATAGTAGGGATGATGGTTGGAGGGGTCCTTTATAATAGTCAAATTAGTTTTTTAATGATTATATCACACAATTTATTCATTCATGTACATTATGACTTTGATCACTTATTCTTTTTCCATATAGGTTTTCTCACATTTTCAAGTGTGCGAATAATGTATTTTTTACCACTGAATGGGATTAACTTGTTTAGACTGAATTTTTTTTCGATATTTGCAGTTATAAATAATATCCAATTTATTATAATTTCATAAAACATATTCTGGATGAAAATTATTTCGTAGAAAATCTATGTTTCTATTGTTATTCTTTGTTTTTATTGAATTTTATTCTTTTATAACATGATGTATTTTTTGGATTAGTTTAGAATATGCTTATAAATTATCATAGTAAAATAAAATGTGATGAATCTATGTATAGTATAGTATCTAATTTTTTTAAAGAATATATTTTATAGTTCCTCAAGAAATTACATATTAATCTTGAAATGAGTTGTTGATGCATGATCTGTTGCATATGTAAACCTATGTAATAACCATGTAAATTATAGATAAGGTATCAACTCAACCATCACGGGCTGTATAAAAAGGAATAACAACTACAAACCATGTTTTACACTCCCAAGTGATATGATTTAATTTTTTTCTTGTTCATTATGAACCGTTATAAAGAATATGAATATCTATAACTATTTGGGTTATAAAACTGTCCGTTAATAACTAATATTGAATCCTAGATATTTATATAATAATTTTTTAATGATAGTTATAATATCAAGCTTAACGGATTGTAGTTTCATTATATGTACATTTATTTACTTATGTATACTCATTCCCAATTTTGCAAAGTCTTGAAAAGGGTATGAACCTGAAACAACTAACTCAAAATTTAGTGAAATTGATAATATATGGAATTACTAATAAAAAATATTTTGTTTTTATGTAATTAAAAATATATGGAAATTCTCTCCCATCTCTCTCCTATTTGTAACAATTACCAATATTATGCTGAGTTCCTAAATGAAGAAATGAAAGAATAACTATTAATTGTTTTATTTATGATTAAACATCCAACCACTTATAGTGGGTCTTCCATTACACTAGTTGTTCAGTAGTAAGTGAGTGAGATTTCTAAAATATTTCGTATTCAAAAATTCATAGACAATGAATCTATTTGAAAATATATATAGTAAAGCACACCTTTTAGTTTAAAAAAGTTATTTTTACTAAGTATTTTACATGTACTCTTTATAAAAAATGGTAGTACAATTCATGGAATTGATTAAATAAACTGATTATTCAATTGGATGAAATGATGCATATTTCCAAAGACTCATAGGTATGTATCCTGTTTCATATATGATTTGGATAGAAAAATAGAAATCGTTTTTATCTTCTTAAATAGTTGTTTTTTTGGCTTAATTAATGAGATACTTATTTATATATGATGAGAGTGAATGTTGTATTCTTAATGTATTGAAAAAAATTAGAACCCCTCAAAACATTAGGGAAAATAAATATAAAATTTGGGTATCAGGGAAGTAAAGATGATAAGGGACATTTTGGGAATAATGTCAAATTTCATACATGTATTAGATGTGGCAGAATGTACAAGAGTAATCTCAATTTGGAATATATGTTATTTTTTATGTCTTGTAAAGAAGGAATATTATCCCAAAACTATCAAACAAAGGCTAGGAGTTTTATTATCCACCTGAGTAGAAGAAGCTCCCTGTAAAAGATCTACCCAAGAAATATTTATTAATGTTCTACTAGATTATTAATTATTAAAATCAATGTAACAAAACTATGGAAGATGAATAAAATATTCCTACAATGCCTCTAATTATAGAGAATAATAATGGTAATTTTTATCACTACTATTAAAAATTATCATGATAATGAAGTAATGAATAGAACACATTATCCCTTTTCTGGGTCCAATAATACCTAATTTGATTATAAATCATTAAAATATTTAATATCACATAGGTCATCTAAGAATTTGGAATCATTAAACTCAAAAAATGCATATTATCTTATTTGTGAAATCCCATGGTAAAAAATTTATTGCATCTATACTTTATAAATATTCTCTGGTTGATATTTGTGAGAGGAAGCTTCCTACAATTATAATAATTCTTCCATTTAATGGATTGGACATAATAATGTGTATATATTATATCCCCCTTTACACAACAAATATCAATTTTAAGGACATGGAAATCTCATTTTATATCCCAAATGATGCATTTATCACATCAAAATTTAATGATGATTACCATCTATATATGAAATATAATTCTATAATATGTGTTATTATACCAGAAAATGATTGTCTATAGACTCAATTTATTAATGAAAATTCCAGGATTAATTACTTTCCAATTTTATTGGAATATGTGATGTATTTTTGGGTTATATTCTACGGGTTAAACTCAAGCGTGATATTCTATTTTCAAAGAACTCATACAAATATTAAGGAATTTAGTAATGGTTCCATAAATAATTGAACACATTGTAATATGGTTGATAAATAAGAATCTATAATATTGTTTGGAGAAGGGACTTATGCACCCTAGTTCTTCACCATGGGGATCACCTGTCACAACCCGTCCCTCGGGGCCCATGACATGTCTACCCAAAGCCCGCCTTCCGTATTCCATGGGTAGGCGACCAGCACCGAAAGGTGTATTCTTTAAAATTGGGAAGGCATTGCCTTTATAACATATAAACACACGCAACCAAACACATAGTGAGATAAAATCAAAAATAAATCTATATAAAAAAGAGTTCTTAAAGGAAGAGGGACCGTAATACAAGCCCAACAGTAAAGCTACAAGTAAAACTGAAATATAATACAACTGAAGAAAGTGAAAGATAGATTATGGGCCATCCTCCGAGGTTCCTACCTATAGGGTAGGTACAGATCAACTCCTCAGCACTCCACGTTTTCCTGTCTCCTATGCGTACCAACACACCGTATGGTCCACCTCCGGGCACCGTCCTGTCCTGGTACACTCGTCCTCTGTTAGCGATGTCTATCGTCTTTACCAAACACAACAAGGTGCGGGCGTATCCCGTGCAGGGGTAAGTATAATGATACTCAGTAGGGACCCCAAGACCCTCATGGTCTCAAAAAACCCACAAAGTATAAACTACATAGCATGATATCAACTGAAAACTGTATTAAGGTATATTCACATACATATACCTAAGTTATCAAGTATGCCATCTCAATTATGGAGAAACACAGAGTCCTACTCAAATGACCATGCTCAACTGTTTCACAAAGGATGGAGTACCTCCAAGGTAAGTACCACACATGTATGTAATACAGAACAATACCATGAAGGTATTACCACAATGGAAAGTACCACACAAGTACAGACTTAGATCATATCAGGTATATATTAGGTACAGTACTAAATATGATTATATATAACTACTGAATCATATTACTCTACTAAGAGGTAGCCCAATGAACGATCTTAAATCTACATCAAACCCATAGAGGATAGTAGAACATCGTCACACCCAAACAAGATTCTAGTAACTCGTCAGACCCACACATGATCATAGTATATCATCAGACCCACAAAAAATCCTAGTACATCATCAGTACGTCACCATACCCACACAAGATCCTATTACATCATCAATACGTCTTCAGACCCACAAATGATCCTAGTAAACCATCAGTGCATCATCAGACCCACGCATGACCTTAGTACATTGTCATTACATCATGAGACCCACACAAGATCCTAGTATATCGTCAATATGTTTCCAGACCCACACAATATCCTAGAACATCGTTAGTACATCATTAGACCCACACAAGATCCTAGTACAGCGTCAGTACATCGTAAAACACACAGGATCCTAGTAAATCATTAGTTCGTCATCAGACACACATAGGATCCTAGTACATCATTATTATGTGGTTAGACCCACACAAAATCATAGTACAGTGTATCTACGTCATCAGAACCACAGAGGATCCTAGTACACCGTCAGTACGTCGTCAGACCCAGACAGGATCCTAGTACATTGTCAGTACATTGTCAAACTCACCCAGGATCCTAGTACATCATCAGTACGTCATCAAAACCAAACATGATCCTAGTACAATGTCTGTAGGTTGTCAGACCAACACATGATCCTAGTACAATGTATGTACGTCGTTATATCAACAAAATATCATAGTAAAACATCAGTACGTCATCAGACCCATATAAGATCTTAGTACACAATTAGTATGTTGTCAGACCCACACAGGATCATAGTAAACTATATGTACTTAGTTTTACCAACACACGATCCTAGTACACCATTAGTACATCATCAGACCCACACATGATCTTTGTACAACGTGAGTACATCTTCAGACCCATAGAGGATCCTAGTACATCATTCGTACGTCGTCAGAACTAGAAAAGATCCCAGTACATCATCAGTACATCATCAGACCCACACAGAATCCTAGTACCACATATGTATGTCTTCAGACCAACACATGATCCTAGTACAACATCAGTTAGTTTTCCAACCCACACAAGATCTTAGTACACTGTCAGTACAGCGTCAGACCCACATAAGAGTCTAGTACAGTGTTAGTACATAGTCTGACCCATAGTGGATCCTAGTACACTGTCAGTATGTTGTGAGACCCACACAGGATCCTAGTACACCGTCTGTACATCTTCAGACCCACACATGATCATAGTACACCGTAAGTACACCGTCAAACCCACACATGTTCTTAGTACATCGTCAGGAAGTCGTCAAACACAAAAGGATCATAGTACAACATCAGTACGTCGTGAGTCCCACACAAGATCCTAGTATACCGCAAGTACTTTTTCAGACCCAAACACGATCCTAGTGCATCGTCAATACGTCGTCAGAGCCACACATGATCCTAGTACACAATCAATAAGTCGTCCAACCCGCATAGGATCCCAGTACGTCGTCAGTACATCGTCAGACCCGAACAGGATTCTAGTACATCAGCAGTATGTCTTCATATCCACACAGCATCCTAGTACACCGTCAGTACGTCGTCAGTCACATGCAAGATCCTAGTACATTATTACAGCTAACTACAGGGTTCCTTCACTAAGCTTGCATGTCTCCAGGAGGGTCCTCTCCTCAAACTAATTGATGATAATCCAACTATAGTGAAGTCCCAAGAAGAAGTATTTAAATGGACTACCATGTAATAGAGGTCTCAACGCAATAGACAGTACATCAATTGGACACCCAATATGTATGTTGTTATTATTTTAGTCTCGATGGCCTGGTGGGAGTCTTGCTTCCTCCAACCCAACCACACCACAAAATTATCCAAAATCCCAAGTGATGTATACCCAAGGTGTTGTCTCACTCCAAGGATTATAGTGAAATATACAGTTCGTCAAACGAACACTCAGTACCAATGTTATGTCCAAAAGAGCGGAAATGTTTCAAAGATAGTTTGAGTCTGATCCAACACAGTCGGAATGACCAGGCCAGGGACAAACTAACCCCATTTGGGTCAACCCAATCTGCTGGGCCCGGACTGGCCTATGCTGGGCAGCCTGGCCTGGCGGTAGGATGACACTGGGGTGGTGGGGCGGTGAGGGGACCGCGGAGCAACGCGGGGGCCGCACGACGGTGTGAGGTCTGTGGTGTGGGGTCCCCCACGGTGGTCCGGATAGATGGCCTGCCATTCTTCATGGTTCGGTCACGCGCCACACCTTTTTCAGCCGCCGGCTTGGCCGACAGTCCTCCCTTCGATGCCACAACACAATATGGGTTCTCTTCTATCGGGCAGCGCAGTTGTGCCAACAACTTCATCGCGGCCTGTACTGGAGTCGACCACCATTCGAAATCCCCGCTAGTGTTGGTTGCCATCATTCTCCATTGAGAATTACAAAACAATTAATCTCAAGAATTGCAGAGAGGTTAGGCCATGTTTTTTTGTCCCGCACTCTCTGCGTTAGAGAAGTAGTATGCGGCAATATTTTCTTCTTAATTTACGAATAATTGTGATGAATGGGTAAGGGGATATAATTCAAAATACCACCCTACCTAGAAGGTTCATCGTTTTTTACATGAGAAATAACTTGAAGATATTGATGTTCATCAAGCCCGACACACGCCTCTAATCCCAAGATCATTCGTTGGTTCGTCAGATTATAACTATTTGATGGAGGTTGTTCTTCTTTGGAGATATTTTCACCAAGCTATCCTCTAATCCTTCGCCATCTAAATCCTACAAAAGGAAAGGGGTCCCAATATAAGTTAAATTGTATAGATTAATTATGTTGGCATTTTGGCATAATGTATTGGTTCAATTAAATGAAAAGTTTTGGCATAATTAAAGTTGTAGGGGGTCCTTGTGTTAACTCTTTATTAATGAGGGAATTCAAGGGGTGTCTCTCATTAAGAGGATTCGGGTGGTCCCCATGACTAGAAATTAAAAATGGGTGTTTTAAAATCAGTGGTCCCCACCTCCATAACGTATATGTGGGATGTTTTAGTTCAGGTGGCCCCCTCCTTTATAACATCCACATGGGTGGTTTCAACAAATAAAAATGGTAAACATTTTTATTTTATTTTGTTCTTTCACCAAAAACAAAAAAACTAAATTTCACCCTCGACCAACTGTCGTCGAGGTGAAAGTATCATTATGTGAGTACTGGTGATGCGAGTTCAATGGTGTCCTTAGATGTCAATTTAGAGCACCAGTTCAAATGTTACAAAAACCCGCTCGCACCTTTACTGAACATACCTGAAAAAAATTTCAGAAAACATTCATATCACACCGAGCACACCGAGCCGCGGAATTATGCACCGTTAATTTTTACGGACTCGTATAATTCCCATATAATTAAAAAAAATATTTACATAGAATTTAAAAGCCTTTACATTCTCCCCACCTCAAGGATTTACATCTCGATAAGTCTCAACTCAATACTGGGAAAATAAGTGGGGATAATGAGCAAGAATGTGAGGCTCCAGCTCCCATGTGCTCTCCTGGAGGTTCCCATTATTCCAGAAAATGCGTACAAGAGGTATCGACCTCCCATGAAGGACCCACTCCTGTCGATCCTCAATATCCACTAGCACCTCCAAAAATTTCTCCCCATCATCAATGTCCAGCATGCCGTGGTCAATGATTTGAGAAGGGTTCTGCACGTATCTCCTTAGCTTGGAAACATGGAAGATGTAGTGAACCCAATGCAACTGAGGGGGAGTTCTAGGAGTTAAGACACCTAGAAAACACTAATGAGGACCTGAAAAGGTCCAATTCTCCTTGTAGATAACTTGATGCTCTGACCAAATCTCCACAAACCTCGTCAAGGTAAGACGTCTAGAAAGACGTTGTTTCCATCCTAAAAACACTTGACGTCTCTGTAACCTATCAGCATAAGGCTTCTGCTTGCTCTGTGCAGTCTTAATATGCTCCCGGCTGATCTTCACGTTCTCTATGGTATCCCATACCATCTCTATACTAATGAATACTGAGTCCCCTGTGTCAGTCCATCACAAAGGTGATCTATAAGGTTGCTCCTACAATGACTGAATGGTGCCATCACAATGGTGAAGTGATAACTGTTTCTGTATGAATACTCCACCAAGGTAAAGATATCCTTCCAGCTGCTACTGAAGTTGTGGATGCAAGCATGCAATATCTCCTCGAGGGTATGAATGGTCTCCTCAGTCTGTCCATCTGTCTGAGGATGGAAGGTGGTTCTCAAACGAATTTGCATCCTGAAAGCCTCCAACAACCCCTTCCATAGCTGGGAAGTGAAATATGAACCATGATCGGAGACAATCATTGAGAGTACTCCATGAATTCAAACAATATCCTACACATAGAGGCATCCCAAGCTCTCTGCTGAACCCTACTCTCTAATCATTAAGAAGTGGGCTGACATGGTGAGTTGGTTGACGATCACCGATATAGAATCATGACCCATCGAAGAATGTGGAATTCATGTCACAAATGTAATGGATATCCCATCCCACTTCAAATCTGGGACCTCTAATGGTTGAACTAATCCTCATGGTACCTGATACACTACCCTCAATTGCTAATAGGTTAAGCACAAAGGGAAAAACATTGCTACTACTTTACTTATTCCAGATCAGCAATGTTGTCATCAGAGGTCCTGGTACATCTTCCCCACTCTTGGATATATATATAGTTTGGACGTGTGGAACTCTTTCAACACATCCTCCTAATGAGACAGTGGTACCAAGGTACATCCTCTAAAGAGGATGACGTTCTACCCACCTTCATAAAATCCATCTGGAGCTAATCCTGTGGATTTCTGAGCATGTCGAGACTCATAGTCAGTTTCCCCGCACTGCGCCTCCCTGAATCGCTGAAGGAGTGGGGGAGTGACTGTAAGAGACTATAGAAATGCTTCTCCATTTTGATCCACAATGGATATCTGCAATTTGGCTATCTTCCCCATTGCCTCACCTAGACATTGTATACCGGATCTCTTGTTGATTTCATCTACTACTAAGTTTCCCTTCCCATGTGTATAGGCTATCTCGAAGTCATTTTCCTAGAAGAAATCATGACGTTCTCGTTGGGAACTGAAAACTGAAAACTCCTATTTCCATGAGGGTAAGGTTTGCCGACTCAAGAGTGATCATTTTCACCCTCATATGCATGAGTTTATCCTAAGCTTCATGGTATTCCATTTTTGCCGACTAAGGAAAACCCCATCCAAACATTGAACATAAACCAAATCCTTTTTTCCTCATACAATCAATATGAGTATGAATTTTGGATGTCTAGTCAAACCCAAACTAACGTCATAAGGTCTCAATGCTACCACCAAGAGGTTCCAACCGAAACTCTCTTCTTAAGGGATAGATCACACCATCGGTGTAGGTGTGATTATCGAGTCTCCTCCCAATGGTATCTCTAGACATGAGGGTTATGTCAATTGTTTAACTAGAAAATGAAGGTCTTGGATATGATTCGTGGAAGGAAGGAATGATTGGTACCTACTTCTCTTTATACGGTGGCTAGTTGTAGACACAGACCGTACCTTGAAATATTCCTAGAGCACTTGGGTCGCACTCCTAAACGTATATAGCCACTCTCTTCCCATGTACTACAGCTCCATGAGCCTAGAAGGGACCAAAATGGGAGTGGTTATAACTTGTATAAATGTACAACACCTCATGATGATCCCATATCTCTACTTCTATGTTTACAACCCTATAGATTCATCTGTCCCAAACACTACTTCTTCCCGAAACATTTTTTTACATGCCCAAGTCTCTCAGACTGGCACCAATTTCTTATTTCCCCACTTCTAAAATTCACTGGTTGTAGCCGCTCATCCAAAAAACATACAACCACAATGTTACTATATAGAACCCCATCATAAGTTGAAATTTATAGAGTAATAGTTCTAGAACAGATGTTCTTAAACACACTGCGCCCGAGTGTCCGAGCCCCGAAGCACTGATCATATCGTATTTATTGAGTACATGGAATGATCGGTACACCTCAATGAATACTCATCTACGGACATGTCATCCTGCCGAAGATGTAGAATATCTAGAGAACTCTCAGACACCTCTTCAATATAGTTATCAACCGCTTGTGAGTTGGGCTTGCCTCAGAACCTAGGGGGTATATGATGTTGAATCATGCATGAGGCACTAAGCCTATATATGTCCTCTACTGGTACAACTGGTTTTAACAGGTGACCAACGAGTAAGGATATAGCGGACACACTAACTGAAGGTACTACATTGGGTAATGGTCCATGTACTTATGCCTCATCACTATGAATTCCATCCTCATGGTCACTCGCTGGAAAAGGCCAACAACTAAGATCATCATCTACTCTACTAGTGTCTCTACTAGGCAGAAAACTCTAGCAACCACCTCCAGCCAACCCTCAAATTCAAGGGAATCTGTCCCTCATCAAAACCTCGGAGGCATCAGCCGTTGGAACAAATACAACACGCTCAGTTAGTGTGTACCATCCTCCAGTGCGGCTGGTTGTAACTACTGCCCAATAAGTGGTGGTACCACTGGTACACCACCCGAAAGTGCCAACATAAAAAGAGGGATCTGAACTGCAGCCTCGTTGCTCAGTGTCCATCATCATGTACTCTTTTGGAAATCCAAGATGGTTGTCTATGCAGTGGAATCCTAAGAATGAATAGGTTCTCCACATTTATTAAGTTATACCTGGTGAGATGACTCAAATAAATTACAAAGAAAACTCCTCAAAACAAACATGAAATCAGTTCTTTCACGAACCGGGTTGGAAATCAGAATTCGAGGTCATGGTGTATGGATACGTCGGCCGACACACCAACACTAGATTCCCTAATCTGATACCACACTCACTACACATATCACTATTGCCTTTAAAAAATCAAAGTCAAATTTTCTAATGTAGAACTAACTCCTATGATTCCAATTTTTCACAACCCGTCACCTAGGGCCTATGTCGTCAGACCCCCACCGGTACATACTCAGCTCACACGAGGAATATCATAGATACCATAGTAATGATGATTAGAGGTAACTACTGAATAATCTTACTCTGTTAAGAGGCAGACCCACAAAGGATCCTAAATCAAAATTAGAACCACAGTGGATTGTAGTACATCGTTAGACCCACACAAGATCCTAATACCTCGTCAGACACACAGAAGATCCTAGTACATCGTCTGACCCAAACAGGATCCTAGTACAGCGTCAGTATGACGTCAGACCGACACAGGATCCTAGTACACCATCAGTACGTCGTCATACCCACAGAGAATCCTAGTACACCATCAATATGTCGTCAGACTCACACAAGATCCTAGTACATCGTCAGAACATCGTCAGAGCCACACAGGGTCCTAGTACATCGTCAATACGTCATCATACCCTCCTAGGATCTTAGTACATGTCATTACGTCGTCTGGTCCACAAAGGATCCTCGAACACCGTTAGTACGTCATCAGACCCAAATAGGATTTGAGTACAGCGTCGACACGTCGTCAGACCCACACAGGATCCAAGTACATCACCAATACGTCATCATACCCAAAAAGAATCCCATTATAATGTCAGTATGTCATTAGAACCACACAGGATCCTAGTACGTCATTAGTATATCGTCAGACCCAAACCGGATCTCAGTACACCTTCACTACATCGTCAGACCCACACATGATCCTAGTACACTATCACTGCATCGTCAGACCCAAACAGGGTCCTAGTGCATCGTCTGTATGTCTTCAAAGCAACACAGGATCCTAGTCATCGTCACTATGTCGTTAGACCAACACAGGATCCTGGTTTAGCGTCAGTACATCGTCAGACTGACACAGGATCTTAGTATATCGTCAGTACATTGTCATACCCACACAAGATCCTAGTACACCGTCAGTGTTTCTTCAACCCGCACAGGATCCTAGTACATTGTTAGTACATCGTCAGACCCACACATGATCCTATTACATCATCAGTACGTCGTCTGACCCACACATGATCAATGAACATCATTAGTACATCGTCAGACCCACATAGGATCCTAGTACATTTTCTGTACATTTCCAGACCCACACATGATCCCATTACAACAGCATTACTTCGTTAGAACCACATAGGAACCTAGTACACTGTCAATACGTCTTCACACACACACATGATCCTAGGACACCGTAAGTAAGTCATCAGACCCACACAAGATTCTAGTACACCATCAGTACATCAGTATACGCAAACAGAATCATAGTACACCGTCACTACGACATCAGTCCCACAAATGATCCTAGTACATCGTCAGTACATCTTTAGACCCACACAAGATCCTAGTACATCGTCATCATGTCTTCCTACCCACACAAGATCCTAGTACACCATCAGTACGTCAGAAGACCCACACATGATCCCAATACACCGTCAGTATGTCATTTGAACCACACAGGATCCTAGTATATCGTCAGTACGTCATCAAAACCACAAAGGATCCTAGTACAATATCATTATGTCGTTATACCCACATAGAATCCTAGTACATCATCATTACATTTTCATACCCACACAGGATCCCAGTACATCGTTACTGCCAGCAATAGGGTTCCTGCAGTTATCTTGATTGTCTTTGGGTGGGTATGATTCTCAAGCTACTAGTACATACACCAACTTCCACAATGTCTCCGGAAGAAGTGATTCAATAGACTACCTCGTAATGGGGGTCTCAACGCAATAGACTATGTGCCAATCGGACGCTCGGTCTATATTTTATTAGCCTTGTAGTCCTGAGGGCCCGGTTGGATTCGTGCTCAATCCAACCTGACCGTACCCCAAATTGTTCCAAAATCTCGAGTGGGGTATACCGAAGGTATCGTCTTGCTACATGTTTTTATGAACTAAATATGGTTCGTCAAATAGACACTATGTACCAATGTCATAGAGAAAAGAGAAAAAATGGGTCCAAGCTGGTCCAGGTCCGGTCCAACCCGACCCAACCTGGCCTGGGCTAACCCGACCTTATTTGGGTCAACATGGTCCCCGGGGTCCGGCCATGCCTACGCTGGGCATCCCAGCCTGGCGGTGGGGCCACTGTGGGTCAACATAGGAGCCACGGGGTGGCGCAGGGGCCGTGGGGAGGTGCATGGGTTGCGGTGTGGCTTCAGGATCACGGAGTGGTTCGAGAGCTGAGGTGCGGTGTGAGGGATGCATGAGGGCGCGAGGGCCACAATGCGGCAGTCCAACGTGGCTGGTCATATATCCCACCGTCCTCTCCATAGGGTGCGGTCACGCGCCGTGCCATCGTTGGCTACCCGCTCATCCGGCCATCCTCCCTTCGCCACTACGGCCCTTTCCACGGTTCTATTCTGTCGGGCAGCGCGGTTACACTGACGCCTTCATCGCGGCCAGGCGTAGTGCCAGACTCAGTTCTCGTTTCCCAGTAGTGTTGGTTTTCATCCTCCTCAATCGCGAAGAACAAAAAAATTAAACACTTGAATTGCATAGAGGTCGGGCCATATATGTTTGTACTACACTCGCTGTGTTAGAGCGGTAAGAAGCTGCTATAATTTCTTCTTGATTTATGAAGAATTTTCAAGAATAGGTAAGGGGTAAATTCATGCAACCACCCTACCAAGGAGGTTTGTTTACATTGATGTACGAATGAATTATAATATGTCGACATTCGTCGTGCCTTCCACATTCCTCTGATCCTGGGCTCATTCGTCAGTTTGTTGGCTAATCGCCCTTTGATTGAGTTTTTTCTTCGTTGGAAAGAAGTTCCCCAAGATCTCCCCCTTCTCCTTAACAAACCAAATAAATTCAAATGAAATAGGTGCCAATGAAATTTAAATTGGGTTGATTAATTATGTTGGTACGTTGGCATAATTAATTGGTTCAATTAAGTGAAAAGTGTTGGCAAAATTAAAGTCAGAGGGAGTCCATGGGTTAACTCTTCATTAAGTAGGGATTCCATGGGGTATCGTCCATTAAGAGGATTCGAGTGTTCTCCACCATTAGAAATACAAAATGGATGTCTTAGGCTCGGTGGTCGCCATCTCCATAACAAGCATGTGGGAGGTTTTAATTTAGGTGGTCCCCACCTTTATAACATCTACATGGGAGGCTTCAACCAATAAAAATGTTAAATATTTTTGTTTTTTTTCACAAAAAAAAAACATACATTCACCCTCGACCAACTATCATTGAGGTGAATGTATCCTTATGTGAATACCAACGTTGTGAGTTCCATGATTTCCTTGGAGTTCAATTCCAAGCACCTTTTCAAATGTTACAAAAACCCACTCGAACATTTCACTACTGGAACATGGACCTATACCCATGGTGTTTCAAAATACTGTGGGTATAGGGATAGTATGGGGACCTATACCCATGGTTTTGAAAAACTGTGTGTATAGGTAATATATACCATAAATTTTGGGAAAAACCATGGGTATTGATTTTTTTAAAAGTCTTATACCCATGGTTTTGAGAAGCCATGGTTATTGGTTTTTTATTCAAGTCGTATACCCACAGTATTGACCAAAACCGTGGGTATAAGGTTTTTTCGGAAGACCTATACCCACGGTTTTTCAAAATTGTGGGTATTGGGGTTCTTTTTTAAGACATATACCCACGGTTTGGCCAAACCGTGGGTATAACTTTCCCTACGGAAAAACAAATTACATAGGGAAACAAAACCATTTAGCAGGAACATGGTTTGGATTAATATAATAACAAATATAAAAATATATAAACATGTAATATGTGTAGGTTGGTTAGTCAGGCGGTCTGTATTTCTAAAGTCAGTCGACTATTTGAATCTCAGAGATTTGTTTTCAAATAATTGAGTTAAAATTAATATATGTGAACAAATGTATTGATATGTATAACAAAATTTCCACAGCTCAGTTGGTCAGGTGACGTGAAAAAAAAACCAGTCGCGAGTTCGATTCACACGGTTATCATTTTGGATATGCGGCTCTATTAATATATTTTTATAAAGATATATATATCGAACATACAGTTGTCTTGGTTGGTCAGAGAGGGTGGATTGTTGGTGGGGTCACATGATCGATACCCGGCCTTCTCATTATTTGAATATGAAACCCCACTATTTAAAAACCATGGGGAAAGTGATGTGCCACACTATAAAGTTTGGGTGGCACCCCTATACCCACGTTTTGGAAAACTGTGTGTTTAGTCACATACCACTATTTCAATGCCTCTCAGCCCCACAGTTCCCAAAACTGTATGTATAGGTTATACCCATGGTTTTTGGTGCAATACCCAAAGTTTTGAACTGTGGGTATAGCTCGTCTTTCTAGTTGTGTTTTCTTAATGTACCTAAAAAAAGGTCAGAAAATCATTCTGGGCACACTAAGCCTCAGAATCATGCACCATCAATTTTTAGGGACTTGTAGAATTCCCATATAATTAAAAAAATATTACATGAATTTTTCGGGTCTTTACATCACCATTAATCATTTGCATATTGATGGGTGTATTGAGGGGAATTTGCATTGATTATCATGAGATTATTAATATTATATTAATGAAAAAAAAATTACCACATATAAATGATCTATTCAATTAAATAATAGGATACTGATATTTTACATTGATTACACATATATAAGGATATTATTAATTGTAGTTTAAGATGGAGTATATTTCAAAGGAAATTTTCTAAACGGGGTATGAAAAATATGAATGTTTTGTGATTCGCACTGTACTCTGGAATGATCTTTCTATAATCATTTATATAATTATTAGTTAATTTTGAGAGTAAATTAAATATGTTTTCCCATTATTGAAAATATCCTTATATAATAAAAAAGAAAAGAATACTATGAAGATTTTTTTAGATTGTTTTAAATTTCATTAAAAGGGAGAAAATATATGAAAGTTATACAAATGTTATTTGTAGTTAGAGAATGTGTGATTTTTGAGTTATGTAATAATAATAAATGACATATCAAATGATACATCAATGTTCCATGTTATAGAAAAATGATCCAGATAGACCGTTGTAACCAACATTCATAGTTTTCATGGGTTTTTTTTGATATTATTGATTCATTGTGTGAAATTTTTGAAAAATATCAAATTCAATAACAATTTTAACATTAATTTTTTTGAATTTAATTTTCATAAAATTAGGAAAATAATATATTAAGGATGAATCAAGATAATTTTCAATACTCTTTTCCAAAAATTACCTTGAGGTGGAATGGTATTTTACTATAAAATAACACACCAAAAAATGTTTTTGATGATTATTCATGAAAAATAAAAATATAATTTATTATAACTCAGAAAAACAAATAAATTTATAGGAAAATTTCCCAATTTATGATTTAGTGAATTTATCTATAATCTTTCCATTAATGGTTTTGAAATATTATTTTTTTAGAAAATAATTTAGTAAAAATGTTGACCAAAAGACCTCAAAATATGTTTTATCATATGATAAATTCAATATGAGCCAATTTATATGGTTATAATTAATATATAATATGAAATAATAAAATATTGAAACCTATGGAATGAAAATACTATTATATAATTTGTGATTAAGAAATAACTTGATAATATATCCAATATAAGGATTAATAAAGGACCAAGACTCAATGATTTACAGAGGATGAATCTTGATGTCATAATGAGATTAAATAATCCCAATATTTCACAATAGAATAATAAATAATATACTCATATAAAGGTAAAGGAATCACCAAATGATGATGTAAATGTGTAGAAAAAGGTAACAAATATTTGAATTTTCAACATTGATAAATATGAATTTTTAGAGATCTGAACCCAGATTTGTTTCCCATAAAAATTCAAATTAAATAATGAATTTTTGGATGATTCTCAAAATTTATTTTTTTCCATTCATCCAGGAAGTAAAATTTTGTACTTTTATATAAATAAAATCATATAGTGGTATAACATTGAGAGAGTAATTTTAGAATACCTATCTTGAAGCTTTGTATGTTTGTAAGTTAGAGATGAAAAATAGAAGTGTGTGTTGAAAAAAATTCACATACTAGTATATTAATTGTAAAACAAAACAATGTACTTCATCATAGGTATCCTTAAAATATATAATGATCATATTGTTTTTTGGTTTTTAGTAGATATCCTTATGAAGATAGTGCATTTTTTCCATCCAATGATATTTCCATCTGACTAACTCACCATGATATAAATACCGAAAGTGTTAAGGCTTTTTACAGTACCACTATCCATTGAATTATATTGGAGTGTTATATTTTACTCAAGATTTATTATAATCATTTGGAATTAAATTTTAATGGGTATTAGTTTTAGTAGTACTTATCGTCCCTAGATATATGGAATTTCTATGTTGACTATTAAAATAATAGAGGATATTATGAGGTAATGTTAGAATGATTTAAATGAATGTTAGGATTAGTACATATATATGGTAGTGTTTCTTAAAAAAATAAGTTTCATTCTATAAATCAAAAGGAACTATATAAGGGCCTTTTGGGAACTGATGTAGGACTCCAACATATTGGGATTAGGTTGAAGAGAGGATGATTATATGATTGTACCATGTCTAAAAAATTATGGAGAATTTTGAGACCATTTAATGATATTTAAGACTGATAGAAATTATATTGGACAATTATGTATATAATCATGGACATGGTCTATAGTTTGATGTCATAGAAATGGTTTTTCCTTTGAATATTTCTATGGATGTAGTTATGTGATTTGGGAAGAATAGAAAGCTAATTTCATGATACATTTTTCTTTCGATATCCTTGATCATGTTAGGGACATAGATTATCGATTCTCACACCCTCCAGAAGTCTCCCAATTATAGAATGTGTTCCATGAATCACTATAATGAAATCACATTTCATATTTATAACATTTCTATAGGCCATAATAAATAAAACATTTACATTTTGATTTATAAAAGTACAAAATTGGGATATTTTAGTTCAAATATATAATATTATGTCATTCCTAACCAAAAATATTTTCAATGTTGTGTGAAAATATCATAAGTTTCAGGTGACTTCATGGGAACATGAGGGTGTCAAATAATAAATATACAATTGTTAATTCACTCCATGTAAAAAAAATAATGGGATGAAATCCTTTTAGGGGGAAAATACCACATATAGAAAACTATTAAAATATCCCTAAATAGTAATATACTACGTGAAATTGTTTTCTCCATATAATACACTGAAGCCCAAAAAATATAGATTATTTTGAGGTATCCATAGAATTAATATGAATGAAAAGTTGTAACATATTTATGAACATTATATAAATATAAATATATAAAAAGAAGAATGAAACCAAAAAATTTTCATATAAATACTATTTCAACAAGTATATCTAGAAAACTAATAATTTATTATCTAAAATTTACATATTTTAAATTATAAATTATTTCTATATGATTAATGGATTAATAATTCATTAATAAGAAATTTATAAAAATATGGATATATAATATATAAAAAATATATTCATATAAAATTATTTTTTACTATATTTTCTATTTTCTTCTTAAAAAATAAAATTAAATGATTTACAATTTATAAAATTAAAATCATTATTTTACTCATCATGGGAATATGATGAGTTGTTTTTAATTATTTCACAAAAATATTATTTTCTAGTGAAATTGTGAGAAGTTTTATATTCTCAAATAACATTACTTTTATTAAATTATTAATATATTAGTATGAATTATAAACTAATGATTCCATTTTCATTAAAAATTTATTAGTTTTTTATGTGGATATATAGTATTAAAAATGTTTTATTTAGTTGATAAACATATATTTAATATTTTATAGCTTATTAAATATTTTATAAAAAATTAGTTTTAAAACATTATTCAATTGTTATTTTAAAAATAGTTTTTATCAATTATATGTAGTTAATAATATTAAATTTATTTAAACATTCTAATCACATTGTGAAAATTGTATAACAAATAAATAATTTTTTATTGGATTGAATGATAAATATCCAAGGTAAAAACAACTTACAATGTTAAAAGCTATATTATAAACTCTAATCAATCTGTATCTAAATAACCCAAAACATGATTAAATCATGCGCAAGAGTGCGATATTTTGAAATATCTAAGCTATATAACATCTTCGCTTTATTTTTATGAGAATTGGATCCACATACATTATGACTGAAGTCCCATTATTGAAAAGTTTTTTGTATTCTTATAACATTGAACCTTTTTTTACTTATAAAATGGGAACTCATATCCTCACTTATCGTCCAAAAAACCATAATTAAGTAATCCCAAACCTCACACGATACTACCCTAAAAATTTCAAAATATAGTAAATTTCATCTTTTCCATTCAAAATACCATCACTAAAATCAGGAAAAACTTTTCATAGTATATAAACATATAAATGATGTTTAAATTTTTATCAAATCCATTAAATTTTTAATTTCATTATTTCCACTATTTATTCATTAAATTCAATTAAAATATATAAAAAAAGAAAATTTAATATCATTATTATAATATTATTTATTTATAATAATTTTTAATTCCATGACCACTTTCCAAAAAATCAAGTCTGAATAACAAAAAAGGTGACATGGGCATGTTTGCGGTCTACTACCTCAATGAATAAATTCCATTTTCTTTTCAATAATTTCCTCTATATTATTTTTTTAAAATTGGATAAGTGTATATTAAATATAATGTTTATTTATATAAATAATATTGTTTTATATAAATAACACAATAATTGATGATTTTTATACGTTATCCATCTAGAACTGTAAATAACCCAAAACCAGTTCAACTTTAATTTCACCTTCATGAAACGTGAAAAAAATCTAATGTGATTGAATAATAATATTATAAGTATTAATGAAATATAAATTGTTATACAATTTATATTTACTAAATTATTACCATCAAATTATTATTGTAAATTTATTACTGCCTTTGCATAGCTTGATTAAAACAGTCAACATTATTTACACTCGGTGTGGAAAATAGATTATAAAAATAAAAAACCTAAGGATAAGTAATATTAATAAATAATATAAAGGTAAATCATTAGGAATAAGTTTCATAAATAAGTAATTAATCTGTTTTTTTTAAATTAGGGTGTAGAAATTCATTGGGAGTCTATAGTAAATGTAATGGTTTTGTTGACTCAATTTACGAATCCTTATGTTATAGTTTTTCTAAATTAAATGTTATATTGATGTTTTCTGTGATACTACAATTAAGATATTTTCAATCATATTATAAATTATCATATGGGGAAATTATTTTTAATCACCGATAACCAATTATTTGATAATAATTCATCTAAATTAAAAGAATAGATTTGGTAAGAAAATAACATTATCTTACCAGTGAATATTTTCGATTGTGACTTGGTTCCTCATATAAATATCATTTTAATTTATTTATTAAAAATATATTAGTTAATATTTGTTCATAATAATTATATTTATCAGTTTTAAAAAATTAGTGACCTGAAATGTTTGTTCTGTGAGTTTTTTATGAAAAAAACTAAAATTAATAAAAATGCTTTTATTTCAAAATTTAAAACATAATATTCATTGTTGTATTTTTTTATTTTAAATGAAATTATATTTTTAATTCATTATATTATGTTTTTTAAAAAGTATATTATTTTTCATAAATTTTTTATTGTAATGTTATTTTCACATCATTGTTTAAAACAATTATATGAAACATTGATTTTTTATTTTTTACATTTATTTATTCTTCATATAATTTCTCTTATGAATAAATATTGTAGCCACAATATATATTTTATTATGATTTGATTCCTTTTTCATTATTGTATTATTTATAATTGAGGATTTATTATATTAATGTTATTTTAATGATAATTTTAGGCAGACAAGTTATCCATGGGTGAAAATGGGTGGGTTTCTATATCACCGTCCAATTAATTTATTTATATTTATAACTCATTGGATAGTCATGAGTTGAAATGATGACATTTTTTCAAAAATAAATTAGAATATTGGGATTCCTCGTGATTTCTACCTTAGAAATAATGATTTTATTCACATACTAATTCGAATAAGGTTATTTAATAATATTTTTGTCTTATTAATTTTGATTTTCAATGTTTAGAAGTAACATACCATGTGTTTCCTCATTTTTAATATTCATTTCACATCCGTGAAATTCACTTTTTCATAACAGAGATTATTTTAATGTATTATAATATTTTATATCATGATGTATTGTAACATCCCAGGTAAATACAGAATAAATAATTTTCATATTTATTAATATTTACGAACTAAATTTAATTTTACTTTAAAGGGGTTGCTATGTTCGATAGCGTACCCGATACGCAACAAAGCGTTTCATTGAAATCTTACGTTGCACACTAGTAATAAAATAATATTATTTTAAATGGTAGTTAACACATAGCCGTTGTATTGGAGGGAATGGATATAAATAACTATAATATTATTATATATGTTTTTTAAATGTTTTTACTTTTAACTATTAAAAGATAACGGCTTAAAATACAGAAAGAATTCAATTTTAGGCATATATGCCCTAGTTTTCACTAAAGGTTCACTTATCACCTTTTGATGGAGAACCATCATTAAATATAGTTTTTTTCACTCTTATACATTCTATTAGACCAAATAATACTCTTCTTTATAACTGGGACATCAAAATTTACTTTGTGTAAATTTTTGGTATTTTTCCGATAATGTTCAATTTTAATCAATAGTGTAAAAGGTTGTATTTTAACTCAAAACTTCATTTTCATATAATTTATTTATATGATTACATTATCTTTTGAATTGGTTTTAAAGTAAAATTAGAATATATTTTTACCATTAAATCCAATAGTGGTCATTGGAATTAATTTCACTTTGAAATCAGAGTTAAACTAGTGTCAATATTTTGATACTTATTGTTTCAAAAAAACACGCTATTTGCTCTGAAAGCGGGAATTAGTTATTAAATTAATTAATGAAACTTATATGTTTTGAATATTGTAAAATGGAATTCATTTTTGAATTTGTAATATAAAATATAGCTTAGGGTGGTGTTTTGTTATTTTTCTGAAAAACTTCAATTTTTGATGAATAGTGAAACCACTAAGTGGTACTTAAAAAACTGATTTTTCGTTTAAATGAAATTTTACCACCTCTATGTTTTTAATTTCAAAAATCCGACATACATGGTTTTCATTAATAAGTAAAATGTGGTTCTATGGGATTAAAATAATTTTTTGGTAAATAGTAACTTATTAAGTTTTTAATCATGATTAGAGGTAATTAGTGTAATTTAAGGTAAAAATAATGTTGTAATAATATGAAATGAACATGACACATGTCCTAACTTCATTGGATGTGTCATGGAAGACCAAAAAAATCCATGGGTCAACTTGGGGACCCCATGAAGCCACATTGGTTGGAAAATGACATTAATAACTTATTATTTAAAGTTAAAATAAAAATGTCACAAACATGAGTTGTTTTACTAAAAAAAATTATACATGGGGTTATACAAATAATATTTTTGACTATAAAAATTCATTGTAAAGTTAAAAAGATTTCTTACATCATAGTAATTTTTTATAATTTTTAGACATTATATAAATTAAATTATTTATGACATCATGATGATGCAGCGATGACCTCATTATTTAACGATTTAAATAAAATGGAATGATAATGTAAAATCTAAGACCTACACTTCTCAAAAACCTATTTTATGGGTGGATTTAAAACCCTTATCACCTTATCCTCGAAACACATCAATTTGGGACCATTAAAATCCGAAAATCTTTATAATATAAAGTAACATTTCCATACTTTCCAAGAGTGCCCCTCCTCTCCTCTTATAATAGGCCCCCACCTCTACCAGCTTACCCACACTTCCAAAGCCATTGGCACGGCCAGCCCCTGCCCATTTTGTCTCTCCACATCCCTCTATTACTCCTTCAAGCCTCACATTGGGCATAAGTCTTACCAAGGAAGCCATTTAGCTCAAATCTAAGAGAGTTACCCGATTTTAAGGTGATGTCTTCACTTGTGTTTTTTGTTTTATTTTGCTTCTCCAAACCCCTAAACTATTTTTATTCATTTCTTTTGTAACAACTCCAGTATCTTAAATATACTATGATTCTGTTATAAGAAGATTTGAGGCTACACTTACACACATCTACATCTAATGGTTAAAGACCATATTGTTTCTGTGGTTGGCGAATTTCTACCTCACGAAACGATGATTGTTCAATCTTCTTTTAAACACCATTAATGGTGGACATTAAGATTTCACTTTATTTATATATGATATATATTATGTTTATGTTTTCCTTATGATTCTTTATATTTCATTTGTGGTATACCTTTATGGTTTTCATTGTGGGTAAACATGATAATTTCATTTTATAAAGTGCGGACTACCGCCCCCTCAAAGTGATGTGACTCATTAATGCCATATGTGGGACATATAAAGGATGAATTTAAAGTTATTATATATTATGTAATACTGGAATTATAATATACCTCTATATCATTATTATTTCTTTCAATTAATGTATGAGATCGAAATGAAAGTAGCGTTCATGGGTACGTACGGCTTACCGTCTCCATGAACGGTGCATTTCATTCATTACCTCTAAATGATTATGTAATATTAAAAATCCATTTATATAAAGGATATATATGATATATATGATATCTACATCATGAGTATAACTCTGGATATAATGGATACATGAACAACTTGTAATTATAAAGAGCATATTTTTTACTCAAGTACCAATTATCGTTAAAACGATCATTAATAACATAAATAATTACATAGTGTTCATGACATGGTAATAAGTGATATAAAAGGAATAATTAACTTGAAAAAAGTTCTTACGAAATTAGAAATTAACTCAAGTTTATTATTCAGGATGTTAAATAATGATCGAGTCAAGTCGGAACTGAGGTAAGGGACTTCCTCTCAATCTCCTTTCATTAAGGCATATTTCGTTTTATACACAACTATATTTTATACGGTGTCTAAACCCATTTGACATTTACTTTTATACAAAAGTAATCTTTTTCTACGTAGAGTTTTACTAAATGACAAAAATGAATGTTTCTTTTAACGTACGTGGTGACAACGACTTTTTCCGCCACCGCGAGTATTATTTGGTCTTTGGCTTCCTGACCATGCCGTAATGTTTTTTTTAAATGAAATAAATAACATATACTCTTTAATTTATTTTGGTATTGAAAATGGTTTTTATAAAGGATTTGTTATGTCAATATATTTAAGTGATATGTTGTGATTAAAGTGTGGAAATTTTTTCTTTCCATTATATTTGTTTTATGTCTTATGATTTTTATAATGGTACTTGGACATTTGACGGGTGGTTACGTGATAAACCATATGACGGGTGGTTCCGTGAATACCAGGATGGGTGGTTACGTTATAAAATCCAATGCATTGGGTATGGAAGTCGACCGTATGGATATTCCATTAGGTATGTATGGAAGTTGGCCGTATGGCTATTCCATTAAGTGATATGTGTGGAAGTCGACCGTATGATTATTCCACTTAAGTATGTTTATGTCCCAAGTTACCTTTATATGTTATGCGATCTTTTTATGGGTTTTATTGTAATCTTCTGGTTAAAAAAGTGTAAGTAATGATATTTTATTTCAGTGAAGAGTTTTACTAGTACATAAAGGTGAAAAGTATTACTTTGATAAAGTATACAAGGTTTACTTGTTGTTTTGATAAACTAACAGTTTTCATTCTTTGTGTATCCCTTACTGAGCTTTTTATGCTCACCCCATGTTTTTTTGAAATGTTTTTTACAGGACTTAATGTGGAATAGGGTCAAGGATGGGATCAAGGGAAAATCATGCTATATAAAACATGTAACTAGACATGTTTCATTTTAAGAGTTTTTTATTCTATGGAAACTCAGTAGAGGTTTCTACATTATAATCTTTTGAGATGTAACAATTATTTCCTAATTATCTAAAACTCTAAACCTGAAAAGATCATCAATGTGAATTATTCATTTAATTCAATATTATGTAAGGTTTAAGGTCGGGGCCTTATAGTTGGTATCAAAGGTCAGTTTAGACAACTTTAAGAGTTAGAAAATTGTTAAATTATAAATTAATTTATGGTATGTTTGAAATGATATAGAATTAAAAGATTACCATGTTACTTCTCCTAAGATTTTTCTGTGTTTAGAATGGTTTTCCACAGAGGAAACAAAACAGCTATGTTGGGACGACAACAGGAGGAAGACAAACTTCCAAATTAGCAACCTGAGATGGTTGGAATCAGAACTGAACAGTTTGTAGCAGTGATGGCACAGTTGACTTCGGCTATAAATGGTGGTGGTATCCATGCATGAGATCAGCCAGATCAACCGTAGAGGAACGTGTCAGTGGTGGAACATTTCATGAGGCAACGTCCCCCATCATTCAGAAGATCATATGTATAAGGCCCCATCCTTAAACCTTAATTAATCTTGAGTTATTACAAGATTATTCATTGAGGATCTTTTCAGGTTTAGAGTTTTAGATAATTATAACATAACTATTACATCTCAAAAGATTACAAAGTAGACACTTATACTAAGATTCCATAATAATAAAAACTCTTAAAAAGAAACATGTCTAGTTCCATGTTTTATATAGCATGGAATTCCCTTGATCCCATCCTTGACCTTATTCTACATTAACTCCTGTGAAAAACATTTCAAAAAAAACTTGGGGTGAGCATAAAAAGCTCATTAAGGGATATAAAAATATGTAAAGGAAACATGAGTACATGAATACATAAGAATGAAATCATACATTACCCAAAAAACATAAGCACTTTAACATACATCATAAAATCATGAATAAATCATAGAAATCATATGACATAAAGGTAACTCGAGGCATTCAAAACATTCTTACGTAGGGAGTAACCCTCTTGGTTACGTTTTGGAATACCCATCACAGTATATTCCCTAAATCTTTTCGGAGAAACCTTAATTTTTCACTCTTTTGCGTTACCCAATGCATTGGAGAGCTATATCGGGCTCATCCGCCCTATGTTTATCATGGAACCACCCGTATTCATAATAATTCCCAAGAACCTCAAAATAATCGTATCACATAAAACATGCATAAAGGAAACATAACATTTCCACCTTTAAATCACAAGATATCAATACAACATATTGATATAAAAACAATATGAAAAACATTTTCAATACCAAAATAAAAGGAAAGTAAAACATGATATTTATTTTTCTTTTAAAAATAAGGTATGGCTTGTAGAGGAAGTCGAAACCCAAATAACGGTCACAGCGGCGGAGAAGTCGTTGTCGCCGCATACGTACGACAAAAACATTCCCTTTTGTCGTTTTGTAAAACGTGTCGTATAAAAAAGATTCCTTTTGGATAAATTTAAAAGTCAAAGGGGTTTATACACCGTTTAGAAGAAAGTTGTGTATAAAATAATATATTCCTCAATGAAAGGAGATTGAGACGAAGTCCAATACAAAGATGGTATCCTTGGTTTAAGGATAAATCAATTACATAATTATGTGTGACAAACGAATACACCAAATATAAGTGGATATTATGTGTAAAATAATCAAAGGTCATTCACACATATTCAAAGGATGACATATTCAATAACTACATGTTGAACCCAAAGAAATCGAAATGGGGTTAAGAAGTTCCCTTGACAGCCTAACGGTGTCACATCAAAATGAGTTGATGAGAGATAAAAAGTGTATCTTATCACTTGGACATAAAATTTACATCAATAAGGATATATGAGAACATATTCCGACTTTAAAATATGAAAATTAAAAGACCCAACAAAAGAAGTCTTTTAAAAAAAGAGGAGGGTGAAAGGTTCCCTTATCGACTTGGGTATCTTTCAAAACGGACACCCCATGAAAGAAGGACAATAAATCATTGATGTAAATACTCATAAATGAATGTTTATTACACAATGAGTAGAATAATGGGTAGTACAGACACCACTCAAAGGAAATTGTGGCAAATGTCGCATAAATCTCACGGGAATAAAAGTGAGATGAAAAATCCCTTACGAAAACTCAGCAGCCTAACGACGCCACATAAAACTTACAAAAATGGGTTGATGAGATCAAATAGGGTATCTCATAATATTAAGTTAATGTTTATAGAATGTGGAATATAAAATAAAATCCCCCAACATAAAAAAGAGGAGCTTAAAAGAAGTGACATAAAGGAGAGTACTTAAAAAGAAAGAGAAAGGTTAGATCTCTTACGAAAATTCAGCAGCCTAACGGCGCCACTCAAAACTTCCAAAATAGATTGATGAGAGAGAAGAGGGTCTCTCATCATATGAAAATTATAATTACAGTAAGAGTAATATAAAATAACATCCCAATCACAAGAATGATGATATTAGAAGGAATGACATAAAAGAGTGTACTTAAAAAGAAAGAGAGGAGTATGATCCCTTACCTCGGGTCCGACTTGACTCGATCATTCTTTAACGTCCTAAATAATAAACTTGAGTTAATTTCTATTTGCTTAAGAACCTTTTTCAAGTTCATTATTCCTTTTATATCACTTATTTCCATGTTATAAAAATTATGTAATCATTTTAGTTAATAATGATTGTTTTGTCGATATTTGGTTCTTAAGTCGAAAGTGGACTTCTTACATTTACATGTTGTTCGTGTGGTCAAAGGATCATTATATACAGAGTGAAATTCCTGATTTGGATATCATATATATCATATATATCCACCATATACATGTATTTATAATATTACATAATCATTTAGAGGTAATAAATGAAATGCACCGTTCATGGAGATGGTAAGCCATACGTACGCATGAACACTACTTTCATTTCATTGTCATATTAATGGAATTAAAACTAAATGAGAGGTATAAATATTTTAATTCCAGAAATATATTCATCATTTAGATATATCATTCATTATATATATCCATTTTATACATGTAATTTTAATAGTATATTATATTTGGTGATAAGAAATGAAATGCACCGTTCATGGAGACGGTAAGCCGTACGTACGCATGAACGCTACTTTCATTCCTATATCATACTTTAATGGAAAGAAATAATAATGATATAGAGGTATATTATAATTCCAGTATAACATCATATATAATAACATTAAATCCATCCTTTATACGTACCACGTATGGCATTAACGAATCACATCACTTTGAGGGGGCGGTAGTCCGCACTTCCTAAAATGAAGATATCACGTATACCCATAATGGAAGACATAATGGTAAGCCGAAAAGGAAAAATACATAAGCTTAAGTAAAACATAAACAAATTATATATCATATATAAATTTAGTGACATCTTAATGGCCACCATTGAAGGTGTTATATTAGTGTTGAACAATCATTGTTTCGTGAGGCAGAAATTCTCCATCCACGGAAACAATATGTTCTTTAACCATTAGATGTAGGTGTGTGTAAGTGTAGCTTGGATACTTATTATAAAAACATCATAGTATATTGAGGATAATGGATTTGTTACAAAATAAAATAATAAAAAGAGTTTAGGGGGTTGGAGAAGCGAAATTAAACAAAAGGACTAAAAGAAGACATTACCTTAAAATCAGGTAACTCCTCTTGGTTTTGAGCTCAAAGGCTTCCTTGGGAAGACTTCTGCCCAAAGTGAGACTTCAAGGAGTAAGAGAGGGATGTGGAGAGCCAAAATGGGCAGGGGTTGGCCGAGACAATGGCTTTGGGAGTGTGGGTAAGGAGGTAGAGGTGGGGGCCTTTTATAAGAGGAGAAGAGGGGCACTCTTGGAAAGTAAAGAAAAGTCACTTTATTTTAAAATGTTATTCGGATTTAAGAGGTCCAGCATTGATTTATTTCGAGGATAAGGTGATAGGGGTTCGAAATACACTCATCCAATAGGTTTTTTACATGTTTAGTTCTTAGATATTAAATTATCTTTCCATTTTATTTAAATCGTTCAATAATGAGGTCATCACTGCATCATCATGATGTCATAAATAATTTAATTTATTTAAGGTCTAAAAATTATAAAAAAAATACTATAATGTAGGAACGCTTTTTTTATTTCCGAATAATATTTATAGTAAAAATTATGTTTTGTATAACCCCATGTAAAAATTGTTTTAGTAAAACAGCTCATGTGTGTGTCATTTTTACTTTAACATTAAATAAAAAGATATTTATGTCATTTCACAACCAAAGTGGCTCCATGGGGTCCCCAAGTTGACCCATGGATTTTCTAGGTCGTCCATGACACATAAGATGAGGTTAGGACATGTTTCATGTTCATTTCATATTATTAAAACATTAGTTTTACCTTAAACTACACTAATTACCTCTAATCGCGATTAAAAACTTAATAAGTTACTATTCACCAAAAAATTATTTTAATCCTATTGAACCACATTTACTTCTTAATGAAAACCATGTATGTCGGATTTTTGAAATTCAAAACACAAAGGTGGAAAAATTTAATATAAACGGAAAATCAGTTTTTATATGTACCACTTAGTGGATTCACTATTCATCAAAAATTGAAGTTTTTCAGAAAATTGCCAAAAATTCAACCTAAGCTATATTTGATATTCCGAATTAAAAAATGATGTCTATTTTAAAAAATTAAAAAAATATAAGTCACATTAATTAATTTATTAATTAATTCACGCTGTCATGACAAATAGCGTGTTTTTATGAAACAATAAGTATCAAAAGATTGACACTAGTTTAAGTCTGATTTCAAAGTGAAATTAATTCCAATGAACACTATTGGATTTAATGGTAAAAATATATTCTAATTTCACTTTAAAACCAATTATAAAGACAATCTAATCATATAAATAAATTAGATTAAAAAGAGGTTTTGAATTAAAATACAACATTTTGCACTATTCATTAAAAAATGTACTTTATCGGAAAGATACCAACAATTTACATAAAGTAAATTTTGATGTCCCGATTCTAAATAAGATTTTTATTTGGTCCAATAGAATGTATAATAGTGAACAAAACTATATTTATTGACGGTTCTCCATCAAAAGGCGATAAGTGAACCTTTAGTGAAAACTAGGGCATATACGCCTAAAATTGAATTCTTTCCGTATTTTAAGCCTTTATCTTTTATTGGATAAATGTAAAAACATTTAAAAACATATATAATCATATTTTTGTTATTTCTATCCATTCACACCAATACAAAAGCTACATGTTAACTACCATTTAAAATAATATTATTTTATTATTAGAGTGCAACGTAAGATTCCCAAGAAACTCGTTGTTGCGTGTTGGGTACGCCATCGAGCATAGCGTCACCTTTAAAGTCATATTAATATTTTATTCACAAATATGGATAAATATGAAAATTGCATATTCTTTGTTTACCTGGGGTGTTACATCCTTCCCCCTTTTGGGAATTGTGTTCTCGCAATTTTAAAATTGTGCTTGGAAATATCCTTGAAAGTCCCACATCAGAAGAAGAGTCAGTAAAACTATTACTTTAAAATAAAGAAAGATAGGTACAAAGGTCACCCGAGTTAACCCATACTAGGATTCCAAGTATGAAAACATGGACATGGAGGAGAAAACGTAGGTTCATGTTCTGATGGAGAGTGATAGAAAACATGTTTAGGAGAAAGTTAACCATGAGAAAATCCCAAACTTGTGATGGGATAAACGATATTCGATTCCCCAGTAGGAAAAGTTAATAGACAACATTTTTGTTTTAAGTTACTTTTTATTGAGGATTTTATTCATAAGGAAACATAATCACTTATCATGTTGACTTTCAACTTTTACTAGATTCTTTAATCAAACTCATATTTTTTTCCAAAAGACGAGTATTTAGGAAGACTTATTCGCATTAAGAGTACTATAATCAACTTCTAGAGAATCACCTAATCCACCAAAGAGAACTATATACTTCCCATGTCTTTAGGCCTTAACCAAAACCAAAACCAAAAAGGCTAGTACACGATCAGATAATCCAGAAAAGGATAACCCTTTATAAAAAGAAAATCTATGCTTAATCTCCAAAATTTGTCCAACAAAACCCAAAGTTCAACGAAGACCATTATATAATCAATTGGTATATAAAAGTATTCAATGTAAACCATACTATGATTGAAACCCAAATATTTGAGGGATTTAGTCACATATTCTTCCAAGTTAAATCGTAACATTTATCTCCAAACTAAATCAGTTGCTCTTAATGTCTCATATTGAAAAGTAATTATCCTAATCACATATCCTCGGTGATAGGTTAATCATTTCCATAGGAAACCCAAAATGAACATACTATTGATTCCTAAAATCATCCAACTAAAAGGAATCAGTCAAACTAACCCGGGAATGACATAAAAGAGTGCACTTAAAAAGAAAGAGAGGATTAGGATCCCTTACCTCGGGTCCGACTTGACTCGATCATTCTTTAACGTCCTGAATAATAAACTTGAGTTAATATCTATTTGCTTAAGAACCTTTTTCAAGTTCATTATTCCTTTTTTATCACTTATTTCCATGTTATAAACATTATATAATCATTTAAGTTAATAATGTTTGTTTTGTCCATATTTGGTTCTTAAGTCGAAAGTGGACTTCTTACATTTACATGTTGTTCGTGTGGTCAAAGGTTCTTTATATCCATAATGACATTCCTAATTTGGATATCATATATATCATATATATCCTGCATATACATGTATTTATAATATTACATAATCATTTAGAGGTAAGAAATGAAATGCACCGTTCATGGAGACGGTAAGCTGTACATACGCATGAACGCTACTTTCATTTCTTTGTCATATTAATAGAATTAAAACTAAATGAGAGGTATGAATATTTTAATTCCAGAATTATATTCATCATTTAGATATATCATTCATTATATATATCCATTATATACATGTAATTTTAATAGTACATTATATTTGGGGATAAGAAATGAAATGCACCGTTCATGGAGACGGTAAGCCGTACGTACGCATGAACGCTACTTTCATTTCTATCTCATAATTTTATGGAAAGAAATGACAATGATATAGAGGTATATTATAATTCCAGTATAACATCATATATAATAACATTAAATCCATCCTTTATATGTCCCACGTATGGCATTAACGAATCACATCACTTTGAGGGGGCGGTAGTCCGCACTTCCTAAAATGAAGATATCGCGTATACCCATAATGGAAGCCATAAAGGTAAGCCACAAATGAAAAATACAGAAGCTTAAATAAAAATAAACATATCATATATCATATATAAATATAGTGACATATTAATGGCCACCTTTGAAGGTGTTACATGAGTGTTGAACAATCATCGTTTCGTGAGGCAGAAATTCGCTATCCACAGAAACAGTATATTTTTTAACCATTAGATGTAGGTGTGTGTAATTTTAGCTCTAATACTTCTTATGAATACATACTAGTATATTTAGTATACTGTAGTTGTTACAAAAGAAAAGAATAAAAAGAGTTTAGGGGGTTGGAGAAGAAAAATAAAACAAAAGGACTAAAAGAAGACATTACCTTAAAATCGGGTAACTCCCCTTGGTTTTGAGCTCAAAGGATTACTCGGGAAGACTTCTTCCCAAAGTGAGACTTCAAGGAGTAATATAGGGATGTGGAGAGCCAAAATGGGTAGTTTTTGTCCGAGGAAAAGGCATTGGGAGTGTGGGTAAGGAGGTAGAGGTGGGGGCCTTTTATAAGAGGAGAGGAGGGGCACTCTTGGAAAGTAAAGAAAAGTCACTTTATTTTAAAATGGTATTCAGATTTAAGAAGTCCCACATTGATGTATTTCATGGATAAGGTGATAAGGGTTCTAAATACACTCATCCAATAGGTTTTTGACATGTGTAGGTCTTAGATATTACATTATCTTTCCATTTTATTTAAATCGTTAAATAGTGAGGTCATCACTGCATCATCATGATGTCATAAATAATTTAATTTATTTAAGGTTTAAAAATTAAACAAAAAATACTATTATGTAGGAACGCTTTTTTTCTTTTCAAATAATATTTATAGTAAAAATTATGATTTTTATAACCCCATGTAAAAATTGTTTTAGTAAAACAGCTCATGTGTGTGTCATTTTTACTTTAACATTAAATAAAAAGATATTTATGTCATTTCCCAACCAAAGTGGCTCCATGGGGTCCCCAAGTTGACCCATGGACTTTTTGGTCGTCCATGGCACATACAATGAGGTTATGAAATGTTTCATGTTCATTTCATATTATTAAAACATTAGTTTTACCTTAAACTACACTAATTACCTCTAATCGCGATTAAAAACTTAATAAGTTACTATTCACCAAAAAATTATTTTAATCCTATTGAACCACATTTACTTCTTAATGAAAACCATGTATGTCGGATTTTTGAAATTCAAAACACAAAGGTGGAAAATTTTAATTTAAATGGAAAATCAGTTTTTATAAGTACCACTTAGTGGTTTCACTATTCATCAAAAATTGAAGTTTTTCAGAAAATTACCAAAAATTCACCCTAAGCTATATTTGATATTCCGAATTCAAAAATGATGTCTATTTTACAAAATTAAAAACATATAAGTCACATTAATTAATTTATTAATTAATTCCCGCTGTCATGACAAATAGCGTGTTTTTATGAAACAATAATTATCAAAAGATTGACACTAGTTTAAGTCTGATTTCAAAGTGAAATTAATTCCAACGACCACTATTAGATTTTATGGTGAAAATATATTCTAATTTAACTTTAAAACCAATTAAAAAGATAATCTAATTATATAAATAAATTAGATTAAAAAGAGGTTTCGAATTAAAATACAACATTTTACACTATTCATTAAAAATGAACTTTATCGGAAAGATACCAAAAATTTACACAAAGTAAATTTAGATGTCCCGATTCTAAAGAAGAGTTTTATTTGGTTCAATAGAATGTATAAGAGTGAACAAAACTATATTTAATGACGATTCGCCATCAAAAGGCGATAAGTGAACCTTTAGTGAAAACTAGGTCACATACGCCTAAAATTGAATTCTTTCCGTATTTTAAGCCTTTATCTTTTATTGGATAAATGTAAAAACATTTAAAAACATATATAATCATATTTTAGTTATTTCTATCCATTCACGCCAATACAACGACTACATGTTAACTACCATTTAAAATAATATTATTTTATTATTAGAGTGCAACGTAATATTCCCAAGAAACTCATTGTTGCGTGTTGGGTACGCCATCGAGCATAGCGTCCCCTTTAAAGTCATATTAATATTTTATTCACAAATATGGATAAATATGAAAACCTCATATTCTTTATTTACCTTGGGTGTTACATCATTCCCCCCTTTTGGGAATTGCGTCCTCGCAATTTTAAAATTGGGCTTGGAAATATCCTTGAAAGTCCCACATCAGAAGAAGAGTCGGTAGAAAAATCACTTTAAAATAAAGAAAGATAAGTACAATGGTCACCCGAGATAACCCATACTAGGATTCCAAGTATGAAAACATGGACATGGAGGAGAAAACTTAGGGTCATGTTCTGATGGAGAGTGATAGAAAACATGTTTATGAGAAATTTAACCATGAGAAAATCACAAACTTGTGATGGGTTAAACGGTATTCGATTTCCCAGTAGGAAATGTTAATAGACAACATTTTTGTTTTAAGTTAATTTTTATTGAGGATTTTATTCATAAGGAAACATAATCACTTATCATGTTGACTTTCAACTTTTACTAGATTCCTTAATCAAACTCATATTTTTTCCAAAAGATGAGTATTTAGGAAGGCCTGTTCGCATTAAGAGTACTATAATAAAGTTCTAGAGAATCACCTAATCCACCAAAGAGAAATATATACATCCAATGTATTTAGACTTTAACCAAAACAAAAACCAAAAAAGGCTAGTACAAGATCAGATAATACAGAAAAGGATAACCCTTTTTAAAAACAAAATCTATGCTTAATGTCCAAAATTTGTCCAACAAAACCCAAAGTTCAACGAGGACCATTATATAATAAAATTGTCCATAAAATTCATCAAAGTAAACCAAACTAATATTGAAACCAAAATATTTTTGGGATTTAGTCACATATTCTTCCAAGTTAAATCGTAACATTTATCTCCAAACAAAATCAGTTGCTCTTAATGTCTCGTATTGAAAAGTAATTAACCTAATCACATATCCTAGATTGATATGTTAATCATTTCCATAGGAAACCCAAAATAAACTTACTCTTGATTCCTAAAATCATACAAATAAAAGGAATTAGTCAAACTAACCAGGGACTTCATGTAGTCCAGTGGTAGGCGATAAATACCAGTCACACTTTGGTTGTGGGTTTGATTCCCGCAGCTTTGTCCGACGCGACGGGTTGTCACACGGTCTGCGTGTTGTTCTTTTTCCAAAACTATATAATTCTTAAAACATCTCCCAAAACGAGATAAAATATTCAAAAATGATCATAACATATTTTAACCTCATGTTTATCTCATTCCTTTCATTTTCCATCATATCATAGAGTAACCCATAATTACCTAAAAAGTAAGGATCATATAAACCCTAATGGTTACCTTAATAATTATTACCTGAATTTCCACATCGAGTTGGCCATCTCGTACATGATGCATTAGAGAACTCACCGAGTTTGAAGTGGTTGATCAAGTCTCTTTGATAGTTGGTTTAGAACAACCATGAGATTCCTCATCGAATCCCCCATCTCATCCAGTCTCTTAATCAGAGAACCACCACAGTTTCCTTCAAACCCATTGTCACTTTGGTGTCTGCTAGATCCAGCCATTTACTAAAACCAAAAAGGTCAGTGTGAGTATATCAACATAATCATCATGTACTAATGAGGAAGATGAACACTAAGATATACTTACTCATTCACTTTATCTAAAACTAGGACTCTTTCTGAAATCTTATCCATTATGGTAATGTCACTTGTTCTTAGAGAATACCCTAACCTCTAAAGTTATCTAATCCGACCTTTGATACCAACTATAAGGCCACAGACTTAAAACTTACTTAATCTTGACTTATTACAAGATTACACATTGAGGATCTTTTCAAGTTTATAGTTTTAGAGAATTAGAACATAACTATTAAATCTCAAAAGATTACAAAGTAGACACTTCTACTAAGTTTCCATAATAAAAAAAACTCTTAAAAAGAAACATGTCTAGTTCCATGTTTTATATAGCATGGCATTCCCTTGATCCCATCCTTGACCTTATTCCACATTAAGTCCTGTGAAAAACATTTCAAAAAAAAAACTTGGAGTGAGCATAAAAAGAAAGGTAAGGGATATAAAAATATGGAAAGGAAACATGAGTACATGTATACATAAGAATGAAATCATACTTTACCCAAAAAACATAAGCACTTTTACATACCTCATAAAATCATGAATAAATCATAGAAATAATATGACATAAATGTAACTCGAGGCATTCATAACATTCTTACGTAGGGAGTAACCCTCTTGGTTACGTTTTGGAATACCCATCACAGTATATTACTTAAATATCTTCGGAGAAACCATAATGTTTCACTCCTTCGCATTACCCAATGCATTGGAGTGCTATATCGGGCTCACCCGCCCTTAGTTTAACACGGAACCACCCGTCTTCATAATAATGCCCAAGAACCTCAACATAATCGTATCACATAAAACATGCATAAAGGAAACATAACATTTCCACCTTTCAATCACCAGATATCAATAAAACATATTGATATAAAAACATTTTGAAAACCATTTTCAATACCAAAATAAAATAAAAGTAAAAAATGATATTTGTTTTTCTTTTAAAAAGAAGGTATGGCTTGTAGAGGAAGCCGAAACCCAACTAACGGTCACGGCGGCGGAGAAGTCGTTGTCGCCGCATACGTACGACAAAAACAATACCTTTTTTCGTATTGTAAAACACTTCGTATAAAAAATATTCCTTTTGGATTAACGTAAAAGTCAAAGGGGTTAATACACCATTTAGAAGAAAGTTGTGTATAAAATAAAATATGCCTCAATGAAAGGAGATTGAGACGAAGACCCACACAAAGACGGTATCCTTGGTTTAAGGATAAATCAATTACATAATTATGTGTGACAAAAGAATACACCAAATATAAGTGGATATTAAGTGTAAAATAATCAAGGTTCATTCACACATATTCAAAGGATGACATATTCAATAACTACATGTTGAACCCAAAGAAATCGAAATTGGGTTAAGAAATTCCCTTTACAGCCTAACGACGTCACATCAAAATGAGTTGATGAGAGATAAAAAGTGTATCTCATCACTTGGACATAAAATTTACATCAATAAGGGTATATGAGAACATATCCCAACATTAAAATATGTAAATTAAAAGACCCAACAAAAGAAGTCTTTTAAAAAAAGAGGAGGGTGAAAGGTTCCCTTACCGACTTGGGTATCTTTCAAAACATACACCCCATGAAAGAAGGACAATAAATCATTGATGTAAATACTCATAAAATAAAGTATATTACACAAAGAGTATAATAATGGGCAGTACATACACCACTCAAAGTAAATTTTGGCAAATGAATCATAAATCTCATGGGAATAAAAGTGAGATGAAAAATCCCTTATGAAAACTCGGCAGCCTAACGACGCCACATAAAACATACAAAAATGGATTGATGAGATAAAATAGTGTATCTCATCATATTAACATAAATTTTATAGAAAGAGTAATATAAAAGAACATCCCCCAACTTAACACAGAGTATCTTACAAGAAGTGACATAAAGGAGAGTACTTAAAAAGAAAGAGAGAGGTTAGATCTCTTACGAAAATTCAGAGGCCTAACAGCGCCACTCAAAACTTCTAAAATTGATTGATGAGAGAGAAGATGGTCTCTAATCATATGAACATAAAAATTACAGTAATATTAATATAAAATAACATCCCAATCACAAGAAAGATGAGCTTAGAAGGAATGACATAAAAGATTGTACTTAAAAAGATAGAGAGGAGTAGGATCCCTTACCTCGGGTCTGACTTGACTCGATCATTCTTTAACGTCCTGAATAATAAACTTGAGTTAATTTATATTTGCTTAGGAACCTCTTTCAAGTTAATTATTCATTTTATATCACTTATTTCCATGTTATAAACATTATGTAATCATTTATGTTAATAATGTTTGTTTTGTCGATATTTGGTTCTTAAGTCGAAAGTGGACTTCTTACATTTACATGTTGTTCGTGTGGTCAAAGGTTCTTTATATCCAGAATGAAATTCCTGATTTGGATATCATATATATCTTATATATCCAGCATATATATGTATTTATAATATTACATAATCATTTATAGGTAAGAAATAAAATGCACCGTTCATGGAGACGGTAGGCCGTACGTACGCATGATCGCTACTTTCATTTCGTTGTCATATTAATGGAATTAAAACTAAATGAGAGGTATGAATATTTTAATTCCTGAATTATATTCATCATTCAGATATATCATTCATTATATATATCCATTATATACATGTACTTTTAATAGTACATTACATTTGGGGATAAGAAATGAAATGCACCGTTCATGGAGACGGTAAGTCGTACGTACGCATGAATGCTACTTTCATTTTTATCTCATATTTCAATGCAAAGAAATAATAATGATATAGAGGTATATTATAATTCCAGTATAACATCATATATAATAACATTAAATCCATCCTTTATACGTCCCATGTATGGCATTAACGAATCACATCACTTTGAGGGGGCGGTAGTCCGCACTTCTTAAAATGAAGATATCGCGTATACCCATAATGGAAGCCATAAAGTTAAGTCACAAATGAAAAATACAGAAGCATAAGTAAAACATAAACATATTATATATCATATATAAATATAGTTACATCTTAATGTCCACCTTTGAACGTGTTATATGAGTGTTGAACAATCATCGTTTCGTGAGGCAGAAATTCTCCATCCAAGGAAATAGTATGTTCTTTAACCATTATATGTAGGTGTGTGTAAGTGTAGATCGAATACTTTTTATAACAACATCCTAGTATATTTAGGATACTGGATTTGTTACAAAAGAAAATAATAAATAGAGTTTAGGGGGTTGGAGAAGAAAAATAAAACAAAAGGACTAAAAGAAGACATTACCTTAAAATCGGGTAACCCCCCTTGGTTTTGAGCTCAAAGGCTTCCATGGGAAGACTTCTGCCCAAATTGAGGCTTCAAAGAGTAATATAGGGATGTGGAGAGCCAAAATGGGCAGGGGTTGGCCGAGACAAAGGCTTTGGGAGTGTAGGTAAGGAGGTAGAGGTGGGTGCCTTTTATAAGAGGAGAGGCGGGGCACTCTTGGAAAGTAAAGAAAAGTCACTTTATTTTAAAATGGTATTCGGATTTAAGAGGTCCCAAATTGATGTATTTCGAGTATATGGTGATAAGGGTTCGAAATCCACTCATCCAATAGGTTTTGGACATGTTTAGGTCTTAGATATTACATTATCTTTCCATTTTATTTAAATCGTTAAATAATGAGGTCATCGCTGCATCATCATGATGTCATAAATAATATAATTTATTTAATGTCTAAAAATTATAAAAAAAATACTATGATGTATTAAATCCTATTATATTTCCAAATAATATTTATAGTCAAAATTCTGATTTGTATAACCCCATGTAAAAATTGTTTTAATAAAACATCTCATGTGTGTGTGATTTTTACTTTAACATTAAATAAAAAGATATTTATGTCATTTCCCAACCAAAGTGGATCCATGGGGTCCCAAAGTTGACCCATGGCTTTTCTTGATTGTCCATGACACATCCAATGAGGTTAGGACATGTTTCACGTTCATTTCATATTATTAAAACATTATTTTTACCTTAAACTACACTAATTGTCTCTAATTGCGATTAAAAACTTAATAAGTTACTATTCACCAAAAAATTATTTTAATCCCATTGAAGCACGTTTTACTTCTTAATGACAAACATGTATGTAGTATTTTTCAAATTCAAAACACAAAGGTGGCAAAAATTTAATTTAAATGGAAAATCAGTTTTTATAAGTACCACTTAGTGGTTTCACTATTCATCAAAAATTGAAGTTTTTCAGAAAATTACAAAAAAATCACCCTAAGAAATATTTGAGATTCCGAATTCAAAAATGAAGTATATTTTAAAAAATTCAAAACATATAAGTCACATTAATTAATTTAATAATTAACTCCTGCTTTCATGACAAATAGCGTGTTTTTTTGAAACAAAAAGTATCAAAAGATTGACACTAGTTTAAGTCCGATTTCAAAGTGAAATTAATTCCAACGACCTCTATTGGATTTAATGGTAAAAATATATTCTAATTTCACTTTAAAACCAATTAAAAAGATAATATAATCATATAAATAAAATAGATTAAAAAGTGGTTTTTGAATTAAAATACAACATTTTACACTATTCATTAAAAAAATGAACTTTATCGGAAAGATACCAAAAATTTACACAAAGTAAATTTTGATGTCCCGATTCTAAAGAAGTGTTTTATTTGGTCTAATAGAATGTATAAGACTGAACAAAAATATATTTAACGACGGTTCTCCATCAAAAGGCGATAAGTGAACCTTTAGTGAAAACTAGGGCATATACGCCTAAAATTGAATTATTTCTGTATCTTAAGCCTTTATCTTTTATTGGATAAATGTGAAAACATTTAAAAACATATATAATCATATTTTAGTTATTTCTATCCATTCACGCCAATTCAACGACTACATGTTTACTACCATTTAAAATAATATTATTTTATTATTAGAGTGCAACGTAAGATTCCCAAGAAACTCGTTGTTGCGTGTTGGGTAAGCCAGCGAGCATAGAGTCCCCTTTAAAGTCATATTAATATTTTATTCACAAATATTGATAAATATGAAAATGTCATATTCTTTATTTACCTGGGGTGTTATAATCTGAACCCGTGCAAGCTGAAGGGTGGATTAAAGCACTCGAAAATATTTTTGATGTCATGGGGTGTTCATAACTTCAAAGGGTTAGTCTTATTGTTTACCATTTTGAAGGTGAAGCTGATCAGTGGTGGTCGATGGTAAAAAATATCAGGGATAGTGATGAGATTGAGGATCTTCACTGGGACAAATTCAAAGGTATGTTTCTTAAGAAATATTTTCCTAAGGTGGTTCGTCTTAGGATGGAAAAACAGTTCTTAGAGTTGAGGCAGGAAGATGATTCAGTGGCTGCTTATGAAGCAAAGTTCTCTCGATTGGCAAGGTATGCTCCAAACTTCATACAAGATCTTGATAGTAAAATAAATCGTTTTTACTCAGGGTTAATGCCAAAGTATCGAAGGGATTTAGCTTCTCGTGATTTCAAAAGTTATGAAAAACTTGTTCGATGTGCGGAGAAGGTGGAAATGGAGTTTTTCGATGACTAGGTGTTCTATGAAAAAAAAAACAGAATAAGAGGTCCAGTTGGCAGGCAAAGGGGAAGAATTCATCAAAGAAGCAAGGAGGTAAGAAAACCAAATATCCATCCTGTGTGAAGTGTGGTAAAATGCATCCTTGAGAATGTTTATCCAAGTCTGGTAAGTGCTTTCGGTGTGGTAAGTCTGGTCATATTGCTCGAAACTGTAAGGAGGAAGATCAAGCAGGCAATGAGATGCCAGCGGTAAGAAGTTTTAAGTGAAATGAAATGGGTCATTATGCAAATGAGTGTCTAACGAAGAACTCAACTGGGGGAAATCAGCCAGAACACAAGCAGAAAGGGGTAGTGAAATCCTTTGCAACAACCTCAGCTGATGTTGGGACATCGAATGAAGTGGTATCAGGTACACTATTTGTTTGTTCAAATTATGCCAATGTGTTGTTTGATTCAGGGTCTATACACTCTTTCATTTCTGAGAAGTTTTATAGTAAATTTGAAATTCCCTCTCAAGATATGAATCCTGGACTTATGGTAAAAACACCTGGAGGGAACATTGAGACAAAAAGGAATTATAATAACCTTCATATCCTTGTGTGTGGAAAGAATCTACCAGCAAACCTTAATTTTTTTCCTCTAGTAGAGTTTGATGTTATTTTGGGCATGTATTGGCTTTCTGTTTACCATGCTAAGATTAAAAGTAGAGCTAAAGAAGTTTGTTTTTCAGAAAGATTTTCAGTTTGTGTACAAGAATGAACCCTTTATTTTGATAACATATCAGGAAGTTGAGAAACTAGTAAAAGATGGAAATGAATTTTACCTTGAACATATAGTTGAAAATAAAGGAACTGTTCAGATTAATGATGTGCCAGTGGTAAATGAGTATCTTGATGTTTTTACTGATGAGTTGTCTGGTATTATTCATGATCGGGAAGTTGAATTTACTGTTGACTTAGTTCCTGATTCTAAGCCAATTTCAAAACCCCCTTATCGAATGGCTAAAGTTGAACTTTTAGAGTTGAAGAAGAAATTGCAGGAGTTATTAGATAATGGTTTCATTCGGCCTAGCACATCACCATGAGGTGCTCCTATCATGTTTGTTAAAAAGAAAGATGGCTCAATGAGACTTTGCATTGATTATAGAGCCTTGAATAATATTACTGTTAAGAACAAGTATCCTTTTCCTCATATTGATGATTTGATTGATCAGCTCTAGGGAGCTCAATATTTTTCAAAGATTGACTTGAGGTCGGGGTACTATCAGTTGAAAGTAAAAGAAGTAGACCATCCGAAGTCTGTGTTCCGTACTAGTTATGGCCATTATGAATTTTTAGTTATGCCTTTTTGGTTAACCAATGCACCTGCTGTATTCATGGACCTTATGAATAGAATTTTCCACGAGTTCTTGGATTAGTTTGTGGTTGTTTTCATTGATTATATTTTTGTGTTTTCTAAAAGTAAATAAGAGCAAGAAACTCATTTAAGGGTTATCTGGAAAACCTTAAAAGAAAAGATACTATATGGAAAATTCATCAAGTGTGAGTTTTAGTTACAACAAATTTCTTTCTTGGGTCACATTGTTTCAAAAGATGGCATAACTGTTGATCCTGCTAAAACAAAAGTTGTTGAAGAATGACCAAGACCCACAAATGTAACTGAGATCCATATATTTCTTGGTTTGGCAGGTCACTACCAAAGGTTTGTTGAAAAGTTTTCACGGTTATCTAGTCCAATGACTAAGCTAACTCAGAAGGGTGTTAAGTTTATCTAGACAAAACAATGTGATGATTGTTTTCAGGAGTTGAAATGAAGATTGGTGAATGCTCCAGTTTTGGAACTTTCTTCTAGGAATGGTGAGTTTGTTGTATACAGTGATGCTTCGTTGAAAGGACTTGGTTGTGTCCTAATGCAGAATGATCAGGTAATTTCTTATGCTTCACGATAGTTGAAAACTGATGAGGTAAATTACCCTACACATGATTTGGAATTAGCTGTTGTTGTTTTTTTCATTAAAAATTTGGAGGCATCATTTGTATGGAGTAAAGTGTGAAATATATACTAATGACAAAAGTTTAATGTATATATTCACTCAGAATGAATTGAACATGAGACAGAGGAGATGGATGTAATTAATCAAGGATTATGATTGTACAATTCACTACCATCTAGGAAAAGCAAATAAAGTGGCTGATGCTTTGGGTCGAAAAAGTAATGCTTCATTAACCATGATACATTTGGAACGAGATCCTTTGGTTTCTGATTTGATGAACTTTGGAATAGAAGTTGTTGGTGCAGGAAGTTCATCTGTTTTGTTTTAGGTATCAGTGAGATCATCCCTATTAGACAGAATTATGCAAGCACAGAAGCAAGACAGTGAGTTGTAGAAAAATGTAGAGCTGGTTCAGAAGGGTAAGTTTCCTGAATTCAACATTGATAATGATTTTGTTTTGAGTTTTTGGAAGATATTATGTGTGCCTTGTGAATCAAAGTTGAAGAATGATTTGTTATGTGAGCCTCATAGTTCCCCGTTTTCAGTTCATCCTGGATGTACTAAGATGTACAGAGATCTGAGTGATGATTACTGGTGGGATGGAATTAAAAGGGATATTGCTGATTTTACTGTGAAGTGTTTGACTAGTCAGTTGGTTAAGGTAGAGTGGCAGTTACCGAAAGGGATGCTTCATCCTTTACCACTTCCATAGTGGAAATGGGAAAATATATCCACGGATTTTGTCGTGGGATTACCGAAGACATCTAGAGATAATAATGCAATATGGGTTATTGTTGATCGCTTGACTAAATCTGCTCATTTCCTTGCTATACGAGATACTTATTCCCTAGATCAAGTTTCCCGTTTGTATCTTAAAGATAAAGTTAGGTTACATGGAGTTCCTCTCTCCATTGTATCTGACCGTGATCTCAGGTTTACTTCTAACTTTTGGAAAAGCCTTCAGAAGTCGTTGGGTACTGAATTAAATTTTAGTACAGCTTTTCATCCGCAATCAGATGGGCAGTCAGAACGAACAATTCAGACCTTGGAGGATATGCTACGAGCTTGTTATATGGATTATCAAGGACGTTGGGACAAACATCTTTCTTTGGTTGAGTTTTCTTATAATAACAGTTTTCATTCCAGTGTACAGATGGAACCATTTGAGGCATTATATGGGAAGCGGTGTCGAACTCCAGCTTTCTGGGATGAAGTGGGTGAAAGGAAGTTGATGGGACCAGAATTGGTAGAAGAGATGGCATAAAAAGTTCAGTTGATTCAAAAACACATGGGAACAGCATAGAGCAGGCAGAAGAGTTATGCGGATAACCAGAGGAAGGATCTATCCTTCGAGGTAGGTGATCATGTTTTTATCAAGGTTTCTCCATGGAAGAGTGTGATGTGATTTGGTAAGAAAGGAAAGCTGAGTCCTAGGTTCATTGGACCATTTGAAATTCTGGAGAAAGTTGGATCAGTTTCTTACCGAGTGGATTTACCTCCGAGTTTATCTCAGGTACACAATGTTTTTCATGTTTCGATGCTGAGAAAGTATATTCCAGATCCATATAATGTTTTGAGTCCAGAGGTAGTTCAGCTGGAAAAGAACCTATCATATGAGGAACAACCGGTCTAGATTCTTGATTGAAGGGAGCATGTGTTGTGAAATAAGGTAATCCACCAGGTAATGGTTTTTTGGAAAAACCATATGGTTGAAGAGGCAACGTGGGAATCTGAAAATTCTATGAGGGATAAATACCCCCACTTATTTTGATATGTGAATAAAATTGCGAGGATACAATTCCCAAAAGGAGGGAAGGATGTAACATCCCAGGTAAATAAAGAATAATGAATATTCATATTTATTAATATTTACAAATTAAATATTAATTTTACTTTAAAGGGGTTGCTATGTTCGATAGCGTACCTGATACGCAACAAAGAGTTTCATTGAAATCTTACATTGCACACTAGTAATAAAATAATATTATTTTAAATGGTAGTAAACACATAGCCATTGTATTGGCGAGAATGGATAGAAATAACTAAAATATGATTATATATGTTTTTTAAATGTTTTTAATTTTATCTAATAAAATATAAAGGCTTAAAATACGGAAAGAATTCAATTTTAGGCATATATGCCCTAGTTTTCACTAAAGGTTCACTTATCGCCTTTTGATGGAGAACCGTCATTAAATATAGTTTTGTTCACTATTATACATTCCATTAGACCAAATAAAACTCTTATTTAGATTCAGGACATCAAAATTTACTTTTTGTAAATTTTTTGTATTTTTCCGATAAAGTACATTTTGAATGAATAGTGTAAAATGTTGTATTTTAACTCAAAACCTATTTTTAATCTAATTTATTTATATGATTAGATTATATTTTAAATTGGTTGTAAATTTAAATTAGAATATATTTTTACCATTAAATCCAATAATGGTCATTGGAATTAATTTCACTTTGAAATCAGACTTAAACTAGTGTCAATCTTTTGATACTTATTGGTTCATAAAAACACGCTATTTGCTCTGACAGTGGGAATTAATTATTAAATTAATTAATGCAACTTATATGTTTTGAATTTTTTAAAATGGACTTAATTTTTGAATTCGTAATATCAAATATAGCTTAGGGTGAGGTTTTGGTATTTTTCTGAAAAACATCAATTTTTTATGAATAGTGAAACCACTAAGTGGTACTTAAAAAAACGATTTTTCGTTTAAATGAAATTTTACCACCTATGTGTTTTGAATTTCAAAAAACCGACCTACATGGTTGTCATTAATAAGTAAAATGTGGTTCAAGGGGTTTAAAATAATTTTTTGGTGAATAGTAACTTATTAAGTTTTTAATCGCGGTTAGAGGTAATTTGTGTAATTTAAGTTAAATATAATGTTGTAATAATATGAAATGAACTTGACACGTGTCCTAACCTCATTGGATGTGTCATGTCCAACCAGAAAATCCATGGGTCAACTTGGGGACCCCATGAAGCCACATTGGTTGGAAAATGACATTAATAACTTTTTATTTAAAGTTAAAATAAAAATGTCACAAACTTGAGTTGTTTTACTAAAACAATTTTTACATGGAGTTATACAAATCAGATTTTTGACTATAAAAATTCATTGGAAAGGTGAAAATATTTCCTACATCATAGTATTTGTTTTATAATTTTTAGACATTAAATAAACTAAATTATTTATTACATCATGATGATGCAGTGATGAACTCATTATTTAACGATTTAAATAAAATGGAAAGATAATGTTAAATCTAAGACCTAAACATGTCAAAAACCTATTGGATGGGTGGATTTAGAACCCTTATCACCTTATCCTAGAAACAAATTAATGTGGGACCATTAAAATCCAAAACTCATTCTAATATAAAGTAACATTTCCTTACATTCCAAGAGTGCCCCTCCTCTCCTCTTATAAAAGGCCCCCACCTCTACCACCTTACCCAGATATCCAAAGCCTTTGGCTCGTCCAAACCCTGCCCATTTTGTCTCTACACATCCCTCTATACCTCCTTGAAGCCTAACTTTTGGCATAAGTCTTCCCAAGGAATCCTTTGAGCTCAAATCTAAGAGAGTTACCCGATTTTAAGGTGATGTCTTCACTTGTGTTCGTTTGTTTTATTTTTCTTATCCAACCCCATAAACTCTTATTATTCATTTATTTTGTAACAAATCCAGTATATTAAATATACTAGTATTCTGTTATAAGAATAATTCAAGCTACACTTACACACATCTACATCTAATGGTTAAAGAATATATTGTTTCTATGGTTGGCGAATTTCTGCCTCACGAAACGATGATTGTTCAATATTCTTTTAAACACCTTTAATGGTGGAAATTAAGATGTCACTCTATTTATATATGATATATATTATGTTTATGTTTTCCTTATGATTATTTGTTTTTCATTTGTGGTATACCGTTATGGTTTCCATTGTGGGTAAACATGATAATTTCATTTTAGGAAGTGCAGACTACCGCCCCCTCAAAGTGATGTGATTCGTTAATGCCATATGTGGGATGTATAAAGGATGGATTTAAAGTTATTATATATGATGTTATACTGGAGTTATAATATACCTCTATATCATTATTATTTCTTTCAATTAATGTATGAGATAGAAATGAAAGTAGCGTTCATGCGTACGTACGGCTTACCGTCTCCATGAACGGTGCATTTCATTCCTTGCCTCTAAATGATTATGTAATATTATAAATGAATTTATATAATGGATATATATGATATATATGATATCTAAATCATGAGTATAACTCTGGATATAATGGATACATTAACAACTTGTAATTATAAAGAGCATATTTTTGACTCACGTACCAATGATCGTTAAAACGACCGTTAATAACTTTAATAATTTCATAGTGTTCATGACATGGTAATAAGTGATATAAAAGGAATAATGAACTTGAAAAAGGTTCTTAAGCATGTAGAAATTAACTCAAGTTTATTATTCAGGATGTTAAAGAACGATCGAGTCAATTCGGACCTGAGGTAAGGGACTTCGTCTCAATCTCCTTTCAGTGTGACATATTTTGTTTTATACACAACTACCTTTTATACGGTGTATAAACCCCTTTGACTTTTACTTTTATACAAAAGGAATATTTTTCTACGAAGCGTTTTACTAAACGAAAAAAAGGAATGTTTCTTTTAATGTACACAGTGACAACGACCTTTTCCGCCGCCGCGATTATTATTTGGTCTTTGGCTTCCTCAACAAGCCGTAATGTTTTTTTAAATGAAATAAATACCATATACTCTTTTATGTATTTTGGTATTTAAAATGGTTTTTAAAATGGATTTGTTATGTCAATATATTTAAGTGATATATTGTGATCAAAGTGTGTAAATATTTTCTTTCCATTATACTTTTTTTATGTCTTATGATTTTTATAATGGTACTTGGACATTTGATGGGTGGTTACGTGATAAACCATATGACGGGTGGTGTCGTGAATACCAGGACGGGTGGTTACGTTATAACCTCCAATGCATTGGGTATGGAAGTTGGCCATATGGCGATTCGATTAAGAATGTATGGAAGTTGTCCATATGGATATTCCATTAAGTGATATGTGTGGAAGTCGACCGTATAGTTATTCCACTTAAGTATGTTTATGTCCCAAGTTACCTTTATATGTTATGTGATATTTTTTTGGGTTTTATTGTAATCTTATGGTTACAAAAGGGTAAGTAATGATCTTTTATTTCAGTGAAGAGTTTTACTACTTCATATAGGTGAAAATTATTACTTTGATATAGTATACATGGTTTACTTGTTGTTTTGATAAACTAACAGTTTTCATTCGTTGTGTATCCCTTACTGAGCATTTTATGCTCACCCCATGTTTTTTTGAAATGTTTTTCACAGGAATTAATGTGGAATATGGTCAATGATGGGATCAAGGGAAAGTCATGCTATATAAAACATGGAACTAGACATGTTTATTTTTAAGAGTTTTTTATTCTATGGAAACTCAGTAGAACTGTCTACTTTGTAATCTTTTGAGATGTAACAGTTATGTCCTAATTCTCTAATACTCTAAACCTGAAAAGATCCTCAATGTGAATTATTCATTTAATTCAATATTATGTATGGTTTAAGGTCGGGGACTTATATGTATTTTGATCCATGTAATATCTTTTATAAACAATTAATGAAATTTTTGGGATCATTTTACCTTATACTGTTTTTTATTTTTATCATATTTTTAATGAATTTTTTGTCTGATATATCTTCTCATCATCATATTCTCTTTCATGATTAGAATCTGATACATTATAATAGGTATTTACTTTACCGAGCACTTGAGTTCCCCCTTTCTTATTTATCCAATCGTCTTGTCATTAAGATGATGATATCATGTGACATGTTTAGAAATGATTCTCGAGGAGCATGAATATGTATTATTTCATTCATGCATTATAAAATTTTTATCTATATTGCTAATATCCAAGACATGAATTCTTATATTCCTTGGGTTTTCAAACTATTTAAGAGATAATGAATCTAAAAAAATAAATTATGGACATATTTAAGTTATATTTATGTAGGTTCAAATTAGGTAAAATGTATTTTTAACATATGTTGACCATAAGGTGAAATATGGATCTAAAAAATTATTCCTTTATCTGATGAGATACCCCAACCATATACAAAAAATTGTGAAAGTGATATATACATTTAAACCCTAAAATTAAAATCACATTTGGGAGATGTTAATTATGTATATATGACACAGAAGTATATCATTAATTATCAAACTCATAGACTTAAACCTTATAAGGATTCATTATTAGATCATCTATAAATATTCCTTCTTATAATTTCAATTAAATATATTAAATAAAATGTTGAAATCAATGCTATGATAAATAATTTAATAATTCAAGAAGTTATGTAGTCTATGGATTATTGGAATTTTAAGTAGAACATTATCAAAATATAATTAGATAGAAAACATGAAAATAACATGATTTTGGGGGTACTATGAAATAAAAACCACTTTTAGTGATCATTAATAATATAACTATAAAAAAGAAAAAGATTATTATTAGACAAATATAATTCTGAATTGAATTAAAGATCTATAGTGATTGGTATCAGACACATGAATTTTTTTTTGAGAGATGACAGTATTGATCATAATCTTACCAATATGTTCATTATATATGGTCATTATTTTTGGTTGATTTATTTTCCATTTTTTCATGATGTTATATAAATTTAAAAAGATATATATTTTTACAAGAATTGATATTTTAAATTAAAATGTTCCTAAAATATTACCCAAAATTTCAAAAATGATTTTTCAAACATTAGAATCATACATAATTATCATATCCACTACCTATTATAGTATGTAAATGGTTGGATATGTGTATTAAATTTTTTATTTTATTTATTTTGTAAAATAATGATAATTATTATCTATGGATAATTTTAAAAAAAATCACAATAAAACCCTTCATTAAAATAAGATATTAATTATATTGGAGGATTCTAGTCATATCCACATCTAATGGATCAATATGTTACTTGGAATACAATTATCCATTTTTAATGGACATTGATTAATCTTCTTGATTATCGGTGTTCATCGAAATCATAGTCGGTTTTAATGAATTTTATAATTTCCTATGATTTGAATGTGAATCATTCTATAAATTAAAAAAATTACTTTTTATTATATGTTTTAGGTAGATTTTTATGAATCAAGATGTTTCAATTGGAAGAAATAATCATTCATAGTGTTCCCTTATAATAATAGTTAACAATCACTAATTGATATGAGACCATTCAATGAAAATTGTCAGGATCGTGCATTTTCTAATAACTATTTTTTTGTGGATCATGAAAATATATGTTGGCACCATATATTATCCAAGATATGGTGATTAAGATTCAATTTGATTTAATGAAATTAATCACAGCTCAGAGAGATTAAAATTCAGAAATTTGTCTTTCAATTATTAAATTATATGTTTCAATTTTTTCAAGTATGTTTATAAATGTAACTCCTTATACGAGATACTAAATATTTATAATGATGGGTGTGCTCTATGACTAGTATGTTAGAATGTTTTATATAGAGGAATGTCTTTGTAAACATGACATAATTTCACAATTCTCTTGTTACGTTTGAGTTTAATCATTATTACATTAAAATTTTCTAGCTAAAGATATATAATCTACATACATATAACATGGTTGGATGGAATAGATTATATTTATACCATGAAAACAATATGATAATCTATCATTATTTAATCATATATTATTAAAATAATGGGATGAAATTAAATAAATTTATTTAGTCTATTTTCTATTGAATAATTTCAAGGATAGACATGATATATTTATTTTTGAGTTGGTGATGTTTTAGAAATTTCATGACAATCATTCTAATAAAAAATATATATAACTTTCTATTGTTATAAATGTTTTACGATGGTTCAAATTATAAGACCCATTATATTAATGGAATGTTTATATATTTATTATTAAAATAAGTTTTTGAATTTTAATCATTGAATTAATAATTTATAATAATTATGATATAGTTTTGGACAAAACATTAGCCTATATATAGTGTTAACGGTGTAACCAAAATATTTCTTGAGGGTTCTATTATTGTAGAAACTCTATAATAATTGAAAAGATTCCAATACCATTATATTTTCCATGATATTAACATTTTTTATCCAACAAAACCTATAAAATATAACATATGTAGGCATCTTGTTTTCACCACTCATATGTTTTGCAGAACTCTTACAGCCAAATCTCAATATAGCATATCTCTCAAGGGAGTTATCCATTGGTCAGTGTTGGACCAGTAATCTTAAATCACTTTTCTAGCCTCTATTTCATCCTCACTGTAAATATATATCTATTCTTCCACAAGTATATTATCCTATCCAATCATAACATGGACATGGTGGACACATCCATGTATATGGTGAATTATAATCTTGTTTATTATGTTATTTTTATTTATAGTGGTCCCAAGTATTTTCAATATAATGTAACATTATAATGTTAATAATAATTAATTAACATATAGTAGGTGTTTACATCTTAGAAACTTATTTGGAATACATCACTTGTATAAATTTGTTATGATTTTTTCATGTAAGAGTAGAACATATATGTAATATTTTAATGGATGTGTAAAATATTAAAAAATGTCTCTTGTTTTTTTGGAAGAGTGGATTAAAATCTCTTAAAATGTTATATTATTCATATATACTTTAATGAAGATGAAATGATTATAATATAATCCCAATTTTTTCGAATTGATCACCACTACTTTGTGTTCTATTATTTATGAAGGCACTTTGTCGACATATGTCAGTCAGAAAAGTTAAAATATTTTTGGAGTCTATTGAAAATGTTTTGTTAAATAAAATTCATCACAAATAATTTTTTTTTGATGGACAGGCAAAAAGATAAATTAATTTTAACATGTAAATAATCTCTCACGAATAATTTTTACTTTATTAAATTGTAAATTTCTATAGTCCATCTGATTTGATATTTTTTTCGAGAAAAAATTCATCAGTCACAAAATGGATCTAATTTTATTAAAAAACAAATAATCAAATATATAAAAATAATTTTCAATAATAAAAAATAATTTTAAATTGTTAAATTAAAATTTTATAAATTAATCATACTTAATAATAATTTAATAAATAACAAATTATTAAACAATTAAAAAATTTAACTATTTATATTAAATACAAATTGAAAAATAATTTAAAATATTACAAATAATTAAACAAATTTAAGAATATTTAAAAACAAAAAATAACATAAAATTTAATTGAAATTTATTAAATAATATAAATTCCAAAGAAAATAAAAAAAATTCAAAATTCAAAAATTAAGATAAAAAATAAAATAATTAAAACCAACAAAAATATGATACATCATTTCGAACATATTATGTTTTTTCACCCCAAATTAAAAAATAGTCATAAAACATCAAAGATCATAAAAAAGAATTATTTGGAGGAGGATAACTCAAGTGATAATGTGTAGGAAAACTCTATACAATTCATCACACAATACATCGTATACACTCTATCTTCTTCTCACCTCTCTATAGTGGCTTCCCATGCTCATCCTCTCTCTCATGGAATCTAATAAATCTTACCAATATTGAGCACACAACCTCTCCAAATACTTTTCAATGGATGCTGGAATGTACGAAGACTGTACATGGTATTCCATCAATCTCACTAATGAAATTGTAGAAGTACAATAATAACTCATAGTTTTCAGTTAGGATCTGATACCAATCAGCTAACCATTATCGAACCCATGAAATGTTAGCAATCTCTGAGATGCCTTATCAAAATATAAATCACATATGTCATATTTTTTCCACTCATCATGAATCTACACTGAATGATAATTCACAACATCCTATATCTCATTTAACTAAAAATAAAAAATAATAAATAATAAAATTAATGTACATTAATTTTTTTGAAATACTAACCACTATATAGTGATTCTAGTTAGAGGAAACCTATTTTGTATAAGGATAAAATTAAATATTCTAATAAAATTAAAAATAAATCATTTATGGAACAGTAGAAACCTTTATAATATAAATAAAATTATTTAGCATATATTTACATTGATAAATAAAATCTCTTACCATATTTAAACAATGTATACCAAATGTGTGACATACATATGTATGTGTGACATCCTTACTCATCCATAACTAACATACAAATTATGACCTCCTCCTTAATGTCTATCCTAGATAGTAGAATGATAATCCATCACATAAATATCCTAGATATAGTTAGATAGATGAGAGATGCAAGATTGATTGCAGAAATTAACAGAGTATTTATCCATAACTCACTTCCTAAGGTTGTATATACACAAAATAAAGTGCTCACATATTCAAATCTCACATGACACTCAGATAGGATAGATTATCATCATATGAATTGGAGAAAATAAACTATCTATGATGACTAAATGGAATATGTAAATAAATAAATACTTTTAAAAATCATATGTTATTTAATAAATTAAAATCTAGTGGTCAAACATTTGATGAAACACGATGATCGAAACTAGATCCCATGACACCCATTGCTCCAAAAAATATTTCCATAGGATCACACATGTATTCCTAATAACTAAATTAGAAAAATATGAAAATAAAAAAAATACAAAAATTATTACTGACATTAAAAAATATTTTAATAGAAAAATTATCATTAATAATTAAACATACCTAAATATATGAGAATGTAAATAAATAGATGGTCATATCTCTAGAAGAAGATCCAGAGTTATTAATTGAGTAAGACCATGACCCCTCTTAATGGGCGCAACATCATATGGATCCAAAGAATCAGGCTCATCAACAGGAAGTCATACATTTGTGAAAAAATGAAATATATCATCTAGAGAATTTCCAAATATCGTAATCAAATTGTTTTAATTTAATAAATTGTTAAAACAAATATAAAATTTTAAAAACAAATAGAAACTATAATATAATAATCTTGCATGTAGAAATTGTTTAATAAAAACATCAAATAAAAAAAACTAAAAAATTTCACAATATTGAAATTACTTATAAATAACTACCATATAATTATAATTTAACCTATATAACTTTTCAAATATATATATCAAATATAAAAAACTTCTAAATATATAGTAGAATATTATATTATTATTTATCAATAGATTATAATACAAATAAAAAATATAAAAATTTATTGATATTTGTAAAGTGACAGAATAGATCATTCAGTTCATCTATTTGAAATAAGAAATCGCAGCTATAAATAATTTTAGCCAAAAATATAAAATATTATAGACAAATAAATACCTGAATATAATACAACAATCATCATCTTTTTCATTTTTTTCTTGAATGAAAATGTATTTATCCACAACTTCAGTATCATCAACTCCTATATGACTTTCTATATAATTCTAATTTATTAAATTATTATAATTCTCTCTATCATAATATATTAATTGGGGTGGTTATTCACTATCTATATTTATATCTCATTGGTTATAAAATATATTTTGGATGGTTTATTTAAAAAATTAATATTTTTCACTTCCACCAATCTATTTCTATTTTCAATAACAAGATTTCCACATGATTTTATTTTTAATACAATATAAAAGTTATTCAAATCACTTAAAGAATCCGTGCTAGATTCATAATAATCATTATGTTTTTGATGTTACAACAAAAATTTATTTTTTGATGGAAGATTACTCTTATAGTTAATTTCAATGACTCTATTTCATGGATGAACAGACATCACTCAAGTAGTATCAAAGCACTAAATTAAAGAAATGATACATATTTTTTCTCCTATATAACATATCTCAATAATTTCATCCAACATTCCATAAAACTCAACTACACTTTCGTTATGATGATATCATTTCAAAGAAAGGAAACAAATCCAATTATTTCATTGATTCACCATATATGTTTTTATGGAATTGAAATCCAATAACCACATAACCATTATAATTTTTCACAAATTTTGATGTTGGGATTATTATAGTAGATAATAACCAATCAATTTTACATTCACGTAGTCTTTCTTACGAAAAAATATAATAATAATTGATATAATTAAAAAATTGATCTATTTTTCCCTTCAAAAAAATATCATACCCATATTTGAAACCAATATTAATTTTTTTTGAAATTATTCAATAAAAAAATATAAAATTTGAATAAACCATTTTTTTGGTAATTATATATTACATCAAAAAATAATTTTATTAAATTTATATTTTATAAATATTTAACAAAATAAAGAAAATGTGTAATTTCTTCTCAAATAATTTCATTTATTCATTATTCAGAAGAACACATGTAATATAAATGTGAAGATCATCATTTCAAATCCAATGTTCAAGATAACCACCAAAACCAAGATCTGGATGATTAAAAACTTAAAATTTATTATCTATGAGTTCATGAACATTTTTCTCATTGTGACCCATCCTGTTTTTCTGTGAAAGATATTCCGATTGAAAATAAAGAGATTATATATTTTGAATTTCTTCCTATAATTTTGCATATGAAATTAACCAATTAATAATTTATTCTTTATAGTCATTCTACATTAAATTTTTTATAAATATTTAAAATGGGTACATATATTATTATTGTACCAGTAATATATATTTATCTTCATATGGAAAATGAAATATTAAATTTCTCATTGACTTAATGAACCCTCGTAAGAATATTTTCACCCATTTTAGTAATATAAAATACATATTATTTTAAAGCATACTCAATGTATCGAAATATAATGTATAAATATAAATATGTCAAATAATAAGTCATTTGGTTAAAAAAATATCTAATTAAACAAATTAATAGAAATAATAAACAAACAGATAGTAATATTTCAATTATTACATGGTAGTCATGAATTTTTTACTGATAATATTCAAATTTAAATGCATAAAGGAAAATTAAATAAATAACAACCAGTTACCATCAAATTTAAAATCCATTGGAAGAAATAATAAATGAATTTCTTTTTAATGCACATAAGAATCATTTAGCATCATTAAATTGTATGATCTTTTATGATTAATGAATTCATGTTCAGGGTGTCAATTTGTTTGAAACATCGAATGGTACATTTAAATTATATTTGGTTTAACCTTGTATTTCCAACATGGTATAAAATATGTTATCAAAAATATATTTTAAATATTTATTAAATCAAACTATTTTTGAACTAATAAATGAGACCAATATGGAAGGACCCAAATAATTATCATCTGTTTCGATTTATGAAATTTCCCATATAAATTAATTTTTTATTCATTTATGGGTTTTCCTTAAATAACCGGAACTAATGAAGAGATGATATATTGTTCCTCAATAACTATTATCACTAGAAGAGGATTGTACATTTTAATATTATATTTTGTAAAATTATTTCTATTCTTTCAAAAAGGATGATCATAATGAAGAAATACCCATTAGAAATCAACATGACTATTATGTATTCATTTATAATTCATAAAATGTTTTTTCTCAACCATGTAGTACACAAACAATTTAAGGACATGTGTTCTCAATTTAGATAACATCCCATATTCCTGGAAGTGATTGATTATCCATATTAATGAATCCTTCATTTAATGATTTTGATGAGCATATATATAAAGTATAGTCACATTGTTGTTTTTTAATGAAACTAACACATTAATTAGGGGATTCACATAAACATAGATATTATTATTTGGAAATAATGTATTTAATATCATTAAATATAGGTATTTATCCTCCATATGAATCTATTTAGGTAAGATGTATGGAATAATTAAAATAATCAATCAAGAATATTGAAGGGCATGACATCTTATGAACAAAATCCCTCAGTAGAAATACCAAAATTTGTGTCAAAAGGATATGAAGAAGAATAATGTTGGTTATAAACAATGTGTATCCATTTACATCCATTTCATGGATAATTTAAAATATCAAGAAAGTATTTTATATATTCCATGTTATCAATATCATTATGTTGCAAGACATAAATAAATATTGTAAATGAGCTGTAAAAGGAAAATATATAAATATTTTCCCAATAAATATATACATTTAACTCTTATAATATTTATACCATGATTCTCCACATGATGACAAATTAATCAGGGATTAAAAATTACTATTATATAATATATAGTCATTTAAAAATAATTTAATTTTCTGATCACTAAAACAAAATTTATCAGACAACCTCTTACATTCATAGAAACTTATTGGTAATGCATATATATTCACGAATAATGATTTCAGAAATGATTATATCTGATAAAAACAACTACTATACAGATAAAAATCTGATTTAATGGAAATAAATGTTATAATAGTTTCATTTTTTCTCTTCTATAATCCGATATATAGAGCCTCCTTTTGATATTTTAAGCAATTGAAACCCTGATAATGTATTGATTAACAAGTTGTAATATCATTATAATTGTTTGTATTAAGAATAGGTAAACTAGTAGGCTCATTTAGTAAACTCTGAAATGATGGATCTAAAACAAAAATATTATTTACTATTGAATTATGTTAATGTGGTTGATTACGGAATATATAATCATTCTGAAAATAAAAATGAAATAGATGATGTCTATCATTTTCAAATATTTTAAATCTATCAGTTTCACATATTTGAAATTGTAATTTATGTGTTCCATTAAGAATAAAATTTTTAGGACTCCAATGATATAAATGATTCAATACTTTCAATGGAGACACGATTTATATCAAATCCATTGAAAATTTTTAAATTATTTATCCTACAATGATTATAATATATAAACATATTTCTACTTCATTTATCTATAGTTATGAAATAAATAAAATAAAATTAAAATTATTATAACTAATAATTTCTACTATCTATAAATTATTAATATATTTTAACACAATGAAATATTTTATGGAATATGGTTAGAGTTAGGCGCTAGGAAACCACTTGATTCTGGGTTACAGAGAAGAACGACATAGATTGAATAATAAAATTAAATATATTATATCCAAAACACATTATATATAAAAATAATAAATTATCTCTAGAATGGAACTTCATATGGGGCATATAATTCCACTATTAGACCCATAATGTGGGGGTTTCCCTCTGTTCTTTACATAATTTTTTAGAGTTGTGAGTTTAGTAATATCAGACATTATGATAATTCCATTTTATATTTTTATTATAATTTATTACAAAATATAGAAGTATATACATAAATTTTTATTATTTCATAAATATAAGAACACCATTAGATAAGGATCCTAGATTTACCCTTCCCCCACCATAAAATTTCAATGAGATTGGTGTTTGTTAAATTTCATCTCAGTGTAATTGATTTAATATTTTAATTATATTTTCTCAAAAATATTTGATGTATCTCTGTAATGGATCATCATATGAGAAGTATGAGATAACCATTATATTTTTGTTGTTGGGTTACTGTAGGTGTGATATAACATTCTTTTTTGGTCAGTGTTTTGTTACATTTCATGTGATGATAATTGATTTAATATTTTTATTAAAATTTTCTATAAAATTTTTTATGTATCTCAGAAACTATTTATCATATAAATAATTGAATACCACCATTAGGTAAAGGATGTGGGTTTTACCCTATATACAATATTATATTTTTGAATTTCTGGAGTATGAAAACATCTGACATGATGGTTATTCATTTAATTTTTATAATATAATTTTTTATTCAACGAAATTATGTATCTCTCTAATGTCTTATATTATAGGATATATGATACAATTGTTATGTATAACATGTTGGTTTTACCTTGAGCATGACAAACCATTTGTGTGGGTTAGGTGCTTGGTAACCATACACGTGAGGTCAATTAATTTAATATTTTCATCATAATTTCCTAAAAAATATTAATGTAAATTTATGTTATGTATCGTTGGAAAAACCGGAGACTGTCGTTCGGTACGTGGAGAGGGGTTTAACCTAGAAATGATATAAAATTTGTGTGCATCAAGTGATCCATAACATCATATTTGAGGGTATCATTTTTAATATCATATCAATATATATTTTGAAACATTTAGACAAACTATTAATACAATTTATTTTAATTTATGCATCATTTATAAATTTTTTTGTGAATATATAATAGTTACTATTTTTATATTTTTAATATTGAGTGACTGAAAACATAGTATTTATTAAAATTTTTAAAATGAATTTACGAGTAAATATAATTATTTGTTAACATATATTTATTTTTTATTTTTTATGATAGAATTTATAATAAGTGTTTCTAATTTTAAACATTTAGTAGTATTTCAGAATATTGTTTTATAAATTTATAAAAAAATTAAAGTAAGGAAAAATTTTCAAATTATTAATAATATTTTTTAATTAACACTAATAGTTTTTACTAAAAATAAAATTGATCAAATAATCGGTAGTTATTATAAATTATTAAATTTTTATTATTTATTATTTAAATTTTTATTATATTTTTAATAATTATACTCTTTATGTATATCATGATTTGATAAAAATATAAAAATATAAAATATAATTTCACTCTTTTTAAAAAATATACATATTAAATAAAGTAACAAATGTATTTATATATATAAGTAACGTTATAAGTTTTGTGAAATTTTTATATACACATATTACACAATCAATATATATAATTATATACATTACATGATTTCGAAATAAAATATATTTTTACCTGATTTTTTAATCAAATATACATATAAGATGGAAATATACATACATAAATATATATATATATATCTTCACGTGTGAGTGTGTGTAAGAAAAACCTTATTCTTTTTACATTTTTATATATGAGTGTGTGTCATTATATATATATATATATATATATCGAATAATTTATAAATTTTTTAAATGATGATATATATATATCCTCACATGTTAATATACATACATGTATTTATATATATATGAATATTAAAAATCATACACTTTTTTTTAAATAAATATCTATCTATAATAAAAACCATCCATATTTTTAAAAAATCATATATATATTTATATTAAATTGGTATTGCATATAGTTATTTATTTTAAAATATTTCTTATTTAATATTAATATATCAAATACATTTTGATTTTTATACCAATATACATATACAATATATATATATATATATATATATATATTTATGAAATCATATACACACATATATATATATAATAAAACGCATTTTTTTAAAATCATATATAATATATATATATATATATATATATTTATATTTATAATTCACATGTTAAAATAGTAATACCAAATTTAAAAAGAGAATAATAAACATGCCGAATCATGTATTGAATCAGATAAATTGATTAAGTTAGAGATTTTACCCACATAAAAATATTTTATATGGAGTATATTAATATATATATATATATATGCACACATAAAAATATCAAATATAAAATCAAAATTTTATAGAAACACTATATACCAAATATAAAATAAAAATCTGATTAACTTCTCAACCTAGTGATTTACAATACTAAATCATTTAAAAAAATGAATAAAACCTAAAAATAATGACATAAAGTATAAGGGGAATCTATACCGATGAGATTTAAAGTAGAATCCCTAATAATATCTTTCAAATAATTTTGTGGGAGCATTTTTTATTTGTGATACCCATGGGCACTATGTGCGTCACGATGGTTTATGAGAAGGATAATGATATGAGAGGAGGAAGGAATGGTGTTCGGGGGGGGGTGTTAAATTAAAATATTAATAGTATGGAATATTTGAGATAGAATAAATTATATCTCAAAAAGTTATTTTTTTCGAAATTATTTTCAATATGATTTATTTCCCATGTGAATGAATTCTAAGGCGACGGTAATTTTCAATGGAAGTAGGAATCCATCATAAATATCTATCACTATAGCATTCTACACTATGCAATGGGACATCTCCCCGAAAATATTTTTTATGGATGAATTATTCAGTCACACATTATTACATTTCCTTATATATAAATCATTCTCAATAAAATTTCTTTTCTAGAAAATATTTACAATAGGGACATTGCTCGTCGCAAATGTCACGTTAGAAATACTCAAATTTCTAGTATCACATTATTAATTATTGGAATTTTTTTACATTATGTAATACCTTGAACTGGGTGCCACATACCGGTTTCCCATAATGGCTCACCACATTACATTATGTGCACCACATCATATGCAAAATAATGTCGACTAGTGGTGATACTCTAAATTATAATGTAGGGAGAATATACCACTTTTTCAAAGTAGTGTAACATAGAAAACCAATATTAAATATAAACATTCCACAATGATAAAAAAGAAGTACCAAAAAACAAATGAATAGATCAATGAAAAGGAAAATAACCATAAATAAAAAATAAGACATCTCATTCAATATAAGCAGCAATATTCAAAAGAATTAATCCAAATAAGAAAAACTGGAAAACACTAATCTGAGTTGTGATATCATATCTAATTCCCTTATCCACGCTCTATAGTGAATCCCAGTTCATCTATTTAACATAGGTAACTTTCCATTTTCATTTCATTCAACAACGTGGTATAATTGAGTAAAACTTTGGTGGCCTAAGTGGGGTGAGAATAAAACTCATAAGGACACCTACAATGATATCTAATGAAATATCCAGCCAATCATAGTGTATGTAATTATATAAATAATAATCATCAAAATGGAAAAAGAAAATTGGTTTCACATTTAGTATTTATTAATAAATCAAATTACACTAGATTATTCTTATACCAGTGTATGAACCATACACCATTGGGATTTTACATTTTACCCTTTTCATGGAATTTCATTATTTCATTTAATTCCAATTTTATTTATTACCATGGAGCATCAACCTAGGTACCATTATCAGGGATACATTTCTTATGTTACCATTCTCAATTCATATTCATAAATCATGGGCCAATATCATATGTTTAGAACCCTATGGTAACATAAAGAATCATTCCCTCTCCCACAACTCATTGTTCGTATCAAAATCAAAATAAAATTTATGGACAAAATGCATGTGTTTGGATACACATGGGTATATATAGAATTATTCCCTCATCCAGAACTCATTGATCAGAGTTAAATAAATACTTATATTAGGGTATTCATCAGAAACATTCTATTCAATCATACACAACATAGTTTACCATTTCATTTATTTAACACAACCATGGTTCATTGCTTTTATCACAATGAACAACATGAGTAATTCCCACATTAACCCACATATAAATTATTATAAAACATATTAACTGTTCTCAGTTAATTCAATATTCCATTTAATTCTCATTATCATTCAATTAAACAATGATTTGTTTGAAATTTCATATACCTGCTATACCACAACAAACATTTCAAGGATAATAATTTAAATGATATTATCATACCCCTTCAGTTTCTATAATTATATATCATAATAACTAATTGTTACAATGAGAAATATAAATGGTCTCATAAATACATGACAATAAAATTATTTTACAAACATAAAATAAATTGAAAAACGTTGAAATGAAATAGTAATACTAAAAATAATTTGATCATTATCAAGACTATATGATTAGAATTCATTGCACCAACAATAATATTGTGGATGATTCCCCATCCATGCTTAGCTCTAAATCCGTTTTTGAATAACTAGATTCACAATGGTGATGGATATCTTGGAGAAAATATAATATCCAAATCTATTGAAATAGTATTCATTAAAACCGAGATTAATTACATAAATATTAAAGGAATAAATTTTTCATTAAAGGAAGTGGAATACGGGATAATATGAAACCTTAAAAAAGAGAGATATCACACACCATAGGGGTGTCAATTTCTACTATGAGATCTTCAATTCACAATGAAAGGAGTTCAAGGAGACTTGAAATACTCTCAGGTTCCTCAAAGTGAATGAAATATTATTAGGATTAGTGGGGTGATTAGGGATATAAATTCGGGGATATATAATTTTTAACATAATTTTCAAGGGATTTATTTTATTAATGCATGGTCTCCAGTATGAGATGATCATTTTGAACATCCCTGTAGCCTAATTATACTCCCCTACACTATTGGGTGCTTGAATTCTCTAAGAATGGAAAATGGATTTTTTAACATTTAACAAACAATGTGACCTACATATCCTATGTTGCACGATCATGGGAGTGGACACAGTGATTTGGAAAACTACGTGCCACCCATGTATTTTCCAAAACCCCTCAAATTCAATAAAAACACACCCATGTTCACCCAATATAATAAAAACCCAAATAGGGAAAAGAAATTATTATATTGATAGAAATGTGTACTGAAAATCCTCTCGATGTTCTGTATCATATAATATCCCCACCATATAACATCATGCCATTGATGTTTCTACCCAGACATCCTTAAGCTTTTATGGGGAAATGATTTAACCACAATTCCCACATATTATCCTATTTCTCCCATGTTTTCTCCTGAACATGCCCATGTTTCCACTAAAAATATATTATCCAAAAAATCACTCCACACAAAAAAAATCACCGTGATCCACAATAAGAATCAAATTATCCAACAAGTATGGAAAATAAAAATGATATACATCATTGAATTCAATCACATGGTAAGGGATAGGGTGAAACTTCAAAATTTGGGACACAAGAAAAACAAACATTAATAGAACTATATCTGTATCGAAGTTCTAATTGATACTCCACCTTTCTGATCATATCCACAATATCAATGATTTGAAAATCTTATGGGGTAACATTCCCTACCTATAAATCCTATGGTGACCCAAAATCAATGACACAAAAACTAACACACAATATCCCAATTTAAAATCCGTAAGATGATTATGTCGGTCGTCAAAATATATCAATCTTCTCTTATTTGTGGCCACAAACTTCCACATTCACTTATCCAAACATGATGTCTCTTATATGAGATTTGGTCCCAATAACATGAACTCACCTTCCACCAAAATACATAGTGGTGATCTACATGGCCAAAATGAAAATGCCTCATATTTTGAAATATGAATAGTTTCATGATACCCATAATTGTAGATGAAATCAAAATTAACATATTGTTTCTCAAAGGATCAAATATATACTAATATTAATGCTCGTAGTATTAATTCTACCACCAAAATAGTATTCTATGATTTCCCATATGTCTATGGACGAATAGTTATACATAGAAACAACTCATTTCCTAATGAATTTCGTAAGGCGTTCCTTAAAGAAGGATGTAAATAATGAATCAATATATGAAACTATGATCCATATCACTACATGAAAACTGACTATATTTTTAATATAGAAATTCTCCAAAATAGGAACTATGAATTATTCTATGATTTTGAAGTAATGTGATACATATTTTAAGGGGACCCCAAAAACCCATATTGAAACATTATTTCAAGGATTCCAAACAATACTCCCATAAATATCCATTGTAATATCACCCCACATATATTTTGGAATGGGAACTATCTATAAAAATCACCATGTCATTCATTCATAGCTTTCACCTTCAAATATGTGTAGCATCTGGTCACAAAAACCTCAATATCATTTGTTGTTCCCAAAACCTTATACTATCAAATTTGGTCATGGTACATATTTTCCAAAAAATAATTCGCATCCCATATTGAGATAGGAAAATAATTAATCATGTCCCCATACAAACACAGAGGCAAACTGACATGACTTAAAACATAGTTTTTCACATATTAATCTATGGTCCAATAGAGATGTGGAAACCCTCCTTCAAAACCATCCCTCAATGTAATACTTGCAATATCATCAAACATCATTTACATTATCTATTTCAAAAGTTTAGAATAAGATGGTAAGTATTTAAGTTTCATCCATTCCATTCCTCTTGAACAACCACATTCGTCTAAAGAAGAAAATCATTGATCCTTATCATAGAGTTAGTGAGTTATACTACCTGTTTCTATTTATTCCGGCTCAAAAATCATTAACACGATTTCCCATTCCTAGTGTATATTCAATCACAAAATAAAATTAATTAATATACTAAACAAATATCTTCATTTTTATGTTAAAATATTTTTGTTAATAGATTTATTTAATGATTTAGTAGTCATTATACACAATTAAATGTTATTATAAAATGTAATTGCACTAACACATTATGAAATAAAAAACCACATCAAACATGGGATCATGCATTGGGTAATTTCATTCATGTGGAATGAACTATCATAACCCAAATTCTATAAACCAATATCTATGTTTTAATGATACTTGAAACCTACTCCTGAATGAATCAAAAATAAGGTATAATACTCACCTGACATTTGTTGGGGAAAAATTTGGGTGGTATTCAAACACATCATAAACCATGGGAATGGATCTTCTCATTGTATGTAATGATGAAATTTAACACCCTTCTAGGTCATGATTTAATGTTTCATTACTAAGAGAAAAAAATTCATGGATGAATCACCTGTAATAACCCTCCAAACTTAGAAAGATATGGATATCAAAAACAATTTTTGGATGATCCAAATAATTTTCTTCGGCAAATGTATCTAGGTCCACTTATACGCCTTTCAAATTGATGATTTTACCTGTAAAATATACCATGTTGACCCATAATTGAAATATATATAGCATAGAATACAAATGATTCCCTCATAGTGAACTCAAAATTATCTAATGATGTTATATATGATCCACATGGCTCTTAGATATACCAAAATGAAATCCGAAAAACAACCAAAATTGATCCAGGTATATATGAATGAATAATATCATCAATAATATAAACACATCTATATCATTATTCATCATGAACAACATCAAAATGAATTTTTATAGGGAAAACATCCTTAAAAGGACCCGATGTTATATCATATAGTCTAACACTTAAATGATGTTACCATGATCGCAATTTAATCTAGTAATATTTCAAACCTCATAACAACCTATCAAAATGTTAATCAATATATGGTAGAGCATACAAGTTCATAAACATAATGAGGTTTATATTCTATTAATCTAAAAATTAGCGAAACATCCTTTCATGTTTATTATAAAACAAAACTATATAACCCCAAGGTAACATACATGGAATGATAAATCCATTATCCATCAACTCTTATTTATTGTTTCTTAATCTCGTGTTGCTCTCATGGGGAAATTTTGTATGGTTTAATAACGAGTTCATCCCCAATGATTATCTCAAATTGAACTAAACATAAATCTTAGGTGGAAGTAATGAAATGTATTCATGAAACACATCTGAAAATCGGTCAATTGTTTGTGGATTGAATCATTACATCCCAAACCTTCATAAAAAATTAGAATCTCAACCACATGGGTGAGATCCCCCGGTTTATAATGATCTGTCCCTTTATAGCCTACCAATATATCCCGTTATCTATGTTGAACACAATTATTACCCTCGAGAGATGTAAATATTACTCTCTTTTGGAAACAGTTTATTTGGACTCAGTATAATACCAATCAGTACATACCAATAATCATGTCCAAACCTGACATTTATATTAGATCAATATCACAACGAAAATGATATTCACTAAATTTTATGGAACACCCCCTCCATAAAAAAATTTAATTTGATTTTTATCACAATGGTGTGTTTGTTATAACACCCTATATTTATAACATGTTAACATTGTATTTGATAGCGTGTATGACATGTAACACCAGGTAAAAAGGAAAATAATATCCCTGAATTTATAATATATTTACTAATTATAATAATTTAATTATTTTTTATCTATCTACTCATCTTCCCTTTAGTTATCATATGTTTCATGAAAAAAGGTTTTTCTTCATCAAAATATGTTACACGCAAGTCTGTGATTCAACAAACAATATCATAATATTAAATTATCATTAAATATAACATAGATGTTGAATTACTAGTTTTGAATATTAGTAACTATATTATGAAAATTATGTTTCAACAAAAATTCAAAAATAATTAATTATTTAAATATTAATTAGAAATGAGTATATGAAGCAATATATTATAAATTGAATATTTTTATATTAAACTAAATTTATGATCGAAATTATATTTTACACTAATAGATTAAACTAATTAAAATTAGTCAGTGAAAAATTGGGAATGAAAGTGGAGGGATAGATTGGTAATGAAAAGAGTCCACTTCCTTGGGATATAAATGCATCCCACTCCTCTCCTTCAAGGGGGTTGGCATTTCAGAAGAGAGGAGCATCAATTTACCTGAAAAAATCCATGAAAAATTCTTGAGAAGACATTCCATAATCATGTTTTCTGTTGATATACCTTTCCTCCTCTCTTTTATTTCACTCGCTTTTGTGTTTTTCTTCATTTTTAATCTCGTAAGTGTTGTTTTTGTAATTCTGTTTTATTGAAAGTTTCTTCTTAATATTTGGTTTTAATAATCCACCCTCTGATCTTAAATATTAATGATCTTAAAATATTTTAAATAATGTTGAAACCTATTCCCTTATTTTTCTTCATCCTTCGATCGAAATTCAGTTCTTAATTCTCTTTATCATTTGTGTGTTTGTTCGATGCACCACTCATTTCTTATCCATTTCATTTTCTTCTATTCTTAATTTATCATCTTAATGATTATAACCAGATTATTAAATACCAAAATGGATGAATAAATATACCATTGTGGTGAGTTATAATTTGGGGATATTAAGTGATTGAGAGCCTTTTCTCGATGAGTATTCTTTGAGTTAATATTGTGTATGTTGAACTTTATATGTCATGGACTAATGACATGTTTTGGTTAATATGTGGATTCCATGGATTATTGGAACCATAAATACACAAAAAATAAACAATTAATAGTAATTATTAGAAACCTATGTTAAGTTACAACTTGGATTAAAGCTTTAACACTTGGTAATTCTGATAAAAATCATCTTGTGAAGTGGGTATTAATTTAATCCAATATAAATCAAAGCTCAAGGATATCATAAGACTAAATCCCCAATAATGAACTCACCCCAATATTAATCATTTTATTTAATCAGACATTATCCATAAATTATTTCATAAGATCTACAATCAAACCCCCCCCAAACCAAATCAGAATAAAATCAACTAAAAATAAATGACTATTTCAAAGTATCATCGTAGAGGATTCAGCCCGAGTGTTACTATACACATTAGTAGAGCACTGGAACCTTGACCGGTCGATAGGAGACAATCAGCCATGCATTTCTAATGGATCCGTTTGTGGGCATGGTGCTTTAAGTAGTCATTAGTTTCTTGTTATTATAAAAAAAAATTTAAAAAAATTGAAACAAAACACAATGAAAAACTCGTGTTCTCATAAAAATAATAAACTGAATGAAATACAAAGAAAAAATAGTATTCATATTTCTTCCAACATCTCCTTGAATGCCCCATAGACTCCCAAACAATCCCTCAGATTTTTTTGACCCTGAAATTGAGCAAAAACATCGACAAATTACCAGGAACATAAGAGATAATCAACTCATTCGAGAACTAGTCCTCATCCAACCAGTTGAATTTGAAATGGCCAATCCTAAGGAACAAACACTTAAAGAAATCACTTCCCATGATATGAATTTCCAACCTATTGGTATTAAATATCCAATCATAGAAGCTAACATTGAACTCAAATCGTGTTTTATTCATCTTCTCCCTCATTTCCATCGGCTGGCCAGTGAGGATCCACATATCCACCTTATAATGTATCAAGTGGTGCACTCTACCATGAAGCCTCAAGGGGTTTCTGAATAAAAAATAAAACTTAGATCATTCCCTTTGTTTCTATCTGTCACTGCTAAGTCATGGCTTTACTAAATATCTCCAAGTTCAATAACCACATGGAATGACATGATGTGACTCTTCTTAGAGAAATTCATTCTGGATTCTTGTACTACTTCTATCCGAAAGGAAATAAGTGGTATATGTCAGTTCCCAAGTGAATTACTCCATGAATATAGGGAGTGGTTCAAAAATCTTGTTGCAACCTGCCCACACCACCAAATCCATGACCAACTCTTGATCCAATACTTCTATGAGGGGTTATTGTCTATGGTGAGAACTCTCATTGATGCCACAAGTGGTGGTGCTCTTCATGATAAAACTCCTACAACAGAAAGAGATCTCATAAGTAACATGGCTTCAAACGCAGAATAATTCCACACTCAAGAACATGATCATGTCAAACAAGCCCATGATAATCAATCAATTGATCCAACCAAAATGTCTGATTGGATGAGTGAACTTACAGGTCTTGTATAACAACTAGTTGTGGCTACCAAATCCCTAGCCACATCTACTTCCCAATCAGTGTTTCCTGGACCTGTCAAAAATTGTGGAATCTACAACTCATCATCTCATCCAATAGACACTTTTCAACAACATCAAGAGGATAAATCTGATTCATCTTGACCAATGGAGCTCAATGCAGCATATGCTCAGCGGAACACCAATCCTCAACTATCAGGTTAGTTTGTTAGAAACTTCAACCAACCTCACTCTTTGCCATTCTCTTCTTCCTATAACCAAGTCCATAGGTATGGTAATCCCATATCTCATCCCCCTCAATTCCCTTCTCCAAATTCTAACCAATTCCAATATGGTCTAGGTGTTGGTAACATCCGACAATCTTTTCCTTTTCTTCCTCAACCTTAAAGGAACAATCCACCTACAGAATTCCATTATCCTAGTGAGCCTTCCCAATTACAAAACCAATACAATCTCTTTCCCAAGAACCAAAAATTGGGTAATCACAATTCCTTACAAGCCTCTCTTCTAAGAAACCATGGGAAAGTGGAGTGAAAGATCTTGCCTCTTTAACCCGTTCTAGCCTCAAGAAAATTGAAACCCAAATTGGTGAACTGGCATCCCACATTAGTCAGCAACAACCATCTATTTCTTCCTAACATCCAGCTCAACCATTTTCCAACCCCAAGGGTAATGTTAGTTCAATTACATTTAGATTGGGAAAGCAAAATTCTATGCCTCATGATAAGTTCTCCAACCCTCTTTTTAAAGTTGACCTAGAATATGAAAAAAAAGAAACATGAAAAGGAACCTGAAACCATTCCCTCATCTCCGTAAATTCTACTTAGGAACCCAATTCATTTTCCTCAAGCCATTTCAAAGTAAAACAAGTCCTTTGAAACCGATCCTGAAATGCTTGACATGTTTAAACATGTTGAAGTCATCATTCCCCTCTTATATGCCATAAAACAAATTCCAAAGTATTCCAAGTTTCTCAAGGAATTGTGAAACCACAAGAGGCAACATAGGTCCATTGAAAATGTCTCCACCCAGTATTCTATTCCTATAATCTGAAGAGATACAAGGACCTTTATTGTTCCATGCCAAATTGGAAGTTCAAACTTTGATGATGCACCCATAGACCTAGGAGCTTCGATTAAGGTCATGCCCAAATTCATCTTCTCCAACCATGGTCTAGGTCCCTTACATCCAACAGGTGTTTTCATTTAATTGGAAAATTGAATCACTACTAGTCCTGAGGGTATAATTGAGGATGTCCATGTCCGGGTTAATGATCTTACCTTCCTATCTGATTTCTCTGTCCCTAACATGGAAGGTGAGATGAACTCTTCTTGATCTCCCCTAATTCTTGGAAGACCAATCCTCATGACTTATATAACTAAGATTGATGTCCATTCAGGCATCTTATCCATGGAATTCGGTTACTAATTGTTCAAATTCAACATTTTCCAAGACATGCGATACCCATCTGAGGATCACTCTGCATTCTCAATCCATGCTTCTGAGGACACTTCTTAGTGTCAATTGAACCCCATTCCATCATGTTCATCTTGTTATGATGATAGAGGATACTGTGAAATCTATACCATGATTAACAAAGTCATAAATGGTGAAGTAGATGAAGGCCTCTCATTCATAGACTCCATCAATATAATGGAACATGAAAAATCTCGTGATTCCCACATCAACTCTGATCTCTACTGCTCCACCTTGGACAGTATTAAGCGAAATGAATCTGAAGCAATCGAAGACCCTTCATCCATTTCTAAGATGTCTAACCCACAAATGAGAGATGATAATGATCTAAAACCTATTCCTGAACACCTGAAATACGGATTCATTTTCCATGATCACTCTTATCCTATCACAATCTCTTCTTCACGTACTGAAACTGAGGAGTCCAAACTTGTCCAAGTGTTTGAAGAAAACAAAAAGGCCTTAGGGTGGACCTTATATGACATTCCAGGAATCAACCATGATCTTTTCATACATCACATACATCTTGAGGAATCATCCAATATAATTAGACAACAATAAAGAAGACTCAATCCACTCATACTTGAGGTATTTAGGGAAGAGATCACCAAACCTCTTCAAGCTGGTATTAACTACCCAATTTCTGATAGTGAATGGGTTAGTCCAATTCATGTTGTACCTAAGAAGGGTGGGATAACTATTTTCACAAATGAACATTTATAGGTAGTCACAACTCGAGCGAAGAAAAAATGGCGTGTGTTCATATATTATAGGAAATTGAATGTTGAAACAACAAAAGATCACTACACTCTTCCATTCCTTGATCAAATGCTGGAACAATTAGCAGGAAAGTCGCACTGTTGATTTCTTGATCGATACATTGGCTACTTCCAAGTCCCACTCGCACCTCAAGACCAAGAAAAGAATACTTTAACATGCCCCTTTGGAATATATGCATATAGAAGAATGCCTTTTGGACTTTTCAATGCTTCAGTAACATTCTAGAGTTGTATGCTGGGTATCTTTTCTAAATTCATTCAACACTACATGGAAGTCGTCATGGATGAATTCACCATTTATGATGAGTCATTTGAATCTTGTTTGAATTCACTCTATCTAGTCCTCCAAAAGTGTGTCAAGTGAATCCTTGTGTTAAATTTTGAAAAATGTCACTTCATGGTTGCAAATGGGATTTTTCTAGGGCACATTTTTTCAAAATATTGTATTGAAGTTGATCCTTCTAAAATTGAAGTGATCCAATCACTTCCTCAATGCAAATCTATCCGTGACATCCGTTCATTTCTCGGTCATGCCTGTTGCTATTAGAGATTCATCCATAACATCAGTAAAATTTCCCTCGAGCTCACTCATTTGCTCCAAAATGTTGTCACATTCCATTTTGATGAGGATTATAAGAGATCCTTCATTGAAATCAAAACTTCTCTTACATCTTCCCTGATAATCCAACCCCCTAATTGGTCCTTACATTTTGAGTTGATTTGTTATGCCTCTGATAGAGCCGTTGGGGTTGTTCTTGGTGAAAGAAGAAAAAATATTCCTCATGTCATCTATTATGCCTCAAAAACATTGGATGAAACTCAATATCACTACACTGTCATTGAAAATGAACTTTTAGCAGTGGGTTTTCCTTAGATAAATTCTGACCCTATCTCTTATGTGCCAAAATAATCATCTTAACAGACCATTTTTGTATAAATTTCTTACTTAGGAAAAGTGATTCCAAACCGAGGCTAATAAGATGGATATTAATGCTCCAAGAGTTTGACCTTGAAATCAAAGATGGACTAGTTAATGAAAACCCTATGGTCGATCACTTGAGTAGAATTTCTAATTGTTCTCATTCAGAAATCATTGATCCTAAATTCCCCACTGATAACCTTTAATCTCTCACTCCAATGTTACCATGGTATGAACCAATTGTATATTAATTGGTTTCTAGTGTATTTTATGAATATTTTTCTAAATAACAAAAAATGAAGTTGAAAACTGATTCAAAATACTATTTTTGGGAAGAAAATAAACTTTGGAAAACTTGGGTTGACATGGTAATAATGTGATGTGATGATGAAAATGAACATTCTTCCATCATATAATGTTGTCACTCTATGCCTGGCGGTGGCCACTATGGACCACAAAGGACATCCTGAAAGGTCATAGACTCTAGATTTTGTTGGCCTTCACTCTTTAAGAACTCACATGAGTTCTGTGAATCATGTCCCTCTTGCCAAAAGTTTGGCACAATTTCAAAGAGAAATGAAATTCCCCAAAAGCCTTTAGTTTTCTGTGAGATCTTCGATTTTTTGGTGTCTATTTCATGGGACCATTTCCCCCTTCCAATGGATTCTCATATTTCATTCTAGCGGTTGATTATGTTTCTATGTGGGTCGAGGACAACCCCACTAGAAAGGATGATTCACATACTGATAGTGGGTTCCTAAAGACACACATCTTCCACCGATTTGGCACACCTCGTGCCTTGATAAGTGACTTAGGAACCCATTTTTGTAATAAAACCATGGAATCTTTTTTGAAAAAGAATAGGGTTGTACATAAAACATAAACTGCATATCATCCCCAAACAAATGGCATGGATGAAATTTCTAATAGAGAAATGAAAAGAGTGCTTGAGAGAATTGTAAAACCCACCAGAAAAGACTGGCCTAAAAGACATGGTGAAGCACTTTGGTCTTATCAAACTGAATATAAAACACCCATTGTAATATCTCCTTTTAGGCTAGTTTTTGGTAAATCATTTCATTTTCCAGTTGAAATCCTACATAAGTCATTTTGGGAAGTGAAAACTGGTAATTTTCATCTTGAAAAATATTGTGAAGAAAGATTGATGCAATTGGATGAACTGGAGGAGATTTGACTTAATTATTATGAAAATTATTATCTCTAAAAATAAAAATCCAAGTCACTCTATGATAAACATATCTGGAGAAGGGTATTTCATGAAGTTGATAATGTAATACTCTTCAATTTAGAATTTTAGCTTCACCCAGGTAAGATTATTTTTCATTGGGAAGGACCTTTTGTTATTACTAATGTTTACCCATTTGGTGTAGTGAAAGTCTAAGAACCCGCTTCCAAAAGGCATTCAAGGTTAATGGACATCGGTTAAAGAATCACCATGAAATCACACACATCCCTAAAACCACCTCAACTTCCATCGGATCCCCAACATCTGCAGTTGACCCACCCCTGGATGGAGTTGGAAACCCACCAAATCCAAACCAGGGGGCACCTCTTTACCTTTAACTCTCTCTCTCTATCTCTCTCCATTTCTTCTTATTCCTCCCTCATTCTCATTTTTTACCACCTTACCCATAAAACTTTATTTTTATTTACTCTTTCTCTTTTCTGTGGGCGTGTCTTTATAAAAAAACCTAAAAAAACCTAAAAAACTAAAAAAAAATATAATAATAATTTAAGAAACAATATGAAAAATCAAGAGTAAGGCTTACTCACCATCCAATATTCAAATTATGTCTAACAATTTTGGGGAGTCAAAAGTCATGTTTTCATCTCTAAAATTTTGTATTTTCATCATGACTTTGGATAAAGAATTTTGTGTCAAAACCAACAAATTTTTTATGCTCAATTTTTTATTTGGAAAATGACTTTCCCCAACTGTGAGGAGCAACATTTTCTTTCAAGACTAGGCCACCTATGGACATCTTTTAAAAATGTGTGATTTTACTCCAATTTGTGAGTCATGAGGTTGTGGACCTTCGAGCTGAATTTCTTACTTTAGTGTGCATTAATATGATAGCCACATTTTCTAAACCACGTAGGAATCACAATATCCAAATATCCTCCCACTGCCCTTAAATTATTACTCTTTTTGAATGCCCCTTCGAGCCTATGAAATACTTTTCATTTATAGCCACATTACAAGCCCAATACCTTTTCCCACCCAAAATCAACATGGATTTTCATTGCATTATTTTTTGAAATTTAAGTGTGGGGGAATGGATTTCATTGTTTGGGTATCCTATTAATGATTTTCAATGAGTTATCAAATACTTGAGGGAAAGCATACATTTAAGTGTGGGGTAGAGGTTGTAATTTAGTGTTTTTTGGGGAATGTAATGTACTTACATTTATGTAATTTTCTAAATGTTATTGACAAGTGTTAAAAAAACTAAAAAATGATGGAAAAAAATCAAAACAAAAACAGAAAAAATGGGTTGTGTCATGGGTAGGTCAAAAATCACTCTTCATAAACTTTTGATCTTGTTATAACTATAACAATTAGTGTCATGAGGAGATCAAACAAGGGTTGGTATATGAGTGTGAGATCTGTTTCAAGGTCAACTTTCGAAAAAACAAAGAAAAAAAGGAAAATTCAAAAAAGAACACCAACATTATATTCTTATTGGGAGATGTTTTGTGTTTTTTAAATATTCCATCTTCTCATTACCTTTATATTTTCTTCCTCTATTTTGTCTTCCTTCACACAATAATTCCCTTGTAAATTTTTGTTTTCATTTCCTTCCATGTATTATTTCAATAAATGTGCATTTCTTTTTCTATGTTTTTTTAACCATCTTCTTCTCTCTCTTAGACATTATATTCCTACCATACCATAGCCACAAATAAACACCATAAATATACCTCTTGATTCTTGTGAAATTTGTATTGGGATTTGGAGATGACAGCTCCTTCAAAGTATAATATTTTCACTTTTTGTTGGTGAAAGAGTGAACCTCCACAAATGAATTTTATCATCTTGAGAAGTGTGAGTTTTGAGTGTCCACAATTTTTTATTTCTAAATTTAAACATGAATAAATGAATTAGTTTTGGAACATTGTTTCTGTTAAAAATTGTGGTGGAATTCAAAATGGGTGAATTAAATAGTGTAACCCTCCCCTGATTGGAGAAAACAAAATTTTAATATTTGTTGGGGAGTGAAAATAATTTTTTCATGTTTTTATATTTTTGGCACATGAGAACATTAACAAAACTCTGTGTGGGGGATTTGATGTTATTAATATTTTAATTACTTATTAAATACTATTTTCACTGATTTTATATGAAAATTGCTAAATTTAGGTGATATATTAATGGTTTAATACTAAGTATAATTTTTGAGAATTTTTAGATGTAGTCCAATTGAGTTAGTTTACTATTTTATATAGAACTATCACAATAATGATCCTAATTGTGTGGTTCGTGTATTTTAGTATTTCCAATTCTATATACATCATTTCATTAGAAGGGATAACGGGTCAAATATGCCATTTTAAGGCCCATATCAACCACACAATATGGCCTACAGAATCTATGAAGAAACTGGGCCAGCCATGAAGGCTTAATTACTGGGATCAATCAAGAAGTAAAAATTCATTTATTCTCATCCAATGTTCGGGGGATAATGAAAAGAGTATGGGATAAAAATTTCAAGGCCCAAATCCAAATGAATGGGTCCAAAATAATTCCTTTAAACTCATCCCACATTTTGGCTGGGAATTAAAATCACTACAGTGTTGATGAAATGGATCTGGATATAATCTTCATTTGGATCTGAGCCTTTTAAGTGTGAAAGATGAGATATAGGCAGCCAACTGTTTTGGTGAAATCATTCTGATTTGAAGTCATCTTCCTATTCCAGAATCCATTCAAATTTTGGCCATTGAAAAATCCTGGATAGAAATGGACAGTTTAATTTTGTTTAATCAAACCGCCAAATTTTTTTTTTCCATATGTCCAAATTTTTGCACATTTTTAGAGTAGTCGGCCAACATTATTATGTACATTATTGAAAAAGGAGATATCTCAATTTTTTTGTATGTATATCCAACATGGAGATGAAAGTGGAGGGACATATTGGGAATGAAAAAAGTCCACTTCCATGGGCTATAAATGTATCCCCCTCCTCTCCTTCAAGGGGGTGGCATTTCAGAAGAGAAGAGAATCAATTTTCAGGAAAAAAACCTTTCCAAAGCCTTGGGAGGACCTTCCATAAAAAAATTTTCACTTGAGATACATTTTCTACCTCTATTTGATTTCACTCTCTTTTTTTTTTCTTCATCTGTAATATCGTATGTGTTTTTTTTTTGTAATTATGTTTTATTGCTTGTTTCTTCTTAATATTCTGTTTTAAACATCCAAAATCTGTTCTTAAATAATAAATATCTTAAAATATTATAAATAAACTTGAAACCGCTTCCCTTATTTTTATTCCTCATTCTATCGAAATTCAGTTCGTGATTCTATTTATTGATTGTGTGTGTGTTTGATGCACCACTCTTTTCTTATCCCTTTATTTTTCTTCTATTTTTAATTTATCATCATAATAATTATAACCAGATTATTAAATACCTAAATGGCTGAGTAAATATACCATTTGGGTTTGTTATAATTTGGGTATATTAAGTGATTGATAGCCTTTGCTCGATGAGTATTCTTTGAGTTAATATTGTGTGTGTTGAACTTTATATGTCTTAGATGAATGACATGTTTTGATTAATATGTGGATTCCATGGATTATTGGAACAATAAATAAACTACCATAAACATGTAATGGTAATGATTAGAAACCAAAGATCTTTTACAGCTGGGATAAAATCATTAACACATAGGAATTCTGATCAAAATTTTCATATGAAGTGGGTATTAATTTAATGAAATATAAAGAAAAGATCAAGGATATCATAAGCTTAAATACACAATAATAAACACACCCAATATTTATAAATTTTTTCAATCAAACATCATCCATAAATTATTTCATAAGCTCTACAAACAAACACCCCAAATCAGAATACAATTAACAAAAAATATACGACTGTTACAAAGTATCATCATCGACGATTCGACCCAAGTGATACTATACACATTAGCAGAGCCCCATAACCTTAACTGGTCGATAGGTAACAATCATCCTTGCGTTTCATCATTTTTTACTCCAATGGAAATCTTAGTAGTTGAGGTACATTCCAATAACCATATTAGTCTGTCTCATTAGATATAATTCATTACCCAATTTATTCTTGGGTTATTTAGGTCCCACCCATATCATAGTGAAATCATTCATAATGTTTTTAAACTTATTTCATCATAAAAATATCCTATGGAAATAAGCAGGTATCAAAGCATATAAACCATGAATGAGAAATGAGTTTGATAAACATTATTTTATCAAAACAAAATTCATTATAAGAAAGAATATGAATGAAAACATTGAATATATCCCCCCTAAAGTAATCTATAACACCAGTGGATGTCATCATATGTGGGAAACAAATTTTTTAGCTCAATAAAAAACATTTTTGATAATATTTCAAAAAACATCGTTTTTAAATACAATAGATTTCCGACTTGAGATATAGTTGGTCTGATTTCAATTTGAAACATTATCTAATATACCAAATTGTAGGAATATGATAATAATACATGAATATATCAGGAACAAAAATAGGATAAGTAAAATCTTTAATATTCATAAGATATGGATTAAAATATTTCATCACCAGAAGATTAAATGTAAACAATCTCTAAAAGCGATGAGATTGTCTCAATAAACTCTTATAACATAGTAAAATTGGATCATTCTCTCAATGTAATGAAAATAAATAACATTAATAAAAATATATATTACACATAAGTATATTCATGATATAAAATGGAAAATGGAATTATACAAACCTCAAAAAATTCATTATGTGCATATCAAAACTTGAGTCTCAAAGAAGGACAAATGAGACAAAATATTTTTACTGATTTAGTAACTTTTTAAACATAAACCACATGAATTAATGTTTATAAAGTGGATAAAATAATAAAAATAAATTTAGAATGATATATCTATAATTATATCATTTTTATTATAAACACCACCAAAAAAATAGTGGAGAACAAACCATGCATCTCATGTAATAAAAAGAGAGATGAAATCCCCTTGCCTTGGGGCGTCACTCTCTTCATACTCGTAAAAGATTCAAGTAAAATAAATAAATGTTATTATAAATCATTTAATATATCATATTCTTATAATGATTTCCATATATTGTTTTACTATGACCATATATTACCTTTTTTTTTAATAATCCAATGTTAAGGTTTCACTTCGGGTAATATTGGCTTTGTTCTTAGCATGTGTCATAATTTGTTATATCATTGGTCATTTTACATATATCATGATTACAGAAAGTAAATAATGCAATAAATATCATAAATTTATATTGTATGTATGTTATAATAATATATATCATAAATAATTACAAAATGGAATACACTGATCATAGAGACGGTAAGTCGTGTGTATGCATGAACGTTGCTACCATTCTAATTATCATATTGAAAGAAAAGAAAAAAAATGACATAAAAGTTTATATATATATATATAATATAATTAAACAAGAATTATAATTTTATATAAAATATATAATTTAACTAAATTCATCCGTAATACATTTCACGTAGTGTGTGAATGAATCACATCGCTTTGAGGGGGAGGTAGTATGCAATTAATCAAATGAAATTATTGTAATTAGACAAAATTGATAGTGAAAATATGTATGTTTTAAATGAAATAACATTGCCTAAATATATAATAAATATATTATATGAAATATATAAATTTATTTCCCATCATTATTTTCAACATAATAGACGGTAATAGAGAATTGAACATTCAATGTTTAGTAAGGCGGTAGTTCACCGTACACGTAAATTGTATGTCTGATATCCATTAATTGAATGTGTGTGTATGTGTAGGTAAAAAAATATCATCAAAAGAAAATATAATATTGAGTATAATATTTTTAACATATAATAATTGAATAAACAATGTGTATGGGGTGGAGAAGAAAAATAAATAAAATTAGATTGAGAGAATATGTTACCTTTTAATCATATAACTCCTTTTGGAATTTTCCTAAATACCCCATCCTCCAATGGCCCAAAGGCCTTATGTTTTTATTAATTTTGATAATCCACCATTAAAGGGGTGAGGTGGAGCCCTTTCAAGACCTGTAGGCATTAGTAATACATGGCACATAGGTCCTAGAGGAATTTATTGCCCGTAGGCTTCAGACATTAAATACATCCCAAACTAATTAATTGGAACTACTCCTCCCAAGAATATTCATCATGAAATTAGTACTCCAACTTTACATGGATGTTCCTCTAGGATTTCCTGTGCATGAAAAGGCTTGTAGAGATGGAAGGTGCCAAACCCTCTCATTCTTTCAATGTGTTTAGCTTCTTCTATAGTGAAAGCTCCTTGCTCCTCCTCCTTCTAATGTTTGTTACTTGTAGGTTGTCTAGATTGAATCCACACTTATGGTGGCCTAAAGGCCATTAGGTGGACCTAAGTCCTTACTAACCCAAATACCTAGGTGTCCTAATGTCCTTAAAGGACTCGGAGACCAAATTGGTTGCTCGAAGGTTCAAACGGGGGAATATTCCTGGCTACAACAGTGCCAAATAGTGCCTACTACAGTTCCCTCTACCGTAGCTCCTACAGTTCTACACAGTTCCTTGTACAATACCTGCTATAGTACTGCTACAATATCCAGAAATTATCCTCTTCTTTGATTTTATCCTGTGTGTCCTGGATGAGTTAATGATTCCTCACCTAGTGTGCTGAGACTCTTGTGCCCAAAATCCCCTCGCCCTCATTTTCATTTTTCCCAAAGAAAATATTATTGTAGGAGGGGAGGGATGTTGAGAGATTTTTTTGTTAGAGTCTTGGTGATATAAGGATCTTGAGTGGAGTGAATATTTTGGGAGAAGAGGTGTCCTTTGTAGGTGAGGGAAAGGACAAACATGGCATTTTTTCAAAAAAGCTAGGCATACTATACAATATAATAAAAAAATTATTAAAAGAGACAAAACTTATAGATTTAGGGTTCATGAATGAATAATATTGAGATAATGGGTTTTCAATAAGTTTCTAGGTCTTTTTGGTTCTTTGAAATAACTTTTATTACATTATTAACCTAAATTTTCTCTTAACTGGCATAATTTTCTTTAATCACATTCACTCATATTTTCAGTCAAAAATAATGTTTTCCTTAATATATAAACATATACAATGATACATAACAAGTTTTTAATCTATTTTCTTAAATTATAATAATATATGTGGAAGAAAATAATTTATAATTAATATCTCGATCGGGTCGACAATGCATGGTTTAAAAGTAAAAATGATCAAAACATTGCATTGTTTTTATATCCAATTTGAAGATATGTTTTTCAAAAATTACCAAATATGGTGTGATTGATAAATCTATTATCTAATTATACTTATAAAATAGTTTAAATTATAATTTTTCCTTAAAAAATAGAATAAAAATCAGGTTTTAATTAAAATCTTGTGTTTTCACTATTCATCCAAAAATGATGTTTGTCAGAAAAATCCAAAATATTCACCATAAGTTAATTCTGACATTAAAATTTTAAAAAATAAGTTTATTTTATCAAATAATTTTCCATAAAGTTTCAAAAATTAATTTATGTATTTTTAATGAATTGACATTAAGGTGATTCATTCTATTAAAAAATACTTTTAAACATATGTGGACTTTACCAAAAATAAAATCATTTTTATCAATATGATCCATTTATGTAAGGAATGATTATGAAATATTTTAAATTTAGTTATTAATATTTATATAGATATGATTAAATACTAGATTATAATTATATCATTTAATTAATTATTAAAAAAGATCTTTCGTAGAAACTCCTCGTTGCATGTATCATATGAAAAATCAGTGTTTTGTGTATTTTTAACCATGTCGGTGTTGTGTGTGTCATACATAGTGTAGGTGAGGATTTTAATATAAAAAAATTTCTATATGAATGGTTGGGTATGCATATATTTAAGAGAAATTCAAGGAACACATCATGGACATGAGAGAAATTTTGAGGATATTCCAAGTGATTGGTTATTGTCCTAATATAATGATGAATCTCAAACAGAAAAATATAAATAGGGAATAAATTACATTCTTCTCAAATCTCATAACCTATTTACTTGGTGAGATTCATAAAAAAACATTTTCACCAAATTCAAATTCTAGATCATGCTAAAGGTTATTATCATAACTTTTATAAAGAGTTTGATCTTGCATAGATATGGTGTTGAATGGTTCATTCCTTATCTATAATTTCATCAGCGATCTGATGTCCTAATAGATTTATATATCCAACCAAATACCAACAAATTAGAGCTCTATATTTCATCACATATAGGGCTTCATATAGTTCCATATGAATTCATGAGTGCAAGATATTGTTGTGTGAAAATTATACTAGAAGAAGTTGTTGATCCCAACCACCATCGAAGTATGACGAACAATATCTCAAAAGTTTCCTCTATAATTTGAAATTTTTATGTCTGAAACTCTATCTAAGGATGATAATAAGTTTTGAAACTAAATTCTGTATCGTGTGCTTGATAAAGAATTCACTAGAACCTTGAGTTAAATGTCAAATCCTGATAGTATTAAATATAATGTGGTCCTCCATGAAATATTTACACTTATTTAATATATATCATGGAATGATAATCCAAAAAATAATAATTTCTAGTATAAATGTATTATTTATATTTATTAATTTAATTTACAACAACACATATATCATTAAACCATTTTGAGGTTTTGGTCAGTCCAACAAAAAAATCCATAGTGATTTTACCTCATTTCCATTATGGTATGAATATTGGATGCAAGATCACATTAGGTTTTTGTCTTTCAGCCATAATATTATAAAATACCAAACATGGATATAAAAACACTATGATATCTATCTATATGCCACCCCACAAAAAGTATTCCCTCATGTACCTACACAACATCATACATCTCTTATGAATAGTGGATAATGAACTATGAGAATCCTATAATATCTCCTTATTTAAATATATTATATGAAGGTACATATACAAAGATCATAAAACGTACAATTCCATCCTGATCAAGGATATACATATAAAATTGATGAAATTATTTGTAATATTTTAATCTTCCTTCTAAGCCTATCTATCATTACATGTATAAAGGGTTGAACCATCATTTGAGAAAGATGTGATTTACCTATTTCTTCCATATTCATATTTCCCTTCATTGTGAATCCAGAAATATTGTATTTTTTGTGATCCTCATCATTAATAATCTTGAAGAATCCTTCTGACATAAAGCATGATCCACCGTATCCACTTTCCTATGGTGTTAATGTAATGGGAAGTGATAAAAAAATTACCACATCTAACCATTTTCTCTAGAACATGTCCATCTTCTTATATTGGAAGATATGTTTTAATCATTGACAATCAATATATTTATCACCCATTTCTCTATAAATGCAATTAATCTATATCATTTAAGAGAAACTTAACCCCAGTAACTCCAAATCATGATTTAGATTGTTTTATCATGAATATTCAACTACCATGACACGTAATTGATAACCATGTAATTCTACATACGAAAAAACAAAAATATCTTCTTGTATTCTTCACTGTAGATTATAAACCCTCCACTACCATAGGGTAATGAAATCATAGGTTCTTTGAGTAACCTTTTCATCAGTTCCTTGAAATTTTCATAAAATTCATCTATCCAAGGGAGCATAAAACCCCTCTCAGTTTACTTTCTCAGTGGATTTTATAGTCATGAGAAATTCTCTACAAATTGTTGATTGTCTCTAGTTAAACCAGGAATATGATGGAACATAGTAACTATTGTTTGTCCATGTCATCATTCAATAGGCTATATCATTGATGGATAATCTATTATACCATCTCTTGAGAGTATGTGACCCCATAATTATGCCTTTTGTAGACAGAAATTACACTTTCTAAATTTTTCATATAGCATATCCTTCCTTTGGGTCTTCAGTACAATTCTCAAGAGACATTTCAGATCACCATTAATCTTTGAATAGATGATAATATCATTAATAAATAACACCAAAAATATATCATGGTATTCTCTAACTTCTTCATTCAATAAATCCACGAATATTAAATTGGAATAAGAAATACCAGAAGGCATCACTATATATTAATAATTTTCATAACTTATATGGAATGTCATGTTAGGTATATACTCATTATTGAGCCTCAATTATTGGTATCTATAATTAACTTCAATCTTTGAAAAGTATTAATATCCACCACATTGATCAAACAATTCATTAATACTATAAAGGGAATACTCATTCATGGTTTTGATCATGTTCAACTCTTGATAATCAGGAAAAAATCACATTAATCAATAATACATTTTCACAAAAAGAACTAGTGAACCCTAAGTTACACACATTGACAAATTAATCGCATATCAAGGATTTTGTAGAGATTCTTCTTCAATTCATACAAGTCAATCACATCCATTCTATAAGGTGTATTTGAAATTGCTGTGGAGAAAATGTGTATGTTATATTGGGAACCCAACAAAACATTTTAGAAAAATACTATGAAACACTACTACAAAGATAACCCCAATATCCAAAAAAACAAGATTATCATCATTTTTGATCTTCTCCAAAACCATTTTTGATAAAAACCCTTTTTGAATGGGAATTAAGACCCATATACTTGATATAAGTTCCGTAAAATGTTCATGGTTTCCAACACATTGATAGATGATTAATGTAGGGATTTAATTATCAATAGAACATTACCATCCTTGAAAATTTATGTGGATTTTATGATATTAAAATAAATACATTCTTATGATGACATAAAATTCAACCAAAGTAATAATGAAAATATTTTTAGGAATTAATTTCCCACAAACATCTACTAGAGATGAATCATATACATGAGATGAAATTACCATTCCATTTGGAGTGTGAACTAATATTTCCACTTCTAATAGTTTTTGGGGGAATATTTACACCCTTTTCAATGACTATATATATGAAGTAGTGGGTTGATCCATACTCAAATATGAAATTAATAGTTCTACAGTGTATATTATGTGTACCATTAATCACTTCATAATTTCACCTCTCATCCGAAATAGTGATTGAAATAGAATTACCGTATTCACTCAACTTAAGAGTTTGCTGACATTAATCATCATCAACATCCCTTAGGTTTGGATAATAGTTGTAATAATTACCATTTTTCTTAAAATTATAACATTCAATTGTTAGAGATCCATTATTTGTGTATTTTTCTCAATTAGTTTTTTGAACATATTTATTCTTACCACTTCGGTAATCAAAATCACATTGGAATTCTCTTACATGTTTAAAACATCTATTATACCCATTACAGAAATTTACTCCATGTTTCATCCCACACAAAGATCATAATGAATATATCATATTATTTTCCTAATGGTTTTAATATTTTCCTATAAACTCGATGTTTTTCTTCTTATCAATCCCATTATATTGATATATGACTCCAACATATATTTTCTATTTATTTTATAATGCAAAATCTATTCATATATAATGGTTTTTCTTATGGTCAGTTGAATTTGGATACTTTTATTTATGCCACTGATGATACTATCAACATTAATTTTCAGGTTGGATGATAATTCATGAAGCCTACAGCACATGAATCAAGAAATTAGCCTCATAGATAACAACAGATTTAACATCCCATTAATTCAACTCTAGGAAATACTTATCCATCATGGTATAAATAATATGAATAAATTAATTATTGAACTATAATTTATTAAAATCATCCCTATCCATGTATTCAATCTCATTTTACTATCTGGTATTTTTTATTCAAGTCCACTACTGATATGCTTCTCTTTCAAACCATTAAATACCCTGAATAAATTTCCCATGCTCTGAACATTATATAATGTAAAATTTATTTTCTGTAGTAAAAATCAATTGTTAAGCAACAAAGTGGATCAGAAAACCTTATGAAATAAGATGGGTTCTTTCCCATGAAGGAATCGATATAGTTTTGTTCCCTCCATTTATCATTTGGATGGCTACCATGATTCAATGATTGAGAATGCGTTGTGAACATAGCAATGGGGTTTTTCATTCCCCCCCCCCCCCCCCAAAGAATTGGATTTCTCAAGAGGAAATTTGTTTCATTTTCCACCACAATCACCATTAATGTGGTTTCTCTGGGTTCCAACGATTTTTTGAATCAAAATTCCTAGAGTACGAAATAGATATCGTAATTAGGAGCCACATAATCATGTAAAATCACTTATTGTATTTCTATATAATGAAACCATACATAATATATAACAATTTAGGATTATCATAGGATATTATTTGTTGAAATATATTTAAATCCATCATAATTGTTCATAAATAGTTTCTGAATTCCTTGATCATATCCCCTAGGAGTGTCAATCCCAGTGTGCAACAATGCACATTTTCATGTACATGATTTTCACGAATCAAGAATGATACATCTTTTCAGTGTTATTACCACTAGGAAATTTGTTTGGAGACACATCTACTTGTATAATCTTGAAATTGATGTCTTTCTAGTAAATCACACACTCATCCTTCTCTAAAATTCCAGGACATATTCATGAACATTATTTTATCCTTGGAATTATTCCAAGACATATACTAATGGTTCTCAATAATTTTTCCTCGTCATAGTTCCCACATGATAAATATAACATGGATCTAATATCATCTATGGAAAAATTAACATATTAAAATATTAACATTACATTAATTTTTCATAATACCTAATCATTATAAAAATAAACACCCAACAACTATAATTTTTCTAGTGCCATTCGAAACAAGGAAAAATAAACACTAGTAAATAAATGAGCTACAATATCCACTACTAGGTTCATCATAAGTATAAGACGTATATGACACCGAAAATATAATACATATCATAAAAACATTATGAAAGAGAATCATAAAAATGGTTGAGTTCAGATGCTCAATATGGGTAAACAAGGGAGACACGTACACATAATCATGTGCATAATAGTATGGGCACTTGATAATGAAAATGTATGATTCTACCATTTATATAAAATATCATATGAAGAATCATGGGAAAAATATATTTAGTTCATGAGACATGAATCATAAGGAAAAAAGATCTTATATCCATGGTATAAAAGGAAACTCTTACAAGAAAAGCATGGTAGTATAGGTTAAATCCCCAAACAATCATCGTAGTCATGTTTTTCTCCAATATCCATCATTGTAGCATGAGTTCACTCATCATACTATCTTGGTTGTCATTGTTCAATCCCATGACTCTCTTAGTATGTAAGGTTCTTTCCCAAAACCATCTTAGTCTATCTCATGAGATATAAATCATTATGAAATGAATTTGGGGGATATATTGGTTCCACAAATCACATAATTTATTTATTCATACAAGTGTGAAAATATTATTAATAGTAATAACATAACCTAGAAAATGTAATGGGTATTATAAACATGTAATCATATCGTAAAAAGTAAAAAAATATAGTCTTTATATTCATTTTATCATAATAATAAACGGTGGAATGTAGTGGGTTTCAAAATCATATTACAAGAGAAAGAGAAATGGGGTTTATAAATAAAATGCTATCAAAAAAAAATTTGTTAAGAGAAATAATATGAATAGAGACATTTAAAAACATACCATTAGTGTAGTTGGTAACAGAAATTGTTGATATATTATATGGAAAATAATCTTGAAATGTCTTGTAAAAATAAAATGGAAAACTTTTTTGAAAACATATTTTATGAATAAAATTAATTTCACACCAGATATAGATCGATGGCATGATTTTACAAAAAACCTAATCATAAGTACTGAAGAGTGGGAAATGGTACTAATACATGAAGTTATCATGAATAAATTATGTAGAAGGAGACTCGTGAGTATTTTTGAAATATGGACAAAATTATTTCATTAAATTATTCATAAATGTAAACTATAAACATTATAATAATATCCTTGACATTATATACACCACACGGAAGGAAATAGATAAAAAAATCATGTATCCCATGGGAATAAAATGATACCTAAAATCCCCATACCTTTTGTATTGAATCTCTTCATACACAAGAAATATTCCTATATAATAAATATAACTTGATTAGAAATATTTTAAATAATAATTAATTTATACATATTACAATATAGGTTTCTATTCTGGCCTTATATTACCTACTAGCTAACAGTCATATGTTAAGGTTTCGATTTGTGTAATATGTTCTTTCTTCATTGCATGGTCTTAATTTTCTATATCATTCGTCATTATATTGATATCATTTTTATAAAATGTATATAATTATATAAATAACATTAATATACATTATATTTATATTATAATAATCTATTGTATAACAAAATATGAAATATAATAAAAAATTCATTGAGATAGTAAGTTATACATAAGCATGAACAGTTTTTTTGTTTTCATTATCATATTGAAATAAAGCAAATAAATGAAATAAAACTTTATGTGTATATCATATAATTATAGAAGAACAATAATGTTATATATATATATATATATATATATATATTTCACTAAACACATATTTAAAAATTTAATGTATTTTGTGAATGAATCTAATAGATTTGAGGGGACTGTAGACCATACTTCCTCAAATGATATTATGATAATTACACCTACTGGAATGTAAAATAATTTTTATTGTAAAAGGAATAAAAAAGACTAAATAAATAATAATTATAATATATGTAATATATAAATACATTTTCCATAATAATTTCCGCCATGATAGGTAGGAAACGATAATTGAACAGTCATCATTTAGTGACGTTGTAGTTCACTGTACAGGTAAATAGTACATTTGATATCTATTAGATGGAGGTGTGCGTAAGTGTAGGAAGAAGAATTAGAATAAAAAAATCATTCTTAATTTAGTATTATATATTAATCATACATTACTGTAAAAAATGGAGTCATTTTGTAGAGAAGGAATATATTGAAAAGAAGATCGAGTGAAGATGTTACCTCTGAATCAGTTAACTTCTTTTGGATTTTTCAAGATTGATTCCTTGAGTTTCTTTATTATTATGGGAAGGATTATATGTTATTGTTAGGGATGTTAGAATATTATTTATGAAATTTTTGGGTGATCTAAAGGGCTTGATAGGTGTGAGGATGTGTGTATAGGCAGTGTCCTTTTACATAGATGGGAATGGTCGAATTTGGATTTTTTTTAAAAAAGTTTGGTTTACCCATTATTTTGCCAAAAAAAGTCATAAAAACCCAAACCAACAAAATGAGGGATAGTTAATGGCCTAATAATTTCTATATAATTGGTTTTGCATTAATTTATAGGTTGTTTTGGGTCTTATATTTCAATTTCAGTACTTTATAAACCTAATTTAACTTTTAACTGTAGTAATTAATTTTAATCACTTTTACAAATATTTTTGGGAAAAAAACTAATTCGACCTTATTAGACATTATAAATCATTATTATTATTAGTATGATGGAATCCATTTTTTTAAATTTTTCGTATAAAAGTGTAAAAAATATATTTAAAAGTAATCATGTTGTCCGGTCGATAATGCATGTTTTTAAAGTAAACACCTATCAAATGATAACTATGAATTTATATCCAATTTCAAATTGAAAATTATTACAATGAACAAAATTGGATTAATTTTAAATAATATAATCTAATTAAACATTAAATAAAATTTAAACAATAATATAACTTTATAAATAAGTTAAATTAAAAATATTTTTTAAAATAAAATTCATTATTTTTAGCTATACATTTAAAAATAAAGATAGTAAGAAAAATCCAAAAATTTCACCTTTTGTTAATAAAAAAATTATATATTCAAAAATGATGTTTATTTTATCAAATTAAATTTCTAAACTTTATAATATTACTTTTTTTCAATAAAAGACATAAAAATAGGTACATTTGGGAAAAAAAAATTTAACATATGAGGACATTATAAAAAACTCACATCTTGTATCATCAATATGTTTTATTTATATTAAAAAAAACTATAATCTAAATTTTAAAGTAGTTATAACTATTAAAATAACATATTTTAAGGGGATAGGTTATAATTATCTCATTAAAATAATTATAAAAAAGAGATGTTTTGTAGAAACTCTGTGTTTCATGTATCGCATGCCAAATCATTGTTTCCTATATCAAACTCCATATAGGTGATTCATGTAACGTAAGAGATTTTGGTTGAATGTGAAATAAAAATTTGGATTATTGAATTTCAGGATATGGGAGAAAAATTAATTTTTTGATAAAATGTTCCAAAATACATAGGGTGTTAAATAATTTCTCCAAATTCTTAATATCATTTATCATGAATATTGATATTTCATAAATAGTATATAATACTTCATATGGTATTTACATTTAAATTTATTTGATTATTTGTTGAAATAACTATAGGATTTTATTCTATATTTCATACAAAAATTAATATGTCTTATTATTAATTTTGACTAACTCATATAATGTTTGATTTGGACTAGTAATGGCCAGTGTTTCCAAGAATTTATATAAATGCTCAATGTATCGATAGGTTCTCATCAGAAAAGGTTGTTGTGAATGTTATATAAATTTTTTTCTAATGCATTAATCTTTCTTTTGAATGGTACGGACAATATAGGTTTTCATGTTCCTATAACATGATGTCCAAGCATTTAGAATTTAATTTATATATATATATTATTAATCATCCATGAGTTCTTTTGTAATGACATATCTCTAGATACATTTCATTTTTAGTTCAATGATTAAATTTCATTTCTCTGGTTTCATACATTTTTATATTGATTATTTATTATTTCTGTATTTGAATGGAATGTGTTTCTAGTTATTACATTTCCATATTTTTAGGCACTTCCTCCTAGGTTTTTCAATTTCATGGTGTGTGTGTAATGTTTTTTTACCATTCCATAATTATTATTCTAATTGATTCATTACTTCATCCACTACAATTATTCTTTACTCAACATTTGAGAACGACCTTATACTGTTTCATTTAGAAGGACTCTAAAATGTGTAGAATAGAACGATTTGTATGGATATAATAGATGGAATAAAGTTATCTTTGAGTTTATTTATAAATAATATAAAAAATTTAATTTTAATTATTGTACTAATATAAAATATGAGTCTCATATAAGTATATGGGTAAATAATACAAATAAACTCTATGTATTTTTGGATTTTGTTTCTTGTATTTGAGCCAATTTTATTTATACAGACACATGATCCATGAAATATGGGGGTGGGTCACTACAATTGGTATTAAAGTATGTTTATTGAAACCCATGGGAACTATATTAAGGAAATAATATATTAGATAACATAATCATAAGGTATAATTTTAGGATAACTATAAAATAAAATAAAATAAATTTGGTAAGTTACATATCATGTGGTTATTCATAACAATACATCCTTGTCTAGATAATACATGTGCAATAGGTTCTAGAACATATGTACAATGGGTAGACAACACTAACAAGATGTTCCATGATCATCTTGATTAAACCTCTTACTCGAAAATGGTCTTCATTGTGCACCTGGTAGGACACTCACATGGGATATTATTATGATAAATAACATTTCATTTACCATACTTTATGATGTATTTTCACATTTAATGACCATGACTAAACATATGGTTTTAATATTTAGAAATCATAAAAAATATATTTTTGATAATACATAGAACATGGAAGGACCAATGTGAAAATAAAAATATGATGTATTTATGTGTTGAGGTTGTATTGAAAACCTATGTTAATAATTTATTTAATGATTAACCTTGTTTCAATAATGGTTAAAATATTTATTTTTAAAATCATGTCAATTTAATTTTACCAAAGGAGACATCTTAATTCAGGTGACAACTAGTAAAATCTGGTAAGGAAGTGGGTCATCAACCCATTAATGAAGGATATGAAGGGTTTCACACCAACCACTAACCTATGTAATTTCATTGTTAATATGTCTTTATTTTTTCTTCTTGATGAATTGATAATAATAATTAACTATAAATGTAAAATATTATATTTAATTATTAATTTATTAACAAATTTATATTTTCAAAATAGTTAGAGAAAAATAATTATAATTATTACACTTATATGGGACATAAGAACCTTTTGAAATTTATATTACTGCCTCATGAAACAAAATTATTTATTATATGAATTGGAAATTGATCAGGGAAAAACCAAATTATGAAATTCCCTTTAGATTAAATATATTAGGTAAGTGTATTTATATATACGGATTTAAATAATTACCCATCATTAGGCAAAAGGAATTTGAAATAAAATGTTGTCTTAAAAACACAAATTTTGGTCAACTACCTTATTCTAATTTATTACAGATTTGTGGCTTTGAGGACCATAACATTCCATTGATCATTCCTTTTTTCAGTTGATTACTTTAATCAAAACTATTTTTATTTTTACTTTTCTTCAATTTATATATATTTACATTTCACAAGTTTTTTCGTACATATAAACCTAGTTATATATTAACTCATGTGACCATTTTACCTATAATTATCTCTTTTATATAGGAATTATTAAGAAATATTTTCCAATACTGGGTTTAAAATATAAGATATATCAAAAATTAAATTTCAAATATTTATATTAAATTATGTGGATATAATATAATTAATGTAAGGATAATTAATTTCGCCACAAATTAATCGTATGAACACTATATTCGATATCATTTAAGACACATAACACCAATAGAATACGAGATTATAATACCCCAAGTATTTGAAATATTTATAATATACAAAATATATTAAATATATTTTATATCATTAAATAAACCATATTTGAGGTAGATAATTTTGAATGCAACAATGAGTTACTTAAACTACTTGTGTTACACACATGATTGAGGTTCACCGAGAAATAATACATTATTAAAATATTATTATATATAACATATCCATTTAATTAGTATTTATTAATAGTAATAACTAAAATATGAATTTTCTTTGGAAAAATAAAAAATTAAATTCTTTTTTACAATGTATGTATATATTAATATATGAAGTAATTGAATATAATGTCAATATTTTAATGGAAAAATATTTTTAGGATTAAGAAGTGGTTTTACTAAAAAAGATTAAATTAATTACAATTAGTGAGTGATCATAATTTAATATATATATTTATATTATATTCAAATAATATTTTTTATATTCATCCAATATATTTTATTGGAATAATACAACAATAATCACAATTTTACACATAAAACCAATATTTTTAGTAAGGTAATTTTACTACAATTCAATGGAGAACGCATTTTATATAAAATTTTAAACTTATATAAATTTAATATATTGAAATAAAATTTAAATCTGAATGTAGCATATAAATAATAGGTTCAGATAATTTTTTTCTTTTATTCATGAAATATTTTTTTTAATGTACATTAAACATTACATAATTATAAATAAAATTTTATTTTTCACCTAATTTAAATATTAGGTTAAATTATATTTTATGTAGGTTACAATGATTAATTGGATCATATTATTATCAATTAATCCAAATTTATTTAATTTTAATAAATTTCTCTTTGAAATTGACAATAACAAATATAAAACTTTTGGAAAATTTTACCTTGAAACCCTATATTGGTGTCCCATCTAGGAGATTAAATTTAAATTAATTTCTACAAATTATGTGATTGAATTTTTTATAAAGACATTCTATATTTCGAATAAGATTAATTTATATTGTAGAAAATGTTAAAAATATTTGTTGAACCAAAATTTTTGTGGATGTAATTAATATTTATTACAATTAATAAGTTAACGTTATGTTTAATAGGAGACTAAACCTCAATAATAAGGTCCCAAAGGAAATACACTTGTCTGAAAACAAGTTCCTAGAAATATGTCAACCTTACAACAATGTTGACCAAATATTATACATTATTGGGGCAACATATGATGTGAAAAATGATTATGGAATTACATTTTCATAACATTACAATATTTCCAATCCTCCAATATAAAATCCCGTCCTCTCCTCCCTTATCCTCACAACTCTAAATCAACAATTAATCAACAAATATTTGAAAATTTTCTCCTAAAAATACCTCTAAAATTCTTATAATAATATCATTGGGATGAAATAAATCCATAGATTCCTTTGGCAAATTCAAAAATTAGTTAACCAATTTGGAGGAAATATCCTTCCATAATATTTTTATATTTATTTCACTTCTCCACTCCCTAAACACTTGTGATTTAAATAATATATAAAAACATATGTATCCAAAATATACTAGGATGTTTTTATGATTATTTATTAACCTATGATTACAGACACATGCATCTAATGGTAATGAACATATCGTTTGCATGTACGAAAAAACATCAACCTCACGAAAAGATGATTGTTCATTTTTTATTAACCACGCATCATGGTGGAAATAATGATTGAAACAAGATTTATATATGATATTTAGGAAATTTATTTTGTATTTTATCTTTTTAAATTATTATAATACAAATACTATTATATTTTCATTTTTTTAAATACGATAACATCATTTGTGGATGTGTGGACAACCGCTCCTTAATGCTATATGATATATTCACACGATACATGGATTGTATAAAGTATGGTTTTAAATAAAATTTTGGTAAATAATAAACATATATTTGATATTAATGGAATAATTAACAATCTATAAATATAATATATTATTTTCATTATAACACTTTGACAAACATAAAAAGTGATAATGTTTTTGTGGATGTGTAGACTACCACCTCCTTAAAACAATGTGATTCCATTTACATCACAATATTCATATATTGTTAATTATATATTATAATATAATATATTATTTATGATTTCATTATCACAAGAGAAAAATATACAGATACTTTCATTATTTTCAAAAAGATCATTCAAAAATAAGAACATTAGTCATTTGAATGTACAACCTACCATCTCAATGATTCTATCAATGGTCCAGTTTTTATAACTGAAACTAAAGATTCTTCTAAAAGTATAAATTATGTATATATATGTTAATTATTTTTTGATTATTATTCTGGATAGGATATATCATTAACCCTAAATCCATAGTTGTCATACAAAAGTTATTTTTTACACAATAACCAAATTTCATAAAAACACACAATGTAAACAAAATTGTTTATGTAGTTGTAAAAAATGTTGCAAAAAGTGAAATAAAAAAAATTATAAACATGAAAAAGGCTCTGAAAACAATTGAATAATTAAATTATGTTTGTTATTCGTGAGAATAAGTACACAAGAGACAAGTCAGACTCAAGGTTTGAGATTCTAATCTCACTTTTTAGATCCATGAGATAAATGTCTTGTTCAACACTTACATATTTTATGTGGTGAATATAATGACCATTTTTTAGTATGTCATTGATAATATTATATTTATGGTATATAAAATATTTATTTAATATTATTCCTTCATTAAGATTATGATTTAAAATTATTCAATGTGGTATGGGATATTTTGGAATATTTATAGATTATTTTTCTCAAAAATCACATTAGTGGTCATTCATTGGTATTTATAATAGAAGAAATTATATGAATATGTTTTGATAATACAATTTATTTTTCTATCCATTGGGTTTTCATTATATTTTCCATGTATTATTAACATTATTATAATTTTTTATACTCAATATTTTGAAAAAAAATTCTTAGAAAACCCAAATTTATTTCCCTCTTTAGTCAGATATCATTTTTTCATCTAAAAACCAAGTTATATTACAATGTTTTTAATTTTTTTCAATATTATTTGTCAAATATACTTATACCATTTTTTTTCTTTTACTAATGTTTTCATAGGAATCATAATATTCCTTTCAAAATATGTAATTTTTATAATCATTTACAATGAAAAGATGAATATTATTTTTTACCTCACATGACATGTACAAATTTAATTGTTATCATTTCATTGAAGTTTGATTTTTATGTTTAAATTTTACCATTCAGGTAAATTTTTCGAAATTAATTTTCAATTAAATGGTATTTAATATGATTTTTCAATAGAAAAGGTTACTTTTTAAAAGAATATTTTAAAAATACCTTGATATAATGTGTCTATTAATCAACAACAGAAACAATTTATTTTAGTTCATCTGGGATATATTTAATTGATACCACAATTATTCTTACATTATATTGTATACTAGTCTAAGGATAATATTCACATTCACATCCTTGATTATTTTGTTTGTCCACTTGAAATATTCAATCTTAAATGTTCATTGAACATTGAATTTCCCCTAATTATACAAATCATTTATCATGAATATTACTATTTCCTAACCCATATTCCATATTTCATATATTGTTTACATTAAAAAAAAATTTATTATTTGGGAAAAATACATAATTCTATAATATTTATTTCATACAGATATTTGATATGGATTATTATTTATATTGATTAATTTATATGGTGAATGTGTTTGACTCATAATAACAGGTGGGCCATTGACTTCATATATCCCCTTTATGCATCGATTGCTTCCCCTGAGACCTATTAGTTATGAAAATTACAAATAAATAATTCTATATATTTAAAACATATTTTGAAAGGACATGATAGTATTGATTTCCATGTTCCATAGACCTGATATCAAATAGTTAATCATTTCATTCATATAGTTTCTATTATAATTCATCCATGATATTTTTAATCGACATATATATGGATACATTTCATTTTTAGTTTATTTATTAAATGGAAAATATTTCAATAATCGTATCTTTCTATATTCATTTTTCCTTATATAGTTATTTGAACGGTACATGTATCCTGTTATTACACTGACATATAGTTTTGGAATTTTTTCACTAGTTTGATGATTACATTATATTTTTGTTGAGTTATTTACCATTCTGTAATTAGTATTCTCATTTTTTCATCATTACTTCCACTATTATTTTCCCTTATTAGGAATTTTATGTCACCATTATTATGATTCCTTCACTAAAATCCAAGAACTGTACTGTGAATGTTGTTCCTAGATATACTAAGTGGTGTAAAGTTATTATTGATGTTGTTTATAATGAAATAATATGTTGTAATTAATGTATTATGTTTTTAATACAAGACGCGGATAATTATATAGTTTACCATTACTATTAAACTCTCTATCCTTCAGTACATAATTCCTTGTAATAATTCCAATGTAATTGATTGAATACACTAAATATGGTCATTCGGGGGTCAAGTAGATACATCTATAGACATAACCCAAGTTAAAACCCCAACCACTAACATAAAACTTATCAAATGTTTTACCTTTATTAATGGCTGATAGGATCTTCTATCAAATAATATTATACCTTGTGTAGATTCTATAAGAATATTAACATTAACTATCGATGTATATTACATGAAATCAAAATATACTATCTAGAAAACATGAAACATACATGTCCCTCAACAATGTGCATCCATATTAGCCCATTTTATTTCACTTGTCTGCTGATACAGGCTCTATTTCAATAATGTACCAAATCATCCACCTCGACTTCCATATCTAAGAAAACTCAAAATTATTGACTATTATTTGGTGGAAGACCCCCATATAGTGCTATAGAATGGGCTAGATCATCCAAATCTACACATCATTCAAAGGGTTATATAGGTAATTTTATAAGTATTTGATCCTATTATAAGACCAGAACTTCACTGATAGTATGGAACACTAACTACGAATATGAAATGACCTATCACACTGATGGTAGAACACTCAATTAATACACTATGTAACTGATCCATCCTCCATTTATACAGTGTTTTCCATTGGTCCATTGAATGATATCATAATTACACTTCATTCACTTAAAATAAGTTCATCATGGTATGGAATCTAAAACAACTAGTACTCTATTGGAATCCTCCTTCTTGTTCACCTAGGAAATGATAAACTAATTAATTACCTCAAAAAACATATTCAACTTGATGATATTAATATGTGATAGAATATCACACTATATTAAATCCTAAAAATTATTCCCATAACTACCTTATATCATACTAATTTTGTAACAAATCACTTAATATTTGTGTTGTGCCCATAAAATTCCATTATTGACATTCTTACATTCATGAATTGCATAAAGATTTCTACCCACATCAACTTGAGAGTCTCTGGGGAAATGTGCTTTTAGAGTTTCTCCTAAAATTACATCAATAAAAAGATATCCCACTAATACTCTTGATATTGAATATCAAATCACAACTTCTATTGACCTCATAACATATAACTATCCTACTTTAAAATTCTATCTCCCATTGTCTCTAAATGATAATGAATTGTCTCAATTTACTCAATCGTTACCCAATCTGCCTCTGGTCCACCTTTTCTATCGATGGTTTGAGGGTTTCACAAATGGAACACTCTAGTAATATTGAACATATTTGGGTCATTTTACATGAATTGTATAATGTCGATAAATTTATTAGGGAATATATCTCTCCACATCACCTAGAACTATGTGGGCCTTCTATTTGGCTACTATATGTATATTTCCTTCATTATCTTCATATTTCCCAACTAGAAGTAATTTCCATGAAGTAATTTCACAATATTTATAATCACACATATTAGGACTCATAATTGACCATTGACTTATTTTATCATGGGTTATTCAAATAATATTAAAAAAATCACAACATATAATTCCCTATTTTTAGAACTAATAAAATATGAATATACTCAAATATATATTACCTGGTCCTTTTATAATGCCAGGAAAAAAATCATAATTATGAGGTTCCAAATAGACACTATTTTTTAATAATTTAAAATTTACACATATACAACTATTAAAAATAATTATTTCATTATTATGGAGAACTGCATTAATATTAATCAAATAAAAAATCATTTTCATTTCACAAACCACACTCATCACTTTTATTTCTCTGAATACCTATTATAATTTATTTCATAAAAATTCATCTACACATAAAATGAAGCATGAATACAAAAATATCCCACTATATTGGGCCATGAGTAATGTCCCAGAAAACAATTACCACACAAAACATTTTCATTACCAGAGCGTGAAATAGCATCGAACTATAATAGAAAATATCTGAAACAAAAATCCCACCCTGGGTAATTGGGGTTTCCGGACACATGGGCTAGCTACTGCAATATATGAGGTCATAAACAAGGATTGGATCATCCTAGTATCCATTATATATATACCAAATTATAAATCAATTGATAATGAAATAAAATATGATTTGACACCAAATTGTGATGTTCTGACCATAGATCCACATAAAAGATCCACATGTTGATTCACCACATGAGCATAGGTATGCTTCATCTTATGCCATCAGTTTCACTAGGAGTGATGTTACAAAATATAATATTGGGAGACTATAACAACTTTATTGAATTATAATAATATCAGAAACCAATATGAAATATTATCATCCAACTAAAATAATAAATAATTACATATACATCACCTAAAGTGATCTGAAACCTAGATAATTACCAAAAAAAATGAAGTATATTTTTCCTACCATATATATTACATCTGTCAAAAGACACCCCAAAATAATTACACAATAACGACACCCATGTGGGTCTTGAGAACATTTCCAGTCCATTAATCCATGCATCATCCCATATCCCATCCCATCCATGTAATATGGGGTTCCTTATATTGTACTATCTATCAAACATGATGCTTATTTGGGTTCTAAACATGAGGCTAATTTTGGGTGTGAGTAAAACTTAGTAGTCCACCACCAATGGATTCTAATGAATTATCAAGTCAATAAAATTAAATGTAGTTTTTTAAATAATAATTATCTATTGGAATAAGTTAAGAAGTATCACATTTCTGAATCATTGATCAATAACATCATACCTTCTTCATCTCATGGCTGAGTCTGAACCATACACCATCTGAATTTTAAATTTTTAACCATTGATAGTATTTAAATATTTCATTTAATTCCAATTTAATTCCATATCGATGAGAAGTAGTCCAGGTACCATTACTATGGATACATGGACTGTTATTCCAACATCAATTTACAATCATGGATCAGGGGCCAATAATATATTTAAATCACCCCATTGGTACTTGTAGAAGTAGTACCTCACCAAAAACATGTCTTTTACATTCATAAATATAATTATATCATTGGCCTACAGAATAATTATAAAGTCCCTTGGGTACATAAGACATCATTCCATTATCCATAACATAGTTTACATAATTACATAAATATATAAATCAACTTACATCCTCAATGTCCATCTTTTAAATCATTCACAACACAATTCAACATTTCATTTATCAAATAAAATCATTCAAATTTATTTTTTTCACTTTGAAATTAATATTAATTCTTCAACTAATCTTTTTATTATCACATATTTGGAAACTCATTAACCTTAAGAGGTTAATATAATCAATCCTTTAAATACTTTTATGAAACAATGAAATAATGATTTAATTCAATTCCAAATACCCATTATTACACTTTTTAAATTACATAAATCATCATTTCAATGATATTTATATAGCCCATGGGATTCCATCATGCCCAATATCAAGATCTCCTCCATATCCAAGAGGATCTATAAAGGGTCTCATAAATGAAATTAAATCAAATCATTTTTATAACATTAAAATTTTCATTTCGTTTAAAATAAATAGTTTAACTAAAAACAGGACATCTTGATCCAGAATATAAGAATTAATAATTATTCAACCAACAATAATATTTCTGCCAAATTCACACCTTTCAATATTACTTAATTCAAGGTAGAAGGGCCAAATTCAAAATTTCAAAGGAGATATATGATAAAAAACATAGATAATATACTACAAAACAAGATCCCTTAAAACCAAGATATATTATATATAGAATAGCTGAATTCATATTTCATCAAAGGAATATGATTTCTGGAGATAGAGGATCCAAAATAATGAAGATATTAGATAACATAGGGGTGTTTATATCATACAACAGATCGTTGATTTGCTAATAAGGACTTTTAGGATACTAATAATCCTCTCATGAACATCCACGTGAGAAGGAAATCTAGTTGGGTCAGGTGGAGGGGATTAGGGAGATAAACAAGGGGTTCAAGAATTATCAATATGATATTTTGGTGTTTAAAATTCAACACACATGTAATAATTAAATGAGAACACTATTACAAAAACAATTCAACATATTCATGAACTATTACTCCCTAGAATGTATGATTTCATATAGGTGGGAACATAGTTTACTTAACCATTCATTAACTATGTGATCTCCCACTATTATGTTGGGAATGGTCTCTAGGGATTGGATTATAGTCTAGGAAATCTATGTTCCAATTGTTTTCTACCTATGAACCCACATAAATAATCCAAAACAATTCAAAACAAACCTTTTACTAGCCTTAATTATAAGGATATAATATATACTAAAGATATACTATAGTTTTTATGCTATATCCCTATATTTTTTGGATTTTAATCTATAGTTTATAACTCTAAATAAGACATATTAGTTTCCCACTACTTTTAAACTTGAATTAATTGATTATCAATCTTCATGGATATTAAATTAAATATATATATATATATATATATTTAATCCATTTTAAAATTAATTATTTCATGATTATTTTTCTAGTTAGGATATAAAATATAAACAACACTAGTTATTTGGTTATATGGTGGGTAATTTAAACTAGTATTTCACAATATAGGATATTAAAAAACAACATTCACATGGTTATATTTTTCTATCAAAAGTATATTCCTAACCACTATGCCCATGAGGGATATTGGGGTCTGAGTATTTGATATTTAGATCACACCATTTGGTGATCTGAATTTTTTTTTCATTAGCACATACTACTTGATTTTTACCCCCTATAATTTATTATCTTTATTATATTTTGTTCATATTGTTTCTGATTTTTTAATTTGAAATAAATAATTATTATCTTTATTTAAATTCCAACCTCTTTTATTCAAATTTTTTTTAAAAAAATTAATTTTTTCACAATGAAATAATTGATCTTCATGTCATCTATATAACAATAAAACTAAAAGAATATTTTCCATACATTATATTTAAAAATATCTTTTAGGTTTTTAAAGTAATTTATATAGTCTATTAAGGGATGTAATACTGAGGAATTAATGAGACCTAATATTCCCACCAATAATATTATTAAGATGTTGATTTATCTTATAATGATTAAGGAATATGGTTTACTTCATTGAATGGGTTTTTAGTGAAATAGAAACTATTACATTTTGTTGATCAGAAGTTTTGTGGGAGAAAATGGGTAATATAGTGATGAATATAGTTGAATGTTAAGATGTTTTTGTTCTATATTACAATGTTTTTGGAATAGAAACAATGTGGTCTATTTATTTTATATGTAATATTTAGCATGTATATTTTATATAAATTTTAATACCCAATTATACAAAAGTAATATTAGATGGTTACATGGTTTCCATAAATTTTTATGTTCTTGGATGACTATTTTCATTATTATTTTCTCATGTAATTCATGTTATGAAAATTTTATTTTTAAGAAATACTTATCCTATATATTGAAAAATTATTATCCATATTTGGTTCAAACGTTAATCAATTTACAAGTTTTAAACATTAAAATAGTTAAAATGTTATTATCTCAGGTACACTGAAAGTATTTTCCACAAAATGGAGATAAAAACACATCAAAAGACTTATGTAGATAATAATGAGGTGGAAATGATGGTTGAGTGAATCTTGATTTTTTTCCAAATGGTATTACATCCCTCTTATTTTAAGGGAAGAAAGAATGATTAATTATAAAAATATTATTTCTTGTTAAATATTTAAGGTCTTGTTCTTTTTAGGATCTTTAATTAAATTGACCACATTTTTTGGGAGTTGGGTTTTTCACTTTATAACAATGGAATTTGGTGTAATCTTAGATAGGCTCTCCAATGAAGAGGTAAAATTTTCAAACATATGTTTTTTATTATTTCATTTGGGAACTCCATTAATTTTAATAAAATATTTTGATACAATAAAATTAATATATATCATATTATGATGTTTTTTAATTTTACTGTAATAAACAATATCCGTCTCAACTACGATAAAATCGAAAAAAACCATTATTCGTGTCTACAACTGACAACAACCATACGATATGATGTTATTATTTTTACATCACCACCTATCATTGATGGATATAATAATGCATAAAGTGTTAATATGGTATTTTTATTATATTATTGTAACATTTAAATTATAATACCATATCTTACTTCTTACATAAGAACACAATGTATAAAAATATTGTCACTCATGTGTACATCATAATACTACCACCTAAACCGATGTGAGGTGTTTTTGATTTATATTTTACATGCATTCTAAAAAGTATAATAAAAAATAATATATTTTATATTATTAATGTAATTATAAATTCCAAATTATGATACCACAAATTAATTCTTTCATTTTATTTTGTTGGGGATGAAATAACAAGATTATGGTGTACAGAAGACAATTTAGTTACAAAATGTTGTCATTCATCTTTTACTAATACTTTTCATGTAGGGTAATTAGGATAAAATTAATTAATATATATGATTCATATGGAATTATAATTTTTTTAAAAAATTATATAATATTTATATTTCTTTGATTTAATTTGTCTACAGAATAGAAATAATATTTAGATGAATGTACAGCCTATCGTCTCTATGAATGGTGTATTTCATTTTTTATCTCTTACTATTAGGGATTACTATAAATAAATATATACAAAAATTGTTTTTATTTATATAATGCTTAAAAATTGTAGTATTTTGTAACCATTGTCAATGCAGGAGGACAACCAAAAATCAAAACATACATGAATAAAGTAGTTATTTCCAAAAATGTTTTTTTCACATGAAGGTGTTAATAAAATGTTGACAAAAATTCCTAAATAAATTGTATATTATAAGATATAAATAATAATGGGTTTTCAAAATTTTTATAATAAATTTATATTTTTTTCATCTATTGGTTCAAACATGTAAAAATAAAGTTCAACCTTATGGTAAGAGGTGTTTAGTTTCTATTTTATTTCTAGAAAACTTATGAAATATTTAGAACTCTTTAACTATTTGTTCTCTATATAATTATGATCTCAAATTTTCAATCATGAATATAATTCCAATAATGATATTAAAATTTTCATCTGAGGTTATTTTTTAGTGGGTGTTTCAACACAAGAGATTAAAATATTAGAAATATAATTTTCTCTCATTTTGAATCATTTATGACATAAGTAATGTTGTGAAACAATATTATTCGACTATGAGTATATACAATCTCTATTATTTTTGTTATCATTAATATCATTATATTCATCTTATTTATGTGTATATTATTTTATTATTTAATTGAAATTATGATTCAAATGTTATCAATGTAATAAGGGTTTGATGTTATGATATCATTGTACATCATTATTATTTATGATTATGATTTTCATGGTTAGATCATGAGACAAATATCACATGAATATTATTATTTATTATTATGATTTTCATGGTCAGATCATGAGACAAATATCACGTGAATAATATTAATTTTATTCTCCTCCATTTATTCCATGATAATATATGTTATTCCATAATTTTCCTCACATTATTTACTCATGATTTCAAAATAATTTTTTTTACTGAAAACTAACTTCGTTTCACACAATGATAAAAAACAATATTTTATTTTAAATACAGATTTTCTAAAAAGGGATCCAATTATTCTAATAATTATATGGTATTTATTATTTTAATATTTTCAATTTTGGAGTATTTATAATTTCATTAAAATGGAATCTTAACATGCTTTTGAAAAAAAATCCTTTTGGATATTACCGAAAATGTAACAGAAAATATTTTTTTCAACGTGTATATCATTTCCCTCCATTATTAACACTAAATGTATTTTAAAATAATTTTTTTGTTTGAAATGTAAAATTAAAATTAGAATAAAAATTTTAACAATTTTAGGCCTTAAAAAGTAATTTTCATTGTAAAAAAACTATTTGATTCGAGAAATGTGTTAATTGATTTTTCTATCTTCCATATGAAAATTTCAATATTATTTTCAAAAATAATTATCTCTATAATATTTAATGTATTTTTTGTTTTTTTAAATGTTATTTTCTTGGAATTTTTTCCCATCAAGAAAAGTTTTATGTGATTTAGCTTCCTTTTTATGTTTAAAACGTTAATTTGAAAGAAAATGATTGTGAAAATGTTGATTTTAAATATATATTTCATTTTAGAAGTTATATTTTTCATAAAAATTGTTATAAATTATTTCTAAAGATAAAATATTAATTATTAAAGGGTATTTTCAGTAAAATTTTGTTTTTTGAGTTTAATGATTTTAAAAAAATATTTTAAAAGTAATTTTATTTTCCATAAGAAATAATCCATGTGATTTAACGTCAAAAATATTTTCTATGTAGGATTATTTAAATTGAAGTTACTTAAAATTTAAAGGGGATATTATATAATGATAAAATTATTTTTCATTCCATAGATGGTTTATTTTTATTATGAAATATTGTTTATTAAACATATTTCTTCTCATAAGTTATACTATGATGAAATGTTTTATGAAAATGATTTCTTTCCTGGGATTCAGATATAATTAAATTTTTAGGACATTTTGGAACACATATGTATTATTTTCATTATGTGGCCACTTTGAACTATATGTCTGTGAAATTAATTGGTAATAGATTAATTATATTTGATCATAATAGTTACATGGGAGTTTATCTGAAGACCAATAGAAGGTACATGGAAGTTTATCACAATCCAAAAAGTGGGTACATAGTAGGGTATCAGAATCCTGAAGGAGGAATATGGGTAGTTAATCTAAGAATAACATGTTTTTAATATATACATTGGTAGAATCTACATAATGTATTTTTAAATATGGTTTTTCAAAAACAATATTTTTTTTCTAATGATATTATTTAATGGATTATTTTCCATTATTCCATTATTATTTATATATTATGAACAGTAAATATTTCATCCAAGACTCAGGATTATGATCTCTGATATACATGGTATGGTTTTATAATGTTATTCTCAATATAAAAAACCCTTATTATCATTATATTTTTATATATCCCTCGTTTACCATTACTGATCTTCTAATATCACACATTCTTATGATTCTTTACCCTATGTTATGATGAAAGGTATCATATATGATATGTCATATAAGGGTGTTATATTTGATGAAATTAGTGGGATATGATGTAACTCACTTATGAAATAGTTTTTTATATTTCCAAATTCTTAATTTCAGAAATACTATGTTATTATGGAATGTATTGTAATTTAATGTAATGTATATTCTTCCATTATTATGTATTATTTATTTATGATAATTGTGAGGACACTATAATTGGTATTAATGATGGATTCGTAAAGACATCATAAAGTTGGATGAGAATGTTTTTGCATTATCATATTGATATGTCTATGTATTATAACATATACTAAAGATATGTAATTTATAAAGATAATTGTTTTCCATAAAAGTACATTTATGTTTTGATAATAAAAGTGTATGTGGATCTCATATAGATTTACCTAGGAGTCACAGTTTTGAAGATGGAATATCTTTATTGAATAAAGTGTAACCTAGTACATAAATCTTATCTTTACTACATTCCTTGTTTTACAATACTAGTGGATATAAATTGGAAATTCACAAACTCATTTAGAAACAACATAAAGGATTCAAATAATGACCCCGAATTAATAGAAAAAGCCTTTCATGTCATATATTGAAAATAATGTGTTATTATTTCGATAATATATAAGTGATTTTTCATTACTATGTAGTTTTACAATATTATTGGTGTTTTTCAAACTATTATCTATAGATTCATTTAATTGTTGTAACCTGATGTAATCTTGTTATCACAAAATATAAGGGATAATTCATTAACATTGGGAAAAAATAGATAATGTCTAGATATAAATATTTCATGATTATGTTTCATCAACCTAAATAATACTTGATTAATAATGTAAACATCAGTTATATACAAAAAGAATAAAATAAAATAATGATAGGGTATTATGAAATGTTTTCTAGGAATGAATATAGAAGAATGAATATTCAGCTTCTAAAATCTCAAAAAGGTGATAAGAATCACTTAAATTAATTTCTCAAAAGGCGGGGAATAAATTATTTTTGTGCAAAAGTTGTTCATAGTGTGATGAATTTTTAATGATTTCAATGTATTAGTTTTATGTAAAATGGATATTATCGAATTTAAATTATTTTTTAATGAGTTAATTTATATTCCATGTGAGTAAATATTCTGTTTAAGTCGTTGAGGTGTACGGATTGAAGTATTTCTATTTTTTCTTTTATATTTTGGGTGTATTAATATAGAGTAATCTTAGGATTGTGTTTATTTTTAAGAATATATTTCTCTAGGTAATATTAGCTTGTGGTTAATGGATACCATTATTGGTTTATGGGTTTAGGATAGATTATAAGATTAATATCAGAGAATTATATTATGAGAAATTATGTGGTATCATTTTTCAATATTAATTATATTTTTGTATACATGTATAGAAATAGAACAATTTGGTATTAAATACGTTTTAAAAGAAAAATAATCCAGCAGGATTTAATTTTTTTTATTTGTTGAGATGTGATTAATTATTTTGGTATCTCCAAGGGATTAACATATCGTTAATGATGAGGAAATTATGTGTTGTTTCAATTATTTAATTATATGGGAATTATATTAATATTTTTTTTAAAAACTTATGTCCTACATGATTATTAATAACTTATCAGATCTGGAAAGCCTACATTGCATCAATCCATAGTCGAAGGGTTATAAAAGTATAACACATACAACTGACCTTTGTGAAAGTGTGTTTTTGTTGAAGAAATATTAAGAGAGAAATTGTGTAAAATGAATCTTAGTTCTTGGTATGTAGGAACATTATAAAATTAAAACAATTGCTTAAGTGGATCATAAAACCATTATATATACATGAATTGAAATGGGAGAATAACACCATGTGTTCTGTTGTCTGAAACCAAAAATCATATAAAGGGAATAATGATACATGGATTATACTTAAACACCTTATGAATTCAGAAAAATAATCCATGTTTGGAAAAAAAAATTATTTGATACTCAATTCATGATAAAAATTAATAAATTTTTAAGGTGTTACGGAGTACAAAATTATATCTTATTTGATACAGATATTATTTTTACCAGATTATTCTCAAGAAGACTTCATATTGATGTAGATATAGAGTTGTGTTTTAGAACTAAAAATTATCCTAAAAAATAAGTTCAATTTGGGAGAATAATTAAATACATAGATGATAGTCGAATAATTTTTCTGGATTTCAGTGGTTTTTGTGATCAAAAAATTCCTCTAGTAGAGTTTTCTTAAACCAATAGCATTTTATTGGGAATTTAGATAGATCATTATGATTCATTTTTTTGAAAAAGTTTAAAAATATTGTATTTTCATCACATTTTAGACTGAAATATATTATTTCAAGTTTTTTATAAATATAAGGAAGTGATATCAAGATATATTATGTAACACATAAGGACAACACAATGTCTATTGAATTGTTATAATAAAAAATATCATTCTTATATAGAATTTTTAGTTTATGAAACGCAGATTTTATGAATCAGTATATGAAGAAAATAGGTTAAAATGAACCCTATTAATATTTTTCCTTTAAAATTATTGATAATATCAGGATAGTAGTTTATTTTTGGTACTTCCTGTAGACTTCTCTCAATTCAATGATGTGTTCCTTATATATCTTCTGAATAAGTATATATATGATCATTAACATGTACCAATGTCAAAACCTAGATATTCCATGTAATTTTTTAAATTATATTCAATTATTACATGTCTTTAAAAATTTACTGCACATGATTCTGAGACCCGGGGTTCATAGAATGTATTTTAGAACATTTATAAGGTAGTTTCAGTAAATGTTCAAGAGGTTTTTTCTACCTTCTGAACTGGTGCTCAGATAAAAAATCTGAGAGCACCGTTTAATCGACATCGCCATGATTAGATTAAAGAAGGCTTCACTTCATGCATAGTAGGTCCAGAAGAAAAGATAGAGTTTGGAATTTTAAATTTATAATTAAATAACAATATTATTTTATTTCTATCTTTTCATTTCAATTAATGGGCGAGTGGCAGTGGTGAGACCAACGATATGTAAATCCATTAATTTTCTTGATTCCTCAATGTTTGTATCTGTACCATTGGAATTAGGAAGGTTCATTATCAAATAAACATCATAAATTCTTAGTGGTGTTACCCACCTCTTCCTCATCATATATATATATAGATCATGGGTAGTGGGGTTGGAATTAATTCACAAAGAGATGGGGCTCAAGTAAAATACCGCCACACCAATCACTTAGAGGGTGGGACTGGATCCAGTGAATGGTGATGATCACCACCAAATCATGAATCGATGAACGTCAACCACTCTTCAAGCACAGATGCTATTTAACAAATCTTGAGTTAGGTTTTATTTCAAGTCTCATTTATTTTCAAGAGATTTTTGAATAAAATCTCCCCATCCATAAAAAGACGCTAAAGATAAGGGAATGGTCCAAACAAACTAGGCTCGGTCCCTCCGCCATCTATTTATCATTGCGTTATTTGCCGGTAATATTTCGGATTGGATGAAACCCAAATACGAGGATCAGGAAGCAAAGGAAATGACTCGAGAAACCCTTAGGCACATTTAGATGGTTTAAGGGACCACCAGAGCTCACATGGTGGACCGTGAAAGATATCTAGCGTGGCACCAGCATGAAGACACTAGTGACCCGCACCGATAGGCGATGGAGGCGGCTGGCACCAGCTGACCGGGATGGAGGCGGTGCGTTGTCATGCTCCGTAGGGGAATCCACAAAACTAGGTCATGGATGTGGCGTGTTGCGCTGTCACACACCACTGGAAAGGAAGGTCGTAGTTTTTTAGCCACAATGGTTGAGCAGGTCGGTCGGTACGAGCCGAACATAGAGGAGAACTGGAAAACTGTTGTATTCCATTGGAGATGGCGGCCACTCGAAGTCACGATGGGGGAGAAGGGACCCTACCCTACGGGTCCAGGCAGTGACCAAGAAGACCCACGAGGTGCCACAGCTTCACCCCCTGAACGATTTAAGCGTTCAGGAGAATGGGGGTGTGTTACACATCAGCACCAGGAAGGGCGAGCCCTAGTTAGAAAGATGCACATCCAGTGGGTTGCGCCCCTCCGTGGGTTGGGCCCTGCTGACCTAGAGGGTCGCCCCGCCAAGATGGGTGGGGTCAGTCCGCGACTTATCGGGATGAGCTTGCTGCAGCCTGGCCCACACATGTCGGCCCAGGCCGGTTCGGGCCACGCTGGGTCAAAACCAGACCAGTTTGAGTATTATTAATGTAATTCTACTTTATAAATTATGATATCACAAATACTTTTATTCATTCCATTATATGGGGGATAGAATAAAATTATTATAACATCCCAGACCTAGGTGCCACACAATGGGGGCCCTGAACCCAGTTGAAAACATTGACCTCAAGTGCATTTCCGCAAACGCCAGAGGCTGCCAACTAGAAGCGAGGGGCTTGTTCTGATAGTAGGGAAACTATTCTATCCTTTTTAAAAGTTTAGCATAGTGGAATAATATAAACAAACCCAAAAGCAGAAGCAATAAACGATAAAGGCTGAAAGGAAAACTGCACTAAACCAAAAGATAACGAAGAATAATACATATATGAAGATGTAATATGTCATACTTCACTGAAAGCAGTCATAATAGGATACACTTCAATAAAATACAATACAACACAAAGTACAATAAAATAAAACACAAAAGTGAAATAGGAACTCACCAGTATCGCATGGAAAATCTCAGTCCCATGCTCTCCCACTCCTCTGCAAAAATCAAATACCTATATAAGGACTTTTACCCTTATCAACACCTGCAGCAATATAATCGGTTTGGGCCCCAGAAAAGTCCCAAACAGGGTGTGAGAAATAAATCCCAGTAGGTAACCACCAAAGGCTCGTGCCTAACTGTCAGTGAAATGTGCAATAACAGTGTGCAATAATGAAAATGTTGTAAACTAGGAGGTTCTCAAAACCATCTACTCATACTAGTTCCATTTCCATTTAATTAGTATTTAGAAAGTCAATATAATTGAATTATAATTTTCGAAGACTCATAATATTCTCAAAATCTCCTAAACAGTGCATCAGCTAATACCACAACAATATATCTAACAAGTAGAAGGTAAAACAATACCAAACATGTGCTTTAGATTGGTAGGTATAACTTTTGAAATCACCATAGTTAATATATGGGTAAACAGAGTCCTCAAATATGAAAAACCTTACCCTCAGGTAATCAAAATTGAAAACCTCAGGTGATTGACCTTAGGGATAAAAAATATTTCCATCAGGCATACGAGATAATGCCCTCTGGCATGGAAGCAATTGCCCTCAGGAATATGAAACATTTCCCTCAGGATAAACAATCACTTTTCCTTAGGCTAAACAAAACAATACCCATAGGCTAAGAAAAACAATGCCTTGAGGCATAAGCATGTAACCTAGAAGATCCCAACACATAGTAAGTAATTATATACCTTTTCACTAAAGGAAACATAAATCATGCTAAATCACGGCATACCCATGGGTAACATGGACAATTGGATAAACAAGGGAAACACACCCACGGTGTGGCCCTGGATCAATGAAGTCTTCCCAACCAGTAGTTATAAATATTCGTTAAAATACCTATTCAATTCTAGTTAATTGATTAGTCAAATCATCAGTCATAAAACACCCCAAACATGGGAACATAGCTCAATGATACACAAAAACAACTCGACAGTTGGAAATAAACAGCATACCACCTACCTCAATCTCCTCTGATCAACATACATGAATGAAGCCTCCCGAAACAAACAATAAAGACATAGATCTGGGATAAACTATTACGTGTTCAAACCCTAATAACATCCTATATGGAAATAATTTGATGGAGTGGTTCAAGAAGAGAGCATAACTCACCCGCATGGTTCAAACGAGATCGTAGGTGAAGGAATCAGAGTCCCGGTGTGTGGTTTGGAGCTCTTCCAAGATCTGGCCTTCTCTCCCACAGATCTCGAGCGTTCTATCCTTCTTCTGTCGAAAGAGAAGGCTACATCCAATTTTTAGCAAAAACAACATACCTACAAAACATGTATTATCATTTACACGGCATGTACATTACATTTTTTAATCTTTTCCTCTGGCGGCCACTTTCCACCGCCTCACTGTTCATCAGCCAACATGTTTACACAGAGTGTATTTCTAAGTACACGACGTGTACTATTTCTCTACTGGTGGCTACTCCCACTGCCTTACTGTTCACCTTCAGACTGATTGCACGACATTTATATACTGAGTACACGAAATGTAGTCATTTTTTTACACCATTCATCACTGACTGGCCTACACGCCCTATATAGTCATCTCACATAGCCAATATACACGATGTGTGGAAATGTATACGACATGTACCCACAAATTTTGTGATTTTTTCCCAATTTTCTTTATTCTCACAAAAACACTTACAGAAGAAGGGAATGGAGTAACCCATACCTCATGAATAATTACTGTGTTCTTAAAAACATCCCCCCTTAAACCAACTCATCCTTGAATTTCCCTTCTAAGGGTGGTAAAAATAAATCTAGGAACCAGTCTAGCCACTGAGCACGTACGTCAGTCTCCTGGTCCTAGGTTTCGTCCTGCACTCGTCCATGCTTCCATAACACCCGTACTAGAGGAACTGACCATCCTTAGAGAACCTTCGTGCTCCTATCAACAATACGAATCAGATGATCTTCAAAGGATGCATCACCGTGATGTTCAACCTCCATGGGATGAGGTATGTGAGATGGGTCTGAGTGATAACATCGCAAATAAGATATGTGGAAGGCGTCATGCATCACCCGATACATCTGTGGTAACTAAAAATGATAGACAATCGGACTGATTGTCTCCAAAATCTCAAATGGAAAAACATACCATGATGAAAGTATACCTTCTCTCCTGATTCGCCTATGTACCATTCTCGGTGAAACCCAAACGAAACTTGATCCCCAACCACGAACTCAAAGGGTCGTCTGCGGTGATCAGCATAAGATTTCTGAAGATACTGTGTAGTATCCATCTGCTTCTGAATCAACTAGACCTGCTCTTAGATCTCCTGCACGATACATTATCCCAGTAAAGCTGCCTCACCTACATCCAACCAGCACAAAGGTGATCTTCATGACCTACCATATAATTCCTCGTAAGGTTCTATCTCAATAGTTTCCTAAAAACTATTATTGTAGGAAAACTCAACTAGGGATACATGCTTCACCCAAGATACCCCAATGTCCAGGATGCATGCACGCAGCATGTCCTACAGCACCTATATCATACTATCGATCTAGAAATCAGTATGAGGGTGGTAAGTTGTGCTAATAAGAACCTATGTACCCTGTGCCCTCTGAATAATATGCTATAAATGAGATATAAAATGGGTGACATTACCAGAAACTATAGAATGAGGGACCACATGAAGGCGTACTACTTATCGGATATACAAATTTTTGAGCTCGTCAACACTGAAGGTCTCCTTGATTGGAAAAAAGTGATCTACCTCCATAAGTCTTTCCACAACAACCCACATGACATCACTGCCTCGAGGTGACCTCAACAACCCAATGACGATATCCATCACAACATCATCTAATTTCTACTCCAGAATGGGTAACTGTTGTAATAGTCTGGATAGCCTCTGATGCTCTGCCTTCACCTGATGAGAGGTGGAACATCTCGTAACAAAACCAGCTACCACTCTTTTCATACCCTTCCACAAATATTGATGTCTCATGTCACAGTACAATTTTGTAACTCTAGGATGCACTAACCAAGCTGAAGCATGAAACTTCTACAAAAACTCCTCTCGTATATCCCTTGGAACCCAAACTCATTCATGGATATGTAGTACCTCATTTTCACCTATCATCCAATAGGGAGAAGGGTCCTTACTTCCCACTGAATCCCGTAGAACTTGTCCTTCTGAATCTAATATTTTTCTCATACTCACACAATCCAATTGGGTAGAATTCACAGCTAAAGATGAAATATGGGCTCACACATTACTATCATGAACCTCAAATTGCATCTCAGAGAACAAAGCCATAAACATCCACTCACCACTGGCCTACTACACTACCTCAATCTAAGTCATCATAATCAGTGTGTCAGCAACTGCATTACCCTCAATAGGTGTATATTCAAGCTCAATGTTGAAGAACTGAAGGTATTCAACCCACCTCTGTATTCTCAAATTCAGTCCATGATGGGTAAAGATGTATTTAACACATTAGTGGTCTATGAACACCATAAAATGTTCTCCAATTATATAATGTCTCCAACATCATATTTCATGAACAACAACAGAAAACTCAATATCATGTTTCGGTTAATTCCTCTCATGGGGATTCAACAGCTAACACCCGTACACAACTACTAGATCATCATGCATCAACACTCCTGCTAGTCCAATACCTGATGGACCATAGTAAACTATATATCTCATCACATGCTCTAGTAGTACCAGGACTACTGTTTATGTCAACCACCACCTCAACTCTTGAAAGGCTATCTCTCAAGTTTATGATGAATCGAACATCAAAAACTTCTTAGTCAAACCATTCAATGACAATTCTAAGCGGGAGAAACCCTGTATAATGTCCCTATAGTAACTAGCCTACCCCAATAAACTTTGTATTTCAAACATGTTATTTGATAGCTATTAGGAAACTTCTTCTCTCACTTTCTATGTGTCCATCGTAACTCCTACCTCTTAGATAATATGATCCAGGAAGTGAATCTGGTCCATCAAAAAGTGGATCTTTAAGAGCATAGCATATAATTGATGCTCTCATAGTGTACCCAACATAATCTTAATATGTGTAGCATGTTCTTGTCGAGTGTGTGAGTACACCAAGATATCGTACTCAAAGACTACTAGAAAAGAACTCAGATCTGGGTTGAACACATGATTCATCAGTTCCATGAAAACTATTGGCGCATTCGTGAGTCCGAATGTCATGACCAAGTACTCGTATAGACCATATCTTTTATGAAAGGCTATAAGCTGTATGTATGATTGTCTAACATGCAACTGATGATATCCAGATCTAAATTCAATCATCAAGAACACTTGTTATCTTTTATGTTGATCAGAAAAATAATCAATCCCTGGAAAGATAAATCGGTTCCTGATCAACAACTTGTTCAGCTTCCAATAATCTACACAATGTATTAGGGTACCATCCACCTTCATTGCCAACAGGACAGGAAAACCCCAAGGAGAAGTACTAGATCAGATGAAACCATTTTCCTATAACACTAAAAATACCTCTTGAGCTCCTGTAACTCTAGTGTAGCCATCTCATAAAGAGAAATGGACACAAGTGATATTCCATGCACAATCTCAATAGAGAAATGCACCTCTCTCTCTAGAGGTAGACCTGAAAATTCATTTAGAAAGACATCCCTAAAACGATAAACCACTAGAGGGAAATATTTCTGACATGTTCCCTGGTCATACATATATAAACTCACAATCCTGGTCGTCACGCCACCTCGCCCACGATGTTCGGTTCATGCTTGGATAGCCTGGACATCCCATTCAGCCTTTTATTGAAAACATCCAACCTCTGGTGATGTGAAACTCACCCTGCTATATTAGAAATAATCAATAGCTCAAAAGGGTACCAACATGTCCATCCTGATAATGAAATCATGGCTCGTCATCTCTATGACATAGAGGTCCCATAGAAAGTGACACCCAAAAACCTCTAGGGGCAATCCCTGAAGTGACGCACACCTACCGTTATAGTTCCCAATGTAGTGTCTAGCATCATGATATCAGAAGAAGAAGAATAACAGAGCCTAAGACTCTCCACATTGGGCACATATATAAAGCTATTTGTAGCACCAATATCAAAATATACTGAAGATGAAACTGAAGCAACTAGAATAGTACCTCTGACAGTGGATGCTTTGCAATCCTGCTCTTGTTGGGTCTGTAGCACTTCATATTCCTGTATAGTGTCGCGACCCTACAACACAGCCTGGATACCCTAAGCTGACCCGCCTTGTTTTCCCTGATATCATGGTGTATGGCTACCATGACCACGACCACAACCTAAGCCTGAACGTCCAGTCGTATTCCAATTTCATAACTGATAAGAAGCTTTTGGCCCTGTTCCTGCACATGGTTTCTGCACAGAACCCCTCTCAGAAGTCACTTGTGGATACTCCCTAAAAAAATGCCAAATATTACCCATCTTGCCACAAGCTCGGCACTCCACAAGGTCACGTGGACACTATGGTCACTTCTGCACCACTTTACTACACTTGTAGCACATTATCAGACCACCTGAAGAATTATTCTGGCTAGTACTACCACTATGAGAGAAATCCGTCTGCCCCTTCTTATTAACGGTATAAAAAATTCCATAGACTAGTGTTGAACTGCTCTAGCCTACACCACTAGCTTCCCTCATGATCCGCTCAGTAATCTGTGCCGGATTTAGAATAGCATGCACTGTAGGAAACCTGAAAACATTCACCAGCACTCGGATGTCATATTGAAGACCATCCTCAACATTTCTAGCCCTCAATGTCTCATCAACCACCATAACTGGTGCAAAACACTGTAGCTTAGTGAAGCAGGCAGAATAGTCCATCAATGATAGGGTTCCCTTCTACAGATTCATGAACTCTCGAGCGCGATATTCCCATAGCGTCCCTGGAATGAAAATGTCATAGAAGACTGCTGGAAAATCTTCCCATGTCATATCTCAGTGATGCTCAGTCTAGGTGGTAAGATCCCACTATCTTTTGGTAGAATCACGAAACATGTAAGTAGAGAGTGTGACCCTCCACCCATGAGGCGACTCCAGATGCTCAAAGATCGTCTTTATAGAACCCATCCATGATTCCACGGCATGTGGTCTACTATCCCCGGAAAACATAGGTGGATCCGACTTCTAGGATATACATGTCAGTTCTATCATAGATGTGGGAACCTGCAGTGCTCCCTGGACGTTCTTCATGAACCTCATAAAACCTTCACAGAACTACGCATATGCACTTGCGTCATGTATAATGGGAGGTGCTCTATCTTGCATTGCTAGAGGATCCACTGGTATCCCATGGACAACCATCTCTAGAGTATAATCATTTCTTCTCTCATTAAGAACAACTCTAGGTCTTCTCGACGACATGACTCTACAAAGTCAAACACACTCTTTATATTAAGTTCATCAAGTGCTGAAAACAGGGAGTGTAAGAAGTGAACACAAGTAAGAAGACATAAAAGTTTTACCAATCAAGACTACAAAGAATGTATCATAACTACGCAGTGTGTTTCCTTAAGTATTTTACTTGGGCGTGTAATCTGCCAGCACTTTTCATGAAACCCCCCAAACACACAACTTGTTGTCGAAACACAGATAGTATTTACTTGAATTTTATTCCCCTACCTGATTCCTCATAAACGGGTTAGCCACATGTATCTCCTTTGAACTAGATTATACATTGTGTATAAAGTCTACGAGGCATGTTCTAGACGATATTCACCGACCATTGTTGCTCAAGACATGGGTGGATACACGACTCACATTACATGGCATGTTCCAGATGGATGTAGTGTGTACTAGAAAGTAAAAAACCAACCCGTGATGTTAGTTACACGGTAGGATACCCATGTTTTATTACACGGCGTGTTCAAAAGTGACACAATGTGTTTAAGCAATGATTTATCCATCTGTGTTGCAAGTCACATGAGCGAACATAGGGTCAACACAACACGACTTGTAAAACCAGTACCTGGAATATTCCCTCTAGAGTCTTCCCCGCCCATGTTTCTTCCTACATGGCCTATGACATAGTTAGAAACTACACGTCGTGTACATAGGGTACATAGTGTGTACTTAAATATTTGTCATTTCCTCTCGAACAGAAGATTACATGGGGTGTATCCATAGAACCACAAGCCGTGTTGTCTAGGTTTCTATGCATTAGACCTCAGAAACTACTCTATAGAATCTTCTCCATAAATTTCAAATGTCCAAATATGCCATATTCTAAATTTTGGGGGCCCAAACTCCCTGTTAATCAATGTTTAACACCAAACATTTCACTTTATTTCAAAAATAACAACAAAAGGCTAGATCATGATCCACTAAATTCTGGTCCATGAGATCCCATACTTCTCAAGAACCATAGTTTAGCATCTATATCTCAACAATAACATGTACCATTACCCTATCAATAATTGGAATATCTATATATATACCTATCACAACATCATGAATTTTATATCACATCATTTATCACAACAACATGCAATTTATAATGCACCTACATGCATGGAATGCAATTCTAACATCTACTTAATGATGCACGAGATGGAATACCCTCATCTCATTGTGTTGCAACAAAATATAACCCATGTATAAATAACAAACATCACACCACATGTGCGTCACCCAATGGTGAAAATAAAATCAACTGTAAAATTGAAAAACCAGATAAATCACAATTAGACGAGGTATATTGGCTTTTCCCTTTACATGGTTTAGCTACTCCTGGGCATAGCTTTTTACCAAATACCAATTCCATCCAATAACTAACTATAGGATCTAAATTGTATGTCAATGAAATGAAATTCCCTTGATACAACTTTTTAACGTCCCAGATCCGGGTGCCACCCAATGGGTTCCCAAACTAGGTTGGTCACATGACCTCAAGCGCATTTTCCCAAACACCAATGGCTGCTAACTAGCAGGGAGGGACTAGGTGTGATAGTGGGGAATCAATTCCCTCATTTTTCAATGTGTAGCACAACAGAAAAATATAAACATACCCAAAAGCGTTTGAAGTAAACAATAAAAAGATAAAAGGACAACGGTATTGAAGCAAAAGATAACCAATAGTCATACATTTATAAAGATGAAATATGGAATTTTATAAGAAAGCGGTCAAAATATGATACACTATAATCAAATAAAATACAACACAATGTAAAAAAAATAAAAAAAATACTAAAACAAGAACTCAGCAGCACCGCAGGCCTAAGCTCGGTCCCATTTTCTCCCCCTCCTCTGCAACAATCAAGTAAATTTATAGGGATTCCTTCCATTATTAACACCTACAACAATATAATCTGTTTGGTCCAAACACACGGCCCAAACAGGGTCTGATAAATAAATCCCAGTAGGCAACCACCAAAGACCCATTCCCAACTATCAATGTAATGTGCAACATCAGTGTGAAATTATGAAAATACAGTAAACTAGGATGTACCCAAAAGCATCTACTCCTACCACTTCATTTCAATTTAATTAGTATTTAACAGTTCAATATAATTGAATTATATGTTTTTGAGAATCAACCTCAGATGAAAATATCCTAAACATTGCCGCATCTAAAACCACAATAAGCAATCTAACAAGTCGATGGTAAAACAATACCAAGAAGGTGCTTTAGCATGCCAGGTATAACGTGTGAAATCACCACGATGAATATATGGGTAAAAATATTTCTCATACATGAAAAACCATACCCTCAAGTAATCAGAATACAACCCTCTGGTTATTTCCCTTACGCATAACGGATATTTCCCTCAGGCATACAAGATAATTCCCTTAGGCATGGAAGCTACTACCCTCAGGCATATGAATCATTTCCACCAGGCTAAACAAACCGCTGTCCTCAGGCTAAACAAAACATTGTCCACAGGCTAAGAAAAATAGTTCCCTTAGATATAAGCAAGTAACTAGGCCAATCCCAACACACAACATGCATTTATATACATTTTCATTCATAAAAACTCAATGCATTCTAAATCACGGTATACCCTCAGGTAACCTGGCCAAACTACTAAACATGGGAAATGCACCCGCGGGGTGGCCATGGATCAAAGAAGTGATCCCAACCAGAAGTTATACATATTCATTAAACTACCTATGAAATTCTAGGTATTTAATTAGTCATGGAATAATCCATAATACACCTCAAACATGGGTGCGTATCTCAACGGTACACAAAAAAACATTACAGTTTGAAATAAACACTGGAACACCGACCACAATCACCTATGATCAATTTATGTGAACGACACATTCAAAAAAAGGACATAGATCTTGGATACAAAATTATGCATTAAACAGAAATTTCTTCTCTTATGGCATGAATAGGAAGGAGATGTTCATGAAGAAAAAATAACTCACCTACAAGGTTCAAACGAGATCGATGACGAAGGAATCAGAGTCCCGATGTGCATTCGGGATCTCATCCAAGATCCGGACTTCTATCTAGTGTATCGTGGGAGTTCTATGCTTCCTATGTCAAAAGAGGTTTCTAATGGTAGTTTTAAGTGAAAAAAACATAACTACCTGTCATGTACTATCAAGTACACGGTGTGTACTTTCAATTTTTTTAAATGTTCTTCTGGAGGACACTTTCCACCCCCTCACTATTCATTAGCCGACTTGTTTACACAATGTGTATTTCTATGTACATGGCGTGTACTATTGCTCCATTGGTGGCTACTCCCACCACCTTACTGTTCACCTATCGACTGATTACACGGCGTGTATATTCAAAGTACACAATGTGTAGTGAAAATTTTACACCCTTAATCGTCGATAGGCCTACAAGCCCTATATAGTCATCTCTCACAGCCAAAGTAGAAGGCTTGTGTAAAAGTACATGCGGTGTACCCCCAAATTCTGGTATTTCCAACCATTTTCCTTATTTTCTCAAAAACACTTAAGGAAAAAATAAATGAAGAAACCCTTACCTCAAGAATAAGAACTGGGTTCTTACAAACTTCCACCTTAAAGAAATTTATCCCCAAATTGACATTCTAAGGGTGGTGAAGATAAAGATGAGAATAAATCTGGCCACTAAGCACGTACATCGATCTCCCACTCGGAGGTATCATCCTGCATTCAGCCATGCTTCCATAGAACTCGTACGAGAAGAACTAACTAGCCCCGGAGAAGCTCCATGCCCCTATCAACAATACGAATCACATGATCCTCAAAGGATGCATCGACCTGATGTTCATCCTCCTCAGGATTAAAAATGTGAAATGAGTCTGAGTGATAACGGCACAACTGGGATACAAGGAAGACACATTCATGTCCTGGTACCTCTGTGGTAACTGCAATCGATAGGCAATTGGCCCAACTCTCTTCAGAGTCTCAAACTTCCCCAAAAAACTCTGTGAAAGTTTACCATGTATCATGATTCACCAATGTCTTGACCTCAGTGAAACACACAAGAAAGCATGATCCCCAACCACGATCTCAAAGTGTCATATGTGGCAATCAACATAAAATTTCTGACGAGATTGTGCAGTATCCATCCTCTTCTGAATCAACTGGACATGCTCTGAGGTCTCCTGCACAAGATATTGTCCCTGTAAAGCTGCCCCACTTGCCTCCATCCCACACAAAGGTGATCAGAAAGGCCTACCATATAAATATTCATAAGGATCCATCTCAATAGTTCCTGAAAACTATTATTGTAGGAAAACGTGACCATGGGTATGTTCTTATCCAAAAATCCCCCAAAGTCCAGGACGCATGCATGAAGCACGACATAAAGCACCAGTATCGTACGCTCTAACTGGGCATCGAAATGAGGGTGAAAAGCTGTTCTTAGAAGCACCTGCATACCCACTACCCCCTGAAAACTTTTCCAGAAAGGAGACATAAAATAGGCGTCCCTATCTAAAATTATAGAACGAGGGAACCCATGAAGGTGTACTACCTATCATATATAACTTCTTGAGATCACCAATACCAAACATCTCATTGTTCACAAAAAATTGTGCTACCATTGTAATTTTGTCCACAACAACCCACACGACATCACAGCCTTGAGGTGACCTCAACAAACCTGTCACGAAGTCCTTCGTGACATCATCCCATTTCCATTTTGGAATGGGTAACTGTTGTAACAGTCTGCCTGGCCTCTGATGCTCCGCCTTCACCTATTGACAGGTGGAACACCTCACAACAAAACAAGCTAACTCTCTTTTCATACCTGGCCACCAATACTGACGTCTCAAGTCATGGTACATTTTGGTTACTCCAGGATGCACTGATCAATCTGAATCATGAAACTCCCACATAAACTCCTCTCATATATCCCCTGGAACCCACACTTGTCCATGGATATGCTTTACCTTGTCATCAAATATCATCCTACAGGGATGAGGGTATTCACATTCCTCCGACTCCCGTATAACTAGGAATTATGAATCTGATAGATGTCTCATTATCACTCTATCACATAGGGTAGAAGTCACAGATATGGATGAAATATAGGCTCGCCCCTGACTATCACGCACCTCCAAATGCAACTCATATTACAAAGCCATAACCTGCCACTAACCACTCAACTTTTGCACTTCCTTTATCTGAGTCCTCTTACTCAGTGCGTCAGCAACTGTGTTACAAATACATGATGTATAGGCGATCTCAATGTCGAAGGACTGAAGGTATTCAACCCACCATCGCTTTCCGAAATTCAGGCCATGCTGTGTAAAGTTGTATTTAAGTCTTTTTTGGTCCATGAACACAACAAAATGTTCTCCCAAGAGATAATGAATCCAACAACGTAACACATGAAAAACAACAGCCAACTCAAGAACATGTGTTGGGTAATTCCTTTCATGTGGCCTCAACTACTAAGTCCAATACACAACTACTCCATCACCCTACATCAACACTGCTCTCAGCCCAAAACCTAATGCATCACAGTAAACTGTATATCTCTTCCCTTGTTCTGGAAGTACCAAGACTGGTGCTGATGTCAACCTTCCCTTCAGCTCCTAAAATTTTGTCTCGCATGCTTATTTCCAAACAATAATCATACCCTTATTATTAAAACACAAGAACAGTGCTGATATGAGAGATAAGTTTGTATAAATCGCATGTAGTAACAAGCAAGTCCCAAGAAACTCCGTATTTGAAACACGTTCTTAGGCTAATCCCAGGAATATTCTACTCTCTCATTCTCTAGGCCACCGCAACTCATGCCTCTAAGAAAATATAACCCATGATGTAAATCTGGTCCATCCAAATGATTTACTTTGATAGCTTATCATATAACTAATTTTCTCTCAGTGTACCCAAAACGATCTCAAGATTTGTGGCAGGGTCGTGTCGAGTGTGAGAGTACATCAAGATATCATCCACAAAGACTGTAACAAAAGAATCTAGTTATGGGTGTAACACATGATTAATCAGAGCCATGAAAACTTCTGGTGCATTCGTGAGTCCGAAAGGCATGACCTAGTAATCATATAGATAATATCTGGTCCGAAATGCTGTAAGTTGTATGTACGATTGTCTAACACGCAACTGATCATATTCAGGACTCATTTTAATCTTCGATAACAGTCGTGATCCTCGACGATGATCAAAAAGATCATAAATTCTTGCCAAGGGAAATCAGTTCATGACCGTCAACTGGTTAAGCTCCTGATAATTCACACAATGTCTAAGGGTACCATCCGCCTACTTTGCAGACAAGACAGGAGAACCACAAGGAGAAGTACTAGGTCAGATGAAAATTTTTTCTTGTAACTCCTCTAACTATATCTTGAGAACCTATAACTCTAGTGTATCTATCCTGTAAAAATAATGGAAACCAGAGCTACTCCTAGAACAAGCACAATAACAAAATCCACCTCTCACTCTAGAGGTAGACCTGGAAAGTCATCGTAGAAGACATCCCTGAAACGATCTACCACTAGAGGGAAAATATTTTGACAAGTTCCCTAGTCATCCAGATATAAACTCACGATCTGGTCTATCACACCACCTCACCCACGATTCTCGGGTCAAAGTTGGATCTCTCGGACATCCCATTCACCCTTATATAGAATCTCTCAACCATCTGGTGATGTGATACTCACTCTGCGATGATAGCAATCTACAAAGGCTAGAAAGGGTACCAAGCATTCCATCCCAAGAATGACATCATAGCTCGTCATCACAAATACATAGAGGTCTTATATAATGTGATACCCACCAAAGTCTAGGGGCACTCATTGCACTGACACACACATTCCATTCTAGTTCCCAACAGAGTGTCTAGTGTCATGATATCAGAAGAAGAGAAAACACTGAGCCCAAGGCTCTCCAAAACAGAAATATATATAAATCTATTTATAAAACCTGTATAGATATGTACCAAAGATAAAATAGAAGAAACTAGAATAGTATCTATGATAGTTGAAGGTTCGGGGTCCTGCTCATGTTGGGTCTGTTGCACTGCATATGTCTGCCCTGGGCCGCGTCCCTGCGACATAGCCTAGCTACCCTGAGTTGACCCTCCTTGTTGTCCCTCAGATTCTGGTGTCTGGATAACATAAACACAACCACCACCTCATCTTGAACATCCAAACATAATCCAACTCCTTGACTGATAATAAGTTGATATCCCTACTCTTGCATGCAGGGTCTTCACAGAACACCTCTCACTAGTCAATGATTGAAATGCCCTGCAAAAACGATGTAGATGGCCCATGTTTCAACAAGCATGGCACTCCACTGGGTCACGTGGACACTGAGGTCTCTTGGGCCCCTATTAACCACACTTGTAGCACATTATGAGGCCACCTGCAGAATTATTCTGGATAGTACTTCCACCATGAGAGAAATCCATCTGCCTCTTCCTCTTACCAGTAGAAATTCTGCCAGTGACCGGTGCTGAACCATCATGGTCCATACCACTAGCCTCCAACAGGTTTCGATAAGTAATTAGTGCATGGTTCACAATAGCAGGAACTATAGGATACCTAAAAATTTTCAACATCGCTTAGATTTCATATCGAAGACCATCCTCAAAGAGTCTATCCCTTAACATCTCATCACTCACCAGAACAGGTGTAAAATGTTGTACCTCGGTGAAGCGGGAAGAATAGTCCATCACTGACATGGCGCCCTACTGAAGATTCATGAACTCCCGAGCTTGATCTTCCCTTAGCATCTTCAGAAAGGAAAAGTCATAGAAGACTCCCTGAATATATTCTCATGCCAAGTCTCAGTGATTCTCAGTCTGGGTGGTAACATCCCACTATCTCTTGGCGAAATCACTCAACTTGTAAGTAGAGAGCTTGAACCTCCTCCCATGAGGCGTCACTAGATGCTCAAAGATCATATCCATAGAACCCAGCTATGATTCCATAGCCTATGGTCCCACATCTGCTAAAAACATAGGCAGATGCTACAACTGGAATATATGTGCCATCTCTTCCATAGAAGTGGCAACCAGCAGTGCTCCCTAGATGGTCTGCATGAACCGCATGAAACCTTCACAAAATTGCACATCTATTCCTACAACTGGTATAAAGTCTGGAACCGCATTCGAAATTACTAGAGGACCAACTGGTAGCCCATGGCCTAATGTCTCTAATGTATAATCATTTCCGCTCTCTTGGAGAACAACTCTATGTCGTCTTAGTGGAATGAGTCCACAATGTCAAACACACGCCTTAGATTAAGATCATCTGGGGCTGACAAAAAGGAGTGTGAGAAGGGAACACAAGAATGAATACATTAATGTTTTACAAAACAATACTCCACGACATGTATAATAAATACACGGTGGGTTACCTTATGTATTTTACATGGGCGTGTACTCTACTAGGACTATTCGTGTAACCCCCCAAACACACGGCGTGTTGTCCACACACACACATTGTGTACTTGAATATTCTTCCCCTACCCGAGTCCTACTACATAGCTTATCCAAATATCTCTCCTTTGAATGAGAATACACAGACTGTATAATGTCTATACGGCGTGTACTAGATGAGATTCATTGACCTGTTTTGTTCAAGACATGGTCGGATACACGGCTCACACTACACGGCATGTTCCAGATGGACACGACATATACTAGAAAGGATAACACCGACTTGTGTTGTAAGTTACATGACTATATTCCTAGATTACACTACACAACGTGTTCATAAGTGACACGATGTGTTTAAGAAAAGATTTCTATGAACATGTTGTTAGTCACATGGACGGACATAGGTTCAACACGACACAGTGTGTACAACCGGTACACAACATGTTTCCTCTAGAGTTTTTCCCTCCCTTGTTTGTGCCTACACGACCTATGGAACAGTTAGAAAACACACGCCATGTTCATAGGGTAAATGAAGTGTACTGAAAAATACTTCATATCCTCCCGAACAGAAGAGTACATGGTGCTTGTTCATATATCCACAAGCTGTGTTGTCTGGGTTTCTAGATATTAGACCTCAAAAACTACTCTAGATCCCCCTTTTTAAATTTCAAGCGTCGATATGCCAAATTCCATTCAGTGGGGGCCCATAATCCACATGAATAAATGTTCAACACCTGAACATTCACATTATAGCACAAAACACAACAAAAAGATGGATCATGATCTGCTAAATTCTAGTCCAAAATATCCCATAAATACCAGGAACCAACGTTTAGCATCTATTACCCAACCATCACATGTACCAATACCCTATCAAAAGCAGTATTATCTATCGATGTACCTATCACAACAAAATGCATTTTCTAGAACATCACCTATCACAACAACATGCAATTTCTAATGCACATACATGGCATAGAAACTATGCAAGGCATCTGATTCTAACATGTTCCTAATGATGCATGATATGGCATACCATCATATCATTGGGTTGCAACTAAATAAAACCAATGTATAAAATATAAATAGAACACCACAAATTTATAAAATATAAACAGCACACCACAAATATGTCTCCCAATGGTGAAAATCTATTCAACTGTAAAATTGAAAAACCAGATAAATCGAAATTAACGGAGGTAGATTGGCATCTCCCTATACACCGGTAAGAAACTCTTGGTCCCATATTATTACCAAATTCCAATTCCATTATATCCTTAACTGTAGGCTCTAAACATTAATTAAAAAAAATGAAATTTCTCTGATACAACAATGTAACATCCCAGATCTGGGTGCCACACAACAACTACCCTGAACCCAGTTGGTCACCTGACCTCATGAAAATTTCCCCAAATGCCAGAGGTTGCCGACTAGTAGTGAGGGCCTAGGTATGATAGTGGGTAAACTATGCCCCTATTTTTCAAAGTGCAGCGCATTGGAAAAATATAATCATACCCAATATCAGAAGTAGTAATCAATTCAAATCTGAAAGGAAAATGGTACTAAAGCAAAAGATAACCAATAGTCATACATATTTGAAGATGAAATATAACCTATTTCTAAGAAAGAAGTCAAAACATGATGCACTGCAATAAAATAAAATACCGCAAATAGTATAGAAAATAACAAAATAGTGCAACAGGAACTCAGCAGGATCACAAGAGTAAGCTTGGTTGCATTCTCTCCCACTCTTATGTGACAATCAAGTACCATTATAGGGAATAATTCCCATATAAACACCTGCATAAATATAATCTGTTTGTTTCCAAGACATGAAAAAAATAGGGTGTGAGAAATAAATCACAGTAGGCAACAACTGAAGGCATGTGGCCAACTGTCAGTGAAATGTGCAAAAATAGTGTGCAGTAATGAAAATGCAGTAAGCTAGGAAGTACTCAAAACAATTTACTGCTACAATTTTCATTTTCATTTAATTATTATTTAGCAATTCAATATAATAGAATTGTATGTTTTTGATACTCAGACATAGCCTACAATCTCCTAAACAACACCATAGATAAATCCACAACAAGCTATATAACATGTTGAAGGTAAAACAATACCAAGCATGTGCTTTAGATTAGAAGGTATAACATGTGAAATCACCAAAGTGAATATATGGGTAAACAGAGTCCTCAGACATGCAAAACCTTACCCTCAGGTAATCATAATCAAAACCCTATGGTGATTGCCCTCACCCATAAATAATATTGATCTCAGGAATATGAGATAATACCCTCAGGCACGAACGCAACTGCCCCCATGCATATGAAACATTTCCATCATGCTAAAAAAATGATTCCTTAAGGATATACAAAACACTCCCCACATGTTATGAAAATAACTTCCCTAAAAAATAAGCATGTAACTTGGACGATCCCAACACATTACAAGCAATTATATACATTTTCACTCAAGAAAACTAAAATCATCCTAAATCATGCATTACCCTTGGGTAACATGGCCAAATTGAAAAATAATGGAAACACACCCGTGAGGTGGCCCTAGATCAAAGCATCCATCCCAACCAGTAGCTATACATATTCATTAAATTATCTATGCAATTCTAGGTATTTCATTAGTCAAGGAATCGGCCATATGACACCCCAAACATGGGCGTGGATGTCAAAGGTACACAAAAACAACTTCACAATTGGAAATAAACACCAGACCACCTACCTCGATCTTCTCTAATTGATATATGTGAATGAAGCCTCCCAAAACAACCAAGAAGGATATAGATATGGGATAAACAATTGCGCGTTAAAACCTAGATAACTTCCCTTAGTTAATGAATTGTAAGGAGAGGTTCAATAAGAGAGAAGATCTCACTCGCAATATTCAAATGAGATCAACGAAAAAGGAATCAGAGTCCTTGTGTGTGGTTGGGAGCTCTTCCTAGATCTGACCTTCTATCCCACGACTCTCGGGCATTCTAGGCTTCCTTTGTCAAAAGAAGAGGCTAGTGCCAGTTTTATGAAAAAGAAACATAACTAAAAAACATGTTCTATCAAGTACATAGCGTGTACTTTCTATTTTTGAATGTTCTTCTGGCAGCCACTTTCCACCGCCTCACTGTTTTTCAGCTGACTTGGTTACACGACGTGTATTTCTAAGTATAAGACTTGTACTATTTCTCCACTAGGGGAAACTCCCACTGCCTTATTTTTTACCTGCTGAATGATTACACAACGTGTATATACTACGTACATGGAATGTGGTATATTTTTTACACCCTTCATCACCAACAAGCCTACACGCCCTGTATAGTAATATCACAGAGCCAAATTACACAGCGTGTAGAAAATTACACGGTATGTACCCACAAATTTTGGAATTCTTCCCCATTTTCCTTATTTTCGTAACAACTCTTAAGGAAAAAGTTAAAGAATAAACCCATACCTCAAGAATAAGAACCGGGTTCATACAATTATTATGGTGTACAAAAGACTATTGCCTTGAAAAATGATATTATTCATATTTTACTAACTCTTTTTGTAGACAGTAATTAGGTTAAAATTAAATAATATCTGTGATATATATGGAATGAAAATTTTTACGGGAATGTTTATATGATATTTAGATTTCATTAAATTCATCTGTATAGAAAATGGAAACAATATTCACATGAATGTATAGCCTATCGTTTCCATGAATGGTGTATTTCATTTTTTATCTCTAACATTTATACATTACTATAAAATAATATATAATGAAAACATTTTTTATTTTTATCATGCAGGAAAAAAGCGTATTTTCTAACCACGATCAATGTAGGAGGAATAAAAAAACAAATCAAAACATAAATGAAAAAGTATTTATTTTCCAAAATGTGATTATAAAATGAAATTCTTAATAAACTGTGGAAATTTTTTTCTAAAAATCTTATATATTATATGACATAAATTATAATGGGTATTCAATATATTTATAATAAAATGATATTTTTTCAACTAGAGGTTCAAACATGTAATGTTAATGTTCAAACTTATGGTAAGGGGTTTATTTTCTCTATTTTATTTATAGATGACTTATGAAATATTTAGAACTCATTTATTTTTTATGATGTATATAATTCTGAAGTGGAATTGTATATCATGACGAAAATTTTTATAAATTTATTTAATGTTTCATTAGAGGTTATTTTTTATTGGGGGTATAAACTCAAGATATTTCAAAATTCCTAAGATTTTATTCATTTTGTCTTATTTAGGACTTAAGTTATATAGTGAACCAATATTATTTTAGGATGTGTATATACAATACCCTTGACATTTATTATCATTAATTTAATTCTATTGATTATATTTATGTCTAATTTCATTTATTATTTAACAAGACTTCTGATTCAAATGTTATCAAAGTTGTAAGGGTTTTATGTTAAGATCGCATTGTGTATCATTATTATTACTGATTACGATTTTGCAGGTTAAATCTTATGATGAATATCACATGAATATTATTAATTTTTTTATCCTCAATTTATTTCTACATAATAAATGTTATTCCTTCATTATCCACACTATATGTAATCATGATTTCAAAATAATTTTTTTAATGAAAACTAAAATTGTTTCACAAATCAATTGAAAACACTATTTTATTCCATATACATGTTTTTAAAAAATATTCCAATTTATTTAATAATCATATGGTATTTATTAATTTAATATTTCAAATTTTGTACTATTTAATAATTATTTTAAATGGAATCATAACATGGTTTTGAAAAAAAATACCCTTATGAATTTACTGAAAATGAGGAAAAAATATTTGTTTTAACGTGTATGAGAATTACCTCCATCATGAACACTCAATGTATTGAAAAGTAATTTTTTTTTCAAATGTAACATTAAAATTATGAGGGATTTGTAATCTATTTTAGGCCTTAAAAAGAATTTTTCAATGTAGAAAATATATTTCCTCATGAAATGTGTTCAATGGTTTATAAATCATCTTTTATAAGATTTCAATGTTAATTTTAAAAATAATTATTTCTTTAATATATAATTAATTTATTGTTTTCTAAAATTTTATTTTCAATGAAATTTCATTTTCATCAAGAAATTATTTATGTGTTTTAGCTTCCTTTTTATGTTTCAATGGTTTATGTGAATGAAAATGATTATTGTTTTGAAAATATATGTTTCAATATATAATTGAAATTTTCTTCAAAATTGTTATAAATTATTTATAAAGAGAAAATTATAAGTATTAAAGGCTATTTTCAATGAAATGAATTTTTCTGACATTATAGTTTTAAAATATTTTCTCCTAAACACAATTTTATTTTCCATGATAAATATTCCAAGTGATTTAACTTCAAAAATATTTTTCCTTCTAAGATTATTTAAATTGATGTTATATAACATTTAAAGGGGATAGTATCCAATGACGTAATAATTTTTCATTCTATAGATGGTTTATTTTTATTTTGAAATCATTTTTAGGATAAATATTTCTTTTTATTGGTTATACTATGAGGAAATGTTTTATGAAACTGATTTCTTTCCAAGGATTCTAATATGATGATGTTTTTTTGACATATTGTAACACATATGTACTATTTTCAAAATGTGACCTTTTAGAACTATATGTCCTTCAAATTGATTAGTAAATTATTAATTCTATATAATATTAATGGGTACATGGGAGTTTATCTGAATCCCAATAGAAGGTACATGTATGGTTATCACATCCCTAAAAGAGGGTATATAATAGGGTGTTTAATACCCAAAGTATGTATATGGTTATTTAAACCATGAATAACATGTTATGAATATAATCATCAGTAGAATTGATATAATGTTCACTTTTCTTATGGTTTTTCTAAAACAATACATGCTATGATAATGATATTCTTTAACGGCCTATTTAATATTATTACATTGATATTCATGTCTTACAAACTCCAAATATTTCATCGAAGACTCATGATTCAGATTTATGATATACACGGTACGGTTTTCAAATATTATAATCAAAATTGTATATAATTATTATAATTGTATTTTTATATCTCCTTTATTTACAATTATTAATATTAAAATATCACACATTCTTTTGTTTTCAATCCCCATGTTATTGTGAATGGTAGAATGTATAATATTTTCAATAAGGGTGTCATATTTGATTAAATTGGTGGGATATGATGTAACTCACTAATGAAATGGTTTTTTATATTTTAAAATTTTCAAAGAATATAATACTAAACCTCTTTGGCATGGATTGTAATTTAATGCAATAGATATTCATCTATTATGATGTATAATATATTTAGTATAATTTTCAAGGCTCTAAAATTGGTATTAATTAATGGATTAGTAAAATAATTAAAATGTAGGATGAGAATATTTTTCGATTATCATATTGGTATATCTATGTATATTAACATATATGGAATATAGGTATTGGATAAAGACATTGCATCACTGTTTTAATACTATGAGTGGACCCGCAATGATGTACCTAGGGGTAATAGATTTGAAAATTGAATATAACACTTGAATAATGCCTTACCTAGTACATATAGGTTAGCCTCACAACATTTCTGGTTTTAAAATCATAGCGAATACAAATTGTTAATTCACAAACTCTTTAAGATCAAACAAAAAGGATTTCAATAATTACCATGAATAACCTAGTATAATCCATCAGGGTAATATATTGAAAAGAACATGTCCTTATTTAGATAAAATATAAGATATTTTTTCATGATTATGGGGTTTTACACTATGATTGGTGTTTCTCAAACTATTCTATGTAGTTATATTTAATTGATATAACCAGATGCAATCTTGTTATCAATAAATATATGGGATAATTCATTATCATTGGGGAAAATAGGTAATGTATAGATAGAAATAAATCATGATTATGTTTCATTAACTTAAATGATATATTATTAACAATGTAAAATTAAATGATATTCATAATGAATAAAATAAAATGATGAGGGAGTTTTATGAAATGTTATCTGGTAATGAATATAGAGGAAAGAATATTCATCTTCTTGATATCTAAAAAAACTGAGAAGAATCACCTAGATTAATTTCCTAAAAGGCGGGAAATATGTTTTTTTTGTGAAAAAGATATTTATAGAGTGATTAATAATCATGGATTTCAATTTATTAGTTGAATAGAACATGGGTATTGTCCATGTTAAATTATTGGTGAAAGAGTGAAATTATATTTCATTTGAGGACATATTCTATTTATGTCATTTAGTTTTACGGATTGAAGAATTTTTTTATTGGGATTCGATGATTTCTTTTTTGAAGTATGTTTACATTTTATATTTTTGTTTTATGAATATATACTAATAATTGGATTGTGTTAATTTTGGATGAATATATGTATCTAGGTAATATTAGCTTCTATGTTATGGATACCATAATTGGGTTATAGGTTTAGGTTTGATCATAATATTAATATTAGTGACCCATGTTTTGATAAATTATGTGACGAGATTTGACAATAATATTTATATTTTGTTATAAATTTACAGATATCGAACTATTTGGGTTTAAATATGATTTAAGATAAAAAAATATTTGAGGAGGATTGATTTTTAGTTTTTGGAAATGTGATTAAATATTTTTGAACCCTTAGGGTTTAATATATAATTAATGATGAGGAAGTTATGGGCTGTTTCCATTTGGTAATGATATAGGAATTTTATTAATATTGTTTTTTAAAAAGTATGACCAACATTGTGAGTAACAACTTATCACATCTGGAATGTCTATAGGACTTCAATCCATAGCTTAATGGTTAAAAGGGTATAACACATACCACTGGCCAATTTGAAAGAGTAATTTTTTTGGGACATATTAGGAGAGACATTGTGGAGAAGGAATCTCATTTCTTGGTATGTATGAATTTTATAAAATTAAAAAAAATTCATTAGTTGATCATAAAACCATTATATATAAACGAATGGAAATCGGAGACCAACACCATGTGTTTTGTTGTCTGAAACCCCAAATCATATAAAGTGAATAATGCTACATGGTTTATAGTTGAACGCCTTATGAAATATTCACACCTATTCTCTATCAGGGAAAAATTTTATTTGTATACTCTATTCATGATAAAAATTATAAAATTAAGATGGGTTTATGGAGTACAAAATTCTATCTTATCTGATTTGAATTTATCATGTACCAGAATTGTCTTGAGAAGTCTTCATATTGATGTTGATATAGTGTTAGGCTTTAGAATTTAAAATAATCATAAATAATTTGTCTATTTTTAGTGAAACATTCAATACAAAAAAGATAGTCGAAGAATGTTTTATGGATTTCAGTGGTAGATGGTATCAACAAATTCTTCATGTAAAGTTTTTTTAAAGCAATAACATTTTTCTAAGAATTTATATAGATCATTATGATTCGATTTATTGAAAGAAGTTTAAACAATAATGTATTTTCATAATTTTATAAAAAATATATATATTATTTCTTATGTTTTATAAATACAAGGAAGTGATATTAATATGTATTCAGTAACACATAAAGACAACACAATGTCTATAGAATTATTATACTAACTAATGTCTGTCTAATATTGATTTTTTTTATGAAAATGAGTTTCTATGAATCACTATAAAAATAATGTATATAAAAATAACCCCTAGATATACTATTTCGTTAGAAATCATTGATCATATCAGGATTATATTTTATTTTTTGTACATCCACTAGTCATCTCTCAAAACTATTAAGTATTCCTTATATCTATACAAAATAATGTATATAAATGAACATTCACATGTAATGATGTAATAAAACTGATTTTACATCTAATTTTTTTTAATTATATGGAATTTTAATGAGTCTATTAAAATTGACGGCACGTGATTCTAAGGCCCGGTGTGCCCAAAATTAATTTTGGAACATTTCTATGGTATGTTCAGTAAATACATGTGTGGCATTTTATAACCATTGAACCAGTGCATGGATAAAAAATCAGAGATTATTGTTGAATATGTAGCACTGAGATTCTCTTAAGGATAGATTCACTTCAACCATAGTATGTCGAGAGAAAAATATAGATTCTGGAATTTTAAAATAATAATAAAATACCAAAGTTAGGTCCTTTCACTCTTTTAATTTCATCAAACAGACGAGCGACAGTGGCAGGACCAACGACATGCCAAGAAATTGATTGGATTGGCTCCTCAAAGTTTGTATCTATACCATTAGAATAAGAAAGGTTCATTATTAAATGAAACTCATAAATTCCCAATGGTGTTACCCACCTCATCCTCCTATTATATCCAATTTAAATTTTCATTCAATATATCACTTTGACGGAAAGTGATAACACCATATTACAAGAAAGACTTATTTAAATCCTCAAATGAGGCTACCAAACTGTTCAAGAAAACATAAAATGTTTTGAATAAAATAGACTATGTACACATCATGTGATAGATGTTACATTTTCATCTTAGTTGTCCTTTGTGAGATCCTCAAAGTAGTCAGTCATCCAATGCAAAGTCTGAATGTATTCATCAAAGTTTATTTTCTTCTGATTGATTCCATGAGGTAAGATCTGATCATTCGTTTTGATCCACCCACCTTGCTCTTAATTATGGTCAAGAATTAATGATCTAGCATAAATTATATCAGCTTCTTCCATTGGAACATAAACAATAAAATTATTATCTGTTATCTCTTCCTTTGAATGCTGGAGAATCTTCAGGTCAGCCTCCTCCTCCCTTGTTTTCTCATAGACATCCTCAAATGCCACCATGTCCCTTGACCAGTTTGGATCGTCACACTTGTCGCCTATAGACTCCTCCACCACGTCAATGAAGGATGGTAAGTCTATCTTCCTAAAATGTATACCTTTTCCAGATGATCATGTAGTCATCGGTTTTAGAAGGTATCAATTATCTTTTTGGGTCTTGGTCTTCCTCCTAGTATGAACCAAAATTTCCCCATCATTAATGTGATTTAGCTTCCCTTTTGAAATCCAATCATGTGGGATCCTCTTGAGTTTATCATCTTCTGAAGAATCTAGGGTATACTTAGTGGTATTATCTAAGGATTCTTCATTAACAGTGGATGGATTCCATTACTTGGCTGTTCTATGATTCACCTTAGTTCATTACCCATTATCCTTAGCCCCATCAACACCATGAGTTAGTTACAGGAGGGAACGTCCTCCCAACCTCAGAGATACTGATCCAGGAATACCTAGACTATACCTCGAGGGTCCATTCTTAGGAACTGGGGATGATATAATGTGGCCACCCTTATCTCTAGACGCATCCAGATTGCGACTCACTGGGGAAGATAAATAGCCGCATATGATTTCAAATTAGGAGCGACATTTTCCAAACCTTCACTGGCTATACCTATGGAATAAAATTATTGCCCAAGCCTGGAAGCCTATTGGATATGACCTTGATGAAAACAACAACATCATAAATTGATCTAATAATCAAACCTACCTTCTAGTGGATCTAATACTCATTCTCAATATCAATAGACACCAAATCAACTTGTGGTTTTGAAACATCGACCTCCACACAGATCTGTGGAGAAATTGGATAGCAGAGGGATCGAGATATGTCATCAAATCCTAGTAACCTACCCACCATATTATCAAGCACCGAATGTATGGAGGTATTTTGGAATGGAAGAGGAATACTGGGGAAGCATACCCAGATTGGAACCATGGGAGGATCCTGACTCAAATGAAAATTGTAACACCATTGGAAGAGGAAGAGTTGAGATTTGTTTCAGATACGTTTTTTTCAATCCAGAGAGGGATAAGTGCATTCTCTATGGATAAGTGAATATGAATGTTCATAGGGTTTAGAATACCAAAAATAACATGGCGATTCAAACCTCATGACAATGAGACAAAGAGGATGAAGGCATTAATGGAAGGACAACTTTTACCATAGCAGGCCACCAGAGAGTTCCTATAGAGTCCTACTACATCTGAGAACTCTGTTCCCATTACTAAAAGTGGTGGGAGTCCCATGACCAATGATGGTACTTTGGCGGTGAGGTCGATTTTAGGGAATGTAGGGATCATAACCAGATCTATGAGAGGATGAATATAATTAGATGAATGTAATCCAGAGCGACCAATCCTCCTCTCAGGAGGGTGAGGGAAGGGGTTTGAGGCAAAGCTCAGGCCATGGAAACCATATTAGGCGGTGGGATCTATGTCGTGTTTTCTTCCCCCAAAATTATCACAAATACCAACATTGGTTTTCCTCGTCCTTATATTTATAGGGAGCTTGGGGAGGGGTGTTGGCATGGCTTCACCAAAGAAAAATTCTATGGTAAAATACCATGATGGAAATCACTAGGCGGATGGGACTGATTCCAGTGAACGGTGACAAGCGCCACTGAATAACAAATCGATGAACACCAAACCCTCCTCAAGAGTGGGAGTTCTTCAACAAATCATGAGGTATCAGATATTTCTTGTCTCCTATATTTTCAAGTGATTTTTGAATCATAGTTCCTCACCCTTGATAAGATGATAATGAATATAGAACATGCCAAATAAACAATGATCAGTCCCTCAACCATATGTTTATCGTTGCATTATTTATGGGTAAATTTTTTGGTCAGACAAGACCCAAACCATGGGTCAATAAGTTAAGGAGACCAATCAGGAAGTTTGTAAGTGTGATCAGATGGAAAATGGACAACCAAAGCACACCCGCTATCTCGTGAAAGACTGCTTGCATGGTAGAACTGGTGACCCACACCAGTAGGAAATGGAGGCGGCCGCCACTGACCGGCCGTGATGGAGATGGTATGTCGTCGCGTGATACAAGAAGAGGCTGCCACACTAGGCCATAGTGGTCAGCAGAGACATCGGACCTGGCTAGCCATGGATGATGTTGGATGCGCCACTGGACTGTAAGGCTGTAGATTTTCAGTTGTAGCAGTCTAGCAGGGCGGTCGGCACCGGCCAACCGTGGAGGCAGATCGGCCCATTGTGGCACACTTCTTGAGATGGTCATTGCTCGAAGCCATGGTGGAGGAGGAGGGACCAACCTTGTGGGTCCCTCAGTGACCATGTGGGATAATGTGGTGCCTCCGATTCACCCCCCCCCCCCCCCGAATGGCTTAGCAATTTAGGGGAAGAGGGGTGTGTTACACCCCCCCACACCCCCACCCCACCCCTCGCGCTAGCTAGGGAAGAGCTCAGCTCGCAGGCTACACCCTACGAGGGTCGAACAACGCCTCTAGCTGGTTTTCCCTCTCTGTGGGCTAGGCTGTATGATTCCAGCTGGTCACACCCCTTCGTGGGTCAGGTCGTGCCAGCCCAGTGGGCCGGACCGCCCAGGCTGGTCTGGCCGGTCGGTGGCCCAAGCCACCCTGACCAGCCCAGGCCAGTTCGGACTAGGCCGGGTCATTCCCGGATGGGGTCAGCCCCAAACTGGGTCAACTTCGGACCTGATCGGGTCGACCCGAATAGGGTCGGGTAGGGTCAGACCAGACCCAGACCCTTCTAGACCTACATTTTCTAAAACAACCATAACTTGTGAACTGGACATCCATTTCACAAATCATCAGTGGCGATGAGATCCTTGGAGTGAGACAATTATTCTGGTAAACTCCACATATGTTTTTTAGAATTTTGGACTACAAATGGGTTGGAATGATCTTGGATCCAGCTGGGTGATCGTTACTAAAATGCTTATAAGTCACAGACTGGACGTCTGATTGACGCGATGTTTGTCACGTTGGAACCCATATGATATAGAGGTCCTTTGGGATAATTATTTGTGGATATTCATGGTGGATGAGGTATGACTAATGGATTGGGTAATGTGTCGTCCCTGAATCAAGCATTCCTAGTTTGTGAATCGCGTCGATAGCTGTAACATGAAGAATGAAAATTGATCCTATATGGGTCAGCATCTATCGATCTATTATGGGTCAGCACATAGAGATGATGTGTGGGTCAATATATATCGATCCTTTGTGGGTCAGTGCCAAGAGATCATGTGTGGGTCATCATCCATTAATCCTATGTGGTTCAGCATCATATCCTCTCAACAAAATATGATGATCTAGAATTAGGACAAATCATCTGTAATTCTATACTTGAGTTATATATCTAGTGTGAGTTGAGTCTTTAACATTGTGGTACTTTTACCTTCATGGTGTTACCTTTGTGATATTTTTACCTTTTTATTGTGACCTTCTAGCTGTTACCTTTGTGGTACTTTTATCTTCGTGGTGTTACCTTTGTTGTGTTACCTTTGTGGTATTCATCCCTCGTGGATCAGTTATGATAAAGGCTTAAAAGTTGGAACCTTATGTTTCCTCGTTTATGAGGATAGTATATCATGATAACATAGGTATATGTATGTTCATATGCCTATGTAGATTTCCTGGCTGCTTCGTGATAGGTGGGTGAGGTCTTTCTTTGGGGTTATTTCCTTTGTCGAGAATTGGGAGAACTTCGGGGGTCTCGAGGTCCCTACTATGTATTGGTATACTCACCCCTATATAGACTATGCCTGCACCATGCTATGTCTTTTGGAGATAATTGACATCATTGATCAAGGCTGAGGTTGTATTGTCTGGAGTTAATTTTTGATATATTATATAAATTTTAATTGTTTCTATGATTACATAATATTAATAGTTCATATAAGAAATTTACTTTTCATTCAATGAATTTTAAAGACAATTTTTATTTTAATATTGTTTTAAAAGTAGAATTAGTTCAATTATATTAATTTTTAACTAATTTATATATACTAAAAATATTCATATTTATTTGTCATAGGGAAATATATTTAAGCACTTCATCATTTTCTCTTTGGAAAATTTATTTCTCCTCGCATATATAGGAATAAATTTAATTTGAATTTCGAAAATTTTGTGAATTGAATTTAGAAAAATTCATTACATAATAATAATAATAATAATAATAATAATTCATATTTAATAAATTAGTAACTTATTTGTTTTTAAAATAAATATTGAAAATAAAAAAAATTAATAACGAGGATTCAGGTTAAAACGAGTTTACCATGGGTTAAACTAACAAGATAAGTAGAAAAAGGCCTATTTAAATTACCAATACCCTTTTTTATAGATATATTTAGACCCTATATCATCTGATACTCTTTAATGACCCAATATTGAGCTTGCAAAATTTTATACACAATAGTTCACTTTATTTTATTCAAACATTCCATATGTTTCTACTCCCCCTAGAATAAAATGCCACTACACGTCTTCACTTATTCAAACATTCAAAAACATTGGATAAGAAAAAATATAAGCAAATATATTACTTACATCCCTATACTAATATTTGATTCCTTATATTTCTTATTAATCCATCTTATGATGGATTTAGGTGTAAACCTATACAGTCTCTCCAAAAAAGTAGTAAAATTATCAAACTCTCATTTTTTATATATTCTCTTCCACATCCTTTAAAATTTTATAAATATAATGACCTATTTAAAAAATTATTAAATATAATAGGATTATATTTTTTTAGTTTTTGAACCTATATCCATCACAACTTCATTTGAATGGGAAAAAATGTTGATCATTTGTAAGGGGGACTACCGCCTTGGGAACCAATGATACATATTTTCGATCAACACCTATGAAGTAATGATTTAATGATGGAATTAATTTTAATATATTAAATTTATGAAAAAAAATAATCAATAATTATAAAAAAAATCTAAATTCTTAACTCACATCCTGTTGGAAAATAATAACGTCACTCGTTTGTATTGCATCTACCAATGCGTGAACCGATGTGATGGGTTTTTCATTTATGTTTTTATTAATGGTAACAAATATATATTAAATAATTATACCATATATTTTAAGAATTAATATAAGTTTATAGTTATGATATCAAATATACCTTACTACATTCCATTTCATTTGTAATATGATAAGGTCGTTCCTGTGTACGGTTAACAAATACTTCATGAAGAGATTTGATTTGTTTATCACTAATGGTTTTCATGGAAGGACATTAATTTAAACATAATGAATATATGTGATATTTGTGAAATAAATCTATAACTTTAATATATTATTTAATTCTCTATCAATCCATCTATCAAGAAAATGGAAATAACATTCATTCATCTATAATTTCTTTTTTATGTTGTATTTGTTTCCCCATTAACATTATATATATTGAATCTACTTATTTTCATGATATTTATTATTTCATTTTAATTTATTCTTTAATGGGAGTATGAGTAAAGATATTTCCAAAGTAGTAATGGGTTTTTCTGTTAATTTTTCATCACTAGATGTTACGTTATATTATGAACCTTTATTCTTTTAAGAGGATTATATGTAAACCTGGTGATAGGTCACATAATTAATTTTCGTTTATTTGATATAATTAATTTTTTTAGATGTTATTCTGAAATGGGGCTTATAAATCAAATGTAAACCTTGTGGAAATGATTTAATATAATGATCTCATTGTTCATGGGGATTATTCATGACAATGCTTTAAATAATGACATATTATGATACATATCCCAAGAAAATATAAAATTTTATTCTTGTATTGTTATTTCTAATCAATACATGGTTTCCCTTCATTTTCCTATCTTCTTGTACTCATGATTAAAAATAATTTTTTTTTAATGAAACATGCCTTTATTTCTCTATTCAGTGGGAGAGCCTTTTTCTTAGATATAAATTTTATTTAAAACTATTCCTTAAAAATATTTTAATAGTTATCAAGGATTTATTACATTCAATTTTACACATTTTTTATACTTTAATAAAAAATAAAAGGATTTATCATCTATTTTTAAAAAAAACATTTTTTTGGTTTTACCTGAAATGTTAAAGAAATCATGTTTGTAACATGTAAATCATCCTCCTCTATCAATAACACTCCATTTTTTAAAGAATTATTTATATGATCCGATGTTAATTTTCAGTGATATGAATTTTTAAAATGTTGTATTTATATGGACGTTGTTTTGAAATGGGAAAAACATTTTCCTCCATAAATCATTAAAATGATATTTAAATATGCAATTAAAATTTTTGAAGGAAGTTTTTAAATAAATTATTAAAAATATTTATTAATTTTATATTTTTTAAAGTGGTTAGTTTGAAAAAAAAATTTCTCCTGAAATGAATATTTTAAACTATTTAAAAATACTCATTATATGTTTTAATAATTATTTTGAAAGAAAATGAAAATGAAATTTTTATAGATTATAAAGATAGTTTTTCATAATAGAAATGATATTTGTCTCAACAAAACTTATAATTGAATTTTCAAATTATTATTTATATTTATATTTTTTATTTTAAAATAATTTTTTTTTTAAAATATTTTATAATTTGAATTTGTTAATAATAATTATTTTCACATACAAATTTTCCAACAAAAAATGAACCAACTTAATTTTTAATAAAAATGATTTCTAACGAAGATGACAACCTTGGGTGTGTTATAACAATAAATTTTGATATGATCCAATGATACCATCTTTATTCACACTGTTTATTGTTTATGTTCACGATGAAAATATATTTATAAAACACATTCATTTTCACGGGTTATAATATGATGAATTATATTTCAAAACCCATTTATTGTATTGATTATAAATATGATGAATTCTTTATGATCTCTAAATAAATATATATTTATTTTAATAATGAAATGGGTGAGAATTATATCTTCATATAATGCATTAGGTAATTATTATTGTTTTATGATCTTAACTGGTATATGAGTGGTTATCCAAGTCCCAAAATATAGTACATAGAGGATATCAAAATCATGAAAGAGGGTATATTAGAGTGTATACAAGCATAAAACTAGTATATAAGTTATTATACCTAGCCTAATAGTTTTGTTATCAATTAGTAGGAATCCTTGATATATGATTTTTTAATCTTATTTGTTCTCCACAATTTTATTTCTTATGCAAGTGAAATAATCGACCTATGTTATGTGATACCCTACTTATTAATGTCCTATATATTACAATTATATATTCCATGATTTTATTTTATGATCTATGATATGAATATTATTGTTTTAAATTGTTATTATCTGGTTATTTTTACTTTTATACTCCTGATATACTAATATCTCCCTTATTTACCCTTATTGATGATTTATAGCAATCCTTTTCTAAATTTAAATTTCATGGGATATGATATAAGTTATTATGAATGATATGTCTGTGAAGGGTTTCAAACAGAATAATAATGGTGGGAGATGACTAATGTCTCTTATGAAACAATTACTTATGTTTCCAAGTGTCTAATGGAACTATACCTAATGAATTCTACCATGAACCATTATGGTAAGAAATGAATATTCTCCTATTAATATGTAGAATTTATGTATGAATTTTTTGGTCACTAAAATTCCTTCCCTGTATATTTTTTAAGTATTATTCATCGGATAGAAATAAAATATTTATATTTACCTATATATAAGGATTGGTGACATCTCACTTATATTATTTCTAGTTTCTCTACAAATCCCAATATTGTAAGTTGTAAATCTTGAGGATCACAAGAGCAAGGGATTAATATGTCATATAGTTTCAAAAAAAAAAATATTTCAATACTTATATAGAAATTTGATAGATTTATCCAAATATTAATTGATTATGAAATTCATAATAAGGAAAAAATTATGAATAAATACACATTTCTTGAACATTATGAGATTTTATATAATCCCAATGGGGTCAGACTTGTTTCCATAATATACTTAAATTTGTACTACCAATGTTTCAAGGTGAAGTAATATGATCTTAATAAGACCCCAATTAAGATTATGTATGGTTATTTTATGTGTCTTGTTGAAACCATTTGGGTAAATAATTCCGACATTATCTATTTATAACATATGAAATTAATGTTTTATTGATTCAAATAATCAAATATTGTTGTAGGATTTGATTATTTTTATATATGCACATTAATGGAGGAGAAAAATCATAGCCACATGTAATTATTCATGCTAAAAATTATTTATATTTTTATTCATATACTTTAATATATGATTTAGTTTATGAATAATGATTTTAAAATTATTGTATTATATGGCCTTTTAAATGGCAATTTCTATAATCTTGAAAATTATTCATGAAAAAAAGGAATCTAAATGACCTACGAATGTACTTGAAATATAACGTGTATTTGAATATATATATTTATTGAATTCCATTTGATCATGATTTATAAAAATTGGTTTCTAACTTTAAGTCCCTAACTTGATATGAATGAGATGTTTTTTAGAATATATTTGGATGATTTCTTTTCATCATTTTTTCCATTGAATGGACTGTTAATTTATTTGAAATCTGATGACTCTATGGTAGATGATTATAATATGAAATTTTCAATGATTAGAGAAACCTAGAATCAATATTTATGATCTTTCTCTAAAATGCACTGAAATGTTAATAGGAGCGTGGATAAATAAAAATATTTCATAGGATAAAAATGTTTTCATCATCTTCCCCACTTTAATCTGATGCAGTCATTATGAAGGATATAATGTATATTATTATTCTTATAATATAGTGTTGTGGTGTGTATTAACAGGGATTTAAAGGTACTAAATGTTAATCCCACCATCTAATACCTCATAATAAAAATTATCCCATCCCTATCTTAGAATTATTGGTAGTAAAGGATGAATTGAATGAAAGAAACCACCATCACTCTAAGGCAATGTAAGTATGAATTTGGTTCAAAATAGTCTATGATCCATGTTTATCATATTATAAATACATATCAACAAACAACTATATTTTTAATAAAAAAATATTTTCATCTCATCTCATATATATAATAAATAAATATAATGGATTTTCTAGACGCACAATGTGATTAGTTACCTATAATTATTGTGAAAAGGTCAAAGTCGAATGAAATAATCTATGCCTCATTATAAAAATGAATTTATATTTTAATTGAGAATGTAATTATGATTCATGTACTATGTTTACATTATATATTACATGGGTTACTATGTTCAGGAAGAGAATGGTTAGGATCATTATTTCCACCATGTTAATGGATTTTGTTTTTGCAATATAATATTCCCCTTGATAATTCATTACCTCATTTTGGAATTTTTGAGCCATGTGACACTATTAAAGTTAAAATGGTCTATTGACCTAGAAAAAAACCTAAATGAATTATTGATTTTTTTCTCTAGAATGTATTTTTTAATATTGAGCTAAAATATGGATAGCTTCCAAAGAAAACGAGTTTTCCATGATAATTATTAATTATTAAAAAATATTACTTATTCCCACGAGTGAAAATTATAATCTCACATTTAACATATTCCCTATGGATTTTATGACTTTTTGGTTTTCCTTAGAATGGATGGTCTTAACTTAGAGGATAAAATTTTATATTTGGATATTCGCCCCTATGTTAGTCCCATAATTGTATTTTTTTTATTAATTAGGTATTTAAATTACCATATCCTCATATTATATTCCATAAATGTGAACAAGGATGTTGTTCTACATTATACTTATTAAAAATATGAACATACATATTAGAGGGGGAGATAGAGGTGGAATCTATATGGGGTTGATTGAGTCTATATTATGATGTATGAACCATGGGTCATATATAAAAATGCTTGACTATAAAGAAACAACAATCCATTGTGATGTAATAGAAAAGATTTTTATTATACCAAATTAGGAATTTATATTTCTAAATTCTATGTAATATTTGACAAAAATTTATATATTTTATATTTTATTATGAATTAGATCAAACATTGTGAGTTTTGGGTAGAAATGATTTCTTCACAAGAGGAAAACATCTATAATTTCTAACTAAACTATGCATAGTCATAAAAACACATATCCTATAATGAGTTTCTATATACAATGATGGATTAATGGTCCTCTATGTCTGTATTATTGGATTAAATTCCACATTGGACCCTAGGTAAAATTCCATTGCCTCTGTCCAAGTACATGTCTAGATACCCTATATATGGGGAAATGGATGGTATGAGTACATTACCTAATGTGTTACTTGACCTGGATCAGATTAGGTTCCTTAAAATAATACCCATGAATATTGTACATTATCGATCGTAGGTACAGACAATTTAAAGGTGTTATACAATCAAAGCTAGACTAAGGTACATTCATTGAGAATATATTTTGGAATACACATATTGTACTCCTAGTACACCTTGAATACTATTTCAGATTCTAAATTTTTCATTTTTTCTTAACCATTTTTCTCGAATATGATATAGAATTATTCCATTTAGACAAACCCTCTCATAATAATGCATAAGTGGTGCTACCATTTTTTTTATACGGATTTGTAAATATGAATATATATATATATATATATTGGATCATAAAATCAGTATAAAAACAACTGGACATAGATGAAGGAATAGGGTGGTTGGAAGGAAAAAACATATCAAGGAATATTTTGTGCATCAATCCTGGAATTATCATGATTTTTCCTGGTAATGTACTATAAATACCCAACCCATTATAGTTAGAAAGTATTATTTATTTTTTAACTAGAATGTGTGTTATACATTTTACTACGAGTTATGAAGGTTAATAAATGCACCAAAATTATTTTGTGGAGAATGGAAAAGTTTGATTCCTAGGGAATTTTGATTGTTTCCAACATTTTAGGTTATGTTTTACCTCATTTTTTGATATCTATTGTTGAAATTAGGATCCATTTTACACATAATTTCAAGGTTGAAAATAAAAAAGTTATAAATTCATGGTATGTGGGTTTTTAATTGGTTTAAACAATTTTTAAGGGGGGGATTTTTTTCAATACCGACGGCCTTCCACCATTAGATAAATTTATATATGATCCCATCCCACTTGACCTACACTCCTCCATTTAATTATTTTGTTTATTTTACCACTTCATAATCAATCATTCTTCTCTTCTCTTATTGTATTCCGGGCCCTTCTATTTTTAGACAATGTACCCTATATTTCAGGGTATTCATTAATTTTCCTATAATCTAGAAAATAATCTTTAGTGATAGGTCAATAATAAATATTGTTTTCATGTGTGATTGATGATGACACCTTATAATTGTAATTTCAAAGGATGAACACTATTGTAATCAATAGTGATGTCTGCTATTTGGAATGTAATGGGATTCACCCCATTTGTTCAATATCATCCCATTGTCTCTATTATCTATATAGGATTAACCCTATGAGAATATTATGTATTACCTTGTTTACTATGTATAGATACATCAATATTTGGTTGATGTCTTTATTTTTGACCTCGGGAGACAACTGAGAACCCAAGGGTTGACGATTCTCGGTTTATTTGTTTATTTATCTTTCCCTAATTTATTTATCCACCTAAAAAGAAATTATTACCAATTCATGATATCTTTTATTTTATATTGGTAGTGGCCTATATATTTTTACTATGATTATTTTCAGGGTAGTTTTTGGTACATAATAATAAATTATCATTACAGTTCAGAACAGGGGAAGACACCCAATATTTGATGTATGATTTGGATTACTACATTGGATTATAAGAGATCAGGATTAAACATGTAATTTAAGCCATTATTAGGTCACTTTATATCTACATTTTTACACATTTTTTATTTCTTTCTTTTAAATATATCATATCTTTGGTATGTATTACTTGTCAAAAGTATAGAATTAAAATTTTAATATGACATGGTTTTAGTTATTTATTGGATCATTCTTGTATGACTCCTCATGTATTTATTTTCAAGGATGTATGTATATTTTTCAATTATTTATATTTTTATAAAAATTGATAAGTTTGTATACTATCCTCACCATACTATCATACACCTATGTGTCTGACTGAATATATTTAAAAATATAGAGGTGCACTTGAGGTCCATGTATCCCTCACATTTGGACATTTTTGACTACTCTAGTATTGGGGACATTAAAAAATTTTATCTCATATTTTTTTATTTTTTCATGTGATTTATGTAATATATGAATGTGATAGTGTGTTATTGTGTTATATTATGCATCATATGTGGATCAGTTGTAGACCCAACTCTAGGGTAATGTTCATGTAACTTGGTATGGGATTAATGTTCTTACATTTTTCAATTCCTACTAAATTTATTTCGCATGCATGATGAACATGATTTTTTGTTCATGTTTTGTAGTATTCTACGCTCATGTACCGTAGGTTCATTCATCATATTCAGCACACATGATTCAATTTCCCTCTACATGGATGGTTGTGGAATGGAATGAGGCTCTATTATAGGATTTGTTATTTAAAGTTCCTATAACCCTTAATATAGTGACATCACATATAATCTTATGGTGTAATATTACATGAATAATTCCATCCATAAATAATATCGATTGACATGGTTTCATTTTGGATTTCTTATGTGGTTTAAACTAAATAAAATTCAAATTAAAACATAAAATATTTTTCCTCTATAATATTAAGTTGAAATTTCATTTAAATCGACAGTAGTTATCTATGAGCTTCAGTTTTGTAAAGGGATAGATGTATTTATTAATAATATGTTTCCTGATTAGTTTATGGTGTTAGTTAAATAAAATTTCAATTAAAATATACTCTGTTATTTACTATATAACTTGTACTCAACATATGATTTAATAGATCCATTTTTGAAATGTTATTGATAAAAAAATATTTATTATTACATAGAACATTCATGTATTATTTGGAATTTATATATATTTAATTTCATTTTTTATGACTATATGGGGTTATGGGAGTGATTAGGGTTATGTGGTTCCTATTGTATGATATGTGGTGTGTAGTGGGGTGTTGTTTCAGTTATTGGTTTCCCAAAATGATGATATTTATGGTTGTTATAGTAATGAGTTATTATGAATGAATTTTAACATACAGATATATGACTCCACTACAGCTTCTAGTTGAGTTATATGATGAAGGCCCGGAGAAATCCCCTAAGGTTATTAGTTGACCACCTTCAGATGTATCTATATCGGTGATTGATGAACATCATTAAGTGATCAATCATAAATTAGTTACGAATATATAGTTATGGGCTCCCTGAACATCAACTATGATGTGAGAAAATATAAAAACGTTTCAACAATAGAATTCACTGATCTATTTAGAGGATAGTGGCCCCTAGGAAGGTGAGTACTATATTGAGTCTATGAGGACGATTTTTTATCCCATTGAGGAACTTTAGTAAATGTTGTTATATATATATATAGGGTTTAATTATAATAAATGTTTTTCTGGGATATTCTCATAACGAATAATTTATAATAATGTTTTTTTTGAACTACATTGAGGTTTATTTTATAGATCAGTTTTTATCATTTCCCTTCATAGAAAATTGGGATAAAGAATTTATTTTCCATACATAAGGGAAATTATATTTCATAAACTATTCTAATCCTTTTAATGATCAAGAAATAGTTTCCCATATTCTTTTTAGATATAGTGGAGCCTAAGGAAGGTTCTATGAGGATGGGTTATGATTTGTGATATGAATTTTGGTGAGAGTATTACACCTAAAATTATTTTATATGATAAAGAAAAATAAATTATCTTTGAGTTGGATTTGAAAGAAGGAAAAAATGATGGACAAAATTATACTATTGGGAGGAGTAGTTATGTTGCATTAAGACTAAAAAATCATTATTGGGGTAGATCACTCATGAGAAGTGGATGACAAAGATGTTTGGGTGGGGGATAATCACATATACTTCATGGAGGTTGTGAGGTGTAGTATCATATATGTGGAATGTTTTTTCACACTTGGTATCAATATGATAAACCACCACATTAGCATCGATCATATAATAGGATAGGATACATAAATATGTTATCCAAGATTTGAAAACTAAATTCCTAGTGACTGAGGGTCTTAACATGGTTTATGTTTAATGAGATGGATATTTTATCTCATTCATGGAAGTAATATTCTAATTTACTAAGTATTCATGACGGTATGGTGGGTGTAGTTGTCACAATCCAGATTATTCAAACATATAGAGTGGCATATTTCAAGTAGACCAGGTAGTGTAATATGACCATGGTTTAGGATATTACGATTCTATAAATACTACTCTTATGGGATAGTATGTTGAGCCTCATACAATCGTAGGTATGATCATGAGGACCATTACATTGGAATTTTATATTTTTTGTATATTATATTATCATTCCTTAAAATAATCATAGATTTTCATGGTGCTAGGGGAGATTATATAGTATACATTTGTGTTGATGTATACCAAAATTCCTCTATGTAAAAGAAAACAATGTATTCTCAATTTTACATGGGGTTCCCTATAAGATGGTGAATATAGCATCCTCGAGGACCTTTTTATCTTTGATGATACAATATTTTACATGATATTCTTGGTGGAATGGTTAGTTCAGAATAAATCCCACATAGAATGTCATTTCATATTTGACAATTTTATTTTATGACTCTTAAAGAATGAAGGTATATCCATATTGGCAAAATAGATATGAATGAATGTGGGAAGGATCATACCATTGTCTATTTAATTGTATTATGGTCTATGTGCCAAGATTTTTTTTAGATGATGTTGGTGTAAAATTTTATTTTACACCTATTTTCAATATGTCTTAGGATGTATTCCCTTGTAGAATCTCAAGACATACACTGAAGATGGATGTGGAGTTACCCATTGAATTCATTTACAAGATAAATATGGGATCTATGGACTAATGTGCAATTATGGTAAGACTATTCACTCTACTCAGAGTGTATCATAGAAGAGGTATAATATCTGAATAAATACTAACAGGCATAAAACTAATATAGCCTCAGAAGTAAGAATAATTATCCATCAATAATAAATAATCAACAGAAAAGCTCAATCATATATCAAATACAATAGATTATATTTTAATGTAATGTCTATAATAAAGGAGGAGTATGATTTCTTAGCTTTAAAAATCCATATGATATATTCTATATAAAAAATGAAAAATAAGAAAAAATTTCATGCAATCGTGAGAACTGTATTAATCATCTACTACAAAGATTCAATCCTATCTGAATAATAAAATTGGGTGTCAAAGGATAGGTTCATCCCATTATCCATACATATAATCATATAATCTTCCCATGTATTAATAAGTTCCCTGATAGGTGTGAGATAAATTTGAATAGGCCACCACTAATGGAATTTATAAAATCCATTCTATTAATATAAATTTTACATTGTACAGGTATATAAAAGAACCAAAAATTTTATAATGAATAACACATTACTTCTCCAACCTCAGCTAGTAATGTCTCTAAACATGTGATAATTTAATTATTAAATTTATGACACTTATATTTATAATAATAAGTTCATTTATATATAATGGTATCAATATTATTGTAAAAATACAAATTGGTGACACTATAACTAAGGTGTAACCAAGATATCTATTACCTCAGGGGTTTATCCAAATCATAATAGTGTTACAATAAGTAGAGAAAAAGGGGGTTAGAGTATAACATAAATGTAACCTCCAAGGCATGCCACTATAAATGATTAAAACTGAGTCTATGGATTTCATACATAGTAATCTGGGGCGATGCCTTACTGGTCCCAATTTGGTGAATCCAAGGATCCTCATGTCTGAATACATCATGAAAAATTTAAGGAATGTGTTAAAGGAATTATAATATCCATAATAAATATTTCATGTGAATAGTTGATAATACATTAAGGAAATCATCTAATAAGAAAATCACTAGATACCATAATGGGTATCTCCCATGTAAATCTACGTAATGAATTAGAATAAAATCCTATGAGTGGTCAAGACAGTGCCTCAAGAATCCAGGGGTTGGTCAGGTCTTACAACTCCTATAATGATGAAATGACACAAAATTATTAGTATCCATAAAATTTTGTATCTATATCAATTTTAGTCATATCCATGTAATTATATTTTTACTTAATCATTTAATTTGTTCAGTTCGTTATCATTCAATAATCATGGAAATGTGTATAAAGGACATGAAATAATTTTCCAATTTATTTTATAAACGATAATTTGGTTCATTCCATACCATTCATTAAATATTAAAAGTGATTGAGTAAATTAAATACATATAAAATCAATTCAATTAAAATATATAAATAAGGAAAATTTCTATATTTAAATATACATTCAATTTAACAATGTATAGATTCATTGAATTATGATAACACATTTACCATAAAAATAAACACTAAAACACACATTATTGGTGGCTCATATAAACTCATAAATGAGAAAAAGGTAATAACATAGTAGACTTCATAATTCAGTGTGCATTATTAAGATCTGAACCTTGGATGGCATGGGAAATATCTATAATTAATGATTTATAATAAATATGATATATTATAATCATGGAAAATGAATTTTAGAAGCATCTCTTGGTGAAAATACGTTATTTCAAATAAAATCATTTTATAAAAAATAACACTTTTAAATGTCGCAAACCACTTACATTTGTCTGGTACAACTCTCTTCAAGTAGTATCATTAATTATTTTTTCCTATATCGGATGAAAAATATAGAATTAATGAACATCCAAGAAAATATGGCATATGATCATGTTTCAAAATAACATCATCAATTTAGATAAAAATGGTGAAATCACCATAAGAATTGAATCTCTTGTCAATGGCTACCCAAAAATAGGATTAAAACACAAATTACCGGTCAGATGATTACTAGAAGAAGATGTTAACCAGATCATCCAAGTGAAAGTGAACTCTACTGGAAGGAATAAAAAATTGGGTGGGTTGAAATTATAATAACAAAAGGAAAAACTATAATTTTACACATTAATTATGAGGTTATTATTATTTAGATGAACTATTTTCCTAAAACTGGGCCAACCATGTGTGGCCTGCTGTCCAAAGAAGGATGTTGCACTTTTGATGCACACATTTTGGAAAAAAAAGTGAAAACCTTATATTATTCCACTGTTATATATTATAGATCTTAAAAATATGTGGGTGACCTAGGTCTCATGGTTTTGTAAAATAGTTAATCCCACTTATCTTCACTAAATATAATACAGGGTAAAGATAAATTGTGAGGAATGGGTAACACGGTTTATTCATAATGTGTGGTCTAGTTGTTTCTTCAACAAAATGGGGTTATAGATTCTGAACAAGCCCCAAGACCCATTTTAATAAATTATCTAACTGTGAAATCAAATTTCTTCAAAAGTAAAAAATTATATAAAATATTAATGGATCATTGGTGTATAGAAAAATAATATTGTCATATCTTAGGCCAACCCATGTTATTATCAAAATCACACACATTTATCCATGATATTTTCCTATGCCACATGTGAATGCATCCAAAGTCAATATTTAATTATTTCAGATAGATCCTTTCCAAATAAACAAAAAAATTATACCAAACACTATCACTCAAGATTCCTTCCCCAAGAAAAATAATGTATCATTATTTCTATATCACATATTTAATAGAGCCACCACACATCGATATAAACATGAATGTAAAACAATTATTTCTGCCACTAATGTTACATAATGTCCAAAATAACCCTTCATATACCTACCCCTAAAATAGTACTACACCCAAACTCACTATAGTCTATTGCTAAATCACTTGGTCTGATGTTATCCAACTAATCCCCACATGTTTGGTATCAGGTCGAGTACTCTAGGTCATTGCACCTATCGAACATGATTATGAATCATATTAGATTTACATCTCTTGTAATGTATTAAATGTTAAAATCTCAACTGACAATATCAATATGAAAAAAAACACCACTAGGGCCTCAAGATTTTTTAGACATCCCATGACAACTAATCACCCCACAAAATAGATAATTCTAACTCGAATACCAAAATGCACATCCCTGAAGAGAATCCCAACCACATTGTTACATTGATATATTTATAAAAATATCTCCATAGAAGACCAATTTTAATAATTTGTGGGAAATTTTTTTCTATTAAGAAATATCTGCTTCCTTGATATGTTGGAAAAAATACATATAAGTTATTCAGGACTCCTTAAATAACTGAATCTTGGTAACAGTAGACACAAGGGATTCACTACAAGGAATCATAATTCATACGTTGACCCATTTCAGTCACTTCACCTCCAATACAAAGGGTATTATTCCATTATACTGATAATCCAGATCCTCATTGTAGGTCTGGGAAACCATCCATTAAAAAGGAATACATATCAGTAAACCCAAGTGAGTTGTACTCCACAATGTACTTATATATTAACACATCATATATATACATTTTCTGACACATTAAATAATTGAACCACACATTAGTTACATAATTACACATAGTTAAGCATATATATCATTAATAACCTGAACTCCTAATCATGATGAATGATAAGCCACATACCACTTTATAAAAAAATCCAAAAAGAAAAATTTTATATTTCTACTAGGATAGGTTATAAAATTCTAAAAACTCATCAACTAGAACTCACAAACCATATATTCTTCAGTCATTTTTAAAATCATAGTATACAAAATATAATAACAATTGAACTTCATTAACATACCCACAGTTCCTGATAAATCCACCAAATAGTTTTTTGACGCACCAGTCTAGGTTCTATCAAATGGTCTAACACATTCAAATATCTATTATATACCAAAAACTAAAACACACTTGTAGAAATAGGACAAATAAAAACGGTTTTTGCCAAAAAGTTAGTATTGCTCAAAATATCAAATCATATATACCCGTGGTTCTCAAAACAGTTGGTTTAGGTCAATACGAATGGTTTTGAGAACCGTTGGTATGGGTACAAACATTATTTTATGGAATATTTTTTTAAATAACATTAAATAAATAAATATATAAAATACATACGAATAAATATATATATATATATATATAAGAAATTATATTTACAAAAGTCCTATTAGGTTAGTGGTGAGGTCGTTGTATTATAAACATGAGGTGCTAGGATCAAAACCAAGCAAGGTTTATTTTTTTGAATTACCTATACCAACAGTATTATAAAATAGTTGGTATTCGTTAAAAATTTTCCCTATACCAATGGTTTTCCTACAACTGTTGGTTTTGACCTATCCCCACGCCAAACCATCCAACACTTCTCTAAACCATTGGTATAGAATATAACAATGGTTTGGAGACCTATACTAATGGTAAAAAACCATTGGTATATCAGATTTTTCTATTAGTGATAGTAATACAAAAAGAAAAAATCGTACATTCCACATTATAACAACCCCAACCAAGCTCACACTAATTAATAACAAGACTGGGATCTCCATGTGACTTCAATTATGTTTCCTCGAATATTGATGTCTTCTAACTATCATTTTTGGAATATAATGGTATAAAAAGGGTACAATACCATATATACAAGTGTATCAATAATATGTACATAACCAAACATCATAAAAATATCTATTACCATCAATGTTTAAAGATAAATTAACAACCAAACTATAATACCATGATGTAAAAATATGCACACAGTCATGTATACACTATAACTATATGGACCAAAAAAATCTAAATGAAATTATTATTTTAAATGATTAAATTACATATTAAAAAATGCGATTATAGAAAAAACGGAATAATTGTGTTATTTTTGGATCATTAAACGTTATATCATTTAAAATTTAAAATTATATTTATATTAATAACCATCAATAATGTGTCCCATGTATATATACCATTAATATTATTACATTAATGTTTTTGATAAAGTCTAATTGATAATGAAAGAAGATGTAACAACCTCATTCAAAAAGAATTTTTTCCTCTGAATCCAATTTTTCAGATATTTAGAGGGAGATAGAATCATAGGGATTTTATATTGACCAGGACCAGTACATGATTCATCAATTGAAGAAAAAATTAAACAAGCTACAAGAGATTGTCAAGATCATCATGATCACAGTCCAATCAATGTTTGTTGAACCATCCTATAAAAATCTCCGAATCATGCACCTTACCATTGAATAATTCACTGGTATAACAAATAGATATGTTTGAACATCCTAATAGTATTACTTTTTATATTACCATTTCAATAAATGATTAACTATTTTTTTATTTTCATAATATAAATATTTTTGTATTATATTTGAAAAGAAATTATATTTTGATATGTTAAAAAAACTTCTATTTTCATAAAATATATATTTTCATTCAAGGAATAAATTTTTAGCTTAATAAATTATTTTTAAATGAAATTATATTTTAATAATTTATTATTGTTAAAAAAATTATTATGAATTATAATAAACTATTATGAATTCAAATTTAATTTATATTATTTTTAGAATATGGTTATTATTAAGAAAAATATATTTTTAAATAAATGAAGAATTTTTAATGTGTAAATTCCCATATTCATAAAATTATATGGATATAATAAAAAATATAAAATCCTGACATTGATATTAGAAAATTATGTTTTTATCATAATTTTCATTTTGAAATGATTTTATTGGTAAATGTTAAATACGGAATAAATATATGATATGTGTTGTGACAACATAATGGCCCAAAAGTGTTATAATATACACCAAAAAATGTATCCACCAAAAAATATATATGTCATCTTTAAAACATTTTTTTATTTTAATTTATTAGTTTTATAAATCCTTTTAGAATACTCCCAAATAAATATTGTATTTCAAGGCATTAAATTAAATTCTTTATAAACATGACTCACATCCATGTAATCATGAGAATTAATTTTTTGTGTTCAGTTATTATTATTTTAAATTTAATAAAACCAGATAGATTTAGAATAAATATTGATTAATCCTTATTATATTGTTTTTGAATTGGATTAATTTATGATATATTTTCGAAAACCTATGTTTTGAAATTAATAAATAATATTTATCTCTTTTTTAGTATAAAAACATGAAAAATATCAATACTCTTCACTAAAACCAATGGATCATAATTTTACTCTTACCTTATTTCAATAGATTCCTCCCACTGTTACCCACAATCTCTCATAAGGATCCCCCAAATCATTTAGAAGAACCCTCTTAAGTTATGGGGTTCTCTCCTTCTCCACATTTATAAATAACAAACATTGTATTATGTACCATTAGTTTCTAGTTGTTCATGTTGGTTTATGTTCTTACATACCCATATTATTATACTTATTAATTCAATGTGCTGAGAGACCCATATCACCCTCATTAATCCCTTATGAGCCTCTATATACTTCCACTATGTTGCTGAAATTATCCTATGATTTTTCATTCAAAAATATTGTGTACTAAATACCAATACCTATTTACAGTCATGGTTTTTCATAAATATGTACCTATCATTAATTTATTAGTTACATAAATTTATTATATAATAATCTTTAATAATGGGATTAATATCGATTTAATTTATCTTTTTCTTGTACAAACGATGTGGAACCTATATGCATTTAAATGAAATGAAAATGATGGATGGTGCTACAATAATATATCCATCCAATTGGGTAATTATTTTAACCCATCAGTTTCAATGTATGGTGTGTCAGTGGTTATCCTAATGAACCTATTTTTTGGTTTCATGAAGTTTATCCTTGAATTTTTTTTATAATGTCATGTTTTATGGTGACATAACATTTTTATGTTTATGATATGATATAATTTTATATCATTAGTCATTATGAATGATTATGCATCTCACATGTCATATGATACCATGATATTCATCTTGGATCTCCTAAACTTATTTTCCTAATTCAAGGTTTTTTTATTCCCTTATTGGTATCGATATGCCTCTCATTTCTTATGTGTGTCCCTGTATTATATTATGCAGTTTTAGAATATCCACGGAATATAGGCACATGTTATAGAGTTTTCAAATAATGTTTTTGTATTTATTTTTCTTATAATTATAGTATGTACATAATAATTAAAATACGTAAGGCCTCGTGATATTGATTTTTGGTATTAAATTTTTCTAAAATTAATAAATCCAGAATTTAAATGTACAAACATATAGGTTTTCATAATCACCCCTTAATGATCACATATACATAAAAAATATGACAAAATAAAACCTAAAAGAGGATCCATTGTGTCTCTGTTTCATGATACATACCAATCACCTATGTCACTCAAAATTATATATTATCCACAAGAAAAACATTTCATCATCCCAACCTATACCAAAAAAAATTATAGAGATACTCACGTATACAAGTTCTATTTCTAATAAAGTGGGATGTGAGTAAAAAATAAAAATTAATCCACCTATATAGTTTTATAAATATATTTAAATGATTATATTAGCTCATTTGACCATCTCATAACAAATAAATAACTGAAAAAATAACATACAAAAATAATAATAATGCCTATATTTTTTCAACGGTATAATATTGAAAAGAACATAATGTGGTCCATACCAATATGTATACCATATAATAACCACATTCAATCAATTTATTTGTGTCAAAAATAAATTGTTCTACTCAGGATATTGTTTTATTTTCATTGATTATGTTTCAATGACCATACGTACCAATAAAGAAATCTATCCATTTACTAGATAATCTGTGCGAACTTTTGGAGAAAATGACTAATTAGTATAATTTAAACATTAAAATTGTATGTACATGATCCATTCTAAGTCATATACCCATCCTCATGTAATACAGTATCCACCTTAAGAGAAAAACCAAATGAGTGAAACAAACCAATCCTCAGATCATTCATAGAGTATAATCTAAGAATTTTTAATATATATATCCATGTGGTATAATCACCCATCCAAAAAGGTCAAATATACCCCTTATTAGAGAGAACATAAACTAATATATATGAAAAAATATTTAGAGGAAATTTGACCATATATTGATCAATTATATTCAATAAGCCTAAAAGTTTAATATACCCATCCCCAATCAATGATGAATGGATTTGAAAAGAAAACTATTTCCTAGTTAATATTTCATTACCAGTCATCAGGAATGAAAATGTAATGATAAAAAATGGTTCTTTGAATGATTAACCAACCATAAAAACCATATCCTTGTTAGATCATAATGTAACGATGGATCAAAGGTGAAACATGTAATTTTAATTACATATTGTATTACCTCATAAAAGTCATATTTGGAATACAATGTTACTGGGTCATAAATAACACTTATAATTTCTATTACCCATATCATACACACCATCTTTGGGTTGGTCTAACGCTGGGATCCCACTGGTGTCCTCATAGGGAATACTAATGGAGGAACTTTAATTTTAATACTTTATCCCAAACATGTATCTCCATTCAACAAAAATCATTTTGGAAAACTATATCTCTCAATATCATTGTCATTGAATCATATCCCCATGGTCTTATAAAGTATGGTTCATACTATATATTTCTTAAAAGATGGAACATGTTCCATTTTGTTTTTTTCCTATGTTGGCCTCATCACTCAACACACCAATCATTCATGGATACTTCCCACCTATTCCATGTATAAAAAAAAATTCGGATGGATTATATCTCATTTCAAATCAAGATGAGCCTAAAAACCTTGAAAAAACAAAAGGGTATTTATAATTACTAAACAAACTATAGTATCTCTCTCCACCAACTAAACTAACTTATTGGTGTCTCAATCCCATATTAATTAAAATATAAGACTAATTTAGTATCATTTAACTTATCAAGAGGTTTGGGGGACACTCGGTGTTTTAATAGTCATGGCCTCGACCATCAGTGGTTGAGTCGTGAAGAAATATCACATGTGTTGATTGTCACCCAGGGTGATCAATCATTTTATAAGGTATAGTTAAATTAAATGAATCATTTATTTGAGAATAAAAATTTCCATAAAAATAAAAAATAATTTAATTAGTCAAAATAACATTAAATCAAATGCTTCCCACCCATGTTGTAAGATCATAAGCTCTATATAAGACACAAGTACATGAAAAAATGAATACCAGCTATTATATAATACTCCCGACCTTATTTTTAGATATTCCATTCTATTTATAATGGAATACAACACTTTCTAGGACAATCGATGTTCATCCATACTCAAAATAATTCATTCCATCCTCCTGAGACCCAATCTAATACAAAAAAACAAATATTAATAAATATTATAAAATTATAATTAATAAACCAATTTAAAAGTATTTACATAAATTTTAGAATCAATAGAAACATCACATTGTTGACGCACCACACCAGAACTAAAGACAAAAACTTATTAAAGACTTGAATCAGTACCCTGACATCATCATAGGGCTAACTATAGACATTAATCACCATAACCAATAAAAAATTAAATTTAGTTAAATTGAAAATAAAAACCTAAAATAAAACCAATGTTATGATGCACCTGTTATGAAATAGTGATCAACAAAATGTGCCTTCATCCCATGACTTCCACATCCATGGATACATAATTGACAACATACATTTGGCCAATTACAACATAATTATGTGGAATCAATGTTAAATAACTGTAAAAAATGAATGGAATGGAATGAATAATAAGGCGAGGAAGAATTATGAAAGAAACTAAAAATAATTATATTCATAATTTTAAATACACCGAAATAATCACGATTTAATGGGTTCCATATGGAGTGAAAAATTTTAGGTGGATTAGCCAAATGTACCCCTTCAAACCCCCTTCTGATTCCAAAACACAAAGGGTTGGATGAAATATTTACATGCCTTCTGCTTATTATAATGAAATTGAACACCACTACTTAGAAAATGCCTATGGGAGTGGTACCCATTCCACTTCTAACAACATCACTGAGCTAGTGGGATAATACCAATTTGCTAATGAATGTAGGATACAACCTAGTAATTATAAAATCATTTTGAATCCCTCCCGTAAGATCCATCACATTCTAACATCTATTATATTTCTAAAATACCTCTTTTGATGGGACAAAACCATTATAAAAAATGTTTACATCCTATTTATAAATTATCTGCTAGGAATATTGGAAAACTAAAATTTTTATTGAAATTGTAGACTAAAAAATACACCCAGGATTTATAAGGAATCCCTATATTTTTAATATTGTTCTGATTATAGTGGATGAACTATCGTAATTAAATTTTTAATACTAATCCATGATAGTTTCTCAATAGTCGATGGAGGAAAAATAATTGTACATGAGATTTTGATCCTCTATGGGATACAAAAAAATATTATCTCTGGAAGATATAGTCTCATTAAATATCATTACTTGAATGACCTTTATAATTATTTTAATTCATATTAAAATTTGAGTACTACATATCACCTGAAAATGGTTGGACAATCCGAGTAGACTATACAAGTACAAGGGGGACATGTTGAGATTATGTGTATAGGATTTCAGTGCATATTGGTAGATCCATCTATGCTATGTGGAAGTCAAATACAATAACAGCAAACAAGTTACAATTTAGATGGAATCATTGGAGGATTTTCATAGTAGTTATGTAGATCACTTATATGTAGTTTAGAGGCTTATTCTATTGTGATGATCTGGATGATTATAGTATAAAGGGATTTTGGCAGATTATGTTAATTTGTTGTATGATGAATACTTCCTAGAGTATGGATTGGTATTATCTAAATAAGATATTCCAAACTGTTGAGATTGGGGTTGTTGACTAGGTTTTTTATGGTCATCACCATGGATGGGACACTATTTTTTTATGTTAGGGGAAGCAATCAGAATGGTATATAGGGTATTCTAGATAATAGGGAGGATCAGTCTGGTGGTATTCATGTTGGCAGTCATATACTATTTTATTTCCAAGCATGATGTATTTTTTATAATAATGTTGTATAGTTAAAATCATTATCTTTCTCACATGATTGAAATTGAGTATTTAAATATTATTGTTGAAGCATATTCTATGTCACTTCATGTATATTTTGTTTTTTGGAGAAGAATGCTATCCAAGGAATGACCCATCCTCTAGTGTGTGTGTGCATTGGTATCATTGATATATTCCTAACGAGACACAAATCAAATTTTTTTTTATATAGGGCCAATGGATATAGTTTTCCACTAATTAGTCCCAATGATATATGGAAAATTTATTGGGGGAAGAGATATAACATTCATGAGAGATGGTAAAACTCAACCTTATCAAGGTTAAATTTATTCAAAATATAACTAAAAAGTTTATTTTTTACTCATTCATAAGAGATATATAGGTAGATATGGGATAACAAAAATTCTTTGGTAGAATATAAAGGTATGCAGCCTATAAGATACATATTAATAATATTTTATAACATGAATCATTTTATCACACTACTATTTCTCATGTAGAGGGGTGACCCCCCAGCTAGGACCCTTTCATCAACTTAAATATATTTATTACGTGAGGTTTTATTGTTTTGTTAGTGTTTGAATATAGATTTTTTTTTGTTTGTATAAAAAACAAAATTATATATTTTCTTTGTAGAAACACATTTTTTAACCTCATCCTTGGCCATCCTCTTGCTTATATATGTATATTCCTTATTTCTCAAAAAATGTAGAAATTTTTTATTGTGAATAAAAACATGAAGTAAATATATCCCATATTAATTAATAATTCGCGTTCTCCCATGTGATATTTTGGCCTCTATCAATTTGGGATAATATTTTTTATTTTGGGTCATTCTAAATTTTTCATGTATTCTTTCATATTATCATGATGTTGACGCTGAAACTATCGTAGTTATTATTTAAAAGAAAATTATTGGTGAATATAAAATATTCCCATAAACATCTCACCATTTATAATTACTTTTAAATTGTGTTCACCCATACACACTATGTTATCAATTAATTTTAATTAAATATTTTATATCATAATGTCATAAAATATAGCTCTTCAATAGTCAAAAATTGTTTTAGTTGTATGCATATCAACATTTTCTTCATCTTGAATTGTGTGTGTCCTCAAGGATGGAAAAATGAAATTATTGGGAAATCATAGGGGTTTTTTCACATGATATTTGATCATGATTAAGTGATTGGGGATGGTAACAATATATATATTTTTCATCTGTACAGGGATATCATGTGACATCGGTGAAATAAATTTATTTATAAATTTTAAATATTTTTAAATTTGATGATTTTTTTTGGAATTAAATGAAGTAAATTAATAATGAATTGTAGATGTATGTTAAATGGATTACATATAATTTTAATTTATTTATTTTAACAACCTATGATCAGTGATAATTCATTCGACATGTAACACTATGGCATCCCTACATTTTTTTGATGAGGAATGTGATTAGAATTCAATGTGATGAATTGCCTCAGATTCAGTAATGATGTCTACTATATGGAATGAATTTTTCGTCACCACTTGTGGTTATATGTGTATTAAAATATCTATTAACATCTCAGGAGTAACCTTGTGTGGTTGGAATTTAAGGCTTTTGTTTCTGTGGACATATACATCTAACATATCTAGAAGCATGTTTGGATGACATCAAGATTCACATATAAAACTCAACATTACATTTATTATAAAAATATATATTATTATATATATTTTTCTATGGAATTTTAACTCATTTTAAAACCATTCATGGCCCATTGTTGGGTTACCTAGAAGGATTCATGATTATAGGTTAGGACATGATCATGTAACCTTTTATTTGTGCATTTATTAGACACATAGATCAGAAATTTTTATTTTGGTTTGGGATTCTAACATCGGGATATTTCAAGGAGTCTGCCTACTATATTTTTATTTATTTTAAGTATGTTTTTCATGTATATTTGTCTAGACCTCAGGAAGTATGACTGCATAAAATTGTAGAATGGTCAGTTTTATAGTTCATGGGTTAAATTTAGTTATTAAAAAACTCTAGTATCTATCATCACTTCATTATTTACATGTATGGATGTATATTATATAATTATATATACATTTCTTATACTAAGATGTGATAATATAGTCTTCCCACTATACCACAGTAGACCAGAGCTATAAACCAGCAACCTCTAGCATTCACTTTGTAGCACTTAAGTTCCTAAAATCCATTTTATTTTGATTATTATGATAATTCAAGGGTTAGGGATGTTACAAATACCCATTTATGGGTTGGAAATTATGGATCCTAAGGGGATTGAGAATCAAATATATTGATATTTTATTAGATGTTGGAAATTTCCCACAGTATGATAGAGCGGTTCAGTGAGACTCAAATGACTATGGGACCCTGTGAGTTTTCCTCTTTGTCAAGAACCCTAGAGAAAGATGGTTCATGTAATTTGGAGTTTAAGGGGAGGATATTAGTAATTCACTTAGTTTTCCAAAATTCCTTCTATGTCCCGTATTTTATTCATAGGGATGAATCAACTTCCACCTTTTTTCCATTATGATTTGTGATAGAGGGAGGTTGAGAATTGATTAATGAGTATCCATGATGGTTTATTACCCCAAGACAATAGTTCTCGAGTCATGGTGGTGATAAAATTATGGAACTTCAGGACTCAGTTGTTCCTATACAGATGTGGCATGTGGTATAGTGAAAATGGTCAACTGCATAAGCATTACAGAGATGAATCAAAACTTATGGACAATATTGGTGAATTAATGTCCACAAATATCATTTTGTTATGTTTGGATGTATTTTCCCCTCACCAATCATAGGTAGGGTAAGTAAACCCCCTTAGGGATTGGCTCATAGGATTATATTGTAATGTATTGGATCATTTAATCATTCTCCATATACATTTTAGAATGAGTTACAATATATATAGTGAAATTTTTCATTCACTATTTCTAAGGGTTTGTATTTCCCTTCATTATTGCTCGAGACCCCCAATGAAGAATCCATATTGGAGTCGTAATGACATATATTTTTTTCAAGAGGGGTATTCGTCTTAGAAAAATATATCCCCTAATAATTTTCAAATAGCATATGGGTGATTGTCACCAATGATGATTGCAGACATCAGTTATTAGTGATGAATATAATTTTTCTCATTGTATTTCTTGGCGATTGAAGAATTAGTGAAGAGGGATAATTGTAGGTCTCTTATTATTTTTTCATTTCCTATGTCATACAATGTTCTATTCATTGTCACACTTTAGGTTATTTGATCTTTTTCCCATTGATTTGATCTTATAAATATAGATTATATCATTGGTCTTCATTGAATGATGATGTTTTATTTTAATTTTAAATTTTCATGAATATTAAACATCCTATGGTTATGGGTGAAGATGTAATTAATGGTGTTTGGTCCTTAGTTCTTATTATTATAGTTAATATAATATATCTATAGAAATAATTCAAAAAATGATCCCATATTTATTATTTATTTTACTTTTATTTATTGGTATATTTTTGTAATTGTATAAATCCAGGTGGTTATTTGTTAGAACATTTCCATCAACATGGGATCTTACTTATTTTATCCACTAGTTATAGAACAATAATGATTAGTTTCAGTTGAAGCATGATATAATCTTATTTAGTTGGATCCTCAAGTTAGATCATATATTTATGGTCATTCTTTTAGCATTGGACATATTGGTACTTCCCAATAAGGATAGGATGACATGGTAATGTGTGATCCTCTGATATTTTCAAATTTGGAGGTTTTTTCCACTTGGTGATATATCGTTTTTATGGGGTCTCATACTATGTGATAATTTAGTTTGTTCAGTATATTTTTGAGGAATATAGTGGTTTTGGATGTTGTTATACATGAATGGTTGAGTAATTTTTCCTCCCGTTGGTGTTTCATTTTTTATGAGTCATGCAGATATTTGGTTTTTCATGCTTCCGAGCTGACCAACAACCTTATATCACTATTTTCAAGGAATAAAACTTGGTATTTTTATGCCAGCCTCAATAAGGTTGTTATTTCTACAGATTTTGATTCATTGTAGATGATGTATATACTATGGAAGATTAAGAACATAGAATGATCAAACCAGTGTTTCATGGAAACTGGTGACATAAGATGTTTGTCGAGATGGTTTTGGTGGAATGAGGATTACCCTCTAAATTATTTGTGGTCAATTTACATAAATTCGTATTTTAAATTTCATCTAGTTTTTAAATCATATGATATTTTTTTTTAAATTATAGATTTTTTTATATAATACACTATTGATAGATTATCATAAGGCCACTTGAATGTGTGCTTTTATTTATTGTTCTATTCCCCAGCCACAAACCTAGTACCACTGGGTGTTGGACTTCATAATCTGCATATCTCTACTTGGGAATTTCAATACTGTGTTGGGTAATTTCGTAGTGGTATGAGAGAGTGACAGCACTATGGGTGAATATTTAAGGTTATTCCATGTGATTATTGATTTTTGAAATGATGGTAGACAATTTTTTGAGGTTCTTAAGGTAACTTTTCAAACTAGGGAACCGAGAAATTATGTGGTATTAAATCCATTCTGATGTAAAACACTGATAATTTGAATTACTAACATAGTAATATTAGAATGGGTTTATAGAGTAAAATTGTGAATTTACATGAATCATATATAGTTTTGTGAATTTATATTTTTTTCATATGACATTCTACCGAATATTTTTTCTCTATTTATGGAGGATTTGGATTTTCTATATTTAAAACCTATTCTCTAACAGTTTGATATAGTCTTATTATAACTGAATGAATCCTCAAGACTACTCACAGAGGTATGGTCATTCCATGATGATCATGCTTTATGGATGAAATGTTGTAAATATATAAGGATATAATGTTCTAATTTCCATCACTCAGAAATGATTTGGATGCTTTATCTAATACTACATATAGGTTCAATATTTTTTTAGGAGAATTTTGTATGGGATCCTCACATTGTTTGTAATATGTGGTCAATATCATCCAAAACATACATGGGTTGTGTGATCCTATTTCTATGTAGTTAGTATTAACCATATACAAGGATCTCTGATGGGGCATGATATCCCTCATAATGTTCATTATTATCCTTGGATTAGGTGTATTCTTATGAGGTCATGATCATCCACTACTACAATTGTACAGAAATATGGTTAATATGTTGAAGGTATTCTCTTGAACATAATGGGAATGTGATCCCATATCTCAAATTATATATTGTGTTGTTATTCACCTCATTTACAAAGGATTAGGGACATCCATCTCAATATATGGGTTGAGTTTTGTATTCCTATGATTCCAATAGGTGGTAGATCCTATATATTCAGATCACAATACCTTGACTATTGTGTTTTCAATCAATAAAAAATGTTCTATATTTGATTATTGTGTGTTTGTCTGTTTTCTCTAAGTTAAACCATAGCTGAAAAGATTATCCTTTTTCAATTATATTAATTTTCAATGATTTTTTTATTTCTTTAAATAGTATTAATTTTTCAAGCTCATTAATTACAACTATTTTTTTGTGGTCCCCAGTTCAAGATTAAATAATAGAGTAATATTTTTTAGGGATTATAGTTCATAACATAATATTTGGGGTATATATGATAAGCCATATTCTAGACATAGGGTACATATATATGAGAGATGTTATTATTTATATGTGTGGGATATGTTAGTTCAAGATACCCATCTTTAATATGATATGAAGATGATGTTTGATAATAAAAATATTGAATTTCCATATATATTGGACAATAAAGTTTTGATTAATATATATGTTTCATGATAAATCATGTCTTTTTGGATCATATTAAGAGTCATTAGGTAAACTTAAAAAAATTTATTATATCCACTATAAATTTTGATTTATCATATGGTTCCATATATTCAAGTAGACAGAAAATACTACATAGAATATTTAGTATAATCTTCAAGAAGTAACATTTTATCTTCATTAATTTTTTATAATGAAATGATTTCGGTAGTTAATTATATATATATTCCATCCTTAAAAGGCTACATCATATTATATATTAATTGTTGGTTAATGACCCTCTAAATGATTTTTGTGGACTTTTCTATGGCCAAGATGGTGTGTTGTGGTATACTTCCTCAAAAGACAGTCCTACTAGTTATAAATAATGTATGCACTTATCTTTTTTGGAAGTAATACATCTAAACACTTTGATCCTTTTTTCTTCCATAGAATAATTACTAGATATGATATGAGTTCGGTGGAGTGGCAATGGTAACCATGTAGTCATTCGTGATGTTGGATAATAAGATCGATATAATCCTGGATACCCAAACCAATAAGTTCTGATTTATATTCATGCATATTATTAAATAATAATATCTATATGATCTAATGATGTTGTGTTAATATATATTAAAATTATTTGAATGAATTTCATTGTGAATTAATCATCTCTAAATTCATTAGTAATGATCACTCCTTTTAGAATAGTGAGGATAATGATGCCCCAATAATGAATGTTGTGGAAAACAAACCATATGTGATTGTTTCCATTGTTCTGAGGATTTTATTACATAATTATCATTGGAAATTAAATTATTTTAGTATAAAGGATGTGGGGGAAATTTATTTAAGGTATTTATGGAAGTGAGTAATACATTGGTTGGAAGCATCAGCTAGAATAGGATGAAGTTGGGTAGCTATGTGAAGGTAAAATTATCTTGATTGTTTAACCCTTATCTGAGTAATTAGAAATTAATTCATTACAAATTGGCATGTGTTTATGATGATTTTTTGATTATTTTAAATGGTATATGAACTCACGAATTTACATGTTCACATCACACATGAAGAAATCTTATGGGGGTTCCCATATATCCGTGGGATTTATTTTCTATTTTAGGGTAAAATTCATTGAATCTGAGGAGGTTTTCGGGACATATATTTGCCTATTTATAATACATGGAATGTTTTATATTTTATGAGTCTAAATCTTATATGAAAGGTAAAACTTCTATTTCACCTAGAGAATGACTTAAAATAATTATTTTGTTGTATTAGTTTTATATATAATATTGTGTCAACCCATAGGATTAAATTTGTAGTGGTTTAAGGCCAGTAATAATTTTTAGGAAATTAAATAATTTCTTAATTGAATTTATTAGTTATTAAAAGTTATATTTTATATATGGACTTATATAATCAACAAACATGAAATTTCCTATTCATGTTTCAGTTCAAAAAGAGTAGCTTTACATTGAATAAGTATAATTTTCACATGGATATTGATCCCATTATTGGGCCCATTATAGCATTTCATGAATGTATAAATTAGTGTATTAAATTACATTTACAAAAAAGTAATTTTTAATGTACACACAAAGGGATTATATAATACCTTTCCCATATTGTAATCAAAAACCAATTTATTAGAGGGGAAATATTAGAGACAACAATATAGGATCGATCAATGCCAAATTGTGACACAATTACAATATATTGATGATAAAAATTTTGTGATTATAAGGTGATAATGATTATCCTCTAGCTATGTCTTAATATTTTTTACTCCTTATTAATTGGATTTGATATTTTTATCTATTTGGAGAGATTTATTGTGTATTATTTTTCAATCATTTTCAATAGGATAAAAGCTATTGTCTTTTTTGAGGAAATATAGTTATTCACAGGAGACCTGGAAATAGAAATTCATAATACACATTATATATTGATAAAGAAATTGGATATGTATTTTATTTGTGAATATCATGATAAATTATATTTTCTAATTGAATTTGATTTATTTTAACATGTTTGGTAATTCATTATATCACACAACAAAGAGTTTATATAAATACATGTCCAGGTACCCCAAGTCAGTTATATTTCATGTATAAGTACATGACATGTACAGTTACAAAACATGTCATAGAATAAGTTAAGTAACTAAGAACTCATCATTTGTTATTTTCATGCATTATAATTATATTTTTTTCCTCTATATGTACACACTGATACATCCAATTGTGCAAAGGCCATGTAATTTTACAATAATTCACATCTTATACTCTGTGGACACCATTTACACAATTTCACTTGAGAGATTTTGTGTATTTTTTTGATAGATTTACTAGATCAAAACATTTGTGTAGTCCATTATAATAATCATTCACCTTTTCTTTTTGGTTAAATATGAATTTAGTACTACATAGAAATATGATTCATTATCGGTTATATAATTTAGTATCATGAGAATAATTATAATACCATTATTAGAATATTTAGTGGTTGGAATGATAAAGGATCATAATTTTAGTTTTTGGGGAACATGTTTTAAAATATAATGGGTTTGTTAAAAAAATACACATCTTGGTTTGGGTAGTTTCATATTAATTATTTATGAAGAATAACATACACTAATTTATAAATTAGGGTGGTAAATTTCCCCTTCAAAGTGGAGTGGATAAATGAGACTCAGAAAAAAGCGGGGCTCATCAAGGTATCTTTATTACATTCTAAACCTATAGAAGTTATGTTAACATTTATAAGAATGTACATGGTGAAATATTTCCATTCTCTCCCATTTCCATATCAGCGTCCATTTTCATGTTTTGTTTTATTATTAGATTTGTTATCTCCCCCCAATCATATCATGTTATTCTTTATGGTGATAGACTATGGATAGAATTGATTTCTCTAGGTTTTTTTACTTTAATAAATGATCTGGAGTCTTTATAGTTATTTGATTATGTTAATGGTATACACATTCTTCCTTAGGAGATGTGAAATATAGAGGAGTTATCATGATTGAGTGTTTCATCATTATAATGATGACACATCATTTTATATACTCTTGGTGAATCCTAGTCACCCATAATATTAATCTTAGGTGGGAGTATAGTTTCCTCTCAAAACACCGAGGAAGGGATGTAAATTCCACTCATTGATTTTGGTAATGATATCCTCTACCCATACATTAGATAGGGTTGGATTTTATAACATCTCGGCCTATCTATCCACCAAAATGATAGCCAGACAGGTCGCCACATTGACCTGATGCACATCTCCCTGTATTCTAGAGAGTTTTGTCTAGATGTAAGGGTGTTTATGTAGTTTAGTGGGGATACTATGGATTTATACATGTACTACACAATGTTAAACTGACATAACATTATAAATATCAAGGGAATCATTATAAATCAACAATAAAAAATAGTGGAAGAAAACTATAAAAACAACAGAATATAGGATATGTGAAATGATTCTTTATACAATGCATGCATGGTATATTATGATACATAAGATAGTTGGGTAACATACATCATGATTTACATTTTAGAATATAAATACTGAAATGACATAATGTCCCAATGGGATATCTCCATGAGCATCCTGATCTCCTACTCGATCATTTTCTCCTAACTCAAAAGTACAAAAAAACAACATTGGAAACGGTCCACAACCTAAAAATGATTTGGGTGTACTCAATATCCAATTGTATACAAGTATGAAGAGGGATAAACTATTAGTACGTCGACAACCACATTGTCAAGCCCATATAATTTGTGCAGTATTTAATATTAGATATTGTGTAGGTAAATAATTATAAAGTAAATGCAAGGAAAAATTTCCCATGGCAGGTAAACTTCTAAAAAAGAGATACCCAAAAAACCCCTTAAGGATCATTTTAAAGATAGCCATGAGCCTATAACATTGAATCTATAAATAATGTTAAAACTAACAACATGGCCTTTCAATTCATCGATACGTGTCATCCAATTATGAACTCTTTATATAACCCACGTGTCATATCAATCATCGCCATTCCATACAACTAAATGATTCCGAGCATCCATAGTCGGGGCCTATATTCACATGTTACAATTTACCTTGATTAATATATTCGAGTAATTCATATACCTCACAACTATGCCATTTTCAATGATTCAATCCATTAAGTGGGTGATCTAGTGTTTTGAAATCCAATGACTCATAATTATATCCCATTAGCATATCGATGGAGTTATGGTAAAAGCACAGGTTGGAGTCCTATGCAAATGTGTACCAAGATGTCCTACTTATGCATAGGAAATCTAGATCCATGTTGTAGAATGTCCCAAAGAATCTCATATAATAAATACCCAATGGGAATTCTCAACCCATGAAATCCACTACCTCATCCAAGATCCAGGGAGAGTCATCCATTACATCAATACAAAAATTCATTCAATTCATATCATTTAAAATTAATCACTATCTGTGTCTACCAACACATATATAACCATTTCAAATAAAATATTAAAATGATTATACCCAATCATTAATCATATTTCATAACCTAAAAATGCTATTATTATACCCAATAATATATTCCTATTCAAAAATAAAAGCCGAAAAAGACAACCAATGAGAATACCCTCTCATGTTGATAATTCATATTTAAACACATCCTATTATTATACCCACTTTTTCATCAAATTATTATACAAGGAATATTTTATCACATGATTTTACCCACCCAATATTCAATTTATATTTAATTATCACATTAAAAAAATTCAAACCAAAAAAATGAGTATCCCTTAATATTTAACCAGTTCCCCTCAAACATGTCACATGGTTATTCCCACCCATAAATCCCATTCATGTTAAATAGTACCATTTTTTAACAAAAGATTCGACATGCAGGGGAGGTAAAACATATCCTAATTAAAAAACATTTACCTTAAATTTTAACCAATCATTCTCTAACAAGGAAAAAATATGAAAAAAATTCTATAATCCATAAATTCATTATACAACTAATCCATTTTTATTTATTTTAAGGTAATTAACCTCCATTGTATGGGTTTTATTATAAAATATGACTTGTTTATCAAAGTAATAATTTATATACATTTAGAAGTACATTACAGAATATTAATTTAACATATCAAGATTAATTAAATTTGAATATGAAGTATTTTTATACTAAAGTGTAAATATAGGGGCCATGTCACATTATTATACTAAGCCAACGCTTGGCAGTTGATGCTTTCTAACTCAAATTGTCGATTCAGTCACACACACGTAATTCTATATATATATATATATATACCATTAAACTAATAAATGTATTATCGATTCCCTAAGGAGAATAAACACGTAGATGATATACATATATATATATATATACATACCCTTGTATACACATTCAAGTCTTCCAAGGAAAAAATAATAATAATAGAAGATACTCGAAACCCATTAAAATATCAATTACCTAAAATAGATAATGTGAAAACCAACACCAGGTATATTCCCATACATCATATGGTGATAGAAAAATGAAAAAACCCAAACTGGCTCTCCTTTTGTGGTGGTTTCTAGAACAAGGACCCACGAGTCACAAGGAGGTATTTGCATGCCATAATTCCCAAAGAAGATAAATTTTTAGATCAAACACTAAGCTAGAGTTTTATCCAAACCATCCAAGGTGATGGGGAATCTGAAAAAAATCTATAAATGAAGAGGATGTAGAGGAGAAGGAATATCCTTGATGATTCATCCGTGATTCCTCAAGAAATATGAAGAAATCATCTCAAGAGAGGAGTTCTTGAAGTTGGAGTATCATGCATCGATGTGGATTCAAAGGGGGTTTTTTAAACGCATGTGAGGGAAGGGTGAGGGAGAGTTTTAATTTTTTTTTATATTTTAATGTAATTTTAAAATAAAACCACTTTTTTAAAATATGATTTTTTTCACGGTTTGGGCCGCATGGTTTAACATACATTGTGCCTACTGTGATGCCTTTCCTAGGCACCTAAAGCATGCCTCCCAAATTTACATTCACATTTATCTAACCAAGAGCAATTCATGTGATGAATAGTTCTTATCTACTACCTCTACCACTATGTGTATAGTATGAGAAAATTGTTTGGAAACATATGTGTAGCTCGTGGTTCATTCTTTTTCCACATAAAATAATCTTCACCATTTCTTACGTTAGGCCACAGGGTTTCAGAAAAACTGTTTTCCCTCTGCATATCCATAAAAACCTTCTCTTCACAGTCAGTCATTCTTGATACCCATCAAGACACCTAATAAGCTCTTATGTACTTTACCCAAGCCAAAAGAAAAATCAATTTAAAAGGTTACAACTCCCAGAACACCATTTTAATGTTTAGTTTTAAATTTACCACATCCAGTAATTTCCAAAATTTTAGAACCCCTTGGAAAATCATGTAGTAAAAAAATGATCATACAATCTCCCGACTGTAAAACATCATGTCTTTATGTTGCCTTCAAGATATATTAAATCATCACCTAAATGATATGTTTTTTGATGTATTGTTCTAATGGTCTCGTTGCATTTCCAAATCCAATGTCACCTTTAATAATTCCACGATCTTAAAGAATGTAAACCATTAAAACATAATCCAAATCATAAATTCCAACAAAAACATCAAAGCACCCCATAACTGAGCCCATGTATCAAGATTAATGATCTCTTTATCATATCTATATGAATCCAAAAATTTGTTCTTTCTAACAAGGGTCATTGCATTTAATAGGTAGTTACAATACAAAACTTGTACACCATTGGAATTGCAAAAAAGGAAAAACACTAAGCATTCAGGTGATTATTCTCATTGTCTTATACATTAGGGATAACTTGATTAAATTAGAGGACAAAATACACACCTCTTTTAAAAGAAACAATCGATTCTCAAATGACAAAAAATGTCTAGCCACACCTGATTTCCATGGAAGACATCATAAGCCTATAAACCAGTCTCTCACTTAAGATGGATATTCACATTTTAAAATGGTTCCATTAAAAATGACATAAAACAAGAAAAAAATGAAAAAAATTAAAGACACATTCGACTAACCATTCACAATGTTTCCCGATTTACATGGTTGTCACATCTCAATATAAACTATAATGCCTTTCTCTCAAAGGCATTCATCTATTCATATAAGATCATATAAGTAACAAAGAACCCCACATATGACCTAGATAACAACAACTTATCCAAACCAAAAATTTGAAACATTAGTGGAGCATAATTTCAACCAAATATTATAGTATCCAGGATGATACTGAAATAGCAGACAATCTCATAAATTCTAAAAGAGTAAACTACGAGTAAACCAATGTTTACCATAAAATGTGTCCAACCATTACTATTCAAATCTTGACAAAAAAAGCATGTATTTACCTACCAATGGTTCAGAAACCAACCCAAGTGCCAATACCACTTTATGAGTACATTTCCTTTAAAACCTTACACCCAAATATTCCAATGCTAATAGATATTCTAATGTGTTACACATACTGCCAACCTCATCAAGGACATGCTACCAAGCATGCAATGACATGTATACCAGAACTGATGTAATGCACCCTACCTTAGCAGTGTACCATTCATTGAAATAATGAAAAATAGATTCTCATAATAATGATAGTTCACGAACACCTCAAACTCTTGTGTGACATTTTGAAACACATGATCACCTCCTAAAATATTTTATCATAAATTATAAAATCAAGCTGACTAGTACATCAAAACACATATGTCCCAAAATTCATCCTATGCAATATGATAGACTTGTTTCTTTAATACACCTATCACTATACATTATAATTGACTTTTTAACATCCTTAACAACATAAGGATCAACTATCACACCAATTGCAATTGGTTTATTATATGTTTTAACACTTGATGGGTATTGTGTATGTCAAAACATACTACCCTGAGTATATAATTGAAATGACACATCCTGGGTACAATCAATATGTTTTCATCCATATGAAATCATGTGTTAGATGGATCTCATAGAAAATTTCTCAAATAATATAACATCAAACAACAATAACTGAAATGAAGATGTATTGAGTTGTCCTACACTGGTGAGAAGAGAGGTTCACATAACCTCCTAAGTAGCAAACCATGCCCAGGGCATTTATAACTGCTTGAACCATGAAATCCATGATTCATGTTCCCATATCATGATTCCAGATACAACCACCACCCATTTTAACATGGGTGAACTTAAAATAAACCAAATTTCCTATTAGAGACAATGTCACACAAATAACACCATTTGTGAGAAAGCACACTATAAAAATCAAGTCATTAATCTCAAATGGTGATACATTCCATGGGATAGCCTCTTATAAAGTATACACATTGACCCCATCCCTAGGTCTTGCAATAATTATATCACTAGGATGAGGATCCCTTTTTCATTTAAGCAATAGTGTAAATGAAACACCCTACTAAGAAACCCTAATCTCTTTGTTCCAAGGCATACATTAACAAACATTTTCACTACACATATATGAGGGACTAAACAAATGAATCCACTTTATGATCCTATTAAAATCAATTTAATAAATTCACAGAGAAATTTTAAACATTTTAATGAATATTAATCAAACCCTAATGTATCATTTATGAAACTTGTCACTTGTTTTATCCAATGAACCACATGAAAAAAAATCTTGTCATATCAATCATATTCTTCTAAGAATATATTACTCATTTAAATTCCACAAAAAATATGAAATTTAGCATATAAAATCCATTAAACTAAAAATTTGTCCTTCAAGGGTGCCTTTTACCAAAACTGGTATGTTCAAAAAGCAACCTTATAATAGTTTATTTCATAAAAACCTACCCTAACTGACTTATATGGTTCCAATTGGTATTTTTGAAAGTGAACCGTACCATGTAAATCAAATTTGAATATCCCATTATGCTCAAGTCCATATCACATTATAAAATGTTCATATACATAATGGTCCTATGATATGAGTGGCAATATACCCATCCATAAAGAACTCATACACATTATAGGTTCCATTTGGATCCAATTAATCAAATCAATTCACATAATAATTCTAAATTTAGAATCCCTTTTAAATAGTTTAAATACACAGTTACTCTTTTCCTAGTGATTAATCTTCCATAAAAATGACATATGCTACCAGATCCCACCACAATTTCATGTAAAAAAATCATCCAAGACAAACATTTACACATAATAATATATCATGAATGTTATCATAAGAAGTATCATTTGAGAATTCTACAACACATAATCATTGAATAATATAAAAACATGTTAAAAGTAGTAGAATCATGGTATATAATTCTTTAAACATTTTATACAATCATGAATGAATATAAAAATCAATGGGAAGGACTTACACCCAAGGCACAAGACCAAAATTTGAAGGCATCCTTCTAATGAAACTATATGTCATACTACATGGATGGAATGTGAATTTATATGTTCATAAAATTATTAATATAATGATCTATCCATACCATACCTGTCCATTCGAAAATTTACAAAACATTCATAATAAGTAATCATCAGAATTTACAATAGTCACCTGAGGAGAAATCTTATCAACTATATCATCGAATAGTAGAAAAAACAATTTCCAACCTTATACACATGGTCATTTCACATACATTGGGTTATCAATCCCAAGAAGAGAGAACAATCGTGTACATATACATTCCTTTTCTTCAATCTACCATCCCAAAATGGTAATACAAAAGAAAAAAGAAACCTATGATACCACTTTGAAACATCTCAGCCCCACTGATAACCAAACTCGAAGTCGGACCAGTCACCACATGACCTCAATAGTGTCTCCCAAAATTATATGGGCTTTCAACAAGTATTGTAGTTGCATAAGTATTTTAGTGGGGAGAATACACCCTCATACAGAGTGTTCATAGTGGTAAACATATAGTAAATATCAGATATCATAAGAAGAAGTACAAAAAAAGTAATCAAAACTGTGGAGGACAACAGCAATAACAATTATATATAGGATATGGAAAATAAAGGTTCATAAAATTCATGCGGGTGAGATGATGATACATTAGATAAACAAGGATCACACAACATTCATTACATTTTAGAATAGAAACAAACAAATGGAATCAAATACCCAACAAAAATCACAATGAGCATTCCATGTTATTATTCTCTCTTTTTATCCTATCTCTTATGTATAAGAAAATAACACAAGCACATGTCAACAACATTCACATATGAATGGTTTACTCGAACGCCATTCGTACCTGAATAGAGTGTGAGATAAGATCTTGGAAGGACAACACCCATGATGTCAAGCCCATATAATTTTTAAAATATGTAAAATCCTACAATGCTTAGGTATACAGTTGTGTATTACATGCCTATAAGAAATAAATATGATATGTCAAATGAAATGCCATAGTTACAAAAATATTACGTCACGGCTCCCTGAAAAAGATACTCATGTTCTATAATAAAGAAGCTACAAATAATGCATAGACAAAGAACACAACCTTATTAGTCATCCATACCAATCGTCAAATCACATCATCTTCGTATTCCCAATGTTTCAAATCTATCAAGGCCATTATGTACAATCAGAAGAGTCGGAGCAACCAAGAATGATCCATATAATCCCATTTCACAATTTAGAATAGTCGATATATATATTAGTGTGTATCATTTGTCTCACATTTTTTCCATTATAAATGATTTGGTCTATAAAGGGTCAGATCCCTAGTTTTAGTGAATATATAATCCTTGTACCGTCCCATGTGAATATCCAATGAATTTTGGTAAAAGAACTTTTTGGATTCCTATATTAATTTGAACTAACAAGCCATACGTGAGTCCAAGAAATCCAAATCGAATGGGTAGCAAGTCAAAATGAATCCAATCCAATTACGACACAAATAAATTACTCAACCCATGACATCAACTACCATGTTCATAATACATGGAGAGTCTCCCATGGAATCTATAAAAAATCTATTCAATTATAAAAATTAAATATTCATCACTATTCGATAATGACCACTTATATATAACCATATGCATTAATATTATAAAATGAGTATACCCAAACATTAATAAAATTTCATAACCAACAAATCTTATCAGTATAACCACTCATTTATTCTAATTCATAAATAAAATAATCGCAAGTCAAAAAAAGATTATTCCCTATCATATGGAATATTCACATTTAAACACATCCTTTGAGTTTACCAACTCATTGACCAAATTTTGATTCATGGAATATAATATCACATGTGTTTACCAACAAAACAAAACATTTTTGTTTAATTAACCCTTTTAAAAAAATCACACCAACCAAATGAGAATCCTCTATCATTTAACCAATTACCCTTAGACACATCACATGTGTATTCCCACATATAAATTCTATTTCAGTACAAAATAATAAACATTCATTGTATAAAAAACATCTCCTACTTAAAATTTTTTGTATCCCGTTAGTTTTAACCATGATTCCTATAACTATGCTTTCATTGGAAAAACACATAATCAGTAAGCCAATTATGCATTAAACAACAAATCGCTAGTATTTGTCTTGAAGGCAATCCACCTCTATTAGAGGGGTGTTATTATAACATTGTGATTTTGTTTCTCAAATAAATAATTTATATTAATTTGGAAGTTCATTCTATATCTATATTTAACTTATCAATAACCATTTAAAAAGAAAATAATTCATTCTTAAATAAAAGTTTATTTTCAGGGACCAAACCTTAAAAGAAGAAACATCAAACACATAGAACATGATGTTTTCAAACTCAGATATATCATTCACTCAAGAATAAATTCATCAATTTATAGATATATATAATCATATCCCAATGTTCATGTTCCACGTGCCATGAGGAAATACTCACCTGGAAGATATATATATATATATATATTCACGCAGGTCTTCTACGGTAGTGAAACACACTACAGAAGATTCGTCAGTCCCATAAACATCTCGTAGCCCTATAATTGAAGGATTGAAATCGAAAAATGGGTATACACCATTACCTCAGTTGATGGAGATAAACAAAAAATGGGTATACACCATTACCTCAGTTGATGGAGATGAACCAAAACAAATCAAACCACCTCTCCTTCTACGGTGATTGTCGTAATATGGACCCTCGAGTCTCGAGGAGGCCATTGCATGAAGTAATGCCATAATAATGAGAAAAATAGGAATGAACCATAATCATGGGTTTTTGATGAATAATATAGAGCATCAAGGATTCTAAAAAATTGATAAAGAGAGAGAGAGGGAGACGAAAAGAACACACCTTGAAGAGCTATCCAAGATTAATCAGGAAATATAGATAAATAATTGTAAGTGGAGGGGTTGTCTCAAATTGAAGGGGATACCTAGGGGTGTTTCATACCATATGAGGGATGGGTGAGGGAGAGTTTTTATGTTTTATGTTTATTTTAATTTAATTCAAAAATAAATGAAATTTTTTTAAAAGTATAATTACATGTTAGTTGGGATTCATGGTTTAACAGACAATGTGTCACCCATGGACCCTTTACTAGGGACAAAAAGAACCCAAAATTGTTTGAACCACATGGTTAACTGACCTTGCAGAGTTTGTGTGATAGAAATTTATTAGATATTTTCTCTTACAATAGGAGTGTTGGATAAGTGCATGGTTTAGAAAACCATCATCCCCCCATAAAAAAAATTGTGTCCTCCAAAAATAATCCACATAGTTACCTGATTTGGGCTATACCATTGTATAAAATTAGTGTACCCTCTATAGGTCCCTAAAAAACTACATTTCCCATTCTAACACTCCTGTTCACCATCGAGCCACATGGAAAAGTCTTTGGGTACTTACCCATGCCCAACAAGATCAATTTAATGTGTTTTAACTCCCATAATGTAATTTTTAAGATCTATTTATAATGTGGACATTCCAGTAATTTCCAAAATTTTAAAAAACCTTTATAAAATCACCAAATAAAAAACATGTGATCTTACAGCATTAAGAACCCCAACTATTTAAGGTGTGGTATTATACATCATTAGGGACATTATTCAGTTTCCATTTATAAAGTGTTGTTTTGGGATTAGGCATGAATCCTAAAAAACAAATGTTGATTAAAATTTTCTATCATATTGTAAGATATTGTATATTAGGCATAGATTAGTTTACATCAATGGTATACACTAGTCAAATATGTATTCCTTGGTAGGAGACTAGTAACCCATGATGATTGAATTCTTCATTACCTAGATATGGAGATGGTTCATCTTTATTCTTAGTTAATGAGTTTTAAGGATCATTGTATAGAGATTCCTCAAGATAATTTTCTAAATATATGATTCCAATGGATGATATGGTATAAGAATCAGTAAATTTTCATATTATTAATCTTATTTCACTTCTAGTTCATCTAGGACGCAAATGATTATATCTTGGGTTCATTTTCATAAGTAATAACAATTATCTCATATCATTGTCAGTCTTATAGAACATCCAAGTGGAATGTGGTGAATCATTTTTATTTTCTGTTCCCAAGGGGACATGTATATTGGGAATTATTTGTTTGTATAAATTAGGGTGTTGGGTAATCTTGTATTGAATGAATACATTTTATTTGTTTGATTATTCATTTTTTAACTTGATGGTAAAATATTATTAATTGGAGTGTTTTTTTGATTGGTGGGTTTCATTCAATGTGATATATTCCTTTTCAAATCATCATGTTGTGGGTTTTTATGCAGATAGATTTTCCCCTCATATAGATGAATGGAGTTCAATAATATATGTATCTCTAGTCATGGAGTTGTCTTCCGCTAATATTTGGACAAGGAAATGTTTAACCATTTGGATAGGTTTACTATGTAATGTGCACATCCTTGATATTTTTTTATGGGAAGATGTTCTCCCCTATCAGTGTGATTTTTATCGTGGAAAATATTCTCATGGGATGAGTGGGTATGTTTTTTATAAATTATTATACACTATTGATATCAAATGGTGGTATCATTGGTTGGTGTAATTTTTGTTCATCCCCTCAGTGTTACCCTATCAATTTATGAGTAGGGTTGTAGTTCAATTAGAAATTTTTTTGAGTTGACCTGTTGGTCAATTTACCTTTTCAATTTTTGAGTTTTATACTAGGTAATTTTATACTCATAAATTCATTGGCCTTTTTCTGCATACATGTTGTATAATTGCTGATGATGTATATAAGGGAAACCCTTCAGTCCTTGAGATAACGGGGACAATATATCAGTGTACCTAATGAAGTAGGAGGGAAAAACATTTTCTAAAATAGATAGAATGTTATTATTATTACCCATATAAATATGATATTTTATTTAACCTTAATGGATATTTTTAATTTATAATATTATGTATATCAGGAATATTTGTCCATTTTTATTTGTCTATGGTTGGTATATCTTCTAATATATGATGTTTATGCTAGGGACTCACATATGTTTATGACATTGTAGGGATAATCATCATCTCCTATCCTATAAGGGTTTTAATGAGGGTGTAATATTCATCATAACATTGAATACGTGGTACGTAAGTGGTTTGAGTTGTTTTAATTGAAAATGGGATTGATATGTTGACTAGTATATCATGGTATCTTAGTAATGTTTCCTACTAGTAGCAGAGATTAAACATTATGTAACCCATGAGGAAAGAATTCATGATGGAAGGTGATTATTATATTTTCAGTAATCCTATTCGGGTGACTTTGTTTTTTAATGAAATTATACTATTTAATTGTTTTCCAGTTGAAATGTTTTTATATGTGGTGTTCATTTCATAATCTCCATGTCTAATAACCCAGATTTTCCCTAGGCCATTCCTTTGTAAAAATTTTGTGTTGAGGTGTTCTGGGAGCTATCATTGGCTCATTTTAAGAGTTTTCAAAATTTCTAGCTTTTCCATTGGCATGTCTAAACGTCAGCATGCCATTGCGTTAGCATGTAATTGTGTCGGAATTACTGTGCATCAGTGATTCAGGGGTCATCAGCGTCAGTGAGTCAATGGGTGTCGACATCAGTGATTTAAGGTACGTTGATATCAGTGAATCAAGGGTTTTTGCATCATTTAATCGATGGAATCAGTGTTGGTAGGATGAGGCATTTGTAGGTCATGTCGGTAGATCATTCTTTAGTTGGTTATAGCCCCAAAGGGTGTCTTTAGTTCCATATGGTGATATAAAAAATTAAATTTATATTGGACTCTAAAAACCATCTTAAATATGTATTATCTAGTAACTCAGAGTGTCTAACCCATAATGATAATCTATATTTTCTAAATTATTTAGGGAAATTAAATTGCATTTGATTTGTCTTTTTATAGAAGAGAGAAACAATAGAAGGAATGATTGGGTTTTGAATCAAGATGGGGTGTCTACCTATTTTAGTGACCTTTAGGTTCATGTGATAGTAAGTCAATGGATAATGGTTTTTTAGTTTTTGTGGAAGAATTGGGTTAGTTGGGTTCCTTGGTCTTGGTATACTACCCTACTCATATGATCAGACCATCGAAATGGTCATCTATTAGAATCAATCACGGGGATAGGTGACCCAAACCATGTTTAAACTTATCTGTCATAGATTTCATAATCTTCATATGAAATATAAAGTAATTAATTGATTAAACTAATATATAACTACATAATTAACAAGAAATAATACTTCTATTTTCAAAGATAATGATATAAGAGTTTATTAATGTTGATTGCAAAAATTTAAAACATGAATAATAAAATATAATAATCCATATGACACATCCCCATATATATCACATCACCCAGCACTAGAAAGAATAGTTTCTCATGGTGGGAGTGAGCGGCATTGGTACCTAAGGTATAGTGGTGTTAATGAGTGCCTCCAGATTGTCACCCATTGTCCAGTAGATATTCATTGATGTTATATGGATGATTCTTTCCCTTTATGTCTTGGAATAATGTTCAGGGCCTGTATTTATAGGATTGTCCATCAAAACCCACGACCCACATCACATTTTTGTATTCTCATCACCTCCTAAATGATGTGTACATGGGGTACACGACATGTACCTCATATCTATTAATTCCTCAGACGTGTTAAATCTATGAAAATATCAAATGATGGTTTAATTCCATCACCTCATGTAATAGGGGCTCATGAGGTGAACATGAAGTTCTTAGAGGGATCTTTCATCATGAATTTTCCATTGCATATGCACTTCTCATGACCTGGTCACAACGTGTACTGAAGGTACATGACATGTTATGCATATTTCAAATGTTTTTGGTTTTTCTTCATTATCATAAATCATGTGTTGCTTCGTATTAATTCACTCACAACACGAAGGGTCTTTTGACTCATTTTTAATCCAATTTTATTTACTTTTTCATTTATTCATTATTTATTACCCTAAAACACAAAACAAGTAAATAAAATTCAAAATGGGAAATGTTTATAATTAAATTATAAAAATCAATACATTAAACTACTAAAAAATATATTCATTCAAAATACTTAATAGTAGCTCATTGTTGATGGATTAGTGTTGGTAGGTCAAGGCATCGGTAGTCCGAGGCATTGGAAGGTCATTGGGAATGTAGGTCGTAGATTTGGTGAATCACCTAGTAGTGTCTCATTTCTAGCCTATCGTAGTCTTTCTAGTTTCACCAGTGTTGCATGTTTTTCTCCATTTTATGTTAATAAATCAACTAAAATCCTTTATCTAGTATATCTCCACTATTTTTAGTGGAATTATAAAACCATAATTAATTCTTCTGTTTGAAACTTCCAAGCCACATGAAAAAACAACGATCCTAATTTTATGTACTTCATATTTCTCTCCCAGATTTTAGGTTCTTCCCTCTTCCTATGATGAGATAATCTCCCCCATATTCCTTTTTTTTCCTTAACGTTCCTAGAAAATTCCTCCTGAGATGAGTCATTCACCCACTATGGAGCCCTTCCTTCTCATCCTTGGAGTTTTTCATTAAAATCGCACCATACCATATTCATGGTGGAAGAAAGAACATCTATATTTGATCATAAATTTATTGATTTTTCCTTTGCTTCTCATTAATTGTGAATCGTGTTGGGTAGTTATATTAATGGTTCCTTGTAAGAAAATAATAAATAATATTCTTTAGAATTTAATTAAACATGAGTATAATATGATTAAAATATTAAAAAGGTAATGGGAAGGGTGTGGTTTGATATTGGATGCCTATTTTACTTTGTAAACATTGATTTTTGTGTGATGTTGTGATGTACATATGTAACATGAAATCTGGATAATCATATACACATTGTTATATAAATGGAGGTTCTAGGATCAAACATCATCTATTATCACCCATGTTTTATTAAAGTGGAAATAAAATAACACATGTTGGTTAAATTTGAATATGCATGATTTGATGGTTGTGACTATTTGTAGTGTGTTCTCATCTGGGTGATGTGGGCTAGGTATGTGGGGTGGTTTAGCGGTTGTGTTTTTGTCTCATTCTGATATATGGACGGATTGTGGAGTGGATAAACTTGTATGCAGCGGGACTGGCCTTTTTGTGATGGTGTCTCCGTTTGTGTGAGTAATATAATGTGGAATGGATGAACATGTAGGTAGATAATGTGACTTCATGTCTTGTTATAGTCGTGATGTAACATTACATAATGGGACTATAGTGTAGTTGTGGACTCGTTATGCAGTGGGACTGCATTGGGTATTTTTTTGGGTAGTGGGTCTTTAAGGATGGGTTCTGAGAGAAGGAATGGATGGTATCACTTAAAATAATTATATTTTTCAGTGGTTGAATGGGGATGTGTAGTTGGATGATAAGTCTTGTTTTGTGTTGTAGTGCAGTGGGACTTCCATTTGGTTTTGTTCATTGCATGGTATGGAGAAATTTGTTAGTTTACTGGTTGTTTTTGAATAATATAATACGAATAAAATTATAAAAATCAATTTTAACTCACCAACAAGGGGGTTGGGTTTGTGATTTGGTAATGGTTTGAGTGTTTGTCCATGTAGGGGTAGCATAAAAATCGGTGCTGGTCTAGGCTTGTTGCCTATTCATGGGAAACTAGTTTGTTAGGGTAGAGTGTTTGATTACACACACACACAGATATATATATATATATATATATATTAGTTCCTTGTCATTTCTATATTAAACACACCCTTATTGAGATGAATCGAACATCTCAATTTCATGGGGGATGGTCTTTTCCCAACATTCTTGTGGTGGATGGTTGGTTGGGTAATAATTTTCAACCACACACCCACTTCCATTTGTTTCCACTCAGGTGTATCTGGAATGCTTTAATGGGTTGAGGCATACCATAGTCCATGAATCATCGAGAAAATGTTATTTTTGGATGAGGGGCATATGTGTTTTCTTGGGAAAGTATGTTTCCCATGAAACATTTGGAATATTATAAGGTGTCTTCAGGTGGGGTGTGTGGTTATTGAGGACCATGTGTTTCTTTTCGTGTGGTAGTGGATTTTTTGGACCAGGTGTTGGTGGGTGTGATTTTCTGCGGTTGAGGCTTTGGTTTGTGTAGGTAGGTTGCGATAGGGGGATTGGGTGTGGGAAGAGTGGTAGCATCAAAAGGATAGGTCATTTGTAATGACCTGTTAACTAGTGGGAAATCTATTTTTGGTACCCAGATATTGATGTGCATATACTGTAACACTATATGACTTGTGCTACATGGGTGAGTGGGACTTGGTGAGGTTGGTCAGGTTAGTATTCCTTAGTACATGTTTTAGGTTACAGTTTATTCTCAACAAGATTTAGTATGTTCCCTTACTTGTACATGAGTACCTTTTGTTTCGCTACTAAGTATACATATATGATCACCCTTTATATGTAAACCTATTTTCAACATTCCAAAAAGACATTGAGGGCCATGCAAGGCATTTCTATCTTGGTGGATGATGGTCGGGATAATTGATGTCGCTTTTTAGTTTCTTGTCATTGGTATATTATTTAGGAGTTTCCTCTTACTTTGTATCATCTTCACATTGTAACAGGCATATTGGAATGGATTCTCGAAATTAAATTTTCCTTTAGTCCTTGGTGTTTTTGGTATTTACCATCTTATCTCATAATCGTCTTCTCTAAAAAGGGTAATGACTTCTTTTTTATGATAGATTCAATACCCTTGGTGCTATTTGCCACTTCGGGTCCCAATACAAGAGAGACATGGGGGTAATTATCTCTCCCTCATCTTGAGGAAGGGAATCTAACCTTTCCCACCCTTCTATTATATTTAATAAGGTGGGTCATAATAAATAGGTCTCATAGGTGATGGTTGGGATATTAGATGGATCTAAAGGTTATAAATAGTGAGGATTTCATGGGATGGTAGGGAAATATTTTTAGAAAATCATGTTGCGTGAAATAGGTCAGGTAACACAAACTACGACGCGAGATTTTAGGGCCCCTTTGATCAAATGAATGTACTTGGGACCTACTAAATGACCAGCTGAGTATACACAGATTGTAGGGTAGAGACCCTAGGAAAGGTACATGCATCATAATTACATATGTTCCTATGTATCTAGGGAGTTTTGAAAATTAAAAAACTAAAAATTTCATTCAATATTGAAAAGGATATTTACACATTACTCAAGCTTAGGGGTTACATGTTTTCATTTTTCCCTGTGGAACCCAGACAATGAACATGACTGGTACGAGAAATCGCGGACAAACATAGTGATCTGGTTGACCAGAAGAAGTTCTATTGATAGAATGAGGATGTCCAATGGAAAAATACACCTTGTGCCATCTAGTGGCAGACATTGGGAATGTACGAGGGCATCCTCTCAGACATAGAGACCGAGAGAAGGGTTTAGGAGTTGTTGATCAATTTCAACTTGATCCATGTTTTTATAGAGAACTAGGTTCCTCTAGATATTATCTAGATGTGAGGAGTGATGCGTTAGTGGTGGACACCCTACCTAGGGAAGACGAAGAAAACTATGGTTTCATGGACAAAAATCGAGAAGGAGTTTTGGGATAAATTCTTTTCATCCATGATGAAGGCCGAAAAGAGGTAGGAGCTGATCTCCCTCCAATAACGGAGTATGTTAATGAGGTAATAGGGGGTCATGTGGAAAGATATAATATGTTTTCTCTGGGATGACATTCTGAATGAAGATTCATGGGAATGGTGTGTCGAATAGGTGCTCTAAAATTCACTTTAGTAAGATGTTATTCCCTTTACTATGCAGGCATTCTTGGAAGTTCAGAAGTCGGATGAAGTAGTATAGAGGATGCACACTATGGGAGGTGTTCATCGAGAGGGGATCCTACTATGTTCATCAATGGGAAAAGATTCCAGTTTTAGGTCTCCAGCATCAGGTCCTTCTAGGTTTCGACTAGTGTAGAGTAGGCCTCACCAGTTCTAGTTCCAATCAACAATCCCTCACGCTTTCCCTATGGTCTTAGGATCAAAATGCAATATATGTGATAGTTGTTGGTATCATCAGAATCAGCCCCATGTCCATGTGCAGTACAGTAGGGGTGGGTAGGTTCAACACCAACCACAGCAGTAGTAGTTTCTATCTCGGACCTTCCACAGAGCAGGGGCAGTGGGGTCCCACTCCGATGAAGGTGGAAAGTTACAGAGGAGTCCAACTAGAGGGTTCTCTTTAGGGACATTGACCATCATATTTTTGGTAAGATAGTCGATAACTGAGGGGAAGAGGGGTTGGGATGGGGAAATTTCACGCTTCAGAGGTAGCACTTCTATTAGGACCTGAAGCTCGTTGAGGTGTGATTGGTCTGTTTAGTAAAGTTTCATCTGCCTTTTTTGACTCAAGAGTTGCACACTTGTTTTGCAACAACCATACTAGACAGTTCCTTGGGTTGAGATGTATAGAGAATTTTCATTCCGCGGGTATTGAGTATGCCAAGTGGAGGCCGGGCCATCTTGTATTATTTTTCTCTATAATTTAGGAAAATGTTGGGGATACATCAGTCCATTAGGGATCTACTTTTACTACATATGCAGCCATACGATTTCATCCTAGGCATTGAGTTGTTTTTTTCCATGCATTTTTTTATCATGTGATTATATAGATTGTTTATGTTCTCAGATATGTGCATCCATCATGTAGATTTTCTTGGTGAGAGTAGTTTCTAGGAGGGGATCCTACTTTTGGAGAACGTTATATCATTGTTTGACAAGATTTTAATGTAATCAGATGACCTAGATATGGTGTATGTTCAAGGTATTGTTAGTGATTTTCTATAAATAATTCCCCAAGAGGTTGTGACTCTACCCCTTGATGTGATGTTGATTTTAGGATAGACTAACAATACGGTGCCCGTCTTATTTTGGATGGATCCCTATCATATGAAACATCATAAGTCACAGATTCCGATTTATGACCTGATGAAGAAGTGTTTTGTCTGATCGAGTGTTTGACAATGTGATTCATTGGTCTTGCTTGCTAAGAAGTTATAAGATGGTCTCGGTCTATGAATATAAAATGAGTAACTGAATCAGGTGATGATCAAGAATCCTTATCCCCTTCTGAGGATCAAGGAAAATTTTGAAAAATATAAGGGAGTTGGTTGGTTTTCTCATATCGATCTGTAGTCTAGATATCACCTGTTTATTGTGATGGAGGGTGACATCCTGAAGATGTGTTTTTGTTGCAGGTATGAGAACTTCAATTTTAGGGTCATTTTGTTGACCATAATGAATGCACTAATTGTTTTTACGGTGTTCATGAACTCTATTCTTGTCAAATATCTAGACCGGTTCATGTTCATGTTCATCGATGACATCTAGATCTACTATAGGTCAGTGGAGTATCACATAGAGCATCTAAGGACAGTTTCATAGGTCATTAAGAACCACTAGATCTATAGGATGTTTTCTATGTGAATTATCAGGACATTATAGGTTCACTTATTTGGAAACATTGTGTCCCATTAGATAATAAAAATGGACCCATAGAATATTGATGTGGTTGTTTCTTCATATGAACCCAATAATGTAGAAGACGTTCGTAATTTCTAGGGTCTGGTCGATTAATACTGAAGGGTCTTACCCAAATTCTATTGAGTTGATCTACCATTGACAGCTTCAACCAGGAGAGACAATTCCATTTTATAGAGTGAGTAGTGTTATATGGTTTTCATCATCCTAATGGGGAAGGAAGACAATTCCCCGGTTCGAAGGATTCTAGGGAAGGGGGTGACGTTCAAACTATTCTATGATGCTTCCAGTCATGGCTTAGGGTGTGTGAAAATGCAGCAGTGAGGAGTGATCTCTGATGTGTCTAGGTTGATACATAATCATTAACATAACAATCTCACCCATGACCTACAACATGTAGTGAGTGTGTTCGATCTGAAGTTGTGGCATCATTACCTCATCATGGAACAATTTTCTGTCTTCATAGATTATATGTTGTTTAGGTATATATTATCTTAGTGAGATTTGAACATATAGTAGGAAAGTTGTATTGAGTTTTTTTAGTACTAAAATATTTAAATATACTACACCTCTTGAATGGGGAATGTGGTGGCTGATTGCTTGAGCAAGAAGTCATATAAAGTTGTAGTTTGAGAGTATTTGGATGCTTATAAATCAATGGAGGAGTTGGTTGCCATGCATATGGGCTTGAGAGAGGAGGATGATAGAGGCTATATATTTTAGATGATAGTGTAATATTCCATCGTATGGTAGGTGGAGGAGTCTTAGTGAGGATACATAGAGGCTAAAGTGATGGTTGATCACGTTATCCATGATGATGCTCCTAAGGTATGGTCAAGGGATAGTTAGAATCAGATGTTTCTCCATGGGAAGATGTTGTTCCTAGTGGATATGTGAAGGGAAGTTATCAATGAGTTCTATAACTCACGCATGGAAGAACATCAATGAGTCTCCAAGATGTATCAGTTCTTGAGAGGTCAGTTTTGGTGTCCAAGAGTAGAGCGGGCAGTGTTGGTGTTTATGGAATGGTGCCACGTGTGTCAGCAAGTGAAGTTTGTGCACCGTGTTCCTGGAGGACTGCTACATCCTTGTATGTTTCTGAGTGGATGTGGTATGATTTATCAAAGGATTTCATCCTAGGAATAACTATGGTAGATGGTTGTTTTGATTCCATCTACGAAGTGGTGGATCTATTGACGAAGTAAGCTGGCATCATAATGGTTAAGGAGACTAGGGTAGTGGATGTCTTACCATAGAGGTACGTGGGTGAAGTGGTATGACTACATGGTGTTCAAAGATCAATTATTTAATATCAAAATACGTGATTTACTAAAAAATATTTGAAGGGATTAAAGAGGTCAATTGGTACCTAGATATGACATAACAATACTTTCCAACTTCATATTGATGGGTACATAGAGAGGACCATCCAGACATTTGAGGACATGCTTTGGGAAAGTGTATTGGACTTCGGAGGATCGTGGGCACAACACTTCCAATGGTGGAGTTTTCCTAAAATAATAGTAATCACTTTTCTATTAGCATGTCGCTGTTTCAATCCTCTTACAGTAGACCATGTCAATCACACATGTGCTCGACATAGGTTATGGAGGTATGTTTTCTTTTCCCATATGTGGTGGATAGCATGTCAAAGAAGGTTTATCTAATGCATGAACCGATGAATTCAGCTCCTGACTGGAAGACGTCATAGGCTGATCATAGGAGAAAACCATTATAGTTCGAGTTTGGGGGCCATGGGTTTTTAAAGACCTCCCCTCAGAGTGGAAATAGGTGGACTAGAAGGGGAGTAATAATTCTCCCAAGATTATAGGAACATTCAATGTGTTGGGATGAGTTGTTGAGGTTGTGTATCACCTAGCATTACCACCATAGTTGGATAGGATCGACAATGTCTTTCATGTCTCCCTACTCCTTCAGTAACTTCATGATGACTCCCACATCCAATACTTGTATGAGTGGGATATGAGTGATGATGTAAAATTCGTGGAGTGACTGGTGAGAATCAAGGATTGTAAGGAGAAGGTGATAAATGGATAGAGCATTCCCTGAATTCATTTGTTATGGATACATAGTGTTCTTGTGGAGAATCCATAGGTACCGGAGGCACATATGTGTTCCCAGTACCAACAGATGTTTTGAATTTTGATCGTGTGTTTTCTTTGTGCCTTGGTCATGATTTAATGTTTGAAATTGATTATTATATGATAATTGGATTCCTCATTCGCTAAATTTGAGTGAAAAGTCCCGACTATAGGGAGAGGAGATCCTGATACCGAATCAAGACACATTAATGTGAATGCGATTAAACCTGAGCTGGCGATTCGGTGTCTCCAAAAGAAAATAGTATCTTAACACGGAGGAAGAATCTCTCCAATCCATGTGTTAGGATGACATGACTTTTGCTGTTTGTTTACATGAGGGAGTAAAGCGGTAGTGTTTCTACATTTAATTATGAAATATATGATGAGTAGGTTCCTTGTAAGTGTTGGATATCACTCTTGCTTTAGAAAAACATGGAGCGGTTTACTCCTGAGAGATATCTTAAGGTATGGTTGTTCGAACATCTTTTCATCTGGGTTGGTTCTGAAATTATCAGGGATAAATAATTGTTTAAGAGGAATAAAATGTAATATCCCAGAATTTCCACAAGACCTCCCTTTATGATAATTCATTACTAATTTGATCTGGGAGCTATCAGTGGCTCATTGAAAGAGTTTTCCAAAAGTCGTGTTTTTCAATTAGCATGTTAGTGAATCTGTATGTTAGTGCATCAACATGATAGTGAGTGAATCGGTGAGTAAAGGGTCATCGGCATCGGTGAGTCATGGAGCATCGAATCAATGAGTCAATGGATTTAATCCTTGGTGAGTTGAGGCCATCATGCTCAATGAGTCGAGGGCGTCAGTGTCAGTAGGTCAATATTTCAGTAGGTCATGTTAGTTTCTCACCCATCCATAGATCATTGCTGATGGCTCAACATCTATAGGTTAGGGTGTCAGTAGGTAGAGGTGTTTGTATTTCATTAGTTCGGTTGGCCATGGTGTCTGTGACTCTCCCATCAGTGACTCATTTTAATTTTTTCCCTGTATTTCATATTTCACCCATATTACATATTTTCATCCATTTAAAGATAATCTATCTACTCACAGCCATCTTCTAGTAAATCTCCACTTTTTCAGAGGTGAATTATTAAATCTCAATTAGTCTTAATGTGTGAAACCGCCAAGCCATGTGGTCCCCCCACAATCTTACGTATAAGCATTTCATATTGGTCTCCCTACTTTAAGGATCTGGCCTCTTATTTATCATATATCCTCCCTTCCTTCTTCCTTTCCATTCCTCTTGATTCACCACGAGAGTTCCTCCCAAGATGAGTTGTGTACATTTGATGGATCCCTTCCCTCTCAAACTAGAATTTATTCCTTTAGGTCGCACCATTCATGGTTCATGGTGCAAGAAATAACATCGATCATTGATCATTCATGTAGGGATTTTTCATTTTCATTTCACTTATTTTTTAAAATGAGGGTGGATATATTTGTGATTACTTTTAAGGAATGTTTTGGTACATTTCATGAAACATTAATTAAAAAATAATATAATATGATAGCGAGATAAATAAAATAATTTGTAGTGTATGGTGTCATTTTGGTCAGATTTTATGGTTATCTATGAATCTTTTATGATTGTTGTCGATGTACAGCTTCTAAAAATCCTTTCCATTTGTGGTTTTTTTATGTCTTCTGGTGGTGTTCTATTTCATTTTAATGATTCTATTTAAAGATGTAACATGAAATTGGTTAATCCAAACACTCGGTTTAATAAAGGGATTCCTTGATATCAAATTTGTTCTATGATCATCTCGTTTATATTACAGTTATAATTAATGAATCCATGTTAGTTAAATTTGAATATGCATGGTTTGATGGTTGTGGTTATGTTCTCTGTGTTATGGTCCAGGTTATGTGGGGTGGGTGTGGGGGGTGGTATAGGGGGTGTGTTTTGGTGTCTCAGTCTGAGATATTGGTCGACTATGGAGTGGATAAAACTTTTAGAAGTTATTTAATCATTTCTGTGTAGGTGTCTCAGTATTAGAGATGGAATTATTATGAATAGATGAAATATTAATCTACTGAACTATCTTTATGTTGTGTTATGGTTCCAAAGAGGCATCAAACTGTTAGAATTTAGTGTGGTTGTGTACTCGTTATGTCATGTAAATGCATTGTGAATTTGTTCAGGTAGCAGGGATACTAGTTTGTGTTCTGAGAGAAGTATTGGGTAGCATCACCATGATGAATTATAGTTGGAAGAAGTTGAATGAGGATGTTTTGTCAGACTTCAAGTCTAGTTGTGTGCTTTTGTGAAGTGGGACTCCAGTTTGGTTTTGGTTAGTGCTTTCTCGGGTTAATGTTTTTATATTCTTGATAGTGTTGGAATAATTTATTGTGAATCCCCTTAAATAAATAAATGGAAATTCAATAAAAAGTAGGTTGGATTTATTCATTGGTAGTGGTTGTTGTGTGGTTGTGCATGTAGGGGTTGTAGAAAAAGCAGTGACGGTTTGGGCTTGTAGTCTGTTTTTGTGTAACCTATTGGTTGGGGTTGACTATTTGATTATATATATATATATATATTTCAATGATATTTCTATTCTTACCCCAACACTTGTGGAGCACTACGTTTTGAACACCACTATTTAGTAGGGGAGTGTGTCTTTCCAAACATTCTGGTTGGAGGATGGATAACAGGAAATTGATTTTCATATTCGCACCATCTTCTAGATCATGCTGCTCGAGCACATATGAGCAAGCTGTAATGGGTTGAGGCTTACCAAATACCAATATTCTTTAGTAAATGTATTTTTCTGGCTGAGGGGATTAGGGATTTGTAAGATATGTATGCTTTCTGAAGTACCAGAGATGAGGCCCAAGTGTCTTCCAGCGTGGTGTGTGGTTTTTGAGGCTCAGGTGTTATCGAACGTGGTGGTGGCTGTGTGTGGTTGAGGATGAGGTGTGTGTTGGAAGGTTGATGATATTGGACTGTCGGTTGGAAGAGAGTATTATTCAACATGCTACATCATTAGGAATGAGTAGTTAATTAGTGTGAAAGTGGCGTGTGGTACCCAAATGTTGACGTGCTTATTCTATAACATTACGTGACTTTCATTACATGGTTGAGTGTGCCTTGTTAATTTTCGGATGCTTATAATTATAGTGTAGTTTCTTGTGGTTATAAAAATTTCTAAAATTTTCATTACTATCATCCATCATTTTTTCATGAATAACTTTAGTTTATCTACAATGTTTACATTTATGCTCACCCTACATTTGTAAATTATTTTCAGGCTTACAGGAGGATATTGAAGACTGTGTTAGACGTTACTATATTGGGCATCATGATAGTTGTTGTTGCTACATAGTTTTTGATCCTTTGTACATTATTTGGTTTTTTTTCATATATTACATCAACTTTACTTTTGAAAATGCAGGCGGGAATGGATTCATGTCTTTACCTTTACCTTTAATCCACTGTGTTTTTGGGATTTAGCATCTTATCTCCCAATATTATTCTATATAAATTGTAATTCATTCCTTTTGTGTGATTTTCCATTCACTTGGTGATAGTAGAAACTCCGGGGCTGAAAGAAGGTAGGACTCCGGGGGGGAGTCATTATCACTACTTTATCTTGAGGAATGAAGTTCATGGAACAATGTCATACCTTCTCTCATATTGAAGAAAGCAGATCATAAATTCCTCTAATAAAACTTAATAGATAATCCATTAGATGATTCCATACTTATTGGGATTGAATCCCATTGTTATTGGAAATGGGTTGAAATATCATGGAATATATTCCATAGATTCATTTAGTACAATGGGAGGTATAAATTTTTATTTTTACATTATTTAATGATTCATAAAATCGTTCCAAATACATATAATAATATCTAAAATAATATTGGTGGAGATTAGACAAATAAAAATAAATGATATATTTTGAATTAATTTTTTTTAAAAACCATTGTTTCTAACTAGGAACTAAATATTTCTTCTTTTATATATAATTCAAGGGGATATGGTGTCAAAAAATAAATCATGCATGTATTAGCATCAATATGTTGATGGTCCAACTGAATTTTTAATTTTGATATTTTGTGGATAATATTAAAGAATGCATGAATGTTGTACAATATTATGGGGAGATCCCCTTATCATTGACTGAGTTCACCTAAAAATAGAAATATTTATAATTGATCAATATGGACCAATTATCAGTTCCCTAGGGTAAACTACATTGGTACCAACATTGATGGGTTGAGGTAATGGATCGGTCTATTTGAGGATATATCAACATCACATAGATGATGAGTAATATCTAATTTGATAAAATTATTTTTTAATAGAAAAATGCGATCATATATCATTTTTTTTTAATTTTTTCTTTCTATTAAATTTTCAATGGGTGATTAATTATTTTACCAATTCACTACTTAATATCAACATTTTTTTGGGAAATAGAGTATGCTCATGTTTTGGAATGTTTGAGAATTTGAAATAACGTAACATCTCATGAATAGTCCTTTATGTTTTGATTTACCTTTTTACTTAAAATATATTAGTTATGTATTTGAAAATATATTGTTTGGGAAATATCAAACTAAACCATCCCAACTGAATGATTGGTAATATTTGGATTTAGATTATAAGACCATAGTCAAGGTGAATTTTTTTTATATTATGATAATTAGAACTATTTTTTGTATGGTAAATTAATTAAATTTTAGGTGACATGAAAATAACATACATAAATACATCATAATTTAAAATTAATAATAAATACATTTCACAATAACAATTTTATATGGAATGTAAAGGTTTTGTTCCTTTAACAAATGAATGCATAATCAACTTATCACAGAATATGTCACTAATATCTCCCACATATTTCTTTTCTCCTAATACCATTCTTATATATACCATTCAAAAAATATTTTTCCATAAAATTGGGAAAACAAAAAATAAGAATGGACAAGCCTAGAAGCTCACTAAGGGTAATTATGAGAGATATCTATTAATGATCACATGGAATCCTATGATATGATTATAAGAATTACATCATGATAACAATATATAATGTTTATACCGATTAATTCATTGATCATACATAATAATTCCTTGCATAGATATTTTTAATTTCATATGAAATGAATCTTATATGTGATAAATAATTATTAATAAATAACAAGGATTGGAGCCCTTGGGGTGTTATTTGAGTGGTACCCACTGGTTATACCCCTTCCTCTCTATGGGAATTGCCCCAAGCTCGAGTCCCGCTAGAATCGGACACTGTGAATATTATGCACAGGGCGATTTAAATCCATTTACCTAGATGGGGAACATGAAGTGCACTCTGGGAATGGCAGTGGCCCCCAGTGGCAGGCGATCGTTACCCTACACAAGTTTTACCACTTTGGTGGTGGTGTGGTGGTAACAGTGAGTGGCACATCCACGTTGTTCTTTGGGATGTTCAAGGTTCAAATCCTGGGAGTCCGTTTTCAAGGTGAGCCTCTCCCATGGGATCCACCCACCTTGTCGAGACGCCCGATCTCATTTGGGTGGAAAAAATGAGGCGTGACCCAATCGATGACAGATCGCTTGACGGACCATCACTGTCAGGCCATCACCCTCCGGGACGCTAGGACATCTCAGCTGGCAACGACTCCTTCCTAACTGGGGCTCTCTCCGGAGTGAGCCCTTCGTGGGGAGGGGGTTCCCTTGTGTGGAGGGTTCGAAAATGCCACAGAGGGGAATTCCCTTTTTCTTACACAAAAAATAACAAGTAATAGCACAACATCAAGAGAAAAAAATATCCCTGTGAATTTTGGAAGAATTCTATCAATAGAAAATAATTTCAGTGAAAAAGGCTAACTTGGAAGCAATAATATCTTAACAAACTAAATACCATAATTGATTGGGATCACCATTCATCAACATTCAATCCTAGAAATGAGTTCACTCCTGATAAAAAAATTATTTTATCTATTGATATTTGAATAATTACCCAATGAATTTTCCCGATATATAATTTCATGCCCACCCATACCATATTTAATACCATATATATGGGTTCTATAACATCATTGAAACATTTATCATTACATAATAAGATATCATGTGGAAATGTAATGAGTTTTATAAGTATTTTATCTTATAATAATAATATTACATCTAGATAAATGACATTGCTTTTTCCAATGCATTTAATACCCATTCAAGCATAAGAATCTAGAAAATATGTTGACATAGATAAAAATAATTTTAAAATAACATTAAAATTATTCATTGAGAACAGTAGAAATATATCGTTTTATATTGATAACATTTTAAATTATAATTTCTCATATTTCCAAGTTACATAATGTTTTTAGAAATTAATATGGATACATTTAAGGAAATCAATAAGTAAATGAATGATATAGATGGTGGGAGAATATATTCACTCGATAAATGTTAATATAATTATAATTTTCACAATGAGTAAATGAAATTTTTAAATGGTTCAGACATAAATGTTTTTATTGTAATTGTATTAATCATTTTTAATGAATGCCAAACGAAGTATTAATAAAACTTATTGGAATATATGTTTATATAAAAACATATATAATAAATTTTGAATAAACTGTATATGGATGAAATAATGTATTAACCCTAAAGAGATAACTAAGGTCATATTTTCTAAAAAATTATCGTTTTAGTATTTTTTTTATTACCAATTAATGAATGATTTTACTTCTTCTCGGGCCATATTCAATGAAATTAAAGTAGAATCATCAAACCAAATGATAATATTAAGGAATATGGTGCTTCATGTTGGCCATATTTCTCATTGTATTTGATAGATACCATGATAAACAATGTTATGATTCCCTGAACTACAACCACCTGAATATTTGAAGGATATAGATATTAGAATTGGATGGAAAACAAAAGGTATTGGTACTGAGTTTTCTAGGGAACCACTTGTTGAAGATGATGCTAATTAGGAACAAGTAGCTGAATAAGAACAAGAAAACCCACCTTAGTTCAAGTCATGAATGTATTTTCCATAATGAATAGCCCAAGTGAAGAACATTATGTGGAAAGGTATGATCATGGAATATTTATATAAAATTATATATTAAAATTAATTTTACAAAGCCTCTTATGAACATGTAGATATATGATAAATTCATGAAGGATCTTGTCACATAAATTATTATGATAAATGATATTGGAACCATAAACTCATAAGAGAGTGTTCGGATGTTGTGTCAACTGACCTTTATAAAAATTGAATAGATTGATGTAGATTTTCAATTAACATCTTTATCGGAGCTAAAAAATGTTGTAGTTCGATGTATGACATAGGTTTGTGTGTCAATATCATGTTCTAAATGACATTGAAGTGTTTGTTACTAGATGTAATGAATCCTACAATAGTACTTCATCGATTAATATATTCAAAATTTAAATTTCCAAGAAGAGTCATCAAAGGAATCCTGATCAAAGTAAAAAATTTCTACACTCTAATCTACTTCCTTTAGATGGATATATAAAATAAGTGGAATTAACTTATTTTCGGAAGGCCATTTTTAACCATAGTTCATGTGATTATCGATGTTCATAATGGAAAACTCAGTCTTAGAGTTTGAAGTGATCAATTAAGATTCAACATCCATCATGTAATGAAGAACTATGATGGGAAAGTGAAAAATGATTTCACAGAAAGAGATATAAATGAAGTTGGGGATGTCGCTGAGATTGAAGAGATTTCAGAATTATATGTTTTTGTAAATGATGATACTCAACTAATGAATAAAGAGAAGCTAAAAACCTAATCGTTGAAACTAGAAGAGTGATTGAATCCACTATATTTGATAAAAGAAAAAATGTATTGATGGTACAAGAAATTCCATTTCGTTCATTGGGATTGAATACGAAATGGTGTGTTATTAAAATGGATGTAAAACAAGTATAACCATATAAGAAAATTAATCTATTATGAGATGAATGACATGGTCATACATATGCCGATATGACACAACTGAAATGATATATAAACCCCTGAGAGGTTCAAAAAATTCATTCAGATATCATGTAAGATGAAGCTGAATGAGGTAAGGTCGAACCATGTTGTAAAATAACTTGATTCCTAGAGGCAAAAAGATTTTTTTTTAAAATTTCATATTTTCTTTTTTTATAGGGTCTCATGATCTTGCACAAAAATTTTCATAAAAATTCATGGATAATGCCTATTCATTCACTTGTTTATTTCTAATATGCATGACCGTCATGACCCGAGACGTCAGCAAGAAATATGAATTTAAAGAAGAGGCCGCTACAAAATTACAGGTTAAGAAAATGCATAACTAGTACCTACAAAACCTTTCATTGAACAACAAATTACAATGGTATTAATCGTATCGATTAAAAAATTTCTAATAAATACTCAACATTTTAAATTTTTTTGAGCTTTATCTATCAATTTCATTCCCCACATTTGATTCTCTCATTAATAAAATGAAATAAGTGAAAATACCTAATTAAGGTAATTACTATTAAATTTATTTAAATTTATTTTTAATTAAAATTTAATGAGGGAAATAGGGAAACTAATTAGAATAGATAAGAACATGGATTAGTATTTGAAAAATGGTTATTTAAGGGATTCATGTTGATCATTTTAAATAATTTTCGTGTGAATTTTCCATGCGTAGAAGTTATAATATTTGTTTTATTTTATTTAATTGTTTTTATGAATGGATATTAGAAATTTTCAAAATAATTCATCTCATTCCAGAGACATCCACTAAAACAATAATTTTTATTCTTTCTATAATGTATTTTTTTGATAAACTACGACATGTTTTCTTCTTGAACACGCTTCCCATATTATTAAATCTATGAATGAACATGATCACATTTAATAATTATTTTTGGATTCTATTTTTTAGAACTTATACCGAGTCCCACCTTATTTAATCCATTTTATGCGTGTAGAAGTCATGAATATTTTTGATAGGAAATGTATCATGTTATAATCCTATCTAATCCATTATTGCCATCCTCTAAATATTTAAGCATGATTATTTAACATGATTGTGTTATTAGTTGGATATTAGTGACGTGATGTCCATTTTGTAATGAATAAGTGTGGGGATGTTTCATGAGAGTTTGAGAAGATATATTCATTGTATTTATTGACAGCTCTCTTAAAAAATGGGTTGTGTTTAGAGAAATTAAGAAATCACATTTAACATGGCAAGTGATATTTTTATAACTATTAGAAATATTATCATGAGAATATCAAAAGGGGATTGGTTTTAGAAGTGAGAATTGTATCTACAATAACATTAAATAAAGAAAAATAATAAAAATGATGTGTTTTAATTTTTTTGTTTCTTATCTTAGGAGCCTACTCAGAGATACTGGGGAAAGGTATGTTGTTATTGTATAACACCTCGAGATATAATGAGATATATTATTTTTAATTTCTTTGATTTATTATATATTTTGATATAAAATATTATTTTTCACTATACGCAACATTGTCTTAGCTTGCAGTATACACAACACTATACTCAACTTTTGTTACACCTAATCTCAAGTTATTTTGATAGAATTCATTTCATGCATCAATTAGTATAGATTTCGTTCAATTTATCAGATAAAAATATTTGGATTATATTATACGAATAAACAAAAGGAATATTTAACTAAATGAAACACTTACCTGGTTTACATTAAATGGAAGCATGAGCTTCTTCAATATCATGCACTATACGAAATACCGATTTTCAATAAACAATGATATATTTCAAAAATATTTTTATTTAATGTGAATTATACTATAAATTATAAATATTATTAACAAAAATTTTAATTTTATATAACAATAATATTCATAGTCGGTATTTTTTAGAAAATGATATATTTTGCATAAATGAAGTATTTAATAAAAATACAGTTTTTTTATCCTTTTAATGGAATAAAAATTTTAAATGTATTTTTTTCATTTTTATATATTATAATTGAAAAAATAAATTTTTCTTGAAGCATGACAGAAAAACATTATTTGAGCAAATTTTTGGTATTTTTCTAAAAAATTCCTATTTTAATAAATAGTGAAAAATAATGCATTTTAATTCAAAACAACCTATTCATATAATTTGTTTATATTGTTATATTATAATATTAATTGGTTTTAATGTGTAATTGGATTATTTTTTATCATTTAATCCATTTTTTGTCATTGGAAATAATTTAACATTTAAAATGGACATAAAATCTTGTAAATATTTTGATAGTTTTTACTTCTTAAAAACCAATTTCCATGTTTTGACAATAGGAATTATTTTCAAAATAATTAATGCAACTTTTTTTAAAAATTTTGAAATTTTTATTCTGTATTTGGATACAGTGGTTCCAAAAAAATTTAATAGGTTCCATTTAATTTTTATTGGATATTATGAATAGTAATAACGATAATTTTTATTTACCATAGTTAATGGTAAATAAGGTAAATTACGGTTACAAACAATATGATAAAGATAAAAAAATTACCCAAAAACCTAAAAAATCTAATTTGATGAGTTACTTTCGACCAATATTTTCTAAGGGTGGTCATTGATTCATTTATTGGAATTTTTTTAAAATTATTGTAATTATAATTAAAAAAACACACAAAAAATCACTTTCATAACACTTATAAGTATAATAAGTTTAATATAGTGAAAAAATGATAAAACATTGAACAAAAATAGTCTCAAAAAATATAATAAAATTAAATACATTATGTAAATTTATTTATATTTTTTAAAGATTAAATAATTACAATTAATGCTGACACAAAACTAATGATGAAATATTTTTTTAATAAAAATATCAAATAAATAGTTTTATTGATATTGAAATAAATATCATATTAACAAATTTTTGTGCTATAAAAATTTTCTACGTTATTATGTCCTAGTAGGAATTTACTAAATGTGTTGGTTCTAATTTATCTTATTTTTTGATTTTATTAAATATCAAATAAATGAATACTGTCAAAATTTACACTATTTGTAACACCAGAGATTTTTATGAGAAATATTTTGTTTTTATGTTATCATCAAAGGAATCTTTAACTATACACAACACTATCTTGGTTTATTTACAAACAATCGTGACCTTTTTCGATAGTTGTGTTGTACGCAATACCGAGTTTCACTAAACAACGATATGTTTTTAAAATAATACTAAAACAAGTCGCTATGAATAGTAATACCCACTTTTTGAAATTTATTAAATTTTATATTACAAAATGGACTTCATTTTTGGATTTGGAATTTCAAAATTATCCTAGGGTGAATTTTTGGTATTTTTCTAAAAAATTTCAATTTTTGATGAATAGTGAAAACACATGGTTTCTATTAAAAACAAACTTTTTATTTAAATGATTATTTAATTTATTTAAATTTAATTTATGTAAAAATTGATAAATAACACCTATATAAGTTCAAAATAATTCAATGGAGTCATTTTATAATAATTTTAGATATATAAAAATTTTATGGAACATTTCACCGTCTTTTACCCACCTCCTAGGAGAGTTTGAAAATTTAATGAAAACATAATTTTACCACTTCTGTGAGTGGAATTTTGAGAATCCGAGAGACACGGTTAAAATCAAGGGGTAAAATTTCATTCAATAAGATAAAAATAATATTTTGTGAATAGTAACTTTTTACTTTTATTTACCACGGTTAAAATTAAATAGGATAATTAAGGGTAAATATTGTATTATTATTATCCTAACACATGTCCTAGTTCTATTGGATAAGTTTAATTAGACCAAAAACATCCTTAGGAATAAAATATGACCATTTAGGTCCAATTGGATTAGATTATGATATTTAATATTATTTTATTTTAAGAAGAGTTAATATAGTAAAAATCAATGTTTAATAAATAAAACATTTTTAATAAAGGGTTATGAATAAGTTAAATTCGACTATAAATATTAATTAGAAAGATAAAAATATTTCCTACAAAATGGTATTTTATTTATAATTTTTATACTTTATATAATTTAATTTATTTATGACACAATGATGATGCAGTAATTATCTTATTAAAGAAATATTAACATAATTGATATTATAAATACCCAAATAAATGTAATTTTATAATTTTCATGAATTAAACTGATTTTATTGGTAAATATGAAATATTATTATTGATTTAATAAACTTTTTTTGAACTAATCATCCTGTTATGATTTTCACAAAAATCAATTTCTAAATAGTGTCAAAATTGACAAAAAATAGTTTTTAAAACAAATATTATTTTATTAATTGTTATTTTATTCCTAAAAATATAAGGATCAGCCAAATGACTTAGATAAGAATATATATATATTAATAATTAACCACTTGGTATTAGTTTGTCTTGTTATATTATGTTTACTAACCATATAGTGTATGAAAACAAGATAACACTGTTAAAGTAAAATTATTTATCTTAAAGTTAAATCTAAATGATAAGGATAAAATAGTACCCTAAGCTTGTCTAAAATCAAATGGTTGGGATTAAGTCGACTCATACCCACCTTAGTTTCTAAATAAATCAATTTAGAGATATGAAAAACCAAATATTTCTTTATTATATTATAATATTTTATGTTTTTTCTAAGGTGCCCCTCTCCTCCCTTATAAAAGGGTACCTCCTCCCTCTCCTCCTCACAGCACATTGAGCCTTCATGGTCGGACAAACCTAGCCAATTTTCCTTCTAAACTTCCCTATAGACATCCTAGATGTCCTGGTCTTCATAAAAAACCATCTTTAGTGCCCTAAGAAGAGGTTAAGAGGAGATGCTTCAAAGAAGAGGTAAGGTCTGTTACTGATTGTTTCAAATTTATTTCTTCTTCTACTTCCTCTTATTTAGTTGCTTAATTATGAAATAATAACATATGTATCACACATATACATAAATGTTATTATAAATATTAAACAACCCTATTTAACCTTCTATCCATCCTACGGAAAAAGAAATCACCACGCGTGCGTACGTATGGAATACCGTCTCCACGCCATGGTGTAATCTTTTTTCCACCACCACCTTACTTGGATGGGTATAATGGTGAAAATAATAGCTATATATAATTATTTTAAAGTGATATTTATTCTAAAATTGTATACAAACAATTAAATACAATTCCACTATCATGGGAATGATATCATCGCTCGTGCGTACATACGGCCTACCGTCTCCACGATGTGATGCGACTTGTTCTACATGATATTCAATGTATAATGATTATATAAATGAATTGAATGAATAAATATGATATATATTACACTAATACCATTCTGAAAATGAGGTATCTATAACCTAAGAAGAAGAATAAGAATTTATTTGACAAAACACACATAAGGATAAAAAGCAATAAACACCCGAATAACAAGTAGCAATAAAATATTACTAAAATGAAGCAAAGAATATGACCATATATGATATCATAACAATGAGTAATATTCTATAATAAGTCAATAACATTATTTAAATCATTATACAGGAGTTTCGGACACGTATGAAGCAAATCAGACATAAGGTAAGGGAAAATCTCACAATCTCATTTTTATCCGAGATTGTTTATACTTTAGAATTTGCTGGGGAATATTTATCATCCACATCCATGTTTCCACAATATGTAAATTTATTTCTATCCTCCTACAATTGTTTAAATCCAATTTTCTCCTTTGGTGTGTTTTTAGTAAAAGATATGAAAGGAAACTTTTTTCGCTGTTAGTACGAGGTACTTTTTGACTTTTCCGACCAAAGTATGAGAAGAATGTTTTTTAACTTATACGACATTAATGGATTTTTTTGATTTCATAGAATTTTATTTCCATGAATCTTCATTTACATGTTTTCATGATTATATTTAATCAACTTCTTTTAGTTTAAAATTGTATGACATGTTATGAATGGAAAAATGTTTTCGAAGTAGAATTGATATTTTCCTCAAGAATGGAGTTCATGTGTTTTATGAAAATTATTTTCCATCTATGATAACATAGGGTTATGTTTTTATCCCTATTTTTACATTGATTTTATAATGATATGATGGAATTATTTTTATGACGTCCTTTTATCTTATATGGATTATGTTATGATGGAATGATGTTTAAGAATCCCGTTTTTATTACAAGGGTTCTTCTATGATTTATGATTTTGTGGAACACATAAGAATGGTATCATTATGAGATGGGTTGGACCTATATCTCCATCCAATACATTGGGTAAAGATTTATATCTCATTTGATAGACATGGCTAGAACAACAAGTTAAACCAGTTTAATGATACAGGACTGAAATGAAGAGTTAACTCGGTTCAGAATTGGACTTTGTCCATTAAGGTAGTCTTGGAAATGAGTCATGAATACTAAGAAATTATTCTCTATTATTATGTGTGTATGCAACTAACTTTCATGTCATATGTTATGATTATTGGGATTACATTTCACTACTATGATTTATCCCATGTTATGAAATTTTGATCTCTTTTGCAGGATAGGATTTCCAAAATGTTATGTTCTTATGAATATATTGTGATTGATATTTCTTTTTTTTTTACACTTACTGAGCAATTCAGATCACCCTTTTGTGTGTTTTCTTTTCCCCTGGTCAGGATTAAGGTTATTATGTAATATATGCCAAAAGGGACTGTAAATATGATAAGATAAAAGGGATATAGTGTAGATGATTTATGAACCAGTTGTTTATGTTTCCCAGTTTCTAAAGAAACTATACCTATACAGTCCTTTCATGGTTTTGTTATATATTGTAATAAGTGTGCTTCAATTTTGATGTATTAATAATTTATGTAAAGTATGGGTCGTTATAGTTGGTATCAGAGGAATGGTATTGTCAACCTTTGAAAACTATGATGTGAAATCCTTAGTAAGAACCCTAAGGATATATATATGTATAGAACACAATCTTAGTGTTTTAGAAATGTCCATCAACAACCTATGATAAGACCTTAAGTGTGAAATTTTATTCTTGATTATGTGGATTTCCTATTATTATTAGTGTTGCTCACACTATTCTTCTTGGTTTTAGTCAATGTCTAGAACCCGTTGGAACCGTGTTAATGCTGAATGCGACGGGAAATGAAATGATTTTCCCCCTAAGAAACCAAACCTTATAAGAGATGGAATGAAAAATCTTGTTTCCATTCTCAAACAACTTTCTCAAGCTATGAATCATGCAGGACATCCAAACGGGAAAAGGATGGAGTAAAATTCTATTGAATCTTTTATGAGGCAGCGTCCACCTTCATTCAGTGGGTTTACTAATCCATTAGTGGCAGAAAAATAGATCAGTACCACTGAAAATATATTTTTAGTTCTTCAATGTTCTGAGCATGATAATGTCATCTTAGTAGTATACTATTTGGAAGGTGAAGCTGATCAATGGTGGAATGTTATCAAGAATACGAGGTAAAGGGATGAAATATAATCCATGGAATGGGATGAGTTCAAGAACTTATTTTTCAATAAGTACTTCCCTCGTATTGTTCAAACAAAGATGGAGAAGGAGTTTCTTGAACTGATGCAAAATGATGATGAATTTGTTGGTCCCTATGAAGAAAATTTTACAAGACTTGCAAGGTACGCTTCTAAAATTATTATCCAACCCGAGAGTAAGATCGATCTATTATTTAGTGTCTTAAAACCAAGTCTTCGAAGGGTATTATCAATAAGGGACTTCAATAGCTATGAGGAAATCATTCGATGTGCTTTCATGGTTGAGATGGATATTGGAGTAACCCATTAGTCATATGCTTTTGATAAGAAGAGGAAAATGGAATTCAAATGGAAATCTAAAGACCACACAGATAAGAAGATGAGTTTTCCCTTATGCTCAATGTGTGGATTGAAACATGGAGGGAGTTGTCATAAAGGGACAAGTAAATGTTTCAAATGTGGAAAGGGAGGTCATCGGGCATTTGAATGCCGCAATGATGGGAATAAGATGTTTAGTGATGCGAATAAAGAAAAGTCTACACAGAGTGCACCTCCTAAACATCAATGTTACAAGTTAAAGGAAATGGGGAATTATGCTAATGAATTCCCTAATTGAAGGGTTGTTGATGATGATCAATGTCAACAAACTGTTAAGGCTAAAGACAAAGGAAAGTCACATGCAATTTCTATCAGCGATGTGGATTACGATAACTAAGTATTGAAAGTTACACTTACCATCCAATCTAATATAGAAAATGTTTTATTTGATTCTGGATCCACCCAATCTTTTATTTCTAAAGAATTTTCTATGGTTATCGTTGTATTACCTCAATAATTAGATGTTGAGTTAGTTGTGACAACCTTTAATGGCATAAGAGTTGCATCAAAAGTTTCTAATTATTCTCTGAATGATGTTTGTGGGAATGTGCTTCCTGAAAATATTGTGATCCTTCTTATAGTAGAATTTGATGTGAATATTGGCATGGATTGGCTTTCATTATATTTATATCATATCAATTTCCAAAGAAGGGACGTCAGATTTCATAGTCCAGATCAAACTATTATCATCTATTGATGCAAGGATGAACATAACCTTCCGGTGGAAATTTCTTCCTAAGTGTTGATTACAATAAATGAAGGTTATTTATATCAAATGGTTAGAGAGAAACTCATGATTAAGAATATACCCATTTTACGGGAGATTTATGATTCCTTTCTAAAGGAATTTCTAGGTCATCCACCAAATCGTGAGGTTGAGTTATCAATTGAACTCATACCGGGTGATTTTACTATTTCAATGACACCTTATAGAATGGACCTAATTGAGTTCTACGAATTGAAGAATCAACTCCAAGAGAATCATGATAATGGATTCATATGCCCAAGTGCATCACCTTGGGGAGCACCTATTTTGTTTGTTAAAAAGAAGGATTTAACAATGCGACTCTGTATTGTTTATCGAGAACATAAAAAGATCACTATCAAGAATAAATATCATCTTCCATGCATTAATGACTTTTTCCCCAACTTCAAGGAGATCAGTACTTTTCCAAGATTTATCTTCATTCAAGGTATCATCAATTAATGGTGAAAAGGGAGTATATACCAAAGACGACTTTCCGTACAAGGTATAGACACTATGAATTTATAGTTATGCTATTTGGTCTTACTAATGCCCCTGCTATCTTCATGGATCTAATAAATAGAGTCTTTAGAGACTATCTTGATCAGTTTGTGGAAGTCTTTATAGACGATATTCTAGTCTATTCAATGAGAAAGGAATAATCTGAAGATCACTTGATAATTGTATTTAAGGCCTTGAGAACGGAGAAGCTTTATGCCAAATTTACCAAGTTTGAATTTTGGCTACATAAAGTATCATTTTTGGGTCACATAATCTCAAAAGGGGAGATATTTGTGGATCCATCAAAAACAGATGTTATCAAAAGATGGTTGAGACCAACAACAGTAACTGAGATCCGAATTTTTCTTATATTGGCTGGATATTATTGAAGTATTGTGAAATATTTTTCCCGATTATCTAATGCACTCACCAGGTTGACTCGAAAAGGAGTTAAGTTCGTGTGGATGGAGGAATGTGAAGAGAATTTCAAGGATTTGAAAAAGAAGGTTATCCAGTGCACCTGTGCTCACACTGCCTTGTAGTGAAGAAAGGTTTGTGATCTATAGTGATGCATCCAAGAAGGGGTTGGGGTGTGTTCTCATGCAAAGTGATATGGTGATAGCTTATGCCTCACAATATTTGAAAAACTATAGGAAAAATTACCCAACTCATGATATGGAGTTAGCTGCAGTAATAATTGCATTAAATATTTGGAGGCATTATCATTATGGTGAATGATTTGATATTTATATTGATAATAAAAGTTTAATGAATATTTTCACACAAAATGATCTGAATATGCTTCAAAGAAGATGGTTGGATATGATTAAGGATTATGACTTCTCAATTCATTACCACCCTGGGAACGCAAAAAAGGTGGCAGACGCATTAAGTCGACAAGACCATACTGCTTATCCATGATGACGATCACGAAAAAATCCAATATTTATGGATTTACAAAGGATGGATTGTGGAATTATAATGGAAGGGGAAAAATCATATCTTTCTCAAATGAATGATAAACCATTTTTTACATGCGAAGATTAAAGGGGAACAGAAAGAAGATGTAGAGTTACAAAAGAAGGTGAGAAATGTTCCTGAATTCAACCTTGATTGTGATGGGATAATAAGGATCAGAAATCGGGTTTGTGTTCGTCCCATCCCATAATTAAAGAAGGAGCTTCTGGATGAGGCTCATAGTTTTTCATTCTCTATTCATCCTAGAAGCATGAAGATGTATAGGGACCTTAAAGATTACTTCTGGTGGGATGGCCTGAAAAGAGATTTTTCTAAATATGTCTCTCGATGCTTGGTTAGTCAGCAAGTTAAAGATGAGAGACAGATGTCTAAGCCGATGTTACCAACATTACGCATACCCAAATGGAAATGGGATAAAATCACTATGGAATTTGTCACCGGACTTCCTAAAACATCCAAAGTCAATAATGCTATCTGGGTCATAGTTGATCTTCTTACAAAGTTGGCACACTTCATTGCTATTAGAGAGGATTTCCCTCTTGATCAACTTTCTAGGATATATGTAAAGGAAGTTGAAAGATTGCATAGAGTACCACTTTTCATTATATCTGATCGGGATCCAAGGTTTACCTCAATGTTTTGGTGATGTCTTCATAATATATAAATTATCCTAGGGTGAATTTTTGGTATTTTTTTGAAAACATTCAATTTTTGATGAATAGTGAATACACTGGGTTACTATTTAAAACCTGACTTTTTATTTAAATAATTATTTATTTTATTTAAATTTATTTTAGGTCAAATTTGATTAATAATACCTATATAAGTTCAAATTAATTCATTGGATTCATTTTATAATAATTTTATATATATAAAATTTTTATTGAACTTTTTACCGTCTTTTACCCACCTCCTCGGAGAGTTCGAAAATTTTCATAAATCATAATTTTATCACTTATGTGAGTGGAATTTCGAAAGTACGAGAGTCACAGTTTACATCAAAGGGTAATATGTGGTTTAATAAGATAAAAATAATTTTTGATGAATAGTAACTTTTTACTTTTATTTACTACGGTTAAAAGTAAATAGGGTAATTAAGGGTAAAAATGGTATTATTATTATCCTAAAACGTGTCCTAATTCAATTGGATAAGATTAATTCGACCAAAAACAAACATAGGAATATAATATGACCATTTAGGTCCACTTGGATTCGATTAGGACATTTAATATTATTTTATTTAAAGAAAAGATAAAATAGTTAAAATAAATGTTTAATAACTAAAACATTTTTAATAAAAGGTTATAAATAAGATAAATTCGACTATAAATATAAATTAGAAATATAAACATATTTCTTACATAATGGTATTTTATGTATAATTTTTAGAACTTAAATAATTTAATTTATTTATGACACAATGATGATACATTAATTCCCTTTTAAAGAAATATTAACATAATTGATATTATAAATACCCAAATAAATGTAATTTGAGACTTATCATGAATTAAACTAATTTTATAGGTTCATATGACATATTAGTGTAGATTTAATTAACTTTTTTCTAACTAATAATTCTGTTACAATTTTCACATAAATCAATTTCCAAATAGTGTCAAAATTGACATAAAATAGTTTTTAAGACAAATATTAAATTATTAATTTTTATTTTATTCCTAAAAATATAAGGATCGACCAAATGACTAAGATAATGATATATATATTAATAATGAACAACTTGGTATTCTTTTGGTTAGTTATTGTATTTTTATTAACCATATAGTGTAAGAAAACAAGAAGACAAGGTAAAAGTAAATTTATTTAACATAAAGTTAAATCAAAATAATAAAGTTAAAATAGAAACCTAAACTTTTCTAAAATCTATTTTTTGAGATTATTGCTACCCATAACCACATTAGCTTTGAAATAAATCACTTTGGAGCTATTAAATACTGAATATGACTTTATTATAAAATAATATTTTATGTTTTCTGAAAGGTGCCCCTCTCCTCCTTTATAAAAGGAAACCTCATCCCTCTCCACCTCAGACCACTTTGAGCCTTCAAGCTCGACAAACCCCTGCCAATTTCCCTTCTCAACATTCCTGGATACATCCAAGAGGACCTGGTCTTCATCAAAGACCATCATTAGTGCCCTAAGTGGAGGTTAAGAATAGGCGCTCCAAAGAAGAGGTACTGTCTGTTTCCGATTCTTTAAACTTTATTTCTTCTTCTACTTCTTCTTCTTTATTTGATTAATTATGAAGTAATAAAATCAGTATCACTCATATATTTATATGTTATTATAAATATTAAACAACCCTATTTCCCCTTCTATCCATCCTATGGAAAACGAAATCACCGCGCGTGCGTACGTACGGAATACCGTCTCCACACCGTGGTGTAATCTGTTTTCCATCACCACCTTACTTGGATGGGTATAATGGTGTAAAGAATAACTATATATTATTATTGTAAATTTATATTGATTATGAAATAGTATACATACACTTCAATACAATTCCACGATCATGGAAATGATATCATCGCTCATGTGTACGTACGGCCTACTGTCTTCACGATGTGATGCGACTAGTTCTACATGATATTCAATGAATAATGATTATATAAATGAATGGAATGAATAAATATGATATATATTACACTAATAAAATTCTTTAAAGGAGGTATATATAACCTAAAAAGAATAATAAGAATTTATTTGACAAAACTCGCATAAGAACAAAATGCAATAAACACCCGAATAACAAGTAGCAATGAAATATTACTAATATGAAGCTATGAATATGACCATATATGATATCATAACAATGATTAAGATTCTGGAATAAGTCAATAACATTATTTAAATAATTATAAAGTACGTTCGGACACATACGAAGAAAATCAGACCTATAGTCATGAAAAATCTCACAATCTCATTTTTATCTGAGATTGTTTATACTTCAGAATTTACTAGGGAATATTTATCATACACATCCATGTTTCCTCAGTATGTAATATTATTTCTATCCTCCTACATTTTTTTGAATCCAATTTTACCCTTAGGAGAGTTGTTAGTAAAATATATGAATGTAATCTTTTTTCGTTTTTAGTACGAGGTACTTTTTGACTTTTCCGGCCAAAGTACGAGAATTTTTTTTAACTTATACGGCATGAATGGATTTTTATGATTTCATAGAACATTATTTCCATGAAGCTTCCTTTATAAATTTTTATGTTTATTTTTAATCAACTTCTTTTAGATTAAAATTGTATGACATGTTAAGAAAGGAAAAATGTTTTTGAAGTAGAAAGGATATTTTTCTCAAGAATGGAGTTCAAGTGTTTTATCAAAATTATTTTCCATATAAGATAATATATGGTTCTGTTTCTATCCATATGTTTACATTGATTTGATTATGTTATGATGGATTTATTTTTTTGATGTCCTTTTACAATATATGGATTATGTTATAATGTCATGATGTTTAGAAATCCCATTTTTATTACATGGGTTATTCTATGATTTATGATTTTGTGGCACACATAAGAATGGTATCATTATGAGATGGGTGGGACCTATATCTCCCTCCAATGGATTGGGTTAAGATTTATATCTCATTAGATATACATGGCTGGAACGACAAGTTGAACCGGCTCAGTGATACATGACTGAAACGTGGAGTGAACTCTGTTCAGAAATGGACTTTGTCCGCTAAGATAGTCTTGGAAATTAGTCTTGACTACTAAGAAATAATTCACTATGATTATGTGTGTATGCTACAAAGTTTCATGTCTCATGTTATGATTATTGGGATTACATTTCACTACTATTATTTATCCCATGTTATGATATTTTGATCTCTTTTGCAGGTTAAGATTTCCAAAATGTTATTTTCTTATGAATATGTTGTGATTGATATTTCTTTTGTTTACCCTTATTGAGCATTTGAGCTCACCCTTTTGTATGTTTTCTTTTCACCTGGTCAGGATGAAGTGTATTAAGTAAGATATGCCAAAAGGGACTCTTGATATGACAAAATAAAATGGATATAGTGTAGATGATTTATGAACCATTTGTTTATGTTTCCTAGTTTCTAAAGACACTATACCTATACGGTCTTTTCATGGTTTTGTTATATATTGTAATAAGTGTGCTTCAATTTTGAATTAATAACAATGTATGTAATGTATGGGACGTTATACTATTGATATTTTATAAAAATAACATATTATTAAATTATTTTAAAATCAAAAAAAATATTTATAAAATAAATATTTAAAATTATATGGTCAAAAATTTCGTAAATTTTCCCATTATGGAAAATTTAAAAATTCTAAAAAATATTTATATTCAATTAATAATTTGAATATTGTTACCGCAAATGAAATATATTGATTATATAAGGATGAATCAAAATAAAAAGGTTTAAAATAAATTAAAAACATGTATATATGTAATTTTATGAGACTAATTTGTCCCATAGTCATATTATCTTCTAAATAAATGATTTTGGGATCATTATATTCCCGAAATAAATTTATAAAAAATTAATATTTTAGTACATTCTGAAAGTGAACCTTATCCCTCTTATAAAATTCCACCACCTATACTCAGTTACTCATATATTTAATGCCATTTTCCTCATCCAAAATCATCTCAAATAAGCTCCAAACATCCCTCTTTTCTTCCTAAAGGAAACACATTGGGCCTTAATCTATCCTAGTGAGGCTTTTGGGGAATTTAAAATGACGATTCATGAAAAAGTGCTAATTGTTTTATCACATCTTCCAAAATTCATTTCTTATTTGACATTCTATTCATATGCTGTTATCATAATATAGTAATAAATACTGTATTTTCTACATAATGATATGTTATTAGAATTATGGGATAACTTATTCCTCCTTTTATCCATTCCATGAATAACAATATCATCAGGCGTCCGTACGTATGACTTACCATCTCTATGCAGTAGTGTAATTTTTTATTCAACAATACATAATTTGTAAGGGTATAATTTTGATTCTAAAGGATTTAAATAATTAATATAACATTGTAATTACTCTTTCGAATTAATATATTGTCCAATATCATTCCGGGAATCCTTTAAGTGAATGACATCGTTACTAATGCATATGTAGAACCTACCATATATACGAAGCGATGAGATAAATTCCCCATGTTATCCATTAAAGAATGATTATAATGTATATATAATAAATAATCATAAAATATATACATAATAATGATATTGTATTTATATATATATCAGTTACGTTCTTCTATTAAATTCAATATGGTAATAGAAACATCGTTTTTGCATACATACGACCAACCGTCTCCATGAACGAGGCATTTAATTTCATTTATCTATATATAATATATATTTATATAATTAATATATATGATATATAAATCATGTTTTACATTATTTAAGTAAGTAAATCACAATCTATATAATTATAATATGAATAACATGTCAAAACACATGCGATAAATAAAATGATTAATACCAAAAATATGCTCTTAACACAGGATTGATAAATAAACAAGTAATATAAAGTAATAAGTGAATCATATATGATATAATACATATTATTATGTATTTATTATAGGTTAATAATAAGTCTAAACCCACTATACATCAGTTCCAGACACATATAGAAAAATTGGACCTAAGTTATGGTAAAATTTTTCAATCTCATTTTTAACTAATATTGTGTATTAATAAGTATTTAATATGATATATTTATCATTCATGTTTATGTTTCTTAAATATATAATATTTTTTATATTCTTATAATATATTTTAATGTAAATTTTACCCGCAGGTAAATATTTATTAAACTATATAAATGGAATCTTTAATTTCTTTTCCATATGAGGTACATTGTTACTTTTTTGACAAGATTATGAGAAGAATGATTATTAACTTATACAGTATGAATGAGTTTTTACATATTATTAATGCATTATTTCCATGAATATTCCATTACATGATTATTTTTTTATATTTAAATAAATTATTTTCATTTAAAATTTCACAACATTTTCAGAAAAGAAAATGATTTTGAAGAAGAATGTATATTTTACTCAAGAATTATTTTCTAATCTGTTATAAAATTTATTTTCCATCTATGATGGTTCTATATAAATAATTTTGTGTTTCTGTAAAAATTATTACTATGATTTTATTGTATTAATGATTGAATTATATTTTATATGGTTTATTTTTTGATGAAATAATGTTTATGAAAACCATTTTTTTATTGGGATATGTAATGATGAATGATTTAGGATTTTGTTGATCATATAAGAATTGATTCACTATTAAATCAGTGGGAGATATATCTCCTTCTAATGAATATGGTACATATTTATATCTCATGAAACTGACATGACTGTAATGTCAAGTAAATCTGGTTCGGTATTACATGCCTAGAAAAACAAGTTAATTTGGTTTAGTAATACAAGGATGTAACCCCAATTATATTTTGTTTAGTATAATATGTATAGAAAAAAATGTAAACCTAGAATAGTAATGGAATTTTTCCACTATTATAATCATCGTATCAATTACATGGATACTATATAAATCATATATGTGCCTATTTTTCCCACAATTCCATGTCTTATACCATATCTATTTTTTGATGTTTAATGTTGCTTTATGATCTACGCCTTATGTACTACGAATATTTATTTCGTGATTCTTGATTTTGATATTTAAATTTTATGTTTATGTTTTCACATTTGTATTATTATGGTTTTTCTCTTCTCAATGATTACCCTTACTGAGCCTTTGAGCTCAACCATTTTATGTTTTCATTTCTCTGTGATATAATGAAATGTTTTAGGTTGGAAAACAAAAGGTGATGTAATTTATTGGATATCAGATGATCTTTCACCATGATAGAAGATTATGTTGCAGGATTCCAATGAAACTAATATAATATGGAATTTGTGCATAAATTTATGTAAGGTATTATATATTTTGTAAAATAAAAGTAATTTTTATATAGTTCAATCTTGGGTGGTTAACCATTGAGCTATTTTTTATTATCATGAAAAGTAAATTAGATTTGAACATCCTTTTTTGGACTTACATGATTTAAATCATTTACTAACCTACACTAAGCCTCAAATTCATTTGATCCAAAATGGTTAATCCCTCATGATTTATTATGATTTATATATTTATATGGTGGAGATATTTGATGCCTTCTATATCTATGGTAAGATATATGTTTTTTAGGTATGTGAAAATTGATATTCACTTTTATCCTGATGATGAAAAAAAATTTATGTGAGGTAAATTTTAAGAAGAATTAATATTAATAATGAATTGAATAATAAAAATGGATAATTTGAAAGGATTGGGTTTTTCAAGGTTAAAATGTAATATACTGGTTTAATTTGTTAATTTGAAAAGTGATGTGCTCCTAAATATTTTAAATATGAAGCTTGAACATTTAATTTTTAATTTATCAATTGATTTTGTTGAATTTAATTTTTATGCGCTGTAAGATGATCCAATTTTGTAGTATGTCAATATTACATCCTTTAGTAAAAGTTTTAATTCGACTGTTGGGGTATTTCATGCATATATGATATTTTATTTTAATGTCATGATATTGTATTTAAATGATTATTCTTTCTAAATGTTTTACAATTAACATGTTTCTTATTTGTGGTAGGGTCTAATGAATATTAAAAAGGAATGAAAACATAATAATTATGGTGCTAAAAGGGTCTTTGCCTCTCCATAAAGCGAAGAAGAGTAAAAATTGATTTTTGAGAATAATAGAAGATAGAAAACTAGAACAACACTAATACATGACGTGAAATTTATTTACACAACATGAAATCATCTCGAAAAATAATATTATAGAAAAAATAATGACAAAACGTTTCACACTTTGAAAACCAATTACATGTTGTGATTCCTTATTTCACACTGTTAAATGTGTAGAAGGTAAAAATTTTCAAATAATATTCACAAGAGATATATGGTGATTTAAAACCCACAGAGGAAACCCCAGATTGGGATTCGATAACATGAAACACTATTAAATGTTATGTAATGTGTCAAGGAAAAAATATGAATCCTATAAGTAGAAAAGTTTTTACATTCAATGGGGAAATCCATCAGTGACCAAGCATGGAGAAAGAAGATGCATTACAGAGGGTTATCCCTAAATCCCATATATTTTCTTTTATGAATTCATTTTATTTTTTCATTCCCTCTAATTATATCATCTCTAGAATGGGGAAGTAATCCCTATATGAGCTACAGTTATGTAATAAATGTTGTAATGTCTGTTGGATTTCTTTATTTTAATTATTTTTTTGTTTCGTATGTCTAAATCATTATTCATATTCCAATACCTTTATTTAAATTCAATCATCATCATCAATAATTTACTCTAAAAGTAACCTTAAAATTTTGATATTGTTAACCCTAAAGGAGGCATGAGCATTGTCAAATTTAGGGGTAGCAGGATTAAATTCGGTATTGGTACAAACCTGATTCGATGAAACAATAAATTACTAAATCATGTGAAATAGGGTGTTCTATCATTAAGGAGGGGGTACTATTTCAATTTTAATTTCATCATATTGAATTCAAGACCAGTCATTTATAAATCAACATATTCATTAAAATCCAATTGAACCTAAACTATGAAATTACTAAATTATATTGTACTATGAAATATATGTTCAAAAAACTAATCAATCTATTATTTTCTTTTGAATTCTTTTTTCAATTAAACATAAATTTTATCACATCATTATTAAATAAAATATAAATAAATATTTTGAAATTCTAAATAAAATAATTTTTTCATAATTGTGGGTTTGACCAAACACATCCACTTTACTACATATATAAATAATTGAGTAGGTTAGATTGCGTTTTACAAAAAAAAATTCATAGAACCATAATGAATTAACAATACATTTGATGCTATCAAACCACAACCATTATAGGGGATGGGTTCAAGATTATTTTAAAATATAATTTTTAATTTTTAATTTACCTTTTTATTTCAATTCTACTTCATTTTTTGGGAGTGCAGTGAGTTTGATATTTTTAACTAATATATGCACAATTAAAAAACATGAGTAAGGGGAAATGAAATCATTAAATCAACCCATTATTCTAAAAAATTAGTCAGAGTAAATTAACTATAATCATGGAAGGTGTTGAGAAAAGTAAAATTCTTCCAAGAGATCAGCGGTAGTGGATGATTGTTAACTACAGTTGGCTAGCCAACACAAGATTACAACCAAGTATCATAAAACCCTCCATTCCAGTGAATTATGTTAACAACATTTTTGTGATCATTTCAATGATATTATGGACTATTCAATTCACTATACATCAACATGAAGATCTGAACAAGCATCTAGGAAGATTCCTCAAGATCAATGATACATTCCATTTCAAAAACATTTCATTTGATGTGGTAAAAATTCAATTGTTTTAATTTTTATAATGTGATAAATCATGAGACTATTTCCAAATTTTACCTACACATTCTATCACTATGTGGGATTAGCTATCTTAAAAATCCTTATATATCTTCATTCAACCTTCTAAATCAGTGGATATATGGGTAATTATTCTCAAATAATTTTATGTTGATGATTAATCTCATCATTATTCCTAGTAATGGTGTAAGGATATGACTTAAAAATACCAACATCCAATTATAGATATATGATTACTAAAAATAACATTTTATAAGTATTGGTCAAATGTAATAATGAAAATTCTTTATGTTGAAGTTAAAGGATCATTAGTGAAGAATATACCGGAAGTATGATGTAACATTCTGGATGATATAGAAAGAAAAAATCTTTAATGTAAAAGAGATGCAACATAATGGAAAAGGCATTCCAAAAATTAATAACAATTATTGGATGGTAGAACTACTAGACACACTAACAAAGAATATGAACATCATGATGGGCCAGTAGTATAATGCCAATGTTATGAGTGTTGAAATATATAACTTTTGAGGACTATAATCGAGGTAATCAATATCAGGGTTAGAGACCACAAAAACAACAAAAACAAGAACATGGATTTCCAAATATAACACAAGGTTATAAAAAATCACCTTAACGGACCAAAATAATTTGTTGGGTCTATTATTTTGTAGAGACATTGGCAACATTCATTACTACTTCAGGGTCATATTCAAATAAATTAAAGAAGAATCATCAATCCAAAAGGAAATATTAATAAATAACATGCTTCAAGTTGGAAAAATTACAAATCATCATAGAGAGATACCTAATGGAACCATTCACGGATTCCCTCAATTACTAACCCACAAATAATTTATGGTTATAGAGCTTACGTGTAGGATGAAAATAAAATAAGTTCATATATAATCTTCTGGGAAACCACCAGAAGAAATGAATCTAACAATGAATGTGTAGACATAGAATGAAGAAAAGAATAAAAACCTCAATACAAGCCAAGATTTTATTTTCTAGAATGAATGAAACAAGTGGAGAACAACATGTAAAAAAGTTTTGTTCTTGGAACACTTTAAATAATTACCTATAAATATACCTTTTGAAAAGTCTCTTGCAAACATGATATCATATGAAATCTTCTTGAAATGGATATTAACAAGAAATAAGAATATAGATATTGGAACTATTACACTCACATGAGAGCTTTTAGATAATTTATCATATGTTTTACTTATGATGTAATGTGATCAAGGTAGCTTATGATGTCCCATATTTATCAATCCTAAAAAATGTGGGAGAACATTATCTGGTTTTGGGGAATGTTTCATTATCATGTTTTACATGCCATTCAAAAGGTTAGGACTCGATGGACAGATTCTTACAAGAGAATTTCATCAATTTCAATATTAAATAGTGAAATTACCAAGAGGGTTCATATAAGACATTTTGATCAATGTCATCATGTTTTATATTCCCATTGACTTCCTTATGTTGGATATGTTATATGGGAGGAATCCACTCATTTTGGGAAGGGCATATTTAGCCACAAGGAATTTGATGATCAACATTCAGAATAGATAACTCTATAAGAGAGTTTTAAAGGATCATGTATGTTTCAAAATCAATTTATAAATGAAGAACTATTATTTTTATGTGGAAAATAAATTTTTATAATGGGAAACAATTGAATTTGATGATGGTACTGAGATTGATGAGGTGCACGAATTAGATGTTTTGGTAAAAGATGATGCTCATCAATAAAATTAAGAGAAACATATGTTCAAGTCCAAAAAATCTAGAAGAGTGACTCACCCTATAACATTTTTTGAAATTTTAAAATGTATATATACTATATGAACATCCATTTAGTTCATCAAGATCAATGAAGAAATGGTGAGTCAATCTAATGGAGGTAAAGAATCTACTTTTATCGTGATTAGTAAATCTATTTTGGGAAGAAGGACAAGGATCGACCAATGTAGATATCACACAACTATGATTATTCATGGACACAAAAGAGGTAAAAAGAATTAATCAACTATCATGTAATCCAAAATTTACATTGGTAAGGTTGATCTGACAACATTTAAAAAATACCTTGTAAGATGCAACTTGGGTTTTTATTCAATTTGTTATTTTCAATTTTCATATACTCGCATGATATCACTCCAAACATTTCAAAAATATCATGGATAAGGCCTATTATTTTACTTTTTAATTTTTATTTTATAGGACCCTCAATACCCAAGTTGGGAACAAACATCAAGAATTGAAATAAAGTGCTATATCAAAATTATATATTGAGAAAAGGTTATAGTTGTTACTACAAAACACAAAAATTTACAAAATATTGAAAGGAAGTTAATATTTTCCATTAAAAAAATTATGCTAAATTTGACACTTCTGAAATATTTTAGATATTTAACTTCTAATAATATACCCTTCATATGATTAACGCATTAATAAAATGAACCTGGAGATATAAACTATGTAATATAATTAACGTTAATTTTATTAAAAAAAATCAACAAATTTAAATAATAATAATTTGAAAACTAATTACTATAGATATGCATGTGGATTATGATTTTAAAAGTCACGATTTAAGGGATCCATATTGATCATTTTAAATGAAATTTTTATGTCATTTGTCTATGCATTGAATTAATAATATTTTCATTCTTTGATTTAATTATTCATATGAACTTTGATATGAAATTTAACCACTGATTCATTTAATTCTTGATACATATAATAAAACAATATTTTCTATTAATTATAGAGTATATATCTGAAGAACAAGGGTATGTTTTCTTCTATAACATTATTTTCATATTATTGATTATATGAATGAACATAATCACTTTTAAGATGATTGAGACATTCCATTTATTTTTTATTATTTTGATACCCACAATACATTAATCTATTTTAAGCCTGGTGAATCGATGAATATCCTTGTTAGGAAATGAGTCATGTTACTAGACAATATTTTCCATTCCTTTCAGTAAATATTTTCCATGATTATATAAAATAATAGTGTGTAAGAGGCATCTTATTAAATGGAAGGAAATTTTTTAATGAATGAATGTGGGGGGGTTTCATGAGATTGGGGGAAGTAACATTAATATTATTTATTACAAACCCTCTTAAATATATGGATTGTGTTTAGCGAAATTTCACATTAATAGTTTATTTGACCAGTGATCTTGTTATAAATATTAATAATAGTGTCATAAACTTATCACTATGGTTTGGGTGGTGGATGTGGAAGTTGTACACAAAAAAGTTTGAAAAAAAAGAAAAAAAAATTGGGTATTAATTTTTTTCATTTATTATCTTATGAGCCTACTCTATGATATTGGGGAAAAGAAGAAAATTATTGAGTTGTTTTGTATTATCATGAAAATTACATTAGAGTTGGACCTCCTTTAGTTCCTTAAATGATTTAATTAATTTAACTACCAACTGTAATTCTTCTATTAATTTCAACCAAAATGGTGAATCTCTATAGAATATTTTTTTTTCAATAAATACGTTACAGATATGTAATATTTTTTCCAATGTATTGGTCAGTTTCATGTTTTTTAGGTATGTTCTAAATGATATTATTTTTTACCCTGATAATGTGTGGAAAAATTCATGTGAGGTAAATTTAATGTGAAATTCATATTAATAATTAATAGAAAGAATAAAAATGGGTGATTGAAAGGATATTTTGTTACAATGTAGAAAAATAAATTATTGGGTTAGCTTGTTTGTCTGAAAAAAGATTTATTTATAAATCCTCTACATGTGAAGCTTGTACATTAAATTTTCCATTTTTCCAATTGTTTTTGTTGAAATTGAATTTGAATCATTATAAGGTCAGCATGAATTGTATTATGATGATAATCCATCCTTAAGGACAAGTGTGAATTCAAGTCATTGGGTATTTGATAATTGTATTTCATGAATATATTGTAGGTTATTTTAAGGTTATGATTTTTTATTTAAATATAAATTTTTTTAAATGATGGATAATTTGAATTTTTTGTTTTATGTGCCAAGATACAATAAATTTTCATAATTAAATCAAAAGGACATGATTATGTAGCTGAAAGGGACTTCTCATTGCCAGAAATACATAGATATGTTCAAATGGATTTTTTATAATAACTGTTGCTGGAAAACTAGACAAACACGATTAAATGAAATGTAATTTATTCACACTCTAGGAAATCGTCTGGAAAAAGACCCTACAGAAAAAATAATAAAAGCTAGTTTCACAATGTGAAAACCAATTACATGCAGTGATTCTAAATCTTACACCATGAAAAGAGTCAAAGGCCAAAATCATCATTACATATTTTTGCGAGACACATGGAGATTCAGAAATCAAAGAGGTAACCTCGTATCAGGAATAAAATGCATGAAACATTATTACATGTCTATTTATGTCTATGGAATAAAAAATCAAAAGCATAATATATAGGATTTTCTAGCTGATGTGGGGAATTCCATCAAAGACCAATCTTAGATCCAGAAGCTGCACTGTGCAGGGCCCTCCCCGAGTCCGTTATATTTACCTTCATGATTTCATTTTTTTCTCCCCCTTTATTATCTCATCACAAGGATGATGGGGTAATCAATCAATGATCCATAGTGATGTAATCAAAGTTGTAAGTTGCATTGGACTTATTAATTTATAATCTTCATGTGTTTGGTTTGTGAAATTTATTATTCAACATACAATCCCTTTAATATTATTTTATCACAGTAATTGATAATAGATTCTAAAAGGAACCATAAAATTAAAAAAAAATATAACCCTAGAAGTGGCATACAGATTGTTAAATTTAAGTGAAATAACATTTAAACATGTAGTCGATAAAGAGTGATTTAGATAACACTAAATTACTAGACCAAGGGAAATATGGTATTGTCATGTTGGGGAGGGGGTACCACTACCATTGGATCTTCATCATTTTAACTCTAACATGAATAATGAATTAATCAAAATATTCTTAAAAATATTATTGAAACTAATCTAATAAATTATAAAACCCCAAAAATCATTCAAATAAATTTAAAAAAAAAACAATTTATCTATTTTCCTTAATTGATATTTTTTCTGAATTACCCCCAAGTTTTCCTACAACTTTTTTATATATAATAATATATAATATTTTGAATTTATAAATAAAATAATTTCCACATCCTTTTGGGTTCAACATCAAATTTAATGTTTACAATATTTTCAATTAATCAAGTATGATAGTTTTAGTTTTAAAAATTTGATATTTTATAGTTCCATAGGGAATTTAAAACTCCCCACATGGATATTAAAAACATATATAAATATTAAATCTCTCTTAATGACTAATAAATAATAAATGTTGTAGAAAATTATTCATATCACTATATAGGGGTGATACTTCACATGTATGAATGAGTGATACATTCTTCTCCCATTAGAATGTGATGTAGTGGCAAATTGTTTTAACATCATCATAATAAAATTTATATTTTTTCTAGGTTTGGTAACAATGTTTTGCTATTAGAACTACTCACCGTAAGCCAAAATTAATCTAGAAATATTATGTAATATTAATTAAAATTATTTAATATATGGAAACTAATTTACCATATTAAATTTATAAAAGTGGAAAATTTTAATTTTGATTACGCACTTAAATAGCATCATAAAACCCTCCATTCCAGTGAAGTATGTTAAAATCATTTCTGCGATCATTTTGATTATATTATGGACTATTCAATTCACTATACATCAACATGAAGATCTGAACAAGAATCTAGGAAGATTCCTCAAGATCTATGATACTATCCATTTCAAAAATATTTCATTTGATACGGTAAAAATTCAATTGTTTTAATTTTCATAATGTGATAAATCTTGAGACTATTTCCAAATTCAACCTATGCATTCCTTCACTATGTGGAATTAGATAGCTTAAAAATACTTCTATACCTTCATTCCACCTTCTAAATCAATGGATATGTGGGTAAGTATTCACAAAATTTTTTATGTTGATGATGAATCTCTTCATTATTCCTAGGACTGGTGTAAGGATATGACTCAAAAATACCCACATCCTATTATAGATATATGATTACTAAGAATAACATTTTATAAGCGTATGTCAAATGTAATAATGCAAATTATTTATGATCCATATAGAGGATCATTAATGAAGAATATACCAGAATTATGATGTAACATACTTGATGATATAGAAAAAAAATTCATTAATGGAAAAGAGATGCAACATAATGGAAAAAGAATTCCTAAAATTAATAACAATGATTGGTTGGTAGAACTACTAGACTCACTAAAAAATAATATGGAAATCGTGATGGGCTAGTAGTATAACTCCAATGATATGTGTGTTGAAATCTATAACTTTTGAGGAAAATAATCGAGGTAATCAATATCAGGGTTAGAGACCACAAAAACAACAAAAACAAGAACATGGATTTCAAAAGAGAACATAAGGTTATCAAAACAAATCACTTTAATGGACCAAAATAATATGTTAGGCCTATTCATTTGAAGACACATTGGCAACATTCATGACTACTTCAGGGTCATATTCAAATAAATTAAAGAAGAATCATCGATCCAAAAGGAAATATTAAGAAATAACAAGCTTCAAGGTGGAAAAATTACAAATTATCATAGAAAGATGCCTAATGAAACCCTTCAGGGATGCCCTAAAGTACAAGCCCACAAATAATTTATGTTTATAGAGCTTAAGAGTAGGATGAAAATAAAATAAGTTCATATAAAATCATCTGGGAAATTTATAGGGACCTGAAAGAGTACTTCTAGTGGGATGGCATGAAAAGTGATGTTGCTGAATATGTCTCTCGATGCTTGGTTTGTCATCAAGTTAAAGCTGAGAGACAGATGTCTAAGGGGATTTTACAACCATTACCCATACCCGAATCAAAATGGGAAAGAATCAGTATGGACTTTGTCACCGGAATTCCTAAAACACCCAAAGGCAATAATGCTATCTGGGTCATAGTTGACCGTCTTACAAAGTCAGCACACTTCATTGATATTAGAAAGGATTTCCCTCTTAATCATCTTTCCAGGATATATGTAAAGAATGTGGTAAGATTGAATGGAGTACCACTTTCCATTATATCAGATCGGGATCCAAGGTTTACCTCATTGTTTTGGTGATGTCTTCAGCATATTCCGGAAATATAGTTGAGTTTCAAAACTACTTATCATCCTCAGATAGATGGTTAGTCTTAGAGGACAATTAAAACTCTAGCTAATATGTTAAGAGATTGCTCTATGTATTTCAAATGTGGTTTGTATCAACACCTACCATTGGTGGAATTTTCTTATAATAATAGCTTTCACTCCAGTATTAAGATGGATCCTTATGAACCTCTCTACGGAAAGAAATTTAGGACCCCAAATTTCTGGTATGAAGTTGGGGAAAGAAAGCTATTGGTACATGATCTTGTTGATGAGATGGTATAAAAAGTCAGATATATTCAACACCACATAAGGGAAGCTTATATTCGACAAAAATTTAATTCTGATAACTGAATAAAAGACCTAGAGTTTGATGTGGATGATAAAGTGATCTTACGAATATCTCCATGGAAGAGAATAATGAGATTTGGAAACAAGGGAAAGCTGAGCCCTAGGTATATCGGTCCTTTCGAAATACTGGATCGTGTTGGGAAGTTATCTTACCGATTGGTGCTTCCACAGAATCTCTCTTAAGTTCATGATGTGTTCCATGTATATCTACTAAGAAAGTACATACCTGATCCTTTACATGTACTAAGATGAGAAGGTGTACCATTGGAGCAAGATCTTTCTTATGAAGAACAACCGATATAGATTCTAGATCATAGTGAAAAAGTCATAGGGAACATGACCACTCTCTTGGTGAATGTTTTATGTAGGAACCATCAATTAGAAAAAGTTACATGGGAGATTGAGGATATGATAAGGGACATGTATCTTAATCTTTTTTTTACAATGTGATGAATTTCGAGGAAGAAATTCATTTTAGGGGGTGGGGGTTGAATGTAACACCGGAGATTTTTATGTGAAATATTTAGTTTTTATGTTATCATCAAATGAGTATTTCACTACACAGAACACTAATTTCACTTGCTTTACTCACAATCATGATCTTCCTCGATATCTTGCATTGTACGCAATACAGAGTTTCACTAAACAACGATATTCTATTAAACTATTATTAAAACTAGCCGTTATGAATAGTAATACCCACTTTTTGAAATATTATAAATTTTATCTTTCAAAATGGACTTCATTTTTGGATTCAGAATATCGAAATTAGCCTAGGGTGATTTTTTGGTATTTTATTGAAAACATTCAATTTTTGATAAATAGTGAGAAACACTGGGTTACTATTTAAAACCCGACTTTTTGGAATCATCAAATCAACCCATCATTTTAAAAAATTAGTGAGATAAAATTAACTAAAATCATGGAAGGTGTATAAAAAATTAAAATTCTTCCCTGAGATCAGTGATATTGGATGATCACTAACTACGGTTGGCTAGCCAACACAAGATTACAACCAAGCATCATAAAACCCTCCATTCCAGTGAAGTATGATTACATCATTTTTTTGATAATTTCGATGATGTTATGGACTATTCAATTCACTATACATCAACATGAAGATCTTAACAAGCATCTAGGAAGATTCTTCAAGATCTATGATACATTCTATTTCAAAAATATTTCATTTGATGCGGTAAAAATTCAATTGTTTTAATTTTCCTAATGTGATAAATCATGAGACTATTTCCAAATTCTACCTATGCATTCCATCACTATGTGGGATTAGCAATCTAAAAAATCCTTCTATATTTTAATTCCACCTTTTATGTTAATGTATATATGTGTAAGTATTGTCAAAATCTTTTATGTTGATGATGGATCTCTTCATTATTCCTCGGAATGGTGTAGGGATATGAATAAAAAATACCCACATTCTATTATAGATATATGATTACTAATAATAACATCTTATAAGTGTATGTAAAATGTAATAATTAAAATTCCTTATGTTTCAGTTAGAGGATCATTAATGATGAATATACCGGAAGTATGATGTAACATAATTCATGATATAGAAAGAAAATTATTTAATAGAAAAGTGATCCAACATAATGGAAAAGGAATTCCAAAATTTTATAACAATGATTGGATGGTAGAACTACTAGACTCACTAACAATGAATATGGATTGCATGATGGGACAGAAGTATAAACCCAATTTTATGTGTGTTGAAATCAATAATTTTTGAGGACTATAATCCAGGTAATCAATATCAGGGTTAGAGACCACAAAAACATCAAACACAAGAACATGGATTTCAATAGAGAACAAAATGTTATCAAACAAAATCACCTTAACGGACCAAAATAATATGTTAGGTCTGTTCATTTGAAGAGACATTGGAAACATTCATGTCTACTTCAGGGTCATATTCAAATAAATTAATGAATAATCATGGATCCAAAAAAATATTAAGAAATAAAAAGCTTCAAGTTGAAAAATTTACAAATCATCATAGAGAGATAACTAATGGAACTATTCGAGGATGCCCTAAAGAACAACCCCACAAATAATTTTTGGCTATAGATCATAAGAATAAGATGAAAATAAGAGAGGTTCATATAAAATATTCTAGGACACCATGAGAGGAAATTGAATCTAACAAATAATAAGTAGATGTAGAATGAAAGAAAGAATTAAAACCTCGGTAAAACCCAAGATTTTATTTTATAGAATGAATGAAACAAGTGGAGAACAACATGTAAAAAGGTGTGTTCATGGAACACATTAAATAATTACATATAAATATACCTTTTGAAAAGTCTCTTACAAACATGATATCATATGAAATCTTCCTGAATGGGATATTAACAAGCAATAAGAATATAAAAGATATTGGAACTATTACACTCACACGAGAGCTTTTAGAAATTTTATCATTTGTTTTACCTTGGATGTAATGTGATCAAGGTAGCTTATGAAGTCCCAAATTTATCAATCCTAAAAATATGGGAGAACATTATCTGCTCTGGGAAAAGTTTCAATATCATGTTATACATGCCATTCAAGAGTTTATGACTGGATGGACTGATGCTTATAACAGAATTTCATCAATTTCAATATTAAATAGTGAAATTTCCACGAGGGTTCATATTGGACATCTTGATCAATGTTGTCATGTTTTACATTCCCATTGACTTCCTTATGATGGATATGTAAGAGTGGGGGAATCCACTCATTTTGGGAAGGACATATTTAGCCACAAGGAATTTGATGATCAACATTCAGAATAGATAACTCTATATGAGAGTTGTAAAGGAGCATGCATGTTTCAACATCCATTTATAAATGAAGAACTATTATTTTTAAGAGGACAATAAATTTTTATAATGGGAAACAATTGATGTTGATGTTGTTATAGAGATTGTTGAGGTGCATGAATTTGATGTTGTGGTAAAAGAGGATGCTCATCAATAAAATTAAGAGAAACTTATGGTCATGACCAATAAATATAGAAGCGTGACTCACTCTACAACATTTTTTGAAATTTTAAATGTTATATAGAGTATATGAACTTCCATTCAGTTCATCAAGATCGATGAATAAATGGCGAGTCGATCTAATGGAGGTAAAGAAACTACTTTTATCTAGATTAGTAAATCTATTTTAGGAAGAATGAAAAGGGACAACCAATGTAGATATGACACACCTAAGATTATTCATGAACACTAAAGAGGTAAAAATAATTAATTAACTATCATGTAATCCAAACTTTACATTGGTAAGGTTGATCTAACAACATTTAAAAAATAGCTTGTAAGATGTAACATAGGTTTTTATTCAATTTTTTATTTTCAATTTTCATATACTCGCATGATATCACTCCAAATATTTCAAAAATATCATCGCTAAGGCCTATTATTTTACTTTATTATTTTTATTTTATAGGACCCTCAATGCCCAAGCTGAGAACAAACATCATTAATTGAATGAAAGTGCTATATCAAAATTATATGATGAGAAAAGGTTATAGTAGTTAATACAAAACACAACTATTTACAACAAATCAAAAGGAAATTAATATTTTACATTCAAAAAATTATGTTACATTTGACACTTTTGAAATGTTTTAGATATTTAACTTATAATAACCTTTCATGTGATTAACTATTTAATAAAATGAACCTGGAGGCATAAATTGCGTTATATAATTAACATTCTTTTTATTAATTTTTTTAAATAAATTTAAATAATAAAAATTTGAAAACTAATTACTATAGATATGCATGTGGATTACGATTTTAGAAGTCCTGATTTAAGGGATCCATATTGGTCATTTTAAATGAAATTTTTATGTCATTTTTTCATGCATTGAATTAATGATATTTTCATTCTTTGATTAAAAATCATATGACATGGAACCAATGATTCATTTCATTATTGATACATCTAATAAAACAATATTTTCCATTAATTATATAGTATATATCTGAAGAAAATTGGAATGTTTTCCTCTATAACATTATTCACATATTATTGATTATATGAATAAACAAAATAACTTTTAAAATGATTAAGGAATTTTATTTCTATTTTATTATCCTGATACCCACCATACATTAATCCATTTTAAGCCTGATGAATCGATGAATATCCTTGTTAGGAAATAATTCATGTTACAAGACAATATTATCCATTCCTACCTTTCAGTAAATATTTTCCATGAATATATAACATAATAGTGTGGTAAGAGGCATGTTATGAAATGGATGGAAATTTTTTAATGAATGAATGTGGGGGTGTTTCATGAGATTGGGGGAAGTAACATTAATATTATTTATTACAGACCCTCTTAAATATATGGATTGTGTTTAGAGAAATTTCAAATTAACTATTTTTTTGACCAGTGATCTTGTTATATCTATTAATAATAGTGTCATCAATTGATCACTAGGGTTAGGGAGGTGGATGTGAGAACTGCACAAAAAAAATTCTAAAAAGAGAAAAATAATAAAAAGTGAGTATTCATTTTTTTTCTTTTCTTATCTTATGACCCTACTCTATCATATAAGAGAAAAGAAGACAATTATTGAGCTGTTTTGGATTATCATGAAAAGTGAATTAGAGTTGAACGTCCTTAAGTTCCTTAAATGATTTAATTAATTTAACTACCTACTATAAATCTTATATAACTTCCAACCAAAATGGAGAATCTCCCTAGATTAATTTTTTTTCTATAAATACGTTACAAATATGTAATATTTTTTCTAATGTAATGGTCATTTACAAGTTTTTGAGGTATGTGCTAGATGATATTATTTTTTTCCCTGATGATATGTGGAAAAATTCATGTGAGGTAAATTTAATGTGAAATTCATATTAATAATGGATTCTAAAATTAAAATTTGATTATTTAAAGGATTTTTTTTCAATGTAGAAAAATAAATTATTGTGTTAGCTTGTTTGTTTGAAAAATGATTTATTTATAAATGCTCTACATGTGAAGGATGTACATTAAATTTTCCATTTTTTCAATTGTTTTTCTTTAAATTGAATTCAAATCATTATAAGGTGAGCATGCATTGTATTATGTTGATAATACATCCTTAAGGACAAATGTGAATTCAAGTGATGGTGTATTTGAGAAGTGTATTTCATGAATATATTGTAGGTTATTTTAAATTTATGATTTTTTATTTAAATAAATATTTTTCAAAATGATGGATAATTTGAATATTTTGTTATATGTGCCAAGATATAATAAATTTTTGAAATTAAATCAAAAGGACATGATTATGGAGCCGAAAGGGACTTCGCATTGGCAGAAATACATAGCTATGTTCAAATGGATTTTGTAGAATAATTATTGCTGGAAAACTAGACCAACACGATTAAATGACGTGTAATTTATTCACACTCTATGAAATGTTCTTGAAAAAGATCCTACAGAAAAAATAATAAAAGAATGTTTCATAATGTGAAAACCAATTACATGTAGTGATTCTAAATCTTACACCATGAAAAGAGTCAAAGGAAAAAATCATCATCACATATTTTTGGAAGATACACGGAGATTCTGAAATCAAATAGGCAACCTTGTATCAGGAATAAAATCCATGAAACATTATTACATGTTTATTCATGTCTATGGAATAAAAAATCAAAAGCATAATATATAGTATTTTTTAGCTGATGTGGGGCATTCCATCAAAGACCAATATTAGATACATTAGCTGCATTGTGATGGGCCCTCCCTGAGTCCGTTATATTTACCATTATGATTTCATTTTTTCCTACACCTTTATTATCTCATCCCAAGGATGATGGGGTAATCAATCCATGAGCCAGAGTGATGTAATCAATGTTGTAAGGTTCATTGGACTTATTTATTTAAAATTTTCATGTGTTTGGTTTGTGAAATTTATTATTAAACATACAATCCCTTTAATATTCTTTTATCACAGTCATTGATAGTAGATTCTAAAAGGAACCATAAAATTACACAATTTATAACCCTTGAAGAGGCATACAGATTGTCAAATAAAAGGAAAATAACTTTTAAACATGTAGTCGATAAAAATGTGATTCAGATAACACTAAATTACTAGACCAAGGGGAATAGGGTATTGTCATGTTGGGGAGGGGGTACCACTACCATTGGATCTTCATTATTTTAACTCGAACATGAATAATGAATTAATACAAATATTCTTAAAAATTTTATTGAAACTAAACTCATAAAGTATAAAACCCCAAAAATCATTCAAATAAATTTTAAATTTTTTTATCTATTTTCATTAGTTGATATTTTTTCTTAATTAACGCCAAATTTTCCTACAACATTTTTATATATAATAATATATAATATTCTGAATTTCTAAATAAACTAATTTCCCTATCCTTGTGGGTTCAACCTCAAATTTCAACTTTACAATATTTTCAATTAATCAAGTAGGATAGTTTAAGTTTTACAAATTTTATATTTTATAGTTCTATAAGGAATTTAAAACTACCCACATTGCTATAAAAATCATATATAAATAGTAAATCTCCCATAATGACCAATAATTAATTAATGTTTTAGAAAATTATGCATATCACTATATAGAGGTGATACTTCATATGTATGAATGAGTGATACATTATACTCCCATTAGAATGAGATGTGGTGTTAAATTTTTTTAACATCATCATAATAAAATTTATGTCTTTTCTAGGATTGGTAGCATTGTTTTTCTATTTGAACTACTCATTGTAAGCCAAAATTAAGCTAGAAATATTATGTAATATTAATTAAAATTATTTAAAATATGGAAACCAATTTACCAGATTAAATTTATAAAAGCGGAAAATTTTAATTTTGAGTTAGCACGTAAATAGCATTATGTTCGTTATTTAAATTAATTTTATGCCTAAAAAATAATTTAATTCTCTTTAATTCTATAAAAACCCCATATAATCAATGTTAAAATTAAAAAATGTTTATTGAATATTTAGAGTATTTTATGAAATAAATAAACTCAAAAGGATTCAGTGAAGATGATTTCAAATTCTTTGATAAACTATTTATCGATATATTATTAATGAACCTTGTATATCTATTTTAATAATAAAAACATATCTAGGAAGACATTAAATAGTTATAACATATTATTTTGGAGATATTGGATAAATTTTATGGTTTAATATTTTTGAGGGTATGATAGGATAATATCACATTTATAGGATGGGTGGATGGGAATCATATAAACACATAAAACATTATAATATAACAAATCATATTTAACTAGAAGTGGAACCAAACGGAAAAATTATCAAATTGATGATATGAAAATTTATAAGCCTTTTTAATAAATCAAATTTACACAAACTAAAATGGTTTTTTCAAATATATCATTTAGATTAACTCCACAATAAACCTTTTTGACCATAACTATGGAATCAAAAATATTATCATTCTAACTACTCAATATTAAAAAAATTATGTAATCATTATTAAATTCTATCATGATGATTAAAAACATATAACCAATTTTATAAAATTTATTTTCCATAATAATTATACATTAGTATTAATATAACCACTCAAAACACAGAAGAAATCATTTTTAGAAAAATAAATTTTAATAATACAAATGAATTTAAACCAATTCGGTGGCCATTAAAATTCAGTAGATTGATGTTAAATTATTTTATTTTTTATATTATCTTCACATTTAATTAAACTCTTTGATATATATTATTAAATTTCATATATTTATAAAAAACACATTACATTTATAGAAGTAGTTTCTCATAATAATATCCTTTTTACCATCAAATATATTTATTACATTTTATAAAAATATACTATTTTTAGATTTTTTTCTAAAACATTGTTTTTTAGTACATTAATCAACTGAATTAATTATTTAGTGAAATATATATGATAAAAAATATATTAAAATACTTCAAAATAGTTCCATACCATCAAAAGTATTTCCAAAATTAATTAGAAGGTATTTTTAAAAATATATTTCATTTAAATACTATATAATGAGATTAATTTTATAATATAAAATAATTATTTTTATAACATCATGGTTTCACAGTTCAGAATATATGAATAATATTTTTATTAATCTGAATTATGTTATAAAATAATCTTGTGTTGCCACATTAGTTGATGAGATATGAATTTATAACAAAGAAAATCATAAACCAAGGGATCATGGGGTTTTAAAGTAAGATCTAGAGTATAAAAATTTTCTTAACAAATAATATAATTGTCTATATTTGGGAATACAGTCGAATAGTGGGAAATTTTTACAACTAATGATATCATTGTTTTTTTAATTTCATTAATCAATTAGAATATAATTTTTTTATATTTTGAGTTATAATATATTTTAATTTGGGATAAAATATACATCAAATGGAAAATTAACAGGTGCTAATAATGATTGACCATGAAATTTGAATTGGAATGTAATTTCTAAACCTACATCATGTGTGTCACATTAATTACAATATCATGTGTTCAAACTTTGTGATTTTTCTTGATATTATATTTCATAATTTCATATTGTACCCCTACTAAATATTACACCTTTTAAATACCATAGTCTTATATTTATTATTTCATGGCCCTTATACATGTTATGTAACCCTTTTACAATACTCTCTATGGGTTTAGAACACGATTCATGATTTTTTAGTAATTGTAGACCCCTTATTCTTGTTTTTTTACCCATATACTTTATTTTTGGTATAAATATTTTTATTTTTCTTTATCATGAAATAATCCTCCTTGGCAGGGACTTGTACCCCTATGGGGTAGTTTAATATTACATTTAGGGTACATTGTGATTTATATTAGAATCATCTAACAAAATTTATATTTAGTTAATGATATAAACATATATTCATCAATATAATGTAGGTGTTTGATTTATTGATACATTTACATGATATAAATCAATAATTATGTGTTTATAAATATTAATTTTATGATAAAATAACATTTTTTTGATAGTTCAGAATAGTTTATAAATTATTTTAGTTTGGTTCTTTTATTATTACACAAAAACAATTATTATAAAATATTATATGGTTTAAACATTATGACAAAAATTAATTATTATAATGTACTAGTAAAAATTAAAAATGACTATTTATTTAATATTTTAAATTCGGGATATTAATTAATATATTTGAAATATCATGAAATAATTTAATAATTTAATCCATTTAAACACAAATTTTTAATTTATTTTCAATTATTATTTCCATGAAATAATTATTAAATTAAATTCGTTTATATTGATTATAAAATCGAAGATGATTACTACATGAAATATTAATTTTTTCCTTTATCATTAATTTATGGTTGATTTTTCTCTGATGATGGAATTTCATATTGTCATGCTTATATGAATATCTATTGATGGATCGTATTTATCAAAACATGTGTCCCATATTTGTCAATAATGGAATTTTCTATAACATATTCCCACATTTATTCTTATATGTCATTTCCACAACATTTTTCATGTCCATAACCACTAAAACCCCAAACATTGTCATTATTTTTTTTATCCCATTTCATATTAAGTCACCAAATCAACAAAACATGACAATACGAAAAAGATATATATCAAAATGGTTTGAAAGGTTCGATAACATCCCCAACACCAATATAAAAATTTCATTATGTTTGTCACTAAATAATATAACCTATTTAATATTATTTTTTCACACATCAATATTATATTTAGCTAAGAATATATTTGGTGTTCATGAATAAATATATGGTACTTATCACATATGAGTATAAAATGATTTATGGAATCATCCATGGGTTCCCCTAATCCAAATCCAATGATAATATCCAATTTAATTGATATCAATGACCGAACCATCATAGAAAACATAAATAAATAAATATGACCATATTGAATACTATTTAATTTATTAGTGTCTAAAAATTACTATTTGTTTCCTTCTAGTTAATTGAAATTTATATTTTGTAATATGAATAACACAACATACATTCGATACATAATAATATATATGGAAATGATAACAGGATATGGACCTCTTAAAAATGGGAGACATTCTATGAAATTCAATTAGTAGTATCAATTCAACATAGAAAAAAAAATTAAAAAGTTTATAAACAATCATGTAAATAAATTCAGATGATGGAAAACATAATATAGGTTAAAAAGAAACAATAATAGGATAGATATGTTATCCATACTGGTAAAAAATTCCATGACGGTAATATAAAGAATGAAAGTGATATACAACATGGGTATGAAGAAATGATGGATAAGGTAGATAACAATGTGAAATGAATTGATAAAGGGGGAGGTATTTAATTACATAACAAAATTTGAATTATAATAATTATATTAATAATAATAAAATAATGTAGGATTCCACAATCATCAAGATCCGGTTTCATTATTTTACTATTGGACCTCCCGTAACTATCTTCTACGTAATGCAAAACTATGTATTCAATGAAACATATGTGGTATTTGGTTCTCGCTATATTCAATGGAACACATTATATATAAGGAAAAACATTACAAAATTACATTAGCACTATGACAATTCAAATAATATGATGAAACTATTAATATATATGAATTTTATTAAAAAATTAATAATAAAATTAGTCTCATAAATATATGTTCGATTACATGCAATAACACTTAGACACTTTTTACCATATGATAAATAATCGAATATAACTATGATACCACCCTTGGAACATCACTCGCATAGGATCCTCTTATACTCGTATATCAAATTGGAGAAACCCACGTATCCATTACATATGCACCAGAGGAACAATCTCTATATGTATATTCATGCGAAAATGAATCACTATGAAATTATTTTATATATTTAATTAAATTTAAACAACTAAATACTCATCATTAAATGATATAACATTTATAGAGTATATATGGAATCTCATATGGTGAGTTAAATGTAATAATTTAAACATAATATTCATTCTTTAGGAATGTGTTAATAGATACACAAATTTAAATATCCTCTTGAGAAATTAAAATTTTCCCAAGATCCATGTTGATAAATTTCAGTATCCCTATATTTGAAAAAACCCAATTGGTGGAATATATTATAGAAACACACATTTATCCACCTAATAATAAAAAATATTGTCATTATGAGATGATATATTCATGGGAAATTATAAATATTTCCATTTGGAGTATTCTTTATTGTTATAATTATGATTTATTATGGAATTTCAAGTGTTGGATAATACAAATTATGCATTGTTTATATGTATAAAGGACTATGTTTCAACTCTCATGATCTAAATAGATATAACATTATTATGATGGAATTCAAAATTCAGGAAGGTACTTTTTTTATATGCATTCATACAATCAAAATGTAGAATACTGTTTGGTAAAACCATTTGTTTTTTTACAAGGGTTATGGAACACGTTTGGTTCATGGTTTTTGAAAAATTTAGAAATTTGATAATTCATTATATTCATTTTTTGCATCATTTTCCTACATTTTGGTAAACTGTGCATAAAAATAGTATGGGTTGTCTATCATTATTTTTTTATTGTCTAATATTTTTTAAAATATATATGAGATCATATTTAAATGTTTTGTGGCTACATAGATATCATTAAAAGTGATAATTGACAATTTTCTCCGAAAAATAATAAATCCATGACCCCTCGCTAATCATTCCTCTTGTTTATATAGATGATATGTCTCTCATCCATATAATCTTCTTTAATCCATCATGGAATATGGAAAATTCATTTAAGTTCTCAGTGGATATTTTTTTAGTTATAATAATTTTCAATATATTATTCTTTTTCTATTTCATATTATGATTTTGACGTATTTATATTAGGTTTTTGTGATTAATTTCACTTAGGGAAATTGAAAATTATTCAAAATGGGATGTATTATTATAGATTCAGCATTTGGACATCCCATGAGGATAAAAAATGTTTTATAATCCCGTTCAATGATACAAAATTAACATGGGGATGTAATTATGGTTTTCAATAAATTATATTGAATTTATTATTATCTAGATCCAGTGGATTATTCTTTTCTTGGGATTTTGTGGAGATTATTCCATAGAACGTTCTTAGTATTTTATTTTATTTTATTTTGAAGTTGTAACCCATTGAGCTATTATGAGTTTATAACTCATAAAATAAAATTTATAGACTAATTATAATTCAATATGAGTCATTAATACCAAATTTTAATCTTGATATATGGTCTCATGTGTATTGGAGAAGACTAATAAGAGTTGGGAAACCTCTAGAGATATTTTCACTATTACGATCTTAAGAATTATATATTTATGATTTATGAGGTCACATAAGAATAATCGAACAAAAAATTAACTGTTATTATATTCATGTGATATATTATATATCAAATATTGAGGATTATCCATTATTTATTATAATTTTATCTTTAATATAAGAATACATGTTAATGAATTGAGTCAGATGAATTATTGGACCATTTAGAACTAGCTTCTTACCTCATCCATTGATGGTTTTGGTCGTTATTATTAAATATATGGATATGTATATATTGAAACATAGGGGAAATAATTAAATAATATTGTGTTATGTAGTGGCCCCTAGAAATGGTGATATTTTTTCTTTTATTGAAGGTTTTTTGTGGATAATCCATGGAACACCATAGGTTCCACCAAATAATAAATGGTTAATTAATGAATGAGTAATGTTGTCTCTTGTATTTGATCTATATTAATTGAATGTGTGGAATGTGACCATCCACCAATAGAATTTTAGAATCCTATGCATTATACACTAGGATGTTAATGTTAGGAATAGTTAGAATACTCGGCTATGAATTTGGAAATCAAAAGTGTATATTTCATTCTCTATGAGTGATTTTTGAGTGATTTAGGTATAGGGATATGAGGCTATAAATATGATTTCTGATGATGGGGGATATTATTCACTCTGATGGTTTTTCCTAGATCATGACTTGAGAATTATTTAAGATATTTGATGATGGGTGTCCTAAAAATGATGGATGTTAGGGGACCTGGGAGTGTTCCATAGAGTTATGATTACCCAAGATTGAGGTGGTGAAAAGTTGATTGTATTTATTATTTAGTGTCATAACTTTTAACTAGAATTGATTGAATGAACCTTTAACCAATATAATGATTTGGAACTTTTATTTAATTGGGAGGTTACTGAAGGTTGTATGAGATGGATTTAGTGGGCGGATATCTTTTATTATTTAGATTGATATATTATCGATTAAATGATAGAACCTGTATGATATTAGATGATATATTCTATTAGGTACACATATAAACTGAGTCATTATGAATAAATTATCTAGGTATCCTTTGGTATTTATACATTATGACTATATGAAATTCCAATTTCCTTAATGAAAGATTAATTTATATGGATTCAAGTCTAGTTATAGTCTGATGGTCTCCAAGGATTCAATATATTATTAATGACATATAAGGACTATTATCATATAATTTTATTTTTCTTAAATGCATGGTAACTATGTGGAATATCTAAAATAACCTAATAGGATTCATAATTAATCGTGATGACTTAGAGTTTCTAAAATCACTCGTAGGATTTTGTTTGGGTTCCAAATAAATATAGATGCCTACTACACCTTGGATGTAGTTTTATTCTATAGGAATACTAATTCCATGTAGGCATAGGATCATTCTATCTACTATTGATGATATTTTGATTCACTTCATAATAATAGGTATTTTTTAAATATAAGATAAGTATTTTAGATGTTTGGGATAATTCAAAGTATGTAGTTTATATAATTAATTCTATGAGTATTTTTGATTGATACCCTATATGATATAAATTGTTATCATAATACATAATGTCATGATTTAGTCAACCACTCAATGTATAGAATCTGGTAAACATGGAAATTAAATTACATTACATAATGAAATTTTTTTATTGTAACATATTCCCATGTACTTTTTGGTTTAGTATTTTATATAATTTATAAAACCATTAACAAACAAAAGTCATGACTTTTTCAACTAATTGATATTTTGTCTACTATATAAACAAATGATTAAACGAAATTTTTTTTTGAAAAACTCTATATAATTCTTCACATAATATATAATTATATACATTTTATACATTTCTTATCTTATTATTCTTTGGGAATGTAAACATAAGTAAGGGGTGAGCTTAGATACCCAATAATGGTAAACTTATGTGATAAAAGTCACTAATAAAATGTCTACATATGATAAAAATATTGTTATAATTTGATAAAAAGAAACTAAATCCCAAAATATACTAGGACATAAATCAACATATAAATCATGAAATTAAATAATACATGAATCAAAATACATATTCAATAAACCAGATAAATGGGAGCATAACATAGTGATGAGAATACGAATAAAACCATGAAAATAATTAATATATAGAACATAAATTAGTATAGGAGTAATTTTTTTCATGATCCATAGAAAATATTATTAGAAAAAAATGTAAAAAATATTTAAAATATGGAACATACATTAATACAAGGGACATTACGTTTTTTGATCAAAAACTATGGTAAAACAATTATAAGAATCTGAAAATTAATCATGATTTATTTTATCATGAGAAATAAACATTTTAACAATTAATTAGAGGGTGATATATGATCCCAAAAATCACTTATACATATAGGTTCTAACATAGAAATAATTTAATTTTTAAATAATAATGATCTTGTGTACGTAATATTGGTTTCATAAAACATCCAAATGAAAATATATCTATTTTCATAAAAACCCAATGAATTTAAAAGTGGTTTATATAAAAAAAATTGATATAATCCAATTTTCATTGATGCTCCATGAAAAAAAACAAGTTTCACAAAAAATTAAAACTGAATTCTCTCACATTACACAAATAAACCATGTAAATTAAATGGGTTTCTTAGAACAACCAAATTTTATAAAATAAAAAATCGATTTAAATTGATTGATTACGAAAAAATTATCATCCAACATAATAACATAATTAATGTAAAATTTATGACGAAATATGAAACAAAACACCATTGGAGATACAAAAATTCATGATAATGAAAATAAAATCATTAAAATAAATTTTTTTAATGAAAAAATATATTTATCATTATAAATTTAAAATTTATATTTATACTTTGAGAGGATTTTTTTATTATATAACAATTGATAATAAAACCATTTATAGATATGGATTTTTATTAAAAAATATTTTTCCACAAAATCAAACACATAACATCATTAATTTATTGATATAATTTCAATGGATTCATATTCTTTTTCAAGAAAATTAAATTCACAATGACCGTTTTTAGGGATTTTTAACAAACAAAGATATTTTTTTTAAAATTTATAAGTCAAATATTAATATAAAATTTTCAAAACTAAAAAACCAAACATTATAAAGATATTTATATTAAATAAATTCAGTAAATAATTTTTTTAATCATATAATTTATTTTTATTGTTCATGTAGGTGGTGAAATAGAGTCAATCTTGAAAATACCAAAATTAATCATAGATTGTATAGTGATTTAGATAGAATATAGTTATACCAAATTCATAATGGTATCATTTAGTTTATTTTATTTTTGATATTGTATAATAATAAAAATAATTCATGTTTTATAGATATGAAACACATTAATATTATCAATTAATTACTTTCCTCTTAATTTACCTTTATATGATGGTTAATTTTTATATAAATGGTTTACCATTCATATTGATCATCCCCATGTTTTGTTTCTTGTCAATGTCATGTCAAATGGTTTATAGTGATATGTAGATGAAGTGGTGATTCATGTGTAAATTTTATGTATTCATCTAATATCATTCGAGTTAACTCATGGAAAATTATTCTGGGTCAATATGATGATATTTTGAACGATTTTTTATTTCATATGTCATTTTCTATGTAATTTTCACATTTCATACCAAAAGTGAATTTCATTCACAATCATTTTATGGAGATGAAATACATTGTTAAAGTATGATTTTATTATTATATTAAATGATATTTTAAGGCTTGATAATTGTCCTAGAATTATATTAGTTCCCTAGGGATTTCCTATGTGATATAATGGAGGGGATTATAAAAAATAATTTTCATCCAATAAAGAAAGCATATGATAGCAAGAGCCCTTGAATATATTGGAATCAAAGGCTAGACATTTCCTAGGGAACATAGCCTTGTGAACCAGAACGTGGTATCTATGTGGGATAATGTGTAAGACATATTAGGGCATGGGCTCAAAGGTGAACCCACTGTGCAAGCAGGCATAGTGGAAGAGAGAACCGGTATGAGGTTCTAAAAAGGGTGGTTTTGGATATATATCATATTTATGGAACACGATGATTGATATAATAGAGTGGAGGCACATTAAAGTCTCAATGTGCAATGTTGAGGTATCATTACTGCTCATCTGTCACATCAAACTCAAACAAAACAAGCTTCGTTCGATCATTCAATATGAGTTGTATGATGAGGTCCTACTCTCCCCTAGTTTGAATGACACATATTCTTAAACCATCACACAAGGAATTTAATTATCACATTATTGAAGTCATGAGACAATATGAGTGATCACATCAATCCAGTGAGATTATGTCTGGCTAGTATATATGAGCACATGGATGTAATTATTTTCATTCATGAATTTATTCATATATAATAAACCAATTGCATGAATCCCATCATAATAACATGTGTATTGTCTTAATAAACTATATTATTTACCGAATCATTCATGTGATGATATTTTTCTCTTTCTATTAAGTGAAGAAAACCACTAAATTCATCACACAGATTTTATAACCACAAAACCTTCCATATTTTCTTTTATTACCATATAAAAAATCATAATTATCATGTTAATATCCATCATGAATGTAATATACATCACATTATGGGGTATGGAATTTCATAGTTGATTCATATTGTAACATCCCAAGTAAATTAATAATAAGTTATTTTCATGTTTATTAATATTTTTTAAATTAAATATTAATTTTACATTAAAAGTGACTCTTTGTTTAATAGCGTACCTGATACATTACAACGGATTTCTTTGAAATCTTACGTTGCACACTAATAATATAATATTATTATTTTAAATGGTAGTTAACTCATAGACGATGTACTAGAAGGAATTAAAAAAACAAACTACCACATGATTATACATGTTTGTTAAATGTATTTACTTTTATCCAATAAATGTTAGAGGCTTAAAATGCGAATAAATCTAAATTTAAGCATAATTTACATTAAAATGTCAATTTACCACCTTTTAACGTCGAACCCTAATTAAATATATTTTTGGTCATTTCTATATTTTCTATTTGAAAAAATAAAAAACTTTTTTATAATGGGGACATCAAAATTTACTTTGTGTAAATTTTAGGAATTTTTCTGATAAAGTTAATTTTTTAATGAATAGTGAAAAATATTTTATTTTAATTCAAAATCACGTTTTAATCAAATATATTTATATGGTTATATTATATTTTTAATTGGTTTTAAAGATTATTTAGAATTTTTTTACCATTCAATATAATTTTGGTCATTGTAATTAATTTCACTTTGAATTAATACATAAACAAATGTAAATCTTTTGATAGTTATTGTTTCATAAAAACACAAAATATGTTTTAACAACATGAATTAATTTTAAATTAATTAATGCAACTTCATTGTTTAGAATTATGTAAAATATACATAATTATTTAATTCATAATATCAAATATATCTTAGGCTGAATTTTTGGTATTTTTCTGAAAAACATCAATTTTTTTATTAATAGTGAAACCACTTAGTCGTAATTAAAAAAACTGACTTTTTGATTTAAATAAAATTTTACCACTTCTGTGAAATGAATTTCAAAAATACGGCATACATTTTATTTATTAGTAAGTAAATTTTGGTTCAATAAGATGAAAGTAATTTTTGTTGAATAGTATCATTTGACTTTTATTTACCACGATTAAGGGTAAATATGGTAATTCACGGTAAAAAGAAAATTTTAATAATTAAATATTACATTTACAGTTATCCTAACATTATTTCATGAGTAATGTCCAACCATTAAAATCCTTGCATCGATTTTGGGGTCTCATTGAGCCACTTATGAATGATAATGACACTTTAGATTAATTAACTTAAAGTAAAGACAAAAATGACAAAAATAATAATATTTTAGTAAATTAATTTCTATATGTTGTAAAAAATGATATATTATATCAACATAAATATTAATTGGAAGGATAAATAGATTTATAAAATCAGGGTTTTTTTTATAATTTTTAGACATTGAATAAATTAAATTATTTATGAAACAATAATGATGCAGTGTCTACCTCATTAATAAATCATTGAAATAAATAAGATTATAATCATTAGAATAACATCTAAAACCATGTCCAATTCTTAACGTCTAATTTTATTTTGACCATTATTCACCTTATCTTCAACTCTAATGGTTTTTGGATGTTTAGAAACCGAAAATCATAATATAATAAAATAATATTTTCACACTTTCCTAAAGTGCCCATCCTCCCACTTATAAAAAGAGACCATTTCTAACCAATTCCTCACACCTCTAAATCCTTTTGGATTTCCCAAAATCTTCCCAATTAAGCTCCCCACATATTTCTATTCCACCTAGAAGCCTTAACATAGCCATAAAGCACTTCAAAAAACCATTTTGGTTCAAACCAAAGGGAGTTACCCAAATTATCGGTAGCCGTTTCTCTTAACTTCTTTTCTATTATTTTACTTATCCAACCCTTAAACTCTTATTATTCCTTTCTTTTATAACAAAACCAGTATCATCAATATACATGGATTTTTTTTATGAGAATTATTCAAACAAAACGTACACACACCTCCATTTAAAGGGTGAAGAATATACAGTTTATGTGGATAGAAAACCAACGCCTCACGAAACGATGATAGTTCGATTATCTCATACAGCCTCTCATTGTGGAAATTAAGATGACACTATATTTATTTATGATATATATAATCTTTATGTTTTCATTATTATTCTTTATTTTTTCTTTTATACCAAACCTTTATGGTTTCCATTATGGGTAAACGTGATAATTTCATTTGAGGAAGTGCGGACTACCGCCCCCACAAAGTGATATGAGTCATTAATGCTATATGTGGGACTTATAAATGATAGAGAAATTATATTTTATGATATTATACTGAATTATAATATAATAATTTATTATTATGTTTTAATTATATTAAAATAAGAAATAAAAATGGAAGTAGAGTTAATGTGCACGTACGACTTACCTTCTCCTTGAACCGTGAATTTCATTTCTAATCTCCAAATGTTATGTACTATTATAAATACATGTATATACTGGATAAATATTATATATATGATACATATAAATCATTATTATCATTCTAGATATAATGAAATTTTGACCATTTCAACAACTTGTAATTATAAGATGTCCATTTTTGACTCAAGTTCCAAATATCAACAAAACAAACGTTATTAACTAAAATGATTACGTAATGTTTATAACATGGTAATAAGTTATATTAAAGGAATAATAAACTTAAAAAAAATTCTTAATCAAGTAGAAATTAACTTTAGTTTATTATTCGGGATATTAATGAATGAATGGGTCAAGTCATACATGAGGTAAGGGACTTTGCCTCAATCTCCTTTAATTGAGGCATATTTTATTTAATACACGAATTTATTTTATACGATGTATAATCACCCATGAATTTGAAAAGGGATTATTTTTTTAAGAATCGTTTTACAAAAAAAAGGAATGTTTCTTTTAACGTAGTCGATGACAATAAGCTTTCCACTACCGTGACTATTGTTTTCTCTTTAGCATACATATAAAGATGTAATGTTTTTTGTCAAGTAAAACAAATACAATATACTATTTTATGTATTTCTGTATTGAAAATGGTTTTTATAATTTATTTGTTATGGAAATATATTTAAGTGATATATTATGATTGAAATGTGGAAATGTTTTCTTTCCTTTCTATTTGTTTTATGTGATATGATTTTATAATGGTAAATGGACATTTGATGGGTGGTTACATGATAAAACAAATGATGAGTGGTTCCATGATAAACTAAGATGGGTGGTAATGTTATAACCTCCATTGAATTGGGTATGGAAGTAAACCGTATGGCTATTCTATTTAGTAATATGTGTGGTTGTCGACCATATGGTTATTGCATTTAAATATTTTTATGTCCCAAGTTACCATTATATGTTATGTGTTCATTATATTGGTTTTATGGTAATCATTTGGTTAAAAAAGGGTAAGTAATGATATTTTATTCAGTGATAATTATTTACTACTTCAAAAAAGGTGAACAGTATTACTTATGATAATGTATTCATGGTTTACTTGTTGTTTTGAAAAAATAAATGTTTTCCTTCTATGGTCATCCCTTATTGAGATTTTTATGATCATCCCTTGTTTTTGAAATTTTTTTCACAAGACATAATGCGGAATAGGGTCAAGGATGAGATGAAGGAAAATTCATGATGTCTTATGCATTGAACTAGACATGAATCTTCTTTTCAAGAGTTTTTATGAAAACAATGAAAACTGAGTAGAAGTGTCTAATTTTTAATAATTTTAGATGGAATAGTTATGTCCTAATTATCTAAAACTATAACCCCGAAAATATCTTCAATGTGAATTATTTTTTTAATCCAATAGTATGTAATGTTTTAGGGCTGGGTCGTTATAGTTGGCATCTGAGGTCAGTTTAAACAAATTTAGGAGTTAAGTAATTTTTAAATAAATGTCCAAAAATTAATTTATGGTAATATTGAAGTGATATAGCATTTAAAAGTTACCATGTTACTTTGGATAGGTTATTTTTGTGTTACGAATGGTTTTACACATAGGAAACAATGAAGCTGTGTTGGGAAAACATCAGGATGAAGACAACCTTCCAAATCAGTAACCTGAGATGGTCAGAATCGGAACTGAATAATTTTTTGCAGTGATGGAACAATTGACTCGAGTTATAAATGGTGGTGGAATCCATGCATGAAATCAGCCAAATCATCCACATAGGAACATGTCAGTAGTAGAGCATTTCATGAGGCAACATCCCCCATCATTTAGAGGATCATCTTACCCTGTTCTAGATAAAGGGTGGATTAAAGAAATGGAGAATATTTTGGATGTCATGGGGTGTTCAGAACAACAAAAGGTTAGTCTCCCTGTTTACCATTTTGATGGTGAAGTTGATCAGTGGTGGTCGATGGTGAAAAATATTAGGGATAGTGAGGAGATTGATTTTATTAATTCGGATGAATTCAATGGTATGATTCTAATGAAATATTTTCCTATGGTGGTTCATCTTAGGATGGAAATAAAATCCAGGAATTAATGTAGGAGGATGACTCAGTGGCATCTTATGAAAAAAAATTCTCTCGACTAGAAAGGTATGATCCAATTTTCATCTAAGATCTTGATAGTAAGATAAATCGATTTTACTCTGGACTGAAGCCATGATATAGAATGGAATTTTCCTCTGATGAGTTCAAAATTTATGAAAAACTTGTTCGATGTGTAGAGAAGGATAAAATGGTGTTTGTCGATGATCAGGTGTTCATTGAAATGCAACATAATAAGTGGTAAAATTGGTAAGAAAAGGGAAATAATTCTTCAAAGAAGCATGGATGTATGAAAATTAAATATCCAACTTTTGAGAAGTGTGGTAGAAACCATCCTGGAGATAGATTTTCAATGTCTGTAAAGTTCTTTCGGTGTGGTAATTCTAGTCATATAGCTCATAACAGTGAGGAATATGATCAAGCAGGCAATAAAAATCCATCGGTAAGATGTATTAAGTGTAATGAAATTGGTCATTATGAAATCGAGTGTCTAGTAAAGAACTCAACAGAGGGAAAGTAGAAAGACTACAAAAATAAAGGGGTGGTGAAATCCATTTCAACTACTTCAATAGAAGTTGGGCCATCAAACTAAATAGTATCAGGTACACAGCTTGTTTGTTCATATTATTCCAATTTGTAGTTTGATTTAGGGTCTATAAACTCATTATTTTCTAAGAATCATTCTAATAAATTTTGAATTCCATCTCAATATATAAATATTGAACTTATGGTAAAAAAAACTTAGAGGAAATGTTGAGACAAAAAGAAAACATAAGAACCTTCTTTTGTGTGTTGGAAGAATCCACCTGCAAACCTTATTGTTTTTCTTCTAGTAGAGTTTTATGCTATTTTGGGAAAGGATTGGACGTCAGTTTATCATGCTAATATTTACTGCAGAGCTAGTGTTGTTTCCATTCAGAATGATTTATAGTTTGTGTACATGAATAAACCCTTGATTTTGATAACATATCAGGAAGCTGAGAACTTGTAAAAGATGAAAATGAATGTTACCTTACTCATATTTTTGAAAATAAATAATGTGTTGAGATTAATTATGTGATAGTTTTAAATGAGTACCTTGATGTTTTTTCATGATGAGTTTCATGGTATTATAAATGATCGGGATGTTTAATTTACTATTGACTTATTTCCTGATGCTAGTCCCATTTCAAAACCCCCTTATTGAATGTCTCAAATTGAACTTTTAGAGAAAAATAATAAATTGAAGGAGTTATTAGATAAAGGTTTCATTTGACATATAACATCACTATGGGGTTCTCCTGTCTTGTTTTTAAAACAAATATGGTTCATTGAGACATTACATTGATTATAGAGCATTGAATAACATTTCTATTAAGAACAAGTATCCTTTGCCTCGTATCGATGATTTTTTTATCAACTCTAGGGAGAACAGTATGTTTTAAAGATTGAATTTCATACTATATACGACCATTATGAATTTGAAGTTATGCCTTTTGGGTTAAACAATGCACCTTCTGTATTCATGGATCTTATGAATGGAATTTACAGTGACTTCTGGGATAATATTTGTGTTGTGTTCATTGATGATATTTTGGATTATTCTAAAACTAAATAGGAGCATGAACATTATTTAAGGTTCATCTTGAAAACATTAAAAGAAAAGAAACATTATTAGCAATTCCACAATCTTGAGTTTTGGTTAAAATAAATTTCTTTCTTTGGTCACATGGTTTGAAAAAATGGCATAATATTTTATACTACGAAAACAAAAGATGTTAAAGAATGGCCTAGACCCACAAATATAACTGACATTCGTAGTTTTCATGGTTTGGTATGTTAATACTGGCAGTTTGTTGAGAGTTTTTCCAATATATCTAGTATAATGTCTAAGTTAACTCAAAAAGTTGTTATTTTCATTTGGACAAAATAAAGTGATGATTGTTTTCAGGAATTGAAAAGAAGAGGGGTTAATGCTCCAGTTTTGGCACCGCCTTCCAAAAATTGTGAGTTTGTGTATTATAATGATACTTCATTGAATGGACATTGATGTTTCCTTATAAATAATGGTTAGGTAATTGCTTATTCTTCACGTCGGTTTAATCCTCGTGAGTTAAATTACCATACACATGATTTGGAATTAGTTTCTTTTGTTTTTTCTTTAAAAGTTTGGATGAAATATTTATATGGAGTGAAATGTGATATATAAATATATATAATGACCACATATGTTTATCGTATATATTCACTCAGAAAAAATTGAACAAGAGAAACAGGTGATGTATGGAATTAATCAATGATTATGATTATGACAACCCTGATTTTTAATACAAACTTATACCTGATTTATTACATAAAACATCACTTGTTATAACAATGAAGATTCATAGGTTTAGTGTCTTTGGGGCTTAGGATCATTACATAATAACTTGAAACATGAAATACAACATCTTTATTGAAAACATCCTTTACATACCACTACATTCCCTCATACTTAGCATTTCAGGAGATAACCTGAGGAGATGCATAAGAAAAGGGTGAGCTATAAAGCTCAGTAAGGGAATAAACATGGAATAACCTGAGGAGTATAATAAATGATATAAATTAGGCATACTAATAGATCACAAGAGAAACATGAACATAAAGGCATGATAAAGCACGATATTCATAAAATTGAAATGTGGCAACAACACTTAACATAGAATTAGCATGAGCCAAGGCCCATTACACATGGAGCATGAGTAAATCCTCATTTCACATGAATCACGAGTAAACCCTCATTAAAATTCAATTAGCATGAGTCAACACTCATTGCACATGACGTATCATAATACTATACTTTACCCAATGCATTGGAGAGCTATAAGGGTGCACACTTCTTAAACATTTCATTTCATGCATAAGTGTGCCACATGGATCATAAAACATGGATTCACCAAACATTATAATTTCTTCCACGATAATTGAATGTGGAATTAATACATTAATCTTTATAATCAGTAAGTAAATGTTCATAAAGGTTAATACCCTTGATGGAGAAATGGGCATGATATTCACTACACAATGGCATTCTCTTAGAAAATCAGTGCGATTTCGGCAGCGTAACAGCATGACATAAGAATTCATAAAAATGGTTGATTAGAGAGAAAGAGGTTACTCATAATATTTACATTTAATGGAAAGTATGTAGGTCATATAGATACATGTTCCAACAATTGTAGTGGAATTTAGATTCATGATACAAAAGTATTTCTTGAATGTAAAAGAGGAGAGAGAAGTTCCTTTCAGAATTTCAGCATAGTAACTGCTCTACATGGGAGGCATTTAATGAGATAGAACGGGTCTCCCATCATTCAAACATAAATAAGGATGTATTAGGGAGGTGAAAAAACACACCCCAACATTCATAATTGAAATTAAATGTGCAAACAAATTAAAGAAATTTGGACAAAATTGAGAAAGGAAGAAAAAAACCCTTACTTGGAAGTGTGCTTCCAAAGGCTAGAGAGAGGCTTCTAGGGAGCTTGGGGAACCTTGGGAGGATATTAGAGAGAGTGGGAAAGATTTTTATGAACTACAAAGGCTTTGAGTGAGGAGGAAGTGGGGGATTGGGTGGGATTATTTATGAAATGTGAGGGAATTCATTATTATTTAGGTTAAAGACCTCTTATATTAAACTAATCCAAACCCCAAACCATCCTATGGTTTTTTTCCATGGTTTTTTGAAAATGGAAGAGGAAAAAAAAAATTTATAAGGGAAATTCCGAACATCTTAAAATAATAGGGTTTCTTATGTGATGGTTAGTCACACTCCCATGGAAATTAATTTAAAAAGACAAGGTGTTTAATAAGTCTTGAGGGGTCCATTAATGCTTTGAAAAGTAATTCAAAAAAATCCAGAATCACATTATTTTAATAGTAAAACAAATATTGGTCGAAAATAAGGATTATTGTATTTTATTACATCACTATTGGGTCATTATGATATCATAAAACACATTATATATTTAAACGGTATTTAATTTTTACCCAAAAATTTGACTGTCTTAGAAAATTATGAAAAATTCACTGTTGGATAATTTCGATGTCCTGATTCCAGAAATAACTTTTACTTTATCTAAATAATTCTCTAAATATATTAATATTCACATTTAAAATAAAAACTGACATTTATCGAAAATTCACAAGTTTTGACAAAAATGGCTTTCAAACCTTAATAAAAATTATAATTGCATTCATAAAAATATAAGATCATTTATATTTAATAAATATTAATTTAATAATAATAATATTTTATTAAAATATTATTTAATTCAAAAATACTTTAATTTCAAAAAATATAATTCTTAATTAAATAATAACAAAAAACATTATTTGAACTTTAAAAACTATTTACAATGTATCAATGATGATAAGAAACTATATTCATTATTATATACAAAAAAATTAATGTACATGAACATAGTACTATTTATTTGTTACATAAAACCTTGAAACAACCACATAAGACCTAAGAGTAAGCTGTGTGATGGTGACAGACTCTTGGGGTGGCTCAGATAACATCACTCGAGAGGTAATTTCTATCAACTTACACTTTTCTCGTAGACGGTCCCGTTCAAGCTTGACATGATGAAGCTCAGCTTGGGCTTGGTCAAGTGTAAAGCCCAAGTATTCCACCTCTTTTCCGAGCTCCGACAAATGGGCTTTGTATGGGGAAATTCTACTAGATGAGGCCATAGATTCCTTTGTCTGTGTAAATTTTGATTTGTTAAAGCCCGATATTTATACGAATCATGTGATCGCTGTTCAACATCTATATTAGCAACGGTCAAAATTCATAACATAAAACCAAAGGAGTTGACATTTTATATAAATATAAAGATAAATTTAATTAGATCAAGATGAATTTCCATTAATGAACTTTGGGTCGTTACAATGATTTCAGGATCCATTACTATCCAGGAAAACAAAATAAAGTGTCTGATGCTTTGAGTCGAAAAATTAATGTCTTATTAACCATGCTACATTTGGAATGGGATCCTTTGGTTTTTGATTTGATGAACTTTTTCATAGAAGTTTTTGGTTCATGAAATTCTTCTGTTTTGTTTTAGGTCTCAGTTAAATCATCTCTATCATGCAGAATAAAGAAAGAACATAATGAAGATAGTGAGTTGCAGAAAAATGTAGAGTTGCTTCAGAAGGGTATGTTGCCTAATTTTGACATTGATAATGAATGTGTTTTAAGGTTTGGGAAATGTTTATATATGCCTTGTGATTCAAAGTTGATGAATTATTTTTTCGGTGAAGCTCATAGTTCTCTGTTTTTTTCATCCATGTAGTACTACGATGTACAGAGATCTGCAGGAGTACTATGGGTGGGATAGAATGAATTGAGATATTTCTCATTTTACTGTGAAGTGTTTGACTTGTCAATAGGTTAATATATAGCGGTAGTTACCGAAAGGGATTCTTCAGTCATTACCGGTACCAGATTGGAAATGGGATAATATATCCATGGACATTGTTGTGGGATTACCGAAAATATATCAATTTAATAATGAAATATGGGTTATAGTTGATCGATTGAGTAAATCTGCTCATTTCCTTCCTATTCGTGATACATTTTCTCTAGATCAACTTGCTCGGTAGTATGTTACAAATATTGTCAGCTTTCATGGAGTTCCCCTCTCCATTGTTTCTAATCGTGATCCCAGATTAACTTCTAACATTTCGAAGGGCCTTCAAAATTCATTGGGTACTGAATTAAATTTTAGTACATCTTTTCATATGCAATCAGATGGGCAGTCAGAATGAATAATTTAGATATTGGAGGATATGCTACATGCTTATTCACTAGATTACCAGGGACGTTGGGACCTACATATTTCTTTGGTTTAATATTCTTATAATACCAGTTTCCATTCTAGTATGTAGATGGCTCCATATGTGGCATTATATAGAAAGTGTTGTCAAACTCTAGATTTTTGGGATGGTGTAGCTGAAAAGAAATCTGATGGGACCAGGATTGGTAAAAGATATGGTAGATAATTTTTAGTTGATTTAGAAGCTCATGAGAAACTCTTATAGTAGAATGAAAGGTTATGTGTATAACCGGAAGAAGGATATTTCTTTTGAGGTTTGTGATCATTTCCTTCTCAATGTTTCTCCATGGAAAAGTGTGATGTGACTACTTAACAAGGGAAAGTTGAGTCTGAGGTTCATTAGACCTTATGAATTCCTAGATAAAGTTGGATGAGTTGCGTGCAAAGTTTCTTTACCTCCATGTTTATCCCAGATACACAATGTTTTTCAGGTTTCGATGTTGAGAAAGTATATTCCATATCTATCTCAAGTTTTGAGTCTAGAGGTAGTTCAGTTGGAAGAGAATATCTCTTATGAAGAAAAACCAGTCTAGAGTCTTGACTGTAGAGAGCATGTTTGGTGGTATAATGTAATTCACCAGGTAAAGGATTTGTGGATAAAATATATGCTTAAAGAGGGAACATGGGAATGTAAAAATGCTATGAGGGATAAATACCCCCACTTATATTGATAAGTGAATAAAAACTGCGAGGATGAAATTTCCAAAAGGGGGAAGGATGTAAAATCCTAGGTAAATAAAGAATAATAGATTTTCATATGTATTAATATTTTTGAATTAATTATTAATTTTACTTTAAAAGTTTTTCTATGTTTGATAGCATATCTGATACGCAATAACAGGTTTCTTTGAAATCTTACGTTGCACACTAATAATATAATATTATTATTTTAATTTGTAGATAACTCCTAGCCGTTGTATTTCCAGGAATGAAAAAAACAACAACAATTTTATTATACATGATTTTTGAATTTATTTACAATTATCCAATAAATGTCAGAGGCTTAAAATGCGAATGAATCTAATTTTAAGCATAATTTACATTAAATGTTTGATATGCCGCCTTTTAATGGAGAACCCTCATTAAATATAGTTTTTTTAATTTCTATATGTTCTATATGACAAAAATAATTTTCTTTACAATAGGGAAATCAAAATTTACTTTGTGTAAATTTTTGAAATTTTTCTGATAAAGTTCTTTTTTTAAGGAATATAGAAAAATATTGTATTTAAATTCAAAACTGCATTTTAATCTAATTTTTTTATGGATAGATTATATTTTTAATTGCATTTAAAGACTAATTAGAATAAATTTTTAACATTTAATACAATTTTTTTCATTGGAATTAATTTTACATTGAATTTTGACATAAACAAGTGCCAATATTTTGATAGTTATTATTTTTTAAAAATAAGCTATTTATTTTATCAATTAGTATTAATATTAAAATAATTAATAAAAATTATATGATTATAATTTGGTAAAATAGAAAAAAAAATTAATTTAGAATATCATATATATCTTAGGCTGAATTTTTTGTATTTTTCTGAAAAACATCATTTTTTGATGACTAGTGAAACCACTTAGTAGTAGTTAAAAACATACTTTTTTATTTAAATGAACTTTTACCACTTATGTGAATTGTATTTATAAAATCCGACGTACATGGTTGTTATTGTTAATTAAAATGTGGTTCAATAAGATGAAAATAATTTTTGGTGAATAGAAACTTTTGGCTTTTATTTACCGCAGTTAAAGTTAAATAGGGTAATTCAAGGTGAAAATAATGTTATAATAATTCAAAATTACCATAACACTTTTCCTAACCTTATTGTATGAGTAATGTCCGACCATGAACATCCTTGGGTCGATTTTGGGACCCCATGTAGCCACTTAAGAATGCTAATGACACTTTAGATTAATTATATAAAGTAATGACAAAAATGACATAAACAAATATATTTTAGTAATTTAATTTTTCTATGGTGTTATATAAGTAATATTTTTTACTATAAATATTAATTGTAAATATAAAAATACATCCTACTTCATGATATTTCTTTTGAATTTTTAGACATCGAATAAATGAAATTATTTATGACACAATAATGATTCAATGTTTGCCTCATTAATAAATCATTTAAATAAATAAGATTATAAATTTTAAAATAACATCTAGAACCTATCCAATTCGTAATGAATGATTTTATTCCGACCATGAGTCACCATATAATTGACTATAATGATTTTTGGACCTTTAGAAACTGGAAAACATTATATAACAAAATAACATTTTTGCACAATCCTAAATAACCCCTCTTGGCCCATATAAAAAATAGACCATTTCTAACCAATTAGTCAAACCTCTCAAGAATTTTGGATCTTCCAAACTCATCCCAATTATTCTACCTACATCCCACTCTTCAATATAAACTCCTTAACTTAGGCAGAAGGAACTTCAACAAAACATTTTTGGATCAAACCAAAGGGAGTTACCCAAATTAAAGCTAATGGTTTCTCTTAACTTCTATTATTTTATTTCACTTCTCCAACCCCTAAAATCTTTTTATTCCTTTATTTTATAAAAACTCCAATATCTTTCATATATTAGTATGTTCTTATGAGAAGTATTCAATCTACACATACACACACCTCTATCTAATGGGTGAAAAACATACTGTTTCTGTGGATAGGTAACTAACGCCTCTCAAAATGATGATTGTTAGATTATCTACTACCGCCTCTCATAGTGGTAATTAATAAGATACTATATTTATATATTATATATATTATGTTTATGTTTTCTTTATTCTTATGTATTATTTTTTTATAGCATACCCTTATGGTTTCCATTATGAGTGAACGCGATAATTTTATTTGAGAAAGTGCGTACTACTGCCCCCTCAAAGTTATATGACTCATTAATTCAATATGTGGGATGTATAAAGGATTATTATTATTATATTATATGATATTATACTGAAATTAAAATATACCAATGTATTATTATGTTTTAATCCCACTAAAATATGAAATAGAAATTGAAGTAGAGTTAATGATAACGTACGGCTTACCATCTCCATGAATGGTGCATTTCATTTATTACCTCCAAATGTTATATTACATTAGAAATAAATGTATATAATGGATATATATGATATATATGATATCTAAATCAGGAATATCATTCTGGATATAATGATCTTTCAACCATGTGAACAGCTTGTAATTATAAGATGTCCATTTTTGACTCAAGTACCAAATATCGACAAATGAACGTTATTAACTTAAATAATTACGTAATGTTTATATCATGGTAATAAGTGATATGAAACAAGTAATAAACTTGAAAATGGTTATTAATGAAGTAGAAGTTATCTTTAGTTTATTATTCATGATATTAAAGAATGAACGGGTCACGTCGTACATGAGGTATTGGAATTCGTCTCAATATCCGTCCATTGAGGCATATATTGTTTTAATACACAACCTTAGTTTATACACTATATGAACACCGTTGAATTTTAAAAGGGAAACTTTTTCTATGAAGAGTTTTACTAAATAAAAAAAGTAATGTTTCCTTTAACGTAAGCAGTGACAAATACCTTTCCACCACTGCGAGTATTAATTGTTCTTTGGCTTATTTAACAAGCCGTAATGTTTTTTACAAGTAAAATAAATACCATATAATATTTTATGTATTTTCATATTGAATATGGTTTTGATAATGGATTTTTTATAGAAATATATTTATGTGATATATTGTGATTGAAATGTGAAAATTTTTTCTTCCCATTATATTTGTTTTATGTGTTATGATTTTATAAAGGTACTTGGAAATTTGACGGGTGGTTACGTGATAAACCAAATGACGGGTGCTGCTGTGATAAACCAGGACAGGTGGTTACGTTATAACCTCCAATGCAATTGCTATGGAAGTTATCTGTATGGATATTCCATTTAGTGAAATGTGTGGAAGTTGACTGTTTGTTTATTCCATTTTAGTATATTTATGTCCCAAGTTAGATTTATATGTTATGTGTTCTTTATATTGGTTTTATGGTAATATTTTGGTTAAAAAGGGGTAAGTAATTATATTTTATTCATTGAAGAGTATTTACAACATCATAAAGGTGAAAAGTATTAGTTATGATAAAGTATACATGGTTTACTTGTTGTTTTGAAAAACTAACAGTTTTTCTTCTTTATGTATCCCTTACTAAGCTTTTTATGCTCATACCAAGTTTTTGAAATGTTTTTCACAGGTCATAATGTGGAATAGGGTCAAGGATGAGATCATGGAAATGTCGTGCTATCTTAAACATGGAACTAGACATGAATCTTTTTTTCAAGAGTTTTTATGAAAAAAATGGAAACTGAGTAGATGTGTCTAGTTTGTAATCTTTTTAGATGTAATAGTTATGTCCTAATTCTCTAAAACTCTAAACCTGAAAAGGTCATCAATATGAATTATTCGTTTTATTTATTATTATGTAATGATTTATTATTGGGTCCTTATATATATGGTATCTATTGATCTGTCCTAGGATTAATGGAGTTATCACATGACACATTCATACAATTCATGCATCATTGTTTAAGAAACTGTTATGTTCATTATTTTAAAGATTAATTGAGATCATTAAAAGTTTGAAAATTTCATAAACACCCCTTAATTATTGTAGTTAAATCATATATATAATTATCTGAGTAATCATGTGATGGGATTATGAAATATTCATTTATTTATGGTGTAGGCTCTAGTGAATATAGAGATGATGAAATATTTAATCATGTTAAGAAGAAGTGGATCATGTTATCTTATGACATGAAGGAAACATGTCAGCTAATCGGGTATTGTAAAGTGTTTAGTACACATGTTCCCAATACCTTGGGTCTCATGAAGTATGTGAAAGAAATAACCAACAAAAAATTAAGTAATTATCTAATATCCTTCATGGTTATTCGATGGATTTAAGAATATCTCACTAATTGATCCTTTTGTATCGTGATTGTAGATGAGTATTCTATGGAAAATCTTGGACATGTGATTAAAAGGATAAGGAACATTCAAAATTTATATATTGTGTATTTATATGTTGTATATAAAAACTTATGGGCACACTTTTTTTCATATGAATGTAACACGAATGATATTATCTTTGTTGAAAAAAAGTGGTGACAGTAACCAGAAAGCTATACAGACTTCCAAAGAAGTTGAGTATACACCCAAAATAGTTACTCATTCTATGTGTCTAGGATGTGTGATATTAGATGTGATTGATTAATAATATTTCATTTGAACCCAACTTGGTCACATTAAAGAGGAATTTAGGTTTTGGGATATATTATTGGGATGGATAGAGGAGAACCCATGAATTGCACCATGGTCTTTAGAATGTGTAAAAAAATTATCATGGCAATGGTGGATCATCTGATTTAGTTGTTTAATTTGTGAAAATATTAATACACATGTTTCATGAAATCTATGCATTCCATACAAATTCATGCAAGTATTATTAAGAAAACAAAAATAAATCTAATTTCATAAAACATATGTATGAAGAGTACATGTTTCAATTGTTTTTTTAATTCAAGAAGATTAACTATTATATTTTCGATGTTATGTATTTCATAAAATATTAAAGAACTTTTTGTGAACTGATATAACACATTTGGGTGTGGTCAGGACATCATTCTAATGGAAGATGATCTTGAGCATTGTTCCAAAATGGAAATTCTTCATTATATGTGATCATAATTTAGTGATAACGGTTGACAAACATATTTCATTTCCATTAATGATAATTTAATTTTGCATCATCATGTGAGATCCTACAAGATCTTCGAAAAATATTAAATATCATCTAATAGTGGATCAACCATGAACCAAAGGTAATGCATTCTAGTTGGTCATGGGATCTTTTCATGTATTCCAATTAGTGTTTTCTGAAGAATGAGTCTCTTATTTGGAGTTAGATAAGATTTCTTTTTTTATCTGTGATACGATGCGCTCTCTCAGTTATAGTTCATGAATTATAATCACTTGTTTGAAAGTGAATAATTTTTTTGGGATATGACCATGGAAATGATTACTTATTTGCAAGGATTTTAATAAATATTATGTTCCTCTATCTCTATTAACACCACTACACACTATGTGAGATTGGAAGATTATATTTAGTGGATATATAACCTTAAGAAAATTCATACGGTTAAATTATAATAACTACATTTCATAAAAAGAAACCACTTATTCACTCATCCACTCGTTGTGGAAAATCTATCCTGGGGAACTATAATTAGTATCTGATAATTAAGGACACACTAATGATATAAAGAACCATTTTTATAGACAATGAATATTAACTCAACCAATAATATATAAATTCCAATATTTTATGTGAATAAATATCACATTTGGAATAATTGGATTCTACCGTATCATCTATCACTCTTCGTAGACTTGTGATTGTCTACAACATCGGTTTTTCCAACCATAGGCTTCAATTATTCCGTGAAGAAATATGTTAAGAGAAATATGGATTTAGATTGGATGACTCAAAATGTCATAATTATTTTTATAATATAAAATGTTTATCGAATTTTTATTGGTCTCTAGAATGATTTGGAAATTTGGGCTAAACTATGATTCCATTATCAATGAAATTTCAATCTCAAAGAGCCCAAACTATATGTTTTTAGGATTATGATTGAAGATATTAAAATGAATGATGACAAATGTATTAATGACTACTTATCCAGTGTAAATTATCTATTTAAATGTATTCATGAATTTGGTGAGAAGTTGGATGACTCTGTTATTCTCAAAAAACTGATGAGGAATTTTCTAGATAATTTTGATTCAAAGGTCAATACTCTATATGAAATAGATTATTAATATCTTGATTAAGTACACTATATGCTCAAATATTGTTAGATGATTAAAATTCCATATTTCAAAGAGAAATTAAAAATCTAAATGGCCTTTCATTTCATGAGAATAGGAAATGAAAAATAAGAATGGGATAAATAATATAATGATTCAGATACAGAGAAGGATGATGACGATTTAGATCACATTTTATTCAATATATAAAAATGTTTTATATACGGTATAATACAAGGTAATGAATAAAAATACATAATTTTTTAAACTATGATTGCACTGTTAATTTATCTAAAAATGTGTTGAATGAATAATGTGAATGAATCCGAATTAGATTCAAAATTATATAATAATATATCCCATAATAAAAAACAAGAATAATAAGTATAAAAAAACTAAAAAAGAGGTAATAGAAATATTATGATCAAGAATAAAAAGGATTTATCATCAATGTGATTTTCATATTATGATGTTGGTGTCTTTTCCCAAGAAATGCTATTTTTTTATATTGTATAAGTAATAATGAATACTAATGAAAAAACAAGAGAGGAAGATGAATGAACAATGATAAATTTTCAGGGATGAGATAAAATATCTCAATAATGAAGAGAAAATATTGATAATGATAACATGAAATTATCTACTGAAATGAATAGGTATGAAATAGTTCATGTTGAAGAAGAAAAGAAGGAGTTGATCCAGAAAGAAGATTTTTTTTTGTGATATCATGATAATAAATTATAAATTTCAGAATAATATATAATGATATGTGATATTTATGACATATTTGTTACTAAAGAAAAGTATTTTTTTTAATACACGATCTATTTGTGTCATGGTTCAACATGAGTTGAATCGAGCAAGAAAATATTTTAGTAAGTCTTTTATGATCGTGGGGAAAACATCCAAGCAACATAATAGAAATATAATATTTCTCTGAATCATTTTTATTGATATGAATATTCAAATACTGATGTTGAGAAATAAAATGATAAGAATATGGGGTTTAAATAATATTAGATCCAATATTCCACAACTGGGGAATTGAATATTTTTCCAATAAGGTCATAACTCCGCCAGAAAAGATAACAACAAAACTTATCTACATTCATCTATAACTAATATGGGATAATATAATTTCATGAATTTTTTTGGGGTTGTTGTAATAATTTTTAAAAGGACTATTATTTCTAGATAAACATATAAAAACAACAAATTATGAAAGAATAAAGGTGGTTTCAATGATAGATAGATGAAATAATCATAGAGAAAACAATATAAAAACAAAATTGCACCCCAAATTACTACATAAGGAAAATTTAATATAGAATATATGAGGAAATGTTCAGAAGGAAAATTATATTATATTTATTCCATGCATATGTTTCGAAATTGATTATCAAATGGGTGGTAATGTTATCAATACACCTATCGTCTTTTGAAAATAATTATGACAGAAAAATAAAAAGTGGGAGGTATTTGGGACCAGTATTTCATCTTTTTTCATTGATCTCTCAATATGTTCAAACTGAAGTGTAGATGAAGTGGTAATTCTTATAAAACTGATACAGATTCATCTAATACAATTAAAGGTCATGCGTTTACATAAACCTTTAGTAAATCTGAATATTTTTGAATGGTTCTATTATGATTAAGTCATGTGATAATGTATAATAAAATATTATTCAAAAAGTGAATTTCATGTACTATTAATTATTTTCCTTGAAATAATTTATTAAATTTTGATTTGAAGATGGTATTATTGGATATTTGAATGCTTTATAATTGACATGGAATTATTTTAATTCTATATAGATTTTTTTGGTGCTATAATTAGGGTGTTTAACATAAATAATGTTCATCCCATTGAGCAAGTCACAACTTCCTCAATGCTAGCCATATGTGAGACACAATGGTAGACAAATAATAAAAAAACCTTCAGGGGAGAACAACTGATTAGTATAAAATATTTTCTTTATGTACGGCATGTAGAATCATGAGTGTAGAGGAGGGTTTTCCAAATGTGGTGGAAAGTCCACGAGGAGAACTGGTATTGGGAAATACTGTTGGGTTTAAAATTTAATCTCAATCCATGGAACAAATTGATAGGTATGATAAAGTGGTGGTTATTTTAAATTTTTGGGGGGACACATATGTATTGGTATTTTGCATTTGTAACGTAAAATCTATACAAAAAATGAAATGTTCAATAATTCTATCTTAACCATCAGTTGAGATCCTATGCTCCACCAGTTTGAATGAGACATCATCATTATGCATATGATATTAAATCACCTTACCATCCAAAATGAAGACACTATCAATAACAGTTGATCATTCTATGTTAATGACATTATGTTTGGCAGATCAATCTGAGCACATGCATGATATCTTTCACATTTTTCCTTGTTGAAAATGATTATTATGGAATAAGGATCCATCACAGAAATACCATCTTATGAAATAGTGGATTGTCTAAATTTCATCTAAATGTTCATATATCCATTTAATTATTAACTTTTGATCATAATATTGATTGAATACATCCACTGAAGTCAACAGATGAAGTTTATGACCGCATGAACCATCTATTTTTTCTTGCATTAAAATATTTAAAAATGACAATTTTTAAGATACTATACGCCATTAATGTATGATACATTGATTAACGGGTTATAGAAAGTTAATGTGGAATCAAAAGGTCTTTATAAATCCATTTTATGATAAATGATTTTATCATGCGAAACATTTACTTGGATTGCGTGATCACTACTGAAGAATCAACGATGTTTGACATTTGTATGATTCAACGAGATCATTAGACTATTTATGAAATCATTATTATTACATAAATTTTTGAGTCACATCACCTATATAAATAGAGGAAGAATATGATGTGGGATTTCTAAAAAATCAAAAAATTAGATAGTCAGAAATCAAGAAAATGGTGTAGTCAGAAGATTTATTATTGAGGAAAAGAAGAGGCTTGTGTGGTCCATTAACATAAAGGCAACATCAAAGCTAATATGGTATAATTAAGATTTTAGGACGTCAATGGGAAAAAAATGTGTCTTCTGAATAAATCCTTGAACCCAACCTATGTCAAGCTAAGATAATCGTACATAGCTTTTTTATTTATGATAATGTGTTAATAATATCTAATAAAAATCAACATTTATCATGCGATATTGATAATGGAACTTGTGGAAAACATGGGTCTTATATGGAAAAATATAAATAACCCACATACAACATATCTTGTGTAACATGTAGTGTTTCAAATATTCACATGAATATTCGTACTATCAAGTGAATGTAACCTGCATGAAAAATTAGTTTCTTCAAAATATGTTGTGAAAGAAAATTGTAATCCATAAGTCATGCGAAGGATTTGAGGAGACAGTGAAAATAGTACATCATGTAATTACACAAAACTGTTTGATGGAAATTTTGATTCAATAATCATAATTCATGTGATCCACATGCTGTTACGTGAAGGGAGAATTTATGTCATTGTATCTCTTTTTTAGAATAATGGAGGTGACCCCATGATTTTTCCCAAGGTCCTACAAATACATTAAAAAAATCACATGTCCATGTCAAGTTCATTAAATTCACATGGTACATTGAATAAATGATGAATTAAGTGTTTTATGTAATATATCTAGTAAATTAAATCTAAATAAGTATAACTGAAATTCATGAAATAAAATGGATTCCATACGCAATGTTCTTGAGTTTTACTTAATTGAATTGAGTTTTTAAATCAATAAGAATTAGTTTGAAATTATTCAAGTCATGTATTGCATTAAATATTGAATAACATTTTGTGGTCCACATTCATACAATTTACTGTGTCTAAGAATTATTTGAGAATAATGTAAATCTCAAGAATTATTGCACTGATGCAACTAGTCATTATAGTTAATCATAAAGTATAGACCAAGTGAATATTAAATATATAGTTTTTCTCAAAGTTACATGAATTATAAAGGATCAAGTCAAATACTATATTCTCTTGGAGGAACATTAAATATCATCCTATAGTGGATTGGGACTCCATTAATGGTAATGTATTCAGGTTGGTTCCCAGAGTAGTTAAAGTATTCTGGTTAGATGCAGGAGTAGACATAGCCACTCTATTGGAGATGGATCTTAATTCTTTCGGTTCAAGATATAAGAAAATATGTTCTCTATTTGGTATCGAGATTGATGTAATCAATTATTTTATAGTAAAAACACACATGGGGAATTAAATCTATTAAAGTGTAAGTCTTTTTACAAAAACATATAAATATTTATTGATTATATATATATTACTATAATTGAATATGGAGTGATATAGAAAGATAATATTATGGGGATTGAGAAAAGTAACATGTTTAAGATATTTAATTTTTATTAAAATTAATTAATAAAATGAAACAAATGATTCACCCATCCCTTCGTAGTGGTGAACATCACCTAGGGAACTGCACATACGATTAAGATGATAATAAATTTTTATTACAATAACCATTATAATTTCATAAAATTCATATATTTCATTAAATTTATGCTCAAATCTATCCCATAATTATAATTGTTAATAATGATAATAATTTATTCTTGGAGGTTGTAGTTCACACATATTCTCGATTGATGTTATGGTTTCTCATAATGTATTTTATATATTAAATAGTTTTTTAAATTAAATTTATTAAATTTATTTTTTCTAATTATAATAATTTTGTGCTATTCATAAATATAAATTGTGTGAGGAGAGTAAAAGTAAATAAGTAGTGACTTAAAAGAAGTTCATACGCACATTAGAGGCATGGATTTTCACTAAGAGACATAATATCAATTTAAGACCTTGTGCTAACTAGTGTTTTAAATAGGTGTTTTAAAGAAGATAAGATTCTTGGAGGTTCAATTTGTTATATTTTTAAGAATTAATTTAAATTTAATGTGAGTCTTGATGTGGTTTTAGTGTTACTTTTTTATAAATGAAGTGAAAGGGGTCTATAGAAGTATCCATTAATGATTCCAGAATGTATAATAATTATTCAATCATTAATGGATAAAAAATAAAAAAATGATTAATGAATTTTTTTTTATTGTTTATATTCTCCCCATAAAGGCATTTTTATACATCCTATTTTTGTCTTAGGATAAATATTTTATTTATTTAACATTTAACAAAATTTTCTATTGCAATAGTAATTAATTTTTAAAAATAGTTAATAGATTCAATGGCCAAAATTATAATTGATCTCATTAAATAAGTTCAAAATTATAATTTAAAATTTAAATATCCTTCTAAATAATTAAAATTATAAATTTTTGTAACGTAAATTTTGTAATAATCACATTTATGTGAGTAAAATATATTTTATAAAAATTATGGTTTAATTATTTTAATTTTTATATAAGATATAATTACATTGTAATTCATTTCAATGATAAAAGGAATTTTGTATAAAGTATTTTATTGAAATAAGAAATCAATTATCACATGTAAAATACATCATTCAATGAAGCACCAAAAATATTTGGTAATGTAATATTTATATATGATAGCATAAATGGTTCCCTAATATTTTAGGTTATTATTAAATAATTATAATTTAATAAAAATTTGATTTTTTTGGAATATCATATTTTTTTCAAAAAACCAATATATTCATAATAAGATCAAATATTTGTGCAATTTAAATTTGGATATAGTGAATTAAAAAATTATTGTATTCTATCAAATTCATATTTTTGATATTTGATAATCATATAAGTTAAAATAAAACATAGAATATTATTAAAGACTATTTTTAAATAATATATAATAATATTAAATCAATTTAATCATTTATCCACTATAAGTAGGAATTTTTAATTGATCACTATCATAGTGGTTTTATCATGGTTTTATTTATAATTATCAGAAAATATTTTATGGAACGTTTACATCATGTGTTTTATGTAACATATGATAGAAAACATATAATATATTTTTAATTATATGAAATCATATGTCCCAACATTTTACCCCATTTAAATAAATTGTAGCCTCCCAATTTTAATTGTTACACATAGATTAATGTTTGCGAGGGAATTCATAATATACTCATTATTCTGAATATAATTTGCAACATGACATTTGACGTACTATTATAAGAAATATTAAAATATTTATCTTTCCAAAAAAAATCATTATTTAAACACTATTAATATATTCTAAAAAGTTTACCTTCAACAAAAATCTTTATGTATCCTTGTAAATAATTTTAGTGAAATAAAAAATTTGTATAAAATTTTATTATGTCATCGATCATAAAATGGAACAGGCCAGTAGTTCATCATGTCACACAACATATGATATATTCCATAATCCTAAAATACTAATAAAATTCACCAAAAACACCATGACTTATCCTCAATACCAAGAATATTGATTCTATATAATGTACATTTTCAAAATCACTATATGCTTAAAAACCATCAAATTTGATATTTATTAAGCCCAAAACGTACCCATCCCTCAAAATAGGTGTTCTTCAACAGTTATATTTAAAAATATAACCTTTCAAAATAATAATTTCTTAATTTTTTTTGTACCATATAATATATGATTTCAATCAATAATTGAAATAAATACATAATAATGATCCTTAAATATTTCACATAATCCAAGTTTTCTTTTAAAATATACATGTATATAATATATGAATACCACTTGTCTAATTAAAATATCAAAGACCATCTAGATTTAATTTTTATTAAGCTATCAACAGAATTACTGTAAGAAATATTAAATTACGCACTATTTTTTCATAACAAGTATATTCTAATATACATATAAAAATGTATAATTTTTCATTTTGATATTAGGGATATATGTTTCATGATATTTACCCTTCTCAAAATTTATTTCATGATAGTGTGTCAAAAAATAATACTAGTAATGTTTTACTAATACCAAGAATATTTATAAAAAACATAAATCTACCTATTTATTCTCTAACAAAATTTTTTTTAAGTTTATAATAAATTTGGTAGAACCAAGGTTACATAAAGTTGTGTTATCTTAGTATTTGTTACCGAATCCTTTATATTATTTATGAATCAAATATTTAAAAATGTTGTAAAAATTTAATGAGATTAGGTAAATAATATCCCTATAGAGATTCATAAAAATATCCCATTTATGAATCATTTTCATGAACCATTGAATGACTCAGTTAATACTAAAGACACAATTTTTTTTGTTTTTAACTGAGATAAATGAGAGTAAAATATTTTTTACAGATGTAGTATCTATAGAATGAGGTAATTTTTAATAAATACACATAATATGTTAATAAAAAAATTATTATGTTATACTATACATAAATTTATATATTAGACGTATTCCTATAATATTTATAAAATATGTATTCTCTTAATTCCTAAATATAAAATATTTACTCACCAAACCAAATTGTTATCTATTTCATTGAAATTATTTTGGGCCATAAATTCTCATACATTCAAAATTATTCTAAATCCATAATTATATTCTAAATATGAAATCAAAATCTCCAATTTTGTCTAAAAAATATATATTACCAACAATATTATACCGTAAATTTGATCATCTAATAAAAATAAAAAATGAATATTTTTCAGTAGAATATATTCCAAATACATTTCATGAATAATGTTTTATAGTATTAGAAAAAAAAATTAACTAACAAAACTGAATCCATTTTCTTCTAAAGGATATTTTTCTCACTATATAAACATTTTTTAATTAATAACAAATATTTTATATCTCCCACTAATTCTATACATGCGATACACTTCTAAAAATTTTTAATTAACATATCTTCATATCATATGAAAATATAATGATAAAACCTGGGTGATCAAATATAATCAATAATGGAAAACGTAATTGATATTAATAAAAGATCATAAGTTAATATAACATGAGAATATTTATTCAATAACCATAAAGAAGAAATAATACCCAACAAAGGATAGTTTAAAATTAACATTGGAAATATTAATATAAAAAAAATTGGGGTCAAATGAGTGATTCAATAAAAATGATCCAAGAGAGAAAACCATTTTTAGGATATTATTAATAAACACATAGAAAATATTTCAAAATTAGCACATACATTATTATATAAAACAGGTAATTTATAATCCAAACCATGAATGAATAACATAATAATAAATAATATATATTAAATATTAAGCAATCATTACTCCAAGAACATTATAGTCACAATCCAAACCATCTGGGTCAACTCATACAAGAAAACAAAAATACTGATGAATAATTTTTTTGAGAGAAATCATCATTTAATAACGCATTGGAGGGTTTTATAGGGCCACAAACATCCTTTAACCTTTTACCCCATCCTCAGAACCATCCTCTAATGGTGTTTAGAATAATCATACAACATCCCTCTCTGGATGTGGTGGTCAACACATACACACGATCAAAATTTAGGATATTATTAGTGGATTGAATATAAAGAATAATTTAAATTCTATTAATGAAGAGAAATTTTAGTATACTACTAATAATTATTTAATTATAATTAATTGTTTAAATATATTTAGGATTGTAAAAAATTTTACGGTAACATTAAAAAGAAGCGGAAACTCATGTTAGGGACTTTTATTTGTTTCTTGTAATTATCAATTCAAATGAATATTTATTGACAACTAAAAGTGACTATAATATTTTTTTATAGTTTATAGTTATAATAGGATATATTTTGAATATTTTATGGAGAAATTAAAAGGTAAGGTGAGACTTTTAGTTTATTAAGGGTTACATATTATTATGTGAAGAGATGTGTAGTTTTTGAAGTAAAAAATTCATTTTCAATATTGTGATGTTAAAAGTAAATGGTAAATGACTAAAATGTAGAAAATAAGTTGTAGAAAAGTGTGTTCTGTTTACATAATCCTCATATTCTAATTTTCAATAAATCCTATAGTTTTTTCTTTTTATTTTAAATTTTTATCATTTACCCAAATTTACTTTTACCAAGGTAATTAGTTTTTAACTTTAGTAATTAGTTATAATGTCCCAAATTAAAATTTACATTATTACATAATGTGATCTTTTTTATATAAAATCTGATTATTATTGAATAGAAATTAAAGTCACTTAACATTATGAAAACAAATATCAGAAAAAGATAAATTTTAAAATGCTAAAATTTATATAAAACATAAAATTATATTGACTAATTATTTCAATAATAAAATTTAGATTTAATTAAAAAATGTAATAGGGATTAATTTAACAATAAAACCAAATATAAAATTGAAATTATTGAAATTATATTTCACTAATATAAAATTATACATCCTTTATAAACGGTATTCAAAAGGTTTTTTTATGTGGAAATAATATTCTAGACATGCAAAATGTTATTCTTCATATTAATAATTCATCATGAAAAATGTTTTTTAATATTTTATTTCATTCTTATATAATAATAAATTCGTAAAATTTACATGTTTTATGAAAACCCTTTTTTTAATTTAATTAAATTTTAGAAAAATATTTAAAAATCATAGTAATTCATTTTCGATATGAGGAAATCAATATTTATTTCTATTTATTAAAATAAGAGTTTTAAAATTTTTATTTTTAATAATTTTATGGAGAAGACAATTTTTATTGAAACTAATTTTATTTAAAATTACCCTTATCAAAATTAAATCATATAAATCTTTTATCATATAAAGGAAATAGTTTTTAATTAATAACTATCACAGGGTTGTTATTAGATTTTAGTTAATAACAAGAATCCATTTTTGTGGTGGGTTTAAATATTGTATTGTGTGTAATATAATTTATAGAACACATAGTATATTTTCAAGGATCTAAAATCAAAGGCAATTATATAGAGACAATATGGTTATAGTTGATGTTGTTATAATCCATCCAAAGTGTCACCACAAAACTTGGGGGTCATTAAATTTGATAGTTACTCTCTCAATGACATTATTTAACAATTATAATAACATTTTTATAAACATCATTACTAGTTATCTATGAGAAATTTTTTGTGTTACGCTATTGAGTTATAAAAACACACTACATGGGTAGCCATGGGAAAAGGGCACCAAATAAAGAATTATTTATTGGATGTTTTTCTAAGGCATAGGTCCAATTTTTTCTGATCGATTTCTAAAGATTACATGAGAAATTAAAACTATTATTTTATGAGGCTAATGGTTGGTGGTTGACCCTATCTGTGTTTTTTTTATTTCATATATTTGTATTTATTATCTAAATAGTGAGTGGAAAGTTCATTTATTCTTGTATGACCATGTGTTTATATGATTATTTTTATCTATATTGAATTTCTATAAGTATGAATATGTTTTATTTATTTTTCATTATATTATTATTTATTATGTATTTGTTTTTTTTTATTTTCAGTATTTTATACTCCAACAATATGGTATACTATATTAATGGTGCCACCCTCGACTCTAACTGATTCATATCATCCTCTTCATATGGGGAGATCATCATAATGCCATATAGTGTCCATCATAGGAGTAAATATTGAGTGTTTTTGGGTGGAATTACAATGCGGTATAATAACCTTATAATGTTTCCTTGTTATTTATGGAAATGGTATACATGAAATATTGGAATGTTTTAATGCCTATAATTCACCACAATCTCGTTCATCCTAAAAAAAATCATCCAGTGTATATCTATGTTACTAGGGATATATTTTTTATTTTTTCTCAGTACAAAATTTGATATATTTATAAAACATTTATATACCAACTGGGGATATTATTTATGGTTTTATATTTTTTTTATTGGATAAAGATCAATTGAAAAGTAACATTCTTGTCAAATTTTCTTCCCATGTTCTAAATTATTTTGAATATGATTGATGCCAATAATGATAAGGATGCGTCTTTTAAATGTGTCACAAAAACATATAGGATTTTTTCCAGAATTTTTTTTATATTCTATGTTTCTATACTATGGTAGGTTTTCTTTATAAGGTTGTTCATGGGTTATTAATTTGGAATTTTTGTTCTTGATTACTATACCAGCCCTTTATGTCCAGTATGTATTGATTCCCACAGTTGTTTGATATTATAATTTCACTCCATGGTATAATTGATGGAGATAAAATGGGTTATGTTACTTTAAGAATCACTATCAACCTATATCTATTTTTCATATTGATATTTTTTATTGGTATTTCACATAACTAATCCATGTAGAAAATTTATTATTGACATGGATGGCCATAGAATGATGTCATTATATATGTATGTAAGAGATCTTGCTCCTCGGGGAGCTAGTCTTTTATGCAGGCTCCTGGTGAGGATTAGTGCGTTGGTGTGGGTGATTACATGTTATTTGATTCAACATGAATATATATATATATATATATATATTTCAAAACACTATTTTAGATGTGTTTTCACATTAGTTGGGTTGTGATAATTTTTTTAGAAAAGAGATTTTTGCCTTTGAGTTCTGAATTTAATGAGTAAAATTTTATAGGTTTTCTACAATGGATTAGTTGAATGAGATGTGGTTAATTATATTGGAGTGTAGGGAGACATATAAATAGGTATCATGTTAAAGGTATTTACTAATAATTTTGAGTTCCTTTAGATGGGATGCTTTATTAGAAACTATGTGTTATGATATTAATGCATTATAGGTACTACCAAGTATAATATAGATGAAAATTGATTCCCATGATATACTGAATGTGAAAATATAGGGTTATTTTTGTAATATGTTAGGTATAGCATAAATAAATTCCATGTTTCCGTGATTATAGGTTTCATAGATACCTTATTTCTTTATAATTAAAATCCCTTATTATTTTCGATTAGGTTTTGGTCTCAAAGGGTAGCATGAATTTCATTACTAACAATATTTGTTTGGGATTTCATTCATCATGATATGATGGAACACAATCCCATGTGTTTGGATCTATTATAGGGAGTGAATCAATGTGTGATTAAATTATTTGTGAGAATGATCTGCATTTTGTGTGGTTCCATAATGTTCCAGAACATATGAGAGATGGTAGTGAAATAACAAATATAACTAAGTTGACTGTAGTGACATTGAATTGTCTTGTAATGGGGAATGGTAATATATTTAGATGTGTAATAGTAGGTTGATGATTTTTAACTTACAATAGTTTTATTTTTGTTTTTTTGAATGGGTGGTACAAGAGAGTACACCTATTGCATATCAACGAAAATGAGGTGTTATGTTCAATTTTTGTGAGGGGATATTTTTAGTAATATATTTGTGATAAATTATTTTTGGATCAAGGTTTTATGTTTTTAATGAATAACATATAGTAATGGTTTCACATATATTAATGAAATGAGGAGGAATTTCAACATTTATAATGTTTACATCAAGGATATATGATGTCTATGTTTGAATGGTGTTTGTGACAATGGATGAGATTGGAGTAGGAAGTGTGAAATTCATTCGATATTTGAACACATTGAGGTTCTTATCTATGATGTGTATCATGAATCTCAATTATTGTAGAGTACAAAATTTATCATAGAATATTTCAACCCATGTTTCATTTTATTAAATTTTGGGAGATATGGATTTATACGTTTCTATTGATATTGGAATAGTTAGCATTTGATTATTTTTGTTAGAACATATTTATAATTTGGAATAAAATGCTTATCCATTAGATGTTATAATGGATTAAACCTATTATTTCCAGGTATGAAACTCATATTGGTATGGTTGTGGGTGTCATTAAAACATTCATTGAATGATATGGGTGGTATTTGGATATGTATGTGTAGTCTGATAAATTTTTATCTTGTTCCATGGTGACTACGTAATTTGTGGCTTGCATGTTTTGTTTTATGAAGTTTGTTCATTGGAATGAAGATTAGGGTAGATTTGATATTATTATATTTTATTCCATCTCAATATTAAATACAAGTTAGTTTTAAAGAAATATAACATTTTTATTTTATAATCACTCAACAATGGAATTGCAATAAATTTCATGTTCAAAGATCGATATCGGATTTTGGAAAATCGTGTGATGCGTCTACAAATGTACATATAGTTATTGAGATATATGAATGTGTATTTGTGTGTGTGGATATTAAATTTCATAAATGTTCTACAAGAAAATGACTGATATTTTCTTTTATTGTGAAATTTGGTATTTTGAGAGAATAAACTTTTGGTATTTTAGTTGATTGTATGAAATGATTTTTGAGGAAATTATGGTGGTAGTGTGCTCCATATCATAAAGTCAGTTGCTATGTGTAAAATTATTAATGGTGAGAACCATGATCTATGCATATTGTTTTTATTGAAACCATAGTATCTAAAGATAATATTTTTTGGTTGAGTTGTACATGAGTCATTCAAAAGGATACTAATGGGGAACTCAGAAATTATTTTGAAAATTTTCATTAGCATTATAGTTTAGATACAAAATTTTTTCCTATTTTTGGAGGTAGAGTTTTTTTAATTGAACAGTATTGGATGACATTATTTAGGTGAGTTTGTTGAATACAATAAAACAATGGACTCTCAGTGATGATAAGTGATATGGTGGGGAGGTTGTAAAAATTAATGTCTTAATTTTATTTTAAATTCAAGGGTAAAATAAATCTATTAATGATAGGAAAATAACTTTTGTTGAATTATTTATTCAATTTTAAATCAATATTTTTAACATATCAATGATATTTTTCTAGATATAAATCATGTTATAATATATATATCGTGTTCTTAAGGGATTCTGTGGATTTTTTATTGAAATTAAAAAAATTTCAATGGTATTTTTATTGAAATTAGAATGTTTTTTTAGAAAAAACTATAGGGGTAAAACATACATTTTGGATTAGGACAAACACATAGAACATGAATTGAATAAAGTTTCTTAAAACCCATGAGAACCCTGTAATTAATGTTTTGTTGTGGTTTTAATTGTTTACACATGGTTATATAAAGAATGTGTCATAACTATGCTATGTGTGTGTCCAAGGATAGTGAATGTTTGAGGGATAAAACATTGTTTACAAAATCAACCAACCAAATCAGGTGATAGCCAATATTTCATAATAAATGAGAAAACCCATTTTTCTCTATATTGTTAATTCCTCACCACACTCTTAAAATTTTATTGTGTTTGAGGGTTATTGGATTTCTCTTAAATTATTATTCATTGATCATCCTGTGAATAAAGATTATTCTTGTATGTTTTTTTTGTAATTGCAGTTGATTTATAATCTTTTTTCTCCATTACTGTTTTTCGATTATTCTATTAAATTTTGTAACAATTTTGCATTGGGTTTAGAGATGATTTCCAATACATCATGGTAGAAATAATTCTCTATTTGAATGTTTTTTATCATTATGGGAATTGGGTTTCTTAGAGAGATAATTATATGTCCTTGAATTCAGTTTCAATGAATGTATGTATCCTTGTTTATTTATTGATATTTATTCTCTATATTGGGTGAAATTAGTTATTAATTGTGTTCTATTTCTTAGGAATAATTTTATAGATGTTGTATATAGTACATCATAGATGATAATGTGTATTCTTCCATAGTTTTAGTGCGACGAAATTAAATAATGAGTAATTATAAATTATCATCAAATTCCATAAAAAAAATTTAATTTTTTTTTAATCTTTATGAAAAAAATTACATTGCTGTTTTCTGATGTTCGAAAATGATGTATACTAATTCGTAGATTTTATTGAGAATAAGAACCAATTTTCAGAAAATACATAATTTTTTATAGATCAAATGATCTATTATGTTTTTCATGGTTATATTTCATTAGTACCTAGAGGAATTCACGCATTGGGAAAAATAAATTGAAAATTGAAAAATACATGGTGTGTGCATTATTAACACATATTTTGTAAAGTTACATGGTTCCTAGGTACGTTTTCATGTGCATAGGCTCTTTTTGTGAACTAAAAACCAAAAAAATTGTTTTTATATATATTCTTTGTAATTTTAATTCATAAGTGGTTAGTGGATTATATTGAGGATACACACCATGTATGTTTGTACCACATGATATGTACGTCCACAAATGGATCGCCAATATAAAAAGTCAAATGGTGGCATGGTTGGCTATATAGTTATGGGAAAAAAATTCTTGGTTGAACATATTAGATGTTGTGTTCTTTTTAGAATTTTTGGTGTAGTTTAACATTCAACCAATAGAGAGTAATTTTTCCAAATTGAGGGATAATAATTCAAGGGGATTGGTGGTGAACCATTATCGACACATTATTTCAATAAATCTAGTAAGTTTTCTTACTTTTAGTTTTATGTTTTAGTGGTTTTTTCATCTTCACCTCACGTCCCTCTAATACCAACGATGTGTATTGAGTTTCTACTCAATCGACATAATGTGAATATGGTTGTGAGAGGGCGATATTACCCTGTTGGGTCTATAATAATGTTGTTATATTGTAAATAGTACTTGTGAAATATTTTATTTTAATGAGGAAAATTTTATTTTCCCATTGATGAGTAAATACTAATCCTTACCTGTTGTGTCATATAATATGAAGAATGAAAATACTGCTGATTTCTAAAGGGTATTCTATAGAAAAAATATGCCATTCATTGAACATGGTGAAAATTATTATAAGTAATTGATTTTATATATTTTTATGTAAATAATTTGAATATAAATTAATAGATTTCATGATAGAATAGTTATTTTTTTAGTGTAATAAGTAATAATGCAATTGAATTCCCACAGTAAACCATTATCACTACTTATTTTAATAATGAAGGAAAACTTTTATGATAAACCCTAATCTTTTTCCGACTATAAATGGATTTTCCAAATTGATATTTATCTTCTTATAATATCAATAATCATCCATAAACTATTTTACAAATGGTATCTCGTCATCAACATGACTCCTTTTTATAGATAATCATGTGATTATCATCGACTAAATTCAACAATTCCTTATATTTTCTTTCACTATTGTATTAACCCCAATATGCACTAGCTACCTAGTTTGTTGGTTTCTAAGGGAAAAAATATTTCTTTACTCACAACGAGCATTGTAAAATTATGTTATTATTTATGGGGAACTAATAGTAAGTAGTTTCATGATTTTTGAGTTAAGGTTTCATGATTCCGTTTTTTTATCTTTTAATGAATTATTTATTATTTTAATAGAAACATAATGTTTACATCTCCATATATATTTATTCATTTAGATATTTTTATAAATCTCTTATAGAGGATTTATAACAATACGATCTAGAAATTTTTTATACTAATTAGGTAGAAAATTTCTATTTGATGGCTATGATTATAATATTCAGACTACACATGATCATGGTAATACCTAAACGTTTTTTATCATCTGGAAAAAATAATTTTTAATGCCAATTATCTTTTATCGATGTTGTAAATCATTACCATATGCTATTAGATCAAAATTAAATGTTGGTATGGCTTATAAATATGGTAGAGAAATTTTACATGATTATTTCATATATGGAGAATTTGGGTGATTATAAATATAGGAGTTATTTTCTAAAAGTGATTAATCATTTAATAATGTGTTCAGTAATTGTTGTGATTTAAAACAATTATAAAATTGATTTTTTAAACACAAACACTGAATGTTGGAACAAACCGTGTCATGGTAATAATGATTTTGATAAGTTATTTGTATTCGATACCTTGGTTTACTTTTCACCTTTTCTAGAGGTTTCTTAATATTGTTATCACATTTATAGAAATACAGAATAAGGATTCAAGGTGGAGAGTAAATTCATGGTCAAATGAAGGCAGAAGTCCCCTATAGCACTTATAGGCTATGGACAAAGGGTCTATTATGCCACCACAGATACCATTTGAATGTTAAAGAAACTGCTAAATGTGTATAGTGTTAGGCATATGTGTTTGTTCACAATGTATGACAAATATAATCCTTAAAATTATGGTTAAGTACCACAACTCGGGTCTAGAAAAATAGATAAAATAACAGTGCTTTCTGGTTGGTAACTTGTATGTTATTTACCATCCCTGTCTCTTTTCTTGTTTTTGTTAATACAATGGTTTTACTTATTATGAACATATCATGAACTATTAATTTCTTAGTACATATTCAATAAATTGTTGTAACACGAATAAATTATTAATTCATTATATGTAATAATATGTACACAATGTCTACTTCTATCATTTGTGTAAAATAAAATTATACACTTCATTTAATTAAATAGGGGGTTATTAAACAAATAATAAGGAATAATGTTTCGATGGATTGGTTTTCAATGGGTATTCAAACAATCTCTTGTTATAATCCATCCAATACATATTTTAGTATATGGTTCATTCTTTTTAATCCAATGTATTTTTAATTGGCATCTTTGTATTTTAAATTTTAAATAAAAACATTTAAAAATACTATAAAATATATGGTGGGGAGGAATCAGATGGTAATGTTATAGCCCACAATTCAAAAGACCCATGTTTGATTCCATATAACTATCTTAGTTCCATACTTTGTACCAAAAATAAAACCAAATATCATTTATTCTATTATATATTTTATGTATTCTTTTTAGTATTTTTATTAATGAAATTAAAAAACATTTTGAAATAAAAAACACTAATAATTATATAGATTGATAGGTATAATTGTAACCTAGGTTCCAAAATACCCAGGTTCTCATTCATATAATCTCCATGAATTATACTAATTTTCATAGTTAAAAACACATGCCAGGTTCACTTTATTCAACTATATAAATAATTAAACATATAATAAAATTTCAAAAGATAATAAAAGAATTTTTATCACAATGTTCACTCCAATAATTGAGGGTGTGCACTAAAATCAATCTTATCACCGGTTATATCCCACCCAGATCAAAGGATCATTTCTTATAATTCTATTTTTATACTATTCAACCAAATTAAATTTATTTTTAAGATAAAAAATGTATGTTATTTAATTTATATATATATATATATATAAATTTACTTATAATTGTGAATAATAGTTAATAAATAGTTTATCATAATAACCACCCATTTTAATATTAATATATATATATAAGACCATAAAACTAGTTTTTTTTAAATGAACATACCATGTTGTGTAGATATTTATGTAGGGATTCCGAACATGAAAATTGGAGATTTCAAACCCCACCATTCATTTTATTTCTTCCCAAGGATTTCACCTCCCGTCAACCTCTAATCCATTAATTTTGGGTTTTTAGGGTCTGATTACATCTCTATATCCATATTAGAACCATATATGTTCATATATTCCATTAATTTGTGTGATTCAAAATATTTTTTATTCATTTAGGGCTTTGGTTTGACTTCATGAAAACCCTATAGTTACACAAGAACACAGGATCAACACATCATGTGAACAACTGGTACACTTCCAAATTCCCTTCTGCACAAAAGATGAAAACTCATGGAAAGTGTGTTCGTCACATCGAATGTGTGTTAATAAAATGTTGTGTTACCATAAATCTACTTATATGATATATATATCATATAGATCCCCTAGCACCAGTCGATACATGTATAGACATCTGGTGTATTTGTCCAAGACATGTCTTGTACAATAATAATTTGTAGGAGGTCATGTCTTGGGGTACACATGGAATGGTTTTCCATGAATCCACCACAAAATTAATTTTTATTTTGTAAAACATTTTTGGGGGATTGAGAACCATATATAAATGTTGGACTATCATCAATGGATACATTTGACTTATTAAATTAATGACTAGGTTGATTAGAATCACCTTCCCTAAATAGTATCCATGGTAGGGAATTTTCCTAGTAGCCTAGATCCTCCCCTATGTTTTTTCATAGATCATTGATATATACTCCAAAGTCATCATATATTCTGATTTACTAATATTTCTCATATTGAATCCTCTAATCAATATTTGATATTTCTTATCAATCCATTTTACTTGCATCTTTTAATGTTCCACTTAGATCATTCTTCCCATCATTTCGCCAATGTCTTGCCTTGCATCCATAATAAACAGACCATCCTCCTTCATTTAATTGCCATAGTGCATGAGTCATTTTATCTGAGTATCCAAATCCACATCCATCAGGCCCTACAAGCCTTCTAGAGATCCTATTGAACATTTCTGTTTGGGGGAAGAGTATCCACCCTCTCCAGTGTCTCCTTCTCAGAATGAAGGTGTATCTTTTGATGCTGGTCATCTGCCTTTGAGTCCCCAACCACCTGCACATGGGACAAGATGACATAATCCGACTGAGCCTCCAATCCTACAGCTTACATGTTCATGTTCCCCTTTAGTTTACCAAAAAATTTAACTGACTAAGTCCCCATCAGTTTAAGAAGATAAATATATTCATTATGGTCCATAGATTTCTGCTTCTTGGAAACAATACAGCTCCATATGCCCTTGTTTTCATTATTTCCAATCATCCTTTTTTGGGTTTTCATTCCATTACCAACCTCTCCCAAACCATTTTCATCTGAGGGTTGTCCATCATAATCATACTCATCCTTATAGATACCATTGAAGTTTCCTATCAAATCTCCCTCATTACTTATACTTTTTCTTCTGTTGTTTAAGTTGAGGTGGGAAAAAATCCTCATTGAGTTGGTTCCCTGACAAGTGATTGACGGCCTACCAACCTCATGTGCAGGATCCTCCCACTCCTATCCATCCTTATAAATTCTCGTTCCAGATCAATGTATCCCCCTATCAAAGATATTTCTATCTTCAACACATACAACCATTGACTATGTGCATGGTTTCAGACAAGCGTCTGCCTTGGAGGTTGGTTCAATAGCTCCTATAGAGACCCCTGAATCCTGAGAATGAGAAATGTTCAAATCTGAAGATTTCATGACCACCACACATTCTTAGGCACCCATGCTAATGAATTAATGCCATAATGAAATCAAAATATCTCTGGAACCAGTTGATGATCTCTGCTACAGTTGTCTCTAGATTAGTGCTCTTTACTAGTTTTTTGTTTCGGTACTCTAGCCTAACATGAGGTCACCTCAAACATGCATGTCCCATGCCCAGAACCTTCAAAACAATCTCCTCGCCCTACACAATCCCAATCATGATATAAACCCTCATCAACAGGAGGACCACCATTGAACCAGACTTCCTAGTCCTCTATATTATCTCCCTACTACCTCACCCATCACCTTTATATTGCCAAAATATGACCAAGCATCGTGAACAAAGAACAATAATCCAACCATGATTGAAAAATGATGGTATGATTATATATAAGATCTTATCCCACAAAAATCTAGAAGGCTTCAAAATGATGCATCGTAACATCAACCTTGACACACCTTCTTTTGGATATTGGGTGACACATTTTATGAGACCAACTATCTATATAGAGTAACCATCAAACCCAATTTTTGAGCAAATGAAGAACCGAGGGATTTAGGAATGCCAGAGGATGTTTCAAAAAAATTACCCAAACTACTAGATTTGAAGGGTCTCATTTAATATGGATATAATATGACCATTTAACGAGGATAAATTGATCATCGTCCTAGGAGTGAGGAGTTCTTGGCCAAGTGATAATTAGATCATCTTTAGAGGAAAGCCAGATCATGATTCTCCTATAGCCGATGAGGCTAATAATAACATGCTACTGCAATCCCCATTTTTTTAAAATGAAGTAGTCGAATGAATCCACCAATGTCTGGAACCATTTCAACATTTCAATTAGGGTTATTTCAAATAAGTAAGATGCCTCCGTGAATTCGAGGTTTGAGATCAGAAGAAACAGAATCCATTTGATGCTTTTGGGACTTTTGGGTTGACTAAAACCTGTGGGAAGGAAATAATCCAATCATGGTTCAAAAATGGTATACAAGGATTTGGAAAATAATCATGATGATGAGGACCCCCCTGAGGGGGGAGGGGACGAAGCTGGGATCATTGCCTCCTATCTCCGAGAAGAGCTTCCTGAGAGTTCTCATTCATTATTATTATAGTACAGCTATGATTAATGCATAAAAAAGTTATCATATCTACCTTTTTAAGAGATTTTTCTCTATTATTACAGACTTTTCTTGGGTACACCATGTCTACATAAATGGATATTCCTCAATGTCTCACCACATGGAATATTTTTTATACTACCCATAATGTATTATTAACCTTTTTATATATATTGTTAGGGAATGTATATAGCCTTAATTACCATGTGTCAACACACAATGTGTTCATTCTAAAACCACAATGTAATCATTGATGGATGAATATAGATCCTTATCTCTTTATATTCTAGGGAACATGAGTTTCAACATGAAATTTTTACACATCATGTACACTAGAATAACACACCATGTAGTTTCAAGAAGCACAATCTCTTAATTATTTTTATTTTCATTCAAATTTTTCCTTCATATATTTCTATTTTAAGAGAAATGATGATAATAATCATGTGACTGTGATACATCGAAGGATATTTTTCAATGAGGAGAAGTGAACTCAATTCCATGTTTATTATGGATAATTTGAAATATCTAAATAGGGTAGACCTACCAATTTTCCATCTACTGGACTTTGTGAAGTTTTCCTCTCTCTTTTCAACCATGATATCCTTTAGAGTAACTCCAAATGATTCCACGACTAGGGAAGAACTTCTATTATCTATCATATAATTAGATCATTCCACTCGAGTTGTTTTTGTACCACCATAGATAGTTCCAGAAACATCCTTATCATAGCCCCACCCATTCCTAGTTTGTTGAGATCCATCTAGTGAGTGACCATATATAATGACTCTCTTATTGGGAATCCAACTGGTATTCTAGTTGTTAGACACTGGCGTCATATATTAGCGCACATTTTGACACAAGATAAGGGTGTTACTCAGTAACACCAATCTTATTATGATTTTCCTGGTCAATACTCCTAAATGTGATTAAATAATATATATGTTCATACCAACCATTGAATTTAATGGTCCCACATACCAAGATATGTTGAGGAAAAATTATTCCTACTGTTTTTTATTCTATGAGGGAGATCCTTATCCCTTGTGATTTTGGAGTTTGGATAAGGGGGAAATTTTACCCATATCCTGCCACTGTACTACCTACTTCCTCACTTACCCACACGGAATATGAATTACCCTCTATGTGGTTGGATATTATTGGACCTGATGTTCGGTATCATCCCTCCTTGTAGAATAGATCCTTTATCATATCTACACACCTCCAATTAATCTGTCTATTATTAGATCTCTTAATTTTTCCCCATAATGAGTAAGGGGGAAATATTTCTACAATAAAAATAATGATTTGGAATGGTATCTACATGAATGATTATCTTAACATTTCATACTTACCCACCACCTACTTCTACTCCATGTTCAGAATCTGTTACGGTAGACATAAAAACATATTCAATTATACACATTTGTCCCATTACATTGGTGTTTGAATCCCTCTCTCCCCTAGGAAAATTTAGGATATCATCATTCAATGGACTATCTCGTGCTTATTTTTATTGGGGTTCTCTATTAGTGAGGTATGACGGATAGTCTCATATAGGATATCCCTCCACAAATAATAAGAGAGGAAACAATTTCCATTTGTGGTGTTTCAAATATGACACCATCACCACCTCCTCCACTAGTATGGACTTCCACTACATCCCTTCTACCCCCCCCCCCACTTATTTCATTCCATCAATTAACCACACCATTTCCCTACCACCACACACACCCTCAGTTTACCACTCTACTATGGATGCATTGACTCTATCAATTGTCTACTTGATTAGATTAGGGAATGTTTGGAATTATTTTACAACACATGATATATAGATTTACATCAAAACATAATACCATAAATGATCCTCATTCATAATTACTAGCAGCAGATAACATGATTTATTCCATCAATGGCATGGCCATGTCCTCTGCAATAGAGGAACTAGATTTACCTACTGAACTAGGATAAAAGGATGTGGTCCTTATCACACCTACAAACACTAAACCTTCCCCCACCAAAAAAGATCCCACATTCCATGATATTTTCTCCCATGAGAAAACTAACAGACTCCTTCTACCACAAAAATTATCATATGTGTCTATCGATATTCTGATAGTTATTTGATGTGTTAATTTATTCATGTGCAGACATTTTTTCCTTTATATCGATAGTCACGGGTTAAATAGAGCTTTCTAAGAATTTGAAATTTTACATATTCCATATTTTAGATCTCAACCTAATGGTAGTATACTGTTTTATTTTTCGTTATGTTATTTTACTTCTGATTATTTAATTCAATTAACCCTTAGTTTGTTCTGATTATACCCTTACAAATCCTCTTGTCTCGCATGGTGTTGTTGATAGAAGAAGAAAATAAATATTAATTATGGGGGAGATTCTCAAGAAACACAAGTATTTTTTCTTAGACTAATATTTGATACGTCATTAATTTGATGAAATAATTGAAAATATAGAAGAAAATTATTATTTATATTTATAAATAAAACATGTATATGTTTTCATTATAAATGTTATATGATTTTTTAATTATAATATATTTTTAAATGAAAAGTAATATAGTTTTATTTTTGATATTAATTATTTATATTTCTAGTTATTTGTTAGATCATTAATATTCATCTCATGAGATAATGGAACTATTTTTATCCTCCTCCAAATTAGGTCGTTTAAACCCTTCATCATATTCTTCCTTATGCTGTCCTTTTGGATATTTTCTTATGATATGAATAGCTACTAGAAAATTCATGTTTTCCTTAATAAAATGATAATTTCTAATCATATTAAAATGAATGAGTAATTTGATTAAAATTTTTAATCCTTTTTAAATTTTATAAAAAACAAAAATATTGTTTTTTATAACCTAATTAAACTATGAACTTCCCTAGTATAAATCCAAGATTCTTGTATATCAATATTTCCTACAGAAATTCATTGATTATAATTAGTGATAATTCATTTCATCTATAAATTGTTTGTATGATTATTCATGGTTAATATTGATGAGAACCCATTGAATTAAGTATGACGGAGTGTATCTATTTTTAATCGAAAAAATGGGTTCAAAAAAACCTTTCTTTGTATTTATAAAGGGTCTAGTCTGTTTTAGAGAAACTATTAGAAATTTTGAATGGGGTTGATTTCATTCATTACACACATAAATGCATTAAAAACTCATCTTAGAAAGGTAATAGAATGATTACGATAACCAAGGATATATTTTTATATGGATTCATTTTAATTAACACTTTTCATTGAATATCATGCATTATTCTTGATGAATTCAACCTTATTTTAGACGCCACCATGATTATTTTCACATCACTACAAAACTCCCCATAGAATCATAATAATCATAATCTCATTGATAAAATCATGATTTTTATTTAATTTATATGTGGATAAATAGATTAATTAAAAGAAAATTGATAGATTTAATATATTTGAGATTGAGCATAACAAGAATTACATGATCTTATGTTTTGAGTGTATCATTTTACTAGTTATGTAAATCATCATGTGTCATGAATATTTATAAAATTATTATAAATGTTAATAAAATATCATAAATTTATTTAGTGAAATTATATATGATGCATGGTTAAAATATCAATGATGTTAATATATTCTTTTTTCCCTTTTTAAAATCATCCAATATGAAATTAATAATTTTAATTATAATTAATTTAATACATCTATTTCCAGCTATGTATTCATTTAACTTGATAATGAGATTTTTCATGGTGAAATGAAAAAGGCTAAGTGAAGGAATGTCTGATGTTCCCAATTTGTGACCAATAATTTATATAATTTATTGATTATAATGTTTTTTCATGAACCCATGTTATTATATGGGTCTAATGTTTTATTTCAGTGTTAATGGTAGATAATAAAGTATTTTGAGTGGAATGAACACATCAGTAAAAACTAGAAGAGAAAGATGAAAGTTTTAATTCCTATATTTCATAAACCCACACATTTTTTGTAGCACTATGAATGGATTATCCTTCCCAAGTACATGCCAATGTTATATTCTATAAGCCACACAAAATGTATTAATTATTCACATCAACTTCTCCCTGTCCGGATGTTGTTGGAAGATTATAGATACGATAAATTCAATGTATGTCTGAGCCTCACACAATGTATTAATTATAATAGTCATCTTATCATAGTCTAGATTATGTTTAATGATTATAGATAAGATAAATTCAATGTATGTTAGAGAAACACACAATGTACATTCACCAAATAATTGACAATGTGAAAATAATAAATTTGTGTCACGATTGGCCACATACTAGTAATGAATACCAAGAAAAGGATGTATTCCCATTGTAAATGATTTGAAATTTTGAGTATGTTTCCTATAAATTAAAATTCTATAAAGATGTGCTAGTCCTTGGAATTAAGGATTGGCCATTCCAGGGTGTAGGTGGTTCTGCTCAACTAATGCATTCCTTCCCCATATTAAGTAGGATTTCATCAATTTCCATTTCCTTTTTAGTGTGTTTTCTAGTCTCCAATGACATACCTTTGTACCCATAGTAGTTATTGAGATTTAATTCAGTATAAAACTATGAAAATTGTAATAATATGATAACTTTATTATGTTTGGGTTTCAATAAGATTGTATATGAATTATAAAAGAAATTAGTGTGAGTTTAATTTGATTATAACCATTGTTTTATAATCCACTAAATTATTAAATATCTAATCAATCATGGTGTGTCATATCAGCTGAAGAATGAAACAACAAGGTAAAGAAAAAGGTGATTAAATTATAAAAACCATGACCATTTGATTAACCTATTGTCACTAATTTTTTGTGTTCCTATTGAACATTTTTTATATAATTAATTACCAGACAAAAGGATTTATTTTGAAATGGAATAATTATTTTTTACTAGACAAGTGTAATTTAATATAATTGAATCCCCATGAAAAACAATTATAGTTAATGATTTTAATACTAAAAAAACTTTTTCAACAAATCCAAATCAACTTGCAACATTGAAATAGCTTTTCCTTATTGTTCATGCTTTTCATCTATTTTCAACATTTTTTTTATGTAATTTCTTATTTTCTATCCATTCAATAAAAAGAATCATTTTTAAATATAACCTAATGATTCTCAACAACGTGATTCTTTTATTTCTCTTCAAATTATCCTCGATTAGAATTAACCTATGTTATACTAGCTACCTAATTATTTGGATTAATATGTAAATTTATTTACATACCTCATGATGGGAATTTCCATTTTTTAATATGTTAGGGATTGATGTGGATTGTAAATTTACATTCGGACTTGGAAAACATGAGGACACTATTATTGGGATGTGATCAATGTTTGTAACTATATATGAGTTTTATGGTCCCATGATAAGACCCATGTGGTAAATTTTTTATATTTATATGCATATGATATCTTGCCTTTCATCTGTTACATATTTTCCATTAAATTATTTAATTAATTATTTGAATCAAAAAAAAATATTCGATGTAGATGAATTGAGGGATATGATGGGACATTGAGAAATGGTTTCTCCCTCAGTTTCAAATATCTGAGGGCTTTATTATTAAGTATATGACCTGATATATATATATGAATTTTTCTAAATTTATTAAATAAAATAAACTAATATATCTATCATCTTTATAGGTTTACATTCTGATCATAAGTAGGGGAAGTGATGTAATATCCATGGAACCGCTCATGTGACACCTTTGAACATGAGGGTTTGTCATAAAGGAATTGAGATTCAATTAATACACAGGAAGGAAAATTTTATAGTTGAGTGATTGATTCTCCCCAAATTGTTTTTCAGAAAATCAAATGGTATGTTGTGGTTATATTATTTTTTATTATATAAGATGACAAACCTGTGACTTTTTAATTTAGAGGGTGCATATTTTCTTTTCTATGTAATGATGTTGGATAGGAATTTCATATGATCCTAATGAGTGATTGATATTATTATAGTGATAATGTCAGATACTCAACACATTGAGGCCATGACTAATCCTAAATATGATAATGATATATTCGTTCCCATGTTATTTTTCTATGAAATGGTTTAACATAGGGGACCATGGTGGAATTCCTCACATTACGTTTCCCACATATAGGGGTTGTGTAGAGATTCATGAATTGATGATTTTTTTTGTTACATTGGATCTATAGTTGGTGTTTTGATTCATGTATGTTTGTATAGTTCATGATAGGCCTTGAACATTGATGTTCAAATATGGTTATATGAGATGGGTTAATATTATGAAAATCACATATTATATATTATTATTTTTTAGGTAGATGATAACCCCAAAATGATGTCATATATGATATTATTTGATATAATCATTGCACTCAAGTAATTATAAATTAATTCCATGTCTCCCACAAGGAACATTTCAAGGAATCTGGAATGAAAATAATATGTTAAAAACTTATGATTTAGTAATATTCCCAAGGACATGGAATTAATTAGATAACCTTTTAAAAAAACTCTTATTAATTAGGAATTGAAATTCCAAGAATCACCTCCTAGGATTCGGTTTTTATGCTAGATGACACTATGTATGTACTAGGATCTCATAATATTATTCAAATTTTTACATTATGATTTAGTTTTCCTAGTACAATCTCTATGAGTTATACTTATATACACGATGACGATGGATACTTGGTACACAAATGATCTAGATTTATGCTTGATCAACATAGATGTTTAGTACACCAATGATATAAAAATTTATGCATAATGGAAAATAGATTTATAGGATACTTATTTTTATTAAAATGTATCATCATAAAATATTAATTTTATCAGATACTTCATAGAATATGTTTCTGGATCATGATACTATAGTAAAAATATCAGAACACTCTCTAGTATTTTTTTCATTAATCCTAACACTATTTTTCATGTTTATGTTACTTTCTTAGAGGCACTCTAGAACACATCAAATAATATATAGCTAAACCCAGGTGTCTATTTATAAAGTGAGGATAAAAGATGGTCATATATTTATTATTATTTATTGACATGATAATATCATATTTGTACATAATAATTAGTGTTAATATTGTGGACACCATTGGTGGTTACCTAATTATTTTTACTCACACAATACATTTTTGTCCGTGAAATGTTTTACAAAAGTACAATTCATCGATCTTAATTTAAATAATCAATTAGAAATATTGGGTCATGATTGAGTTTTATAACTCATATGGGACATGGAGACGAGGTTTAAATTATTCTTAGGTATTGTAGTAGTACCTCCCTATTTATTATTCTTTTATTTACCATGTATTTTTTTATCAGCCTACCGGAATATCATACAAGTTATTATATAATTGTCATGTGTGTGTTTGACTATATTATTATGTATTTTACATTTTATAGAATGATTTTGTTTTAATGATAATTCATGAGTTTTATATTTATTATCAACATTGATTTTCTATTTTCACTGTGTTTAACTATTATATGTTGGTACATCCTCTCTGTGGTAAGATCATTCTGTATCACTCCTATTTAGTATCAACGACAGCATAAGGGGTAATGGATGTCAACACTTAGTGACCATAATTATGGGAACTTTGGGAATGTCTTAGATTGTGAGTTTTCACATTCATATTCTATAGGACTACATAAAATTCTTGAACTTTTTTATCACATACTATGAAAAATTACAATTAAATTTTTCATTGACCTCATACTCCCCAATGTATCATTTCAAAGACATATCTCTATAACATATGAATCCACTTTTTGTAACTAAAATATTGTTAGTGAAATTAATTTTTAGAATAGGTCACAAAAAGTACTATTTAAATTGGCCCTATATAACCACAATTATATCAACAATATGAAATCATGAGATTAATCTCTCAATAACCATATGAATATAATATTATTTATTTGGGGACTTCCTAAAATATTTTTATCAAAAGCTAAAATTTTCAATTTTATTAAAGAAGGAATGTATTTTTATAATGCACCTACATAACCAACGCATGATATAGACACAAAATGAATTGAAACCTATTTCGGGATTATAAATATGAAATAATGCACTTGTGAACACCATGAAACCATACAATCTAACAAAAAAAAGCTATATATCTAAACAACTAAATATTTCTCTCTAACCAACTTGAAAATTTTGATCATTGATAATTTATAAAAAATAATAAGAATAATTAGAATTCTATAGGTTGTATCAATCAACCCCATCATAGAATCTATAATCACAGTATCCCATAACCAATTAATAGTGGGTAAAGGATTAAGGGGGCATGTTTGTAACTAGTGTCTATCTATCAACTATTGATTTATTGAAAACCAAATGACTAAAAACAAAATTTTTGTGTATATCCTATGAAATCCATGATAATAATAATTTTACATGTACAAATATATAAGATATATTTTAATATTATCTCTCATTAAATGTTAATCTCTGACGGGATCCGCAAAATAAATTTTTGAGTTGTATCAAATATATATATATATAAATAGCATTGAATTTATCTATATACCAATCTATTGTTGGAATTCAACCATATATTTATTATCTCAATATAATATATAATCCGAACAAAAAAATATCTACCTTCAATAACTCAATTATTTAATAGATAATAAATAATGATGTAGTGGCATATTTAACCTAATACTATATAAATTTGAGACTAATTTCATTAAATGGGATTTATTTATTCAACTAATATCTAGTTACCTATAATATTAAATCATCAATCTTCCTAATTAGTAAATAATTTAAAATTTTATACATCATAGTGTCATATTAAATCATGAAATCAAAATATTACAGTTACTCAACCAACCTTATCTATAAATATTTCTGCTTCCACTGTGAAAAATTATACATTTGGCTATTGTGGTCTATATATATAAAATATTACTTTACTTTTAGAGACCCGAATCCTAACGTACATGGACATTACATTACTTTTGCGGAATACTTAGTACATAACAAAAACACACACGCAAGGATCGTAATAGTTTAGTGTCTTCAGAAACTCGGAATATAATCTTCTAATCGTGGTGAAATATCTTCAAACTCTCCCATAAAGATCATCCTTTTTTACCTAAAACATTTCTTTATATCCTGGGGAAATAACACATACAAAAGGGTGAGCTCAAACGCTCAGTAAGAGTAAACAAAATAAATATCAATCGAATCATATACATAAGAACATAACTTTTGGAAATCTTAACCTGCAAAATAGATCATAATATCGTAACATGGGATAAATCATAGAAGTGAAATATAATCCCAATAATCATAACTTAAGACATGAAACTTTGTGGCATACACACATAATCATATAGAATCATTTCTTATTATTAAAGACTCATTTCCAAGACTATCTTAGTGGACAAAGTCCATTTCAGAACCGAGTCACCCTCGTTTAGTCCTGTTTCACTGAACCGGTATAACCTACCATTCCATACATGTCTATATCATGAGATATAAATCTGTAAACAATTCATTGGAGGGAGATATTGTTCCCACCCATCTCATAATGATACCATTCTTATGTGTGCCACAAAATCATAAACCATACATCATAGCATTACCCATGTAATAAAAATGGGAATCTTAAACATTGTGACATCATAAAAAAATTCATATAATATAAAAGAATTCATAAAAATAATTCCATCACAACATAATCAAATCAATGTAATAATAGGGATAAACACATAACCCTTTATTATTTTAGATGGAAAATAATTTTGATAAAACACTTGGACTGCATTCTTGAGGAAAATATCATTTCTACTTCAAAAATATTTTCCTTTCTTAACATGTCATACCATTTTAAACTAAAAGAAGTTGGTTACAAATAAACATGAAAACATTTAAAGAAAGCTTCTTGAAAATAATGTTTTAAAAATCCATTCATGTCATATAAGTTAAAAAACATTCTTCTCGTACTTTTGTCGGAAAAGTCAAAAAGTACCTCGAACGAAAAACGACAAAAGATTCCTTTCATATCATTTACTAAAAACTCACCGAAGGGTAAAATTGGATTTAAAAAATTGTAGGTGGATGGAAATAATATTACATATTGAGGAAACATGGATGTGGATGATAAAATACACCCCAGTAAATTTCAAAGTATAAACAATCTCGGATAAAAATGAGATTGTGATATTTCCCTCACCTTAGGTCCGATTTGTTTTGTAAGTGTTCGAACCTCCTGTATAATGATTTAAATAATGTTATTGACTTATTCCATAATCATACTTATTTTTATGATATCATATATGGTCATATTCATAGCTTATTATTAGTAATATTTCATTACTACTTGTTATTCAGGTGTTTATTACTTTTTGTTCTTATGCGTGTTTTGTCGAATAAATTATTATTCTTCTCTTTAGGTTATAGATACCTAATTTCCAGAATGGTATTAGTGTAATATATGTCATATTAATTCATTGAATTCATTTATATAATCATTATGAAATGAAGATCATGCAGAACGAGTCGCATCACATCGTGGAGACGGTATTCCGTACGTACGCACGAGTGATGATATCGTTCCTATGATCGTGGAATTGTATTTAAGTCTATGTATACTATTTCAGAATCAATATCACTTTATAATAGTAATATATAGTCATTATTTGCACCAGTATACCCGTCCAATTAAGGTGGTGGTGGAAAATAGATTACACCACGGCGTGGAGACGGTATTCTGTACGTACGCACGCGCGGTGATTTCGTTTTCCGTAGGATGGATAGATGGTGAAATAAGGTTGTTTCATAATTATAATAACATATCAGTATATAAGTGATACTGATGTTATTACTTCATAATGAAACAACCTAAGAAGAAGAAGTGGAAGAAGAAATAAAGTTGAAAGAATCGGTAATGGACATTACCTCTTCTTTGAAGTGCCTCTTTGAGTCCTCCTCTTAGGGAACTAAAATTGGTTTTTTAGGAAGACCAAAAACTCTAGGATATTTCTAGGGAAGTGGAAAAGAGAATTTGGCAGGGGTTGGCCGAGCTTGAAGGCTCAATGTGGTGTGAGGAAGAGAGGGAGGAGGTGCCCTTTTATAAGGGAGGAGAGGGATACCTTTGGAATAACTAAAACTATTATTTTATTATAAAGTAAAATTCGGTTTTAAATAGATCAAAATTGATTTATTTAGAAGCTAAGGTGGGGATGGGTCAAAATCCTCTCATAAAATAGAATTTAGACAAGTTTAGGTTCCTATATTAACCTTATCTTTTAGTTTTAACTCTTAGTTAATTATATTGACATTTACCATGTCACTTTGTATTTTTATATTATATAGTTAATAAACATACCATATACATCCAATAGTCCCCCAAGTTGTGTTTTATTAAGATATATAACCTTATCTATGTAATTTTGCCGAACCTTAGATTTTTAGGAATAAAATAAGGATTAATAATATAAAATTTATTTCAAAAACTATTTTATGTCAATTTTGACACTATTTAGTAATTGATTTTTGTGAAAATAATAAGAGAATGATTAGCTCGAAACAAGTTAATTAAATCAATAATAACATGTCATATTAACCTAGAAAATTAGTTTAATTCATAAAAAGTCTCAAATTACATTTATTTGGGTATTTATAACATCAATTATGTCAATATTTCATTAATAAGATAATTACTGCATCATCGTTTTGTCATAAATAAATTAAATTATTTAATGTCTAAAAATTACAAATAAAATACCATTATGTAGGAAAACGTTTTATCTTTCTAATTAATATTTATTGTTGAATTTATCTTATGCATATCCCTATATTAATAATGTTTTAGTAAATAAACTTTTATTTTAACTCTTTTAACTCTTCTTTGAATTAATTAATAATAAATGTCCTAATCTAATCCAAGTGGGACTAAATGGTCATATTTTATTCCAAAAGTTGTTTTTGGTCGAATTACACTTGTCCAATAGAATTAGGACATGTGTTAGGGTATTAGTAATATCATTATTACCCTTAATTACACTATTTACTTTTAACCGTGGGAAAAAAAATAAAAAAAGTTACTATTCACCAAAAATTATTTTCATCTCATTGAACCACATTTTACTTACTGACATCAACTGTGTCTCTCGGATTTTTAAAATTCCACTCACAGAAGTGGTAAAATTAAATTTTATGAAAAATTCATTTTTTTTAGCTACCACTTAGTGGTGTCACTATTCATCAAAAAATGAAAATTCCAGAAAAATACCAAAAATTAGGTCTAAGCTATATTTGATATTATGAATTAAAAAATGATGTCTATTTTACCAAATTCAAAACATATTAGTTGCATTAATTAATTTAAAAATTATCTCCCACCGTCAAAACAAATAGCGTGTTCTTAAGAGATAATAACTATCAAAAGATTGACAGTAGTTTATGTCTGGTTTAAATGTGAAATTACATCCAATAACAAAAATTGTATTAAAATGTAAAAATATATTCTAAATATACTTTAAAACCAATAAAATTAATAATTTATAACTATTAATTATTTCGATTAAAAAGGTTAATTTTAATTAAAATTTAGAAATTTTCACTATTCATCAGAAAATGAAAGTTATCTGAAAAGTAACAAAATTTCACCCTAAGCTAATTTTGATATTCCGAATCCATAAATGAAGTCCATTTTGAAAAATAAAATTTACAAAATTTCAAAAAGTGGATATTAGTATTCATAACGGCTAGTTTTAATAATATTTTAATAACATGTTGTTGTTTAGTGAAACTCGGTATTGCATACTACACACGCAATCGAGGAAGGTCGTGATTGCGTGTAATGCAAGGCAAGTCAAGGATGCATGTTGTGCAAGCTCCTTTTGGTGTAGCGTACAACACAAGACATTAAAGAAATTAAAAAAAATATTTTTCATAAAATCTCGAGGTGTTACATTCTACCCCCCTTAAAATGAATTTCTCCCTCGAAATTCGTCGGGGTTATAAATGGTTTACTATTCGAAAGTTTCTTTAATAGAAACCCACATCGTAAAAAGGAATAACAAAACCAATATTTAAAAACAAAAGTATGAAATGTAATGGTTACCCAAATAAACTAATCATTGGGTTTCCACATAGGTGAAAATATGGATATGGAAGAGAAATCTAACCATCATGTTCTGATGGAGATTGGTAGAGAACATGGATATGGAAAAGCCAGCAATCACAAAGACATAAATTTGTGACGAACTAAGGTACCGTCTGATTCATCAGATATAAGAGCACTAGGATAACATTTTTGGTTTTCAAGATCATTTCCCTAAAGTTGATGAAATTGGAATTAGAATAAATACTTTCGTGATTTTGGTGTAGTCTCACCGTTTGTCCTTCTTTGGACAATTTCCACTTCATCTCTTAATGAAATGAAATTTAATTTGTCATTCGTGATGTGTTAGCAGATCATGTGATAGAATGATGGGTCATTCCATCTATCTCAAACAAAAGGTTAGAAAAGTTATCAAAAAATACAAAAGTCCATCTATAGTGAGATTAATCATATATGGTTCCTAAAATGGACTTATACTTCATATATCATACTGCTTAATATAATAAAACTAGTTTCTACTAAACAGGGACTTCCTATAGGCCATTGCTAGGCGATAAAGGCTAGTCGCACTTCGGTTGTGGGTTCGATTCCCACAGCCTTGTCCGACGCGATGGGCTGTCGCCCGTCCTGCAGGTTGTCCTTTTTCTAAAACTACATTACTATAACATCACATAAATAATATCAAAAAAAATCTATCCTTAAACAATACTAACGTATGGTTAACATAATCCATTCCAATCATTAGGCTTATCTAAAATACTTTGGTCCAAGCTCATAGTATAAAGAAAACAATTACATGAAATTTCGTCAACCAAGCATGTGAATACCATTATTTATCCCACATATATCTTGTTGGTCACATTCCAATCATGTGAATACCTTATTGATTTATTCTCTTGAAAAATGAATACCCATTAAACCTTAGTGAAAACATGAATGCTGTCAAAAGTTAACTCTTTCCACATACCAAAATCCAAAAATTCCATATACTCAATCCATGATATAACCTTCTCCTTATATAAGTCATGAGATCATGAATACTATCATACATTTAATTTTCTCTTTATCCCTTCATTATGCGCATATCATCTACATTCCAAAAATATCTGAATAACCTTTCATGGATACTGGTAACATTAATCATACACTTTCAAAACTCAAGGAAAGACAACAGTGTAACAATCCTTAGATGTCTCTTTATTCCATAGTACCATGAGATTACTTATACAACATTACACATGATAAACATTTAATCATTCCACTACATTCTTAAACCCTTGACTGAGCTTCAACAATTCTTTCATCTCACATATCATTTGTAGTCTTTTCATCATAATCCACATAAATACTACCCATATGACCGTACTGATTCTTTTCATGAGACTTTCTCTTAGGACATTGGTTTGCATAATGCCTGTACATTCCACAATTAAAACATTTAACCATTGTTGATGTCGTAGAAATAACATTATCCCCATCCCTGGTGTTAACTGAACCTTTTCCTTTGCACTTACTGACTTTGTGTCCTTCTTTTCCACACCCAAAGAATCTTCCAGTTTCTTTGAAACATTCTCCTTGATGCCTCTTCCCACATGATTTACATAGGGGAAATTGAACTTTCATTCCTCTATGATCATCATGAAACATCATCTTTCTCTTATTAGCCGAGTGAGGAAACTTACCAAATTTTACTTTATTGATCATATTATGAGATTGCTGATTCGGAATAATAATGATGTTTGGACTTCCAAATCCAATTTCATTTGGTTGCTCATGAAGAATATCATTCCATTGTCTGTCATATCCTCCATTATCGTGAAGCATCTTGTTTCTATCCATTTTCTAAAACCCAAAAAGAATAGTGTGAGAGGCAAAAATCATAATAAAGGGGGAGTAACTTCAATATCTAACATCATTTGTTTAATCTAATATCGTTACCATAGTTCTAGGACTATATCCTATACCTATTCTCATCCTTAGGGACATCCCTAGACATACCTTAGAAATATCTCTAGGGATCTCACTAACCTTTTCGCATCCTAGTTTCCAAAGGTTGACTAAACCTTCCCTCTGATACCAACTGTAGAGACCCGAAGCCTGACGTACATGGACATTACATTACTTTTGCGGAATACTTAGTACATAACAAAAAAACACATGCAAGGATTGTAATAGTTTAGTGTCTTTGGAAACTCTGAAAATAATCTTCTAATCGTGGTGAAAGATCTTCAACATCTCCCATAAAGATCTTCCTTTATTTTACCTAAAACCATTATTTATATCACGGGGAAATAAAACATACAAAAGGGTGATCTCAAATGCTCATTAAGGGTAAAAAAAATAAATATCAATCACATCATATACATAAGAACATAACTTTGGGAAATCATAACCTGCAAAAGAGATCATAATATCATAACATGGGATAAATCATAGATGTGAAATGTAATCCCAATAATCATAACATAAAACATGAAACTTTGTGTCATACACACATAATCATAGATAATCATTTCTTATTAGTCAAGGCTCATTGCCAAGACTATCTTAGTGGACAAAGTCCATTTCTGAACCTAGTCACCCTTGTTTCAGTCATGTTTCACTGAACCGGTATAACCTACCATTCCAGCCACGTCTATCTCATGAGATATAAAATCATTACCCAATGCATTGGAGGGAGATATAGGTCCCACCCATCTAATAATGATAACATTCTTATGTGTGCCACAAAATCATAAACCATACATCATAGCATAACCCATGTAATAAAAATGGGAATCATAATCATTGTGACATCATAAAACAATTCATATAATATAAAGGAATTCATAAAAATAATTCCATCACAACATAATCAAATCAATGTAATAATAGGGATAAAAACATAACCCTTTACTATCTTAGATGGAAAATAATTTTGATAAAACACTTGAACTCCATTCTTGAGGAAAATGTCATTTCTACTTCAAAAACATTTTTCCTTTCTTAACATGTCATACAATTTTAAACTAAAAGAAGTTGGTTAAAAATAAACATGAAAACTTGTAAAGGTTGCTTCTTGGAAATAATGTTTTAAAAATCCATTCATGTCGTATAAGTTAAAAAAACATTCTTCTCGTACTTTTGTCGGAAAAGTCAAAAGTACCTCGTACGAAAAACGACAAAAGATTCCTTTCATATCAATTACTAAAAACTAACCGAAGGGTAAAATTGGATTTAAAAAATTTTAGGTGGATGGAAATAATATTACATATTGAGGAAACATGGATGTGGATGATAAAATACACCCCAGTAAATTTCAAAGTATAAACAATCTCGGATAAAAATGAGATTGTGATATTTCCCTTACCTTAGGTCTGATTTGCTTCGTAAGTGTCTGAACCTCCTGTATAATGATTTAAATAATGTTACTAACTTATTCCAGAATCATACTTATTTTTATGATATCATATATGGTCATATTTTTAGCTTATTATTAGTAATATTTCATTACTACTTGTTATTCGTGTGTTTATTACTTTTTGTTCTTATGCATGTTTTGTTGAATAAATTCGTATTCTTCTCTTTAGGTTATAGATACCTCATTTCCAGAATGGTATTAGTGTAATATATATCATATTAATTCATTGAATTCATTTATATAATCATTATGAAATGAAGATCAGGCAGAATGAGTCGCATCATATCGTGGAGACGGTATTCCGTACGTACGCGCGAGTGATGATATCGTTCCTATGATCGTGGAATTGTATTGGAGTGTATGTATACTATTTCAGAATCAATATCAATTTATAATAGTAATATATAGTCATTATTTACACCATTATAACCATCCAAGTAAGGTGGTGGTGGAAAATAGATTACAGCAAGGCGTGGAGACGATATTTCGTACGTACGCACGTGAAGTGATTTCGTTTTCCGTAGGATGGATAGATGGTGAAATATGGTTGTTTCATAATTATAATTACTTATAAGTATATAAGTGATACTGATTTTATTACTTCATAATGAAACAACCTAAGAAGAATAAGTGGAATAAGAAATAATGTTGAAAGAATCGGTAACAGACATCACCTCTTCTTTGAAGCGCCTCTTTGAGTCCTCCTCTTAGGGCACTAAAATTGGTCTTTTAGGAAGACCAGAAACTCTAGGATGTTACTAGGGAAGTGGAGAAGAGAATTTGGCAGGGGTTGGCTGAGCTTGAAGGCTCAAAGTGGTGTGAGGAAGAGAGAGAGGAGGTTCCCTTTTATAAGGGAGGAGAGGGGTACCTTTGGAATAACTAAAACTATTATTTTATTATAAAGTCAAATTCGGTTTTAAATAGCTCCAAATTAATTTATTTCGAAGCTAATGTGGGGATGGGTCGAAATCCTCTCATCCAATAGAATTTAGACAAGTTTAGGTTCCTATATTAACCTTATATTTTAGTTTTAACTCTTAGTCAATTACATTGACATTTACCATGTCACTTTGTATTTTTATATTATATAGTTAATAAAAATACCATATACATACAACAGACCCCCAAGTTGGGTTTTATTAATATATATAACCTTATCTAAGTCATTTGTCCGAACCTTAGATTTTTAGGAATAAAATAAGGATTAATAATATAATATTTGTTTTAAAAACAATTTTATGTCAATTTTGACACTATTTAGTAATTGATTTTTGTGAAAATCATAACAGAATGCTTAGATCGAACCAAGTTAATTAAATCAATACTAACATGTCATATTAACATATAGAATTAGTGTAATTCATAAAAATTCTCAAATTACATTTATTTGGGTATTTATAACATCCATTATGTCAATATTTCATTAATAAGATAATTACTACATCATCGTTGTGTAGGGAATCTTTTTAACATTCTACTGAATATTTATAGTCGAATTTATCTTATGTATAACCCTAAATTAAAAATGGTTTAGTAAATAAACTTTTATTTTAACTCTTTTAACTCTTCTTTGAATTAAATAATAATAAATGTCCTAATCTAATCCAAGTGGGCTTAAATGGTAATATTTTATTCCTAAGGTTGTTTTTGGTCGAATTACACTTGTCCAATAAAATTAGGACATGTGTTAGGGTAATAGTAATAACATTTTTACCCTTAATTATCCTATTTACTTTTAACCGTGGTTAAAAAAAGTAAAAAGTTACTATTCACCAAAAATTATTTTCATCTCATTGAACCACATTTTACTTACTGACATCAACCGTGTCTCTTGGATTTTTGAAATTCCACTCACAGAAACGGTAAAGTTAAATTTTATGAAAAATTCATTTTTTTAACTACCACTAAGTGGTGTCACTATTCATCAAAAAGTGAATGTTTCTGGAAAAATACCAAAAAGTAGGCCTAATCTATATTTGATATTATGAATTCAAAAATGATGTCTATTTTACGAAATTCAAAACATATCAGTTGCATTAATTAATTTAAAAATTAACTCCCGTCGTCAAAACAAATAGCGTGTTCTTAAGAGATAATAACTATCAAAAGATTGACAGTTGTTTATGTCTGGTTTAAATGTGAAATTACATCCAATAACCAACATTGTATTAAATTGTAAAAATATATTCTAAATATACATTAAAACCAATCAAATTAATAATTTATCACTATTAATTATTTCTATTAAAAAGGTTGTTTTTAATTAAAATTTAGTAATTTTCACTATTCATCAGAAAATGAAAGTTATCCGAAAAGTACCAAAATTTCACCCTAATCTATTTTCAATATTCAGAATCTAGAAATGAAGTCCATTTTGAAAAATAAAATTTAAAAATTTTGAAAAAGTGGTTATTACTATTCATAATGGCTAGTTTTAATAATATTTTAATAGCATATTGTTGTTTAGTGAAACTCGGTATTTCGTACTACAAACACTATCGAGGAAGGTGGCGATTGCATGTAATGCAAGGAAAGTCAAGGATGTGTGTTGTGCAAGCTCCTTTTGGTGTAGCGTACAACACAAGACATTAATGAAATTAAAAAGAATATTTTTCATAAAATCTCGAGGTGTTACATTACTAATAGGTAGTTATGTCGATATCTCATCACATGAACCACAAACACCATCTCAAGATCTCATATCTGGGTTTTTAACTTATTCTATTACATATTTATTGATCCATAATTTAATAATCCACTATTTAACATGGAAAAAATTAGAATCTTGGGTTTTGACATAAAAAATAAAAAATATATTGATCACACCAAAAATGAATTATTAGTATTGACATTGATTTCATTATCAATTTTTTCAAAAAAAAATTCACCTCATAAGAATCATACTACTCAACATGCATCCCCTACTTAGTTATTGATTATATTAATAATTGAAAATACGTGACTCAATGAATGAACTAATTTTATCATCCAGTATACCCTATGAAATTATAATCTCTAATGAATTTTAATGACACTTGATATTACATAACCATAAACATATCAAAGTCCATTTATATAAATTCATTTTGTAAAACATTTCCCATATTGTGAACCTCTCAAATCTGGAATAACACTTAAAATAATTAATTTATATAATATTACCTCTTATTTTTCATTACAATATCTCATTGTAGTGTATTTACCTCTTGTGAAAAGTATTATATCTTTATAGCATCCTTGAATATGACCATAATAAAATAAATATAATAATTATTTATATATGATCATTGATTTTAAGGGTCTTGGAACATTTTTTAGTGTAAAATCCATGCATATATTATCATGCATTCCATGTATACTCTTAAATGAAAAATATGGTTTATCAAAGGAACTCAACTATAAATAATTAAAAAACTCCCATTTATTAAAGATAACTAAATGGTTCCAACCAACAAAAAATATATATTCATTAATATGAGGAAGAGGATACTGATTATTCTCTATCACAATATTCATCCTCCAGTAAATCTCTAATGAACATAATGAACAATTAATATTTTTAGTGAATATATTTTATTATACCAAGGTGGTGTAATAAGGTAAAGAAAATTAATTTTCTAAACATGAACTACCTGATCCATAACTCTAAATAATCTATAGATTCAACATTTTGGTCTATATGGATAATGATACATTACATAGAATACTCTCAATTCTAAAAAAACTTATATTGTCTTGAATCCCACTAATATATGTCACAATGGTATCCTAGAACTAAGAATTTTAGGATGTACCATTGGTTTTCATGTACCCAACTAATAAAACACTATAATAAAAACTATGTGATTATTTTTAGGTTTCATCTATTGTTATGTATTCGTGGACACACCTACATATTTCGATCCTCTTCTGGGGGTCACCTAAAAACTATAAAACATTAATGAAAATTTTTAGTTGCATCAATTTATGTTTTATTTATATCATTTCATTAAACTAATCCAAATTATCATATTAAAGAATTAAAAAACGAATATAATGAAATACTAAAAAACTCTATAACAAAAAATAATTATATAACAGTCTATAAATATGTCATTCCAGATTTTTATTATGTAACTTTTCATTACATTTTATAAAAGAAAGATCATTAAAGTTTAGTGTCTTCGAAATAAGGTAGAAAATACAAATAAAAAATAACATTATTTTATTACAAGCGAATGGATTATTCAAGGATCATCCCATGTACATTTATTTAATATCATAACCTAGGGACATACATCAAGTGAAATGTTGAGCATAACCCCTATTAAGGGAAAAAAGGGAAATAATTTACATGTGAACATGAGGTGAGATGTCAATAAGAACATGATGAATTTTAATAAAGGCATGAGAAATTGGAATATACTAAACATAAGACCATAATTCATGACATTAAAATGATGATTCAACATTTAGTATAGACAATAATATGTATGTTACCAAAGTATATCCCCAATGTGTCATAAAATTTACCGATGTTATTCACCATGGTATAATTAAACATGTCATCTCTATAGATTAATTTCATTATCCAATGCATTTATGTTATATCAGGGAGAATTATTAATATTTCATTGTTTTTATATAATCTATATATATCATAATAACGAATTTCATAAATAACACAGAGAGAATAAATGAGATATGTTTCATATAAAAATCATGGTGTTTTAAAATTTTCAAAAAAACATGATCAATATGTAATTTAAAACCCATTTAAAGGAAATGAGGGTTTTATGTATGTCAATTCTAGAATAAAATAAATAATTTTTATTTCATGATAAATATATCTATAAATTATTTTTTTGGTATACACATGATGAAAATAAATCAATTTCTTTAGAAAAAGATATATATTTTTAGAGAAAACTTATGTTGCATAATAGGTACAAAATATGGTTTTATTAATCATTAACAAGAAATTGGAAAAAGAATTACCAATTCATAAAATAATAATAATAAATTCTTGGGATGTAATAAATTTTAAGTAATAACATAGTATGGAAATTTTGAATACATAAAACATAAAAGATAACATGAAAGGAAAATAGAAGTTTATAATCCCCTTACCTTGAAGAGTGACATCTAATACTCAATTAGTACATTGGGGGCTTTTGGAATCATTTTGTTAACATATTTTATGGTAATAAAATAATTTCTTCGAGGGGGATGATTTTGGAATGAATGTAAATGAAGGAATGTGTGGGTATTTATAGTAAAAGGGAGGCAGTCTTTTATTAATTTGTGAGGACACCTCATTAGTGTTATTACCAATACCAAGGGCTTATCTAGGGTATTTTACCATGGTATTGTCCAATTGGGACATATCTTATTATATTTTAATTCATAATATTCTAACATTATTTTAATTTACATTGTATATAATTATGATGTAATTAAACACATCAAAAACTACAAAGTGTATTTTTACTATTCAGCAAAGAGAAGAATATTTTATAAAAAATTAGAAATTCACCATAACTGATTATTGTAGTTATTAGATTAAAAAATACATTAATTTTTTTTACAATAATTTTATAATATGAAAAATTTATCTTTTAACTATAAAATACTTAATTTTTAAATATAATATTGGATAGAAAATGCATTGTAAACTCCAAAGTAAATTTTATGAAAAATTGTAATTATTTTATCATTTGAAATTAGATATGAGTTTTTGTAATACTATATAATTATAATTTTTTTATTCAAAAAATAAGTTTTTTTTATATACATTTATATATTTGTTAGATTGTATAAATTTTGTTTAAAACAATCAATTTATAAAATTCTATTTTATTAAGCACAACTATTCATAAAATCGAAATGTGTGAAAAAAATTATTTACAAAAATGTAATTATAAATTAAGTAACTAAGTCTTTTATATATAACATCTTATTACACCCACATACAACCGCAAGGTAAGGAGTTAGATGGTGAAAAACACTTGGGCGGCTCAAATAACATTGTTTGTGTGGTAATTTCAACCAACAAAAAATTCTTCTAAAGGAGATTTCATTATTGATTCAATCATTGAAGCTCATCATGGACATGGCCAAGAGCCAAGCCCTGGTATAAAAACTCATATCCATGTTCTGAAAAAAAAATGTCGTTGTATGGAATGAGTCTGATGGATGAGTCCATCGACTCATCTTTCAACATTAATTACTGATTATCATTTCTATTTCTAATCAATATTTATAACATTGAAAATTATTTTTTTACAACAATCGTATTAACCAATAGTCATATAATGGTAGAAATACCTATGGTACAATTTAATTTATAATTATATATTATTATTGATTTTAAATTAGTAGAGAATAAATTTTTTGGAAATAATATATTATTCAAACAATCGGGTCATTACATTCATCCCCTCTAAATAATTTTTGTCCTGGATACTTCTACATGTACCCTTAGAAGAGAAAATGTGTCATGTCTTTACTTTTTTCTAATAGTCTCATCTGGTTCCCATGTGGCCTCATCATATTTGTATCTATTCGACAACACTTTAACATGGTGGGTAGTCTTGTTTCTTAGAACCCTATCTCTATGATCCATGATCTCCATCAACTACTCCTCACAAGAATGATCTAGGTGTAACGCCTCTATATTCAGTACATCATAAGAGTAGGGTAAATGTTTCCTCAAGTGGGATACATGGAAATCATCATGACCTTTCTCTAGATTTGAGGATGTTGATAGGCCACTTCCCCTATGAGATTAATGATATCATAGTAGCCAATTAAGATAGGGAAGAGCTTCCATTTCTTCGAAAACCTATTGAATCTATTACATTATGAAGTTCGAAGTTAGGAATTATCACAAACATTTAACTCCATATCCCCTTGGATGGTGTTACCATATCTCCTCTATGGAATATGATCATCCTTAATGTGTTGTAAGATGGCATAAACCATTTCTATCATCTCTTTCACATGATGAGTCCTAAAAATCTTTATGTCACTAGATTCATCCCAACATGTATGAGTTCTACATTTCATTCAGTATATATCTTCATAAGGATCCATTTAAATGCTTGAATGAAATATGTTGTTTTATAAGATATCAATTAATTAGATATGTTGATCCCAACCTCCTTTATGTTTTACTGATCATGTTATCATCATTTCCTCGAGTGTATGAATAGTACTTTTACATTGGATATTTGTTTGGGGATGATAGGTTATATTAAAATTCAAGTAGGTACTCAATCCATGTTTAACACTTCTCCAAAATATTCATGTGAACCTTGGATACTGATTAGATACAATAGAGTGTGGTATCTCATGCAGCCTTACCACATACCTCACGTAAATCCTTTCTAGTAAACCAAGAGAAAAATCTTCCCAAATATAGATACAATTGGACATCATTCTAAGATGGTCCACTACATCGCATATCACATATTTCCCTTGGGATGTTCTCAGGAGACCATTGATAGAGTAACAAGTGATATTTTTCCACATCCATGCTGTTATGAGTGGTGGTTGTAATATCCCTTTAATAGGTTGTAACTTTAAACGCACATTAAGAAACACCTGGCTCCTTTTAGTGTATTCATCAATATCCCTTTTCATGTTATCCCACTAATAATGACCACAAAGGTCCATATACATTTTAGTTCTTCCAGAATGTATATAGAACGTAGAGCTTACCGCTTCATTCGTCAACTATTTCATTATTTCCAGAATAGATGGAACACTATGTCTCGTGTAACATTTTTCATCACCTTCTTGATCAGATTTGAACACATGTTACTTCCCATCCATCACATCCTCAAACTTCTTCTATAAAAAATAAATTATATTTTATATTTTATAATAATATAATAATATAATTTAATGATGGTTGATAAATTATTTGGGATATTTTTGATGTTATACCTTCCCTTATGATTTCGATATCTAGTTTCACAAGGTCTTTGAGAAAGGGATCTCATTGAATCCTCCTCATTTAAATAACCTCATGGTCTTTCTATAATAAATCAGACACATTATTTCATTCCCATGGTGATAATGAATTAAATAATCATTTTCTATAAGAAGATACAACCATATTCTCTATCTCGCATTCAATTCCTTTTGTGTGAAAATATACTTTAAAAATTCATGGTCTATGTGTATATCACTATTATCCCCATAAAGACAGTTCTTCTTTATCATTAGAGAAAAATCAACCGTATCATGCTCCAGTTCATGAGTAGGATAATTATTCTCATGGGGCATTAGATTTCAAGTTTCATAACTGGTCACCATGTCATTTTTCATAAGGATGCACCCAATCCCTTTTAGATATTCATTTATAAAAATAAAAAAATTCAGTTTTTTATTGAGGGTAGTGTAAACACATGTGAATTAATGAATATCTTATTCGGGTCTTGGAAACATTCCTCAAACTCGTTTTTCTAGACGATCATACCCATATTTTTTGTCAACATAGCTTTTGGATTAGATAATAATGAATGTTTTTCACAAAACTCCTAAATATACTTATAATTCATGGAATCATGGATTCATTGTTATTGTTGTAGGATGTGGCCATTCCTCTGTATCCCTTATCTTGTTAGGGTCAAATGGGATTTGTTAATTTGAAATAATATTGTAACACCTGAGACTTTTATGAGAAATTTTTTTTATGTTATATTAATCATCAAAGGAATCTTTCACTACACACAACACTATCTTGGCTTGATTTACACACAATCGCGACCTTCCTCGACATCTTGTGTCATAGGCAATACAGAGTTTCACTACACAACGATATGCTATTAAAATATTATTAAAACTAGCCATTGTGAATAGTAATACCCACTATTTAAAATTTTGTAAATTTTATTTTAAAATATGGACTTCATTTTTGGATTCGGAATATCAAAATTAGCCTAGGGTAAAATTTTGGTATATTTCTGAAAACATTCAATTTTTGATGAATAGTGAAAACAATGGGTTACTATTTAAAAACCGACTTTTTATATAAATAATTATTTATTTTATTTAAATTTATTTTAGGTCAAAATTGATACATAATACCTATATATGTTCAATGCAATTCATTAGAGTGATTTTATAATAATTATAGATATATAAAAATTTTATTGAACTTTTTACCGTCTTTTACCCACCTCCTAAGAGAATTTGCAAATTTACATAAAACATAATTTTACTGCTTTTGTGAATGGAATTTTAAAAATCTTAGAGACATGGTTGAGTTCATTAAGTAAAATGTCGTTCAATGAGATGAAAATAAATTTTGGTAAATAGTAACTTTTTTACTTTTATTTACCACGGTTAAAAGTAAATAGGGTAATTAAGGGGGAAAATTATATTATTATTACCCTAAAACATGTCATAATTGTATTGGATAAGTGTAATTAGACCAAAAACAACCTTAGGAATAAAATATGACCATTTAGGACCAGTTGGATTATATTAGGACATTTAATATTAATTTATTTAAAAGAAGGGTTAAAATAGTTAAAATACATGTTTAATAACTAAGTCATTTTTAATATAGGGTGATACATAAGATAAATTCGACTATAAATATTAATTAGAAATCAAAAAATATTTCCTACATAACGATATTTTATTTTTACGTTTTAGACATTATATAATTTAATTTATTTATGACACAATGATAATACAGTAGTTATCTTATTAATGAAATATTCACATAATTGATGTTATAAATACCCAAATAATTGTAATTTGAGACTCTTTAAGAATTAAAATAATTTTATTGGTTAATATGACATGTTAGTATTGATTTAATTAACTCTTTTTGAACTAATTTTTCTGTTATGATTTTCACAAAAATCAATTACCAAATAGTGTCAAAATTTACATAAAATCGTTTTTAAAACAAATATTATATTATTAATTTTTATTTTATTCTAAAAAATCTATGGTTCGGCCAAATGACATAGATAAGGTTATAATACACAACTTGGGGTTTTTTTGTCTTGTGATGGTAATTTTATTAACATTATAGTGTAAGAAAACAAAAAGACATGGTAAAAGTAAAATTATATTACTTAAAGTTAAATCTAAATGATAATGTTAAAATAGAACCCTAAACTTGTCTAAATTCTACTGGATGAGAGGATTTAGACCAATACCCACCTTATCTAAGAAATAAATCAATTTGGAGCTATTAAAAACCGAATATGACTTTATAATAAAATAATATTTTTTGTTTTTCCAAAGGTGCCCATCTCCTCCCTTATAAAAGGGAACCTCCTCCCTCTCTTCCTCACACCACATTGACCCTTCACGATCGCCCAACACCTACAAAATTATCTTTTCCACTTCCCTAGAAACATCTTAAAGGTCATTTTCTACTTCAAAGGCCAATTTTAGTACCCTAAAAGGAGGTCTCAAAGAGGCGCTTCAAAGAAGAGGTAATGTCCGTTACCGATTCTTTCAACTTTATTTCTTCTTCCACTAATTCTTCATTAGTTTTTTCATTATGAAGTAATAACATCAGTATCACTCATATAATTATATGTTATTATATGTATGAAAAAACCATATTTCACAATCTATCCATCCTACGGAAAACGAAATCACCGCGCGTGTGTACGTACGGAATACCGTCTCCAAACTGTGGTGTAATCTATTTTCCACCACCACCATACATGGATGGGTATAATGGTGAAAATAAATAACTATATATGATAATTATAAAGTGTTATTGATTTTTAAATAGTATCAATACACTCCAATACAATTCCACAATTATGGGAACAATATCATCGCTCGTGCGTACGTATGGAATACCGTCTCCACGATGTGATGTGACTCATTCTACATGATCTTCATTGAATAATGATTATATAAATTAATTTAATGAATTAATATTATATATATTACACTAATACCATTACGGAAATGAGGTATCTATAACCTAAAAAGAAGAATAAGAATTTATTCGACAAAACACACATAAGAACAAAAAGCAATAAACACCCGAAAAACAAGTAATAATGAAATATTACTAATTAGAAGCTAAGAATATGACCATATATGATATCATAAAAATACGTAAGATCCTGTAATAAGTAAATAACATTATTTAAATCATTATACAGGAGGTTCGGACACTTACGAAGCAAATGGGACATAAGGTAAGGGAAAATATCACAATCTCATTTTTATCTGAGATTGTTTATACTTCAGAATTTACTAGGGTATAATTGTCATCCACATCCATGTTTCCTAAACATGTAATATTATTTCCATCCACCATCAATTTTTTACATCCAAGTATTCCCTTCGGTGAGTTTTTAGTAAAAGATATGAAATGAATCTTTTGTCATTTTTCATACGATGTACTTTTTGACTTTTCCAACCAAAGTACGAGAAGAATGGTTTTTTTAACTTATACGATGTGAATGGATTTTAAGAAAGTTATTTCCATGAATCTTCCTTTACAAGTTTTCAAGTTTATTTTTAATCAATTTCTTTTAGTTCAAAATTATATGATGTTTTAAGAAAAGAAAATGTTTTCGAAGTAGAAAGGATCTTTTCCTCAAGAATGGAGTTCAAGTGTATTATCAAAATTATTTTCCATATCAGATAATATATGGTTCTGTTTCTATCCCTATTATTACATTGCTTTGATTATATTGTGATGGAATTATTTTTATGAATTCCTTTATCTTATATGAATTGTTTTATGATGTCACGATGTTTAAGAATCCCATTTTTATTACATGGGTTATGCAATGATGTATGATTTTTTTGATTTTGTGTCACACATATGAATGGTTTCATTATGAGATGGGTGGGACCTATATCTCCATCTAATGCATTGTGTAAAGATTTATATCTCATGATATAGACATGGCTGGAATGGCAGGTTAAACCGGTTCAGTGAAATAGGACTGAAACGAGTAGTGAACTCGGTTCAGAAAAGGACTTTGTCCACTAAGATAGTCTTGGCTATGAGTCTTGACTAAAATGAAATGATTATCTATGATTATGTGTGTATGCCACAAAGTTTCATGTTTTATGTTATGATTATTGGGATTACATTTCATTTCTATGATTTATCCCATGTTATGAAATTATGATCTCTTTTACAGGTTAAAATTTCCAAAATGTTATGTTCTTATGAATATGATGTGATTGTTATTTCTTTTGTTTATCCTTACTAAGAATTTTAGCTCACCCTTTTGTATTTTTTCTTTCCCCAGGCCAGGAAGAAAGTTATTAAGCAGGTTATGCCAAAAGGGACTCTAGATATGATGAAATAAATGGGATATATTGTAGATGCTTTATGAACCAGTAGTTTATGTTTCCCGGTTTCTAAAAACTATACCTATACGGTCCTTTCATGGTTTTGTTATATGTTTTAATATGTTTATGTCAATTTTTAAGTAATAACCATGTATGTAATTTATGGGTCGTTATAGTTGGTATCAGAGGAAAGGTATAGCCAACCGTTGGAAACTAGGATGTGAAAGCCTTAGTAAGAACTCTAAGGATAAGTCTAAGCAGTGAACATGATCTTAGTGTTTTAGAAATGCCCATGAATAACCTATGATATGACATTAAGTGTAAATTTTTATTCTTGATTATGTGTTTTCCTATTATAATTAGTGTTTCTCACACTGTTATTCTTGGTTTTAGTCAATGGCTGGAACCCGAAGGAACTGTGTTAATGCGGAATGCGACGGGAAATGCAATGATTGTCCCCCTGAGCAACCAAATGTTATGGGAGCTGGAATGCAAGATCATCTATCCATGCTCACACAACTTTCTCAAGCTATGAATGATGCAGGACTTCCAAACTAGAAAAGGAAGGTGCAACATTCTGTTGAGTCCTTCATGGGGTAGTGTCCACATTCATTCAGCGGGTCTTCGGATCCATTAGTGGATGAACAATGGATCAGTACCACTGAAAATATATTTTCAGTTCTTCAATGTTCTGAACATGATAAAGTCATCTTAGTAGTGTATCATTTGGAAGGAGATTCTGATTAATGGTGGAATATTATCAATAATATGAGGCAAAGAGTTGAAATTGAGTCTATGGAATGGGAAGAGTTGAAGAACTTATTTTCCAATAAGTACTTCCATCATATTATTCGAACAAATATGGAGAAGGAGTTTCTTGATCTAAAGAAAAAGTATGATGAATCTGTTGGTACCAATAAAGCAAATTTTACAAGACTTGCAAGGTACGCTTCTGGTATTATTATCCAACATGAGAGTAAGATCGATCGATTCTTTAGTGGCTTAAAACCAAGTCTTCGAAGGGTGTTAGCCATAAGGGACTTCAATAGCTACGAGGAAATCATTCGATGTGCTCTCAAAGATGATATGGAGATTGGAGTAACCCATCAGTCATATGGGTCTGATAAGAATAGGAAAATGGAATTCAAAGGAAAATCAAAAGAGCACAATGAAAAGAAGATGAGTTTTCACTTATGCTCAATGTGTGGAAAGAAACATGGAGGGAGTTGTCTTAAAGGGACAAGTAAATGTTTCAAATGTGTAAAGTAAGGTCAACGGGCATTTGAATGCCGCAATGATGGGAAGAAGATGTCTAGTAATGAAAACAATGAAAAGGATACACAGAGTGCACCTCCTACACTTCAATGTTACAAGTGCAAGGAAATGGGGAATTATTCCAATAAATTCCCTAATCCAAGGGTTAATGATGATGATCGACATCAAAAAACTCTTAAGGCCAAAGACAAAGGAAAGTCACATGCAATTACTATCGGCGATGTGGAGTATGACAATGAAGTGGTGAGAGGTACACTTACCATCCACTCTAATGTATCAAATGTTTTATTTGATTCTAGATCAACCCACTATTTTATTTCTGAAGAATTTTTTAAGGGTATCACCGTATTACCTCAATAATTAGATGTTGAGTTAGCTGTGACAACCCCTAATGGCACAAAAGTCGCATCAAAAGTTTATGATTCTTCTCCGATTGAAGTTTTTGGGAAAGTGCTTCCTGAAAATCTCATGATCCTTCCTATAGTGGAATTTGATGTTATTCTTGGCATGGATTGGCTTTTTCTATATGGAGCTCATATATATTTCCAAATAAGGGAAGTCACATTTCATATTCCATATCAATCTATGATCATCTATCAGTGAAAGGATGAACATAACCTTCCAGGGAAAATTTCATCCATATTATGTGTCTTGATTCCACTAAATGAAGGTTATTTATCTCAAATGGTTGGAGAGAAACTCATGATTACGAATATGCCCATTTTACGGGGGTTTGACGATGTCTTTCCAGAGGAATTGTCGGGTCATCCACCAAATTGTGAAGTTGAGTTTTCAATAGAACTCGTACCGGGTGCTTTGCCTATTTCAAATACACCATATAGAATGGACCTAATTAAGTAACAGTAATTGAAGAAGAAATTCCAAGAGAATCTTGATAAAGGATTCATACACCCTAGTGCATCACCTTGGGGATCACCTATTTTGTTTGTTAGAAAGAAAGATGGACCAATGAGACTCTGCATTGATTATCGAGAACTTAACAAGATCACTATCAAGAACAAATATCCTCTCCCGTGCATTGATGACTTATTTGACCAACTATGCGCAGCTCAATACTTTTCCAAGATTGATCTTCGTTCAGGGTATCATCAATTAGGGGTCAAAAGGGATGATATACCAAAGACGGCTTTCCGTACAATGTATGGACACTATGAATTTATAGTGATTCCATTTGGTCTTACTAATGCCCCTGTTATCTTCAAGGATTTGATGAATAGATTCTTTAGAGACTATCTTGATCAGTTTGTGGTAGTCTTTATAGACGATATTCATGTCTATTCAAAGAGAAAGGAAGAACATGAAGATCACTTGAGAATTATATTGAAGACCCTGAGAAAGGATAATCTTTATGCCAAATTTACCAAGTCTGAATTTTGGATTCAAAAAGTTGCATTTTTTGGGTCACATAATCTCAAAAGTGGGGATATCTATGGATCCAGCAAAAACAGAGGTTATCGAAAGATGGTAGAGACCAACAACCGTAACTAAGATCCGAATTTTTCTTGCTTTGGCTGGACATTACTGACGCTTTGTGAAAGATTTTTCAAGGTTATCTAACCCACTCAGCAAGTTCACTCGGAAAAGAGTTATGTTTTCTTGGATAGAGGAGTGTGAAGAGAATTTCAAAGAGCTAGAAAGAAGGTTATCCAGTGCACATGTCCTCAAACTACCTTGCAGTGGAGAAAGGTTTTTAATCTACTGTGATGCATCCAAGAAGGGAATTGTGTGTGTAATCATGCAAAATGTTATGGTGATAGCTTATGCCTCATGACAGTTGAAGATTCATGAGAAAAATTGCCCAACACATGATTTGGAGTTATCTGCAATAATCATTGCATTAAATATTTGGAGGCATTACATTTATGGTGAAAGGTGTGACATTTATACTGATCATAAATGTTTAATGTATATTTTCACACAAAAGGAGATGAATATGCGCCAAAGAAGATGGTTGGAGCTGATTAAGGATTACGACTTCTCAATTCATTACCACCCTGGGAAACCAAACAAGGTGGCAGATGCATTAATTCGACAAGACCATGCTTGCTTATCCATGATGAGGATCACAAAAGATCCAATATTTAGGTATTTACAAATGATGTATCGTTGAATTATAATTAAAGGGGAAAATCGTATCTTTCTCAAATGAATGTTCAACCATCTATACATGTGAATATTAAAGAGGCATAGAAAGAAGATGTAGAATTACAAAAGAAGGTGTGAAATGTTCCTGAATTCTACCTTGATTGTGATGGGATAATAAAGTTCAGGAATCGGGTTTTTGTTCCTCCTATCCCTGAATTAAAGGAGCTGCTGGATGAGGCTCATAGTTCTTCATTATCTATTCATCCTGGAAGTACGAATATGTATAGGGTCCTGAAAGAGTACTTCTGGTGGGATGGCATGAAAAGAGATGTTGCTAAATATGTCTCCCGATGCTTGGTTTGTCAGAAAGTTAAAGCTGAGAGACAAATGTCAAAGGGGATGTTACAACAATTACCCGTACCAGAATGGAAATGGGAAAACATCACTATGGACTTTTTCACTAGACTTTCTAAAACATCCAAAGGAAATAATGTTATATGGGCCATAGTTGATCGTCATACAATGTCTGCACACTTCATTGCTATTAGAGTGAATTTCTCTCTAGATCAGCTTGCCATGATATATGTAAAGGAAGTGGTAAGATTGCATGGAGTACAACTTTCCATTATATCTGATCATGATCAAAGGTTTACCTCAATGTTCTGGAGAAGTCTTCAGCATACTCTGGATACATAGTTGAGTTTCAGCACAGCTTATCATCCTCAGAAGGACAGTCAGTCTGAGAGGACAATTAAAACTCTACAAGACATGTTGAGAGCTTTCTCTATGGATTTCAAATGTGGTTGGGATCAACACCTAACGTTGGTGTAATTTTCTTATAATAATAGCTTTCACTCCAGTATTCAGATGGCTCCTTAATAAGGTCTCTATGGAATGAAATGCAGAGCTCAAACTTGCTGGGATGATGTTGGGGAAAGAAAGCTATTAGGACCTAATATTGTTGATGAGATGGCAGAAATGGTCAGATCTATCCAACCACACATAAGAGCAGCTCGGAGTCGACAAAAAATTTATGCTGACAACCGAAGAAAAGAACTATAGATTGACATGGGTGATAATGTGTTCTTACGAACATCTCCATAGAAGAGAGTAATGAGATTTGGAAATATGGGAAAGTTGAGCCCTAGGTATATCGGTCCTTATGAAATTCTGGATTGTGTTGGGAAGGTAGCTTCCCGATTGGCGCTTCCACTGAATCTCTCCCAGGTTCACGATGTGTTCCATGTATCTCTACTGAGAAAGTACATACCTGATCCTTCATATGTACTCACCTCAGAAGTTGAACCGCTAGAGCAATATCTTTCTTAAGAAGAACAGCCGATAGAGATTCTGGATTGTAGCTAAAAAGTCCTACGAAACAAGACCACTCACTTGGTGAATGTTTTATGAAGGAACCACCAATTAGAGGAAGCTACATGGGAGCTTGAGGATATGATTATGGAGAGGTATCCTCATCTTTTTGTTACAATGTGACGAATTTCGAGGGTGAAATTTACATTAAGGGGGGTAGAATGTAACACCCAAGACTTTTATGATAAATATTTTGTTTTTATATTATATAAATCATCAAAGGAATCTTTCACTACACACAACACTAGCTTGGCTTGATTTACATGCAATCACGACCTTCCTTGATAGCTTGCGTCGTACGCAATACCGAGTTTCACTAAACAACGATATGATATCAAAATATTATTAAAACTAGCTGTTATTAATAGTAATACCCACTTTTTGAAATTTTGTAAATTTTATTTTTCAAAATGGACATCATTTTTGGATTTGGAATATCAAAATTATCCTAGGGTAAAAGTTTGGTATTTTTTGGAAAACATTCAATTTTTTATGAATACTAAAAACACTCGGTTACTATTTAAAACCCGACATTTTTTTAAATAATTATTTATTTTATTTAAATTTATATTAGGGAAAAATTGATAAACAATAACTATATAAGTTCGATGCAATTCATTGGAGTCATTTTATAATAATTTTAGATATATAAGAATTTTATTGAACTTTTCACCGTCTTTTACCCACTTCCTATGAAAATTTACAAATTTACAGAAATCAAAATTTTACTAATTTTGTGAATGGAATTTCAAATATACGAGAGACACGGTTAATTTCAGTAAGTAAAATGTGGTTCAATGAAATGAAAATAATTTTTGGTGAATAGTAACTTTTTACTTTTATTTACCACAGTTAAAAGTAAATAGGTTAATTAAGGGTAAAAATGATATTATTGTTACCCTAACACATGACCTAATTCTATTGGATAAGTGTAATTCGACAAAAAACAAACTTATAAATAAAATATGACCATTTAGGTCCACATGGATTAGATTAAGAAATTTAATATTAATTTATTTAAAGAAGGGTTAAAATAGTTAAAATCAATGTTTAATAACTGAATAATTTTTAATATAGGGTTATACATAAGATAAATTCTACTATAAATATTAATTAGAATGATAAAAATATTTTCTACATAATGATATTTTATTTGTAATTTTTAGACACTAAATAATTTAATTTATTTATGACACAATGATGATGCAGTAATTATCTTATTAATGAAATATTGACATAATTGATGTTATAAATACACAAATAAATGTAATTTGAGACTTTTATGAATTAAAATAATTTTCTATGTTAACATTACATTTTAGTATTGATTTAATTAAATTTGTTCGTACTAATTTTTCGGTTGTGATTTTCACAAAAATCAATTACCATATAGTGTCAAAATTTACATAAATTATTTTTTAAAACAAATATTATATTATTAATTGTTATTTTATTCCTAAAAATATATGGCTCTGAAAAATGACATAGATAAAGTTATAATAAACAACATGGGGTTCGTTTGGCTTGTTATGGTATGTTTATTGGCCTTATAGTGTAATAAAACAAAAAGACACGGTAAAAGTAAAATTATTTAACATAAAGTTAAATCTAAATGATAAGGTTAAAATGGAACCCTAAACTTGTCTAAATTCTATTGGATGAGAGTATTTCAAACCATCCCTACCATAGATTTGAAATAAATCAATTTGGATCTATTAAAAAATGAATATGTCTTTATAATAAAATAATATTTTTTGTTTTTCCAAAGGTGCCCCTCTCCTCCCTTATAAAAGGGAAGCTCCTCCCTCTCTTCCTCACAACACATTGAGCCTTAAAGCTTGTCAAAACACTACCAAATAATCTTCTCCACATCCCTAGAAACATCCTAGAGGTCCTGGTATTCTTCATATACCAATTTTAGTGCCCTAAAAGGAGGTCTCAAAGTGGCGATTCAAAGAAGAGGTAATGTCTGTTACCGTTTATTTCAACTTTATTTCTTCTTCCACTTCTTCTTATTTAGTTGTTTCATTATGAATTAATAACATCAGTATCGTTCATATAGTTATATGTTATTATATGTATGAAAAATCCCTATTTCACCATTTATCCATCCTACGGAAAACGAAATCACCGTGTGTGCGTACGTATGGAATACCGTCTCCACACCGTGGTGTAATCTATTTTCCAACACCACCTTAATTGGATGGGAATAATGGTGAAAATAAATAACTATATATGATTATTCTAAAGTGGTATTGTTTCTGAAGTAGTATACATACACTCTAATACAATTCCACGATCATGGGAACGATATGATCACTCGTGCATACGTACAAAATATCGTCTCCACGATGTGATGCGATTCGTTCCACATGATCTTCATTGCATAATGATTTTATAAATGAATTGAATAAATTAATATGATATATATTACACTGATACCATTCTGGAAGTGGGGTATCTATAACCTAAAAATAATAATAAGAATTTATTCGACAAAACACGTATAAGAACAAAAAGCAATAAACACCCTAATAACAAGTAACAATGAAATATAACTAATAAAAAGCTAATAATATGACCATATATGATATAATAAAAATAATTATGATTATATAATAAGTCAATAACATTATTTAAACCATTATACAGGTTTTTCGGACACTTATGAAGCAAATCAGACCTACGATAAGGGAAAATTTCACAATCTCATTTTTATCTGAGATTGTTTATACTGCAGAATTTACTAGGGAATATTTATCATCCACATCCATGTTTCCTAAATATGTAATATTATTTCCATCCATGTATAATTGTTGAAATCCAATTTTACCCTTAGGTGAGTGTTTAGTAAAATATATTAAAGGAATCTTTTGTTGTTTTTCGTACGAGGTATTTTTTGACATTTCCAGCCAAAGTACGGGAGGAATGTTTTTTTAAACATATAAGGCGTCAATGGATTTGTAGAATATTATTTCCATTATGATTCCTTTACAAGTTTTCAAGTTTATTTTTAATTAAATTATTTTAGTTCAAAATTATATGATGTTTTAAGAATGGAAAATGTTTTCGAAGTAGAAAGGATATTTTCCTCAAGAATGGATTTCATGTGTTTTATCAAAATTATTTTCCATCTAATATAATATAGGGTTCTTTTTCTATCCCTATTGTTACATTGATTTGATTATGTTGTGATGGAATTATTTTTATGAATTAATTTATCTTATATGAATTGTTTTATGATGTCACGATGTTTAAGAATCCCATTTTTATTACATGGGTTATGCAATGATGTATGATTTTTTTGATTTTGTGGCACACATAAGAATGGTTTCATTATGAGATGAGTGGGACCTATATATCCCTCCAATTCATTGGGTAATTATTTATATCTCATGAGATAGACATGGCTAGATGGAAGGTTAAACCGGTTCAGTGAAACAGGACTAAAACGAGGAGTGAACTCGGTTCAAAAAAGGACTTTGTCCGCTAAGATAGTCTTGGCTATGAGTGTTGACTACTAAGAAATGATTCTCTACGATTATTTTTTTATTCCAAAATGTTTCATGTTTTATGTTATGATTATTGGGATTACATTTCATTACTATGATTTATCCCATGTAATGAAATTATGATCTATTTTTGCGGTTAATATTTCCAAAATGTTATGTTCTTATGAATATGATGTGATTGATATTTCTTTTGTTTACCCTTACTAATCATTTGAGCTCACCCTTTTGTATGTTTTCTTTACCCAGCTTATGAAGAAGGTTATTAAGTAGGATATGCCAAAAAGGACTCTAGATATGATGAAATAAATGGGAGACAATGTAGATGCTTTATGAACCAGTTGTTTATGTTTCCTAGTTTCTATAGACACTATACCTATACGGTCCTTTCATGGTTTTGTTATATGTTGTAATAAGTGTACTTCAATTTTGAATTAATAACCATGTGTCTAATGTATGGGTCGTTATAAATATTCCCCATGAATGAAATATTTTGTAACCAAAACTCACACTTTCTAAACATTCCAAATAACATATACTTCCTTAGATTTTTCAATATAATCCTTATATAATAATCATGATCATCCATAATTTTGGAATATATCAGATTATCATCAATAAAATCTTCATAAATGTTTTCAATGTTGACCTTAAATACTATATTAATCAAATAAATAAAAATATAATGTGCTTTAGTGAAGATGAAGGTCCTAACAACAAAAACAAAATGCATATAACTGTATCAGAATATGGTCTGTGTAATACCTTCTTTATTTACCCTCAATTGATGATAACGATATCTAAGATCGATCTTGGAGATGAATTAGCTAAATATGTCATCAATTATTGGATGTGGTTACTTTTTCTTCACAGTGATCCCATTCAGTTCTCTATAATCCATGAATAAATGCATTGACCGATCATTATTCTTCACAAAGAGAACATGCATTCCCCAGGATACACAATCAGTTAAATAAAAACTTTCTCCAAAAATAACTTGGAGTTAATTATTGGATTCCTCCAGCTCGACATTACCTATTCTATATAGGGTTTTTGATATCATATGATATCATTGTATGAGTTCAATGTATAACTCTACCACTCTTTCTAGGGGAGGTCTGGGTAACTCCATAGGAAATAGGACAATGTATTCCAGAAAAATGGGGACAATATCTATCCTTATACTCTCATTTCCTTCTTCTTCTTCACAGATCAACTCTCTATATAAGTAAATAAGTGGTGATTCTAGAAAAATATCACGTCGAGATATCTCTCCATGGAAAAATAATTTTAGGTCGTCCATTCATTACTACTACGATTCCTTATATCCTCATTTTATCTTTTCATTTTACTTAGATATCCAGTCCATCTCTTTTATAATGTAAAATTAAAACATGTTAATGACTACTATATTAAAGATAATATTGTTCTCTCCAATGAAAATACGAGACTCTCTAAAAACAATTAATTCTAGGATAATCCTTCCAGGAGTCATCATTGTAAAATATACTTTTAGAAGTTCAGGTATTGATTCTATATTGTTTTTAAACATAGAAAAATCATGGAATGCATAGAAGAAGAATCAAACAAAGTAATTGTTAGATAATGGAGAACAATAATATTATCTACCACCACATCATTTGGAGTTCCAACATTAGCCATCATTATAAAAAATTCACAACTTTTCTCCCTTGACCTATGTTGATCCCAATGGTGTTTCTTGTCCACTATCCTCATATTTGGATATTGATTAGAAATGATTCCATATTTTAAATAATTGACGCATTATACATTTGGTAGGGTCAGAATAATCTTCCCTTGGTCGTTATTGTTTAAAATTATCGCCTTCACCTCACTATGACAATTTTGACCAATATGGCCATCTCTTCCAAACATATAACACTTCCTCTCACAAGTAGACAATTATCTGAATTCTTCTTACCAATTTTATTACACATTTATGTCTCACATTCTTTACTCATATTCACTAAAAAAACTCATCCCCATGATTGGATCCATTATCCTTTCATTTAATTATATTTGTGAGACCATTGTATCTCAATAAACTCTTTGTTGACTTTCATAACACTCCATACAGTCTCCTTATAGCAGTTATAATCCCAATTAGAAATATTCTTCTGTAGGTGAGTTATTAGTTCACATTAGAATATAATATCATTCCCATTAAGATCCATGACAATGCAATATATGTAACATGAAAGCCCTCTAATATTCATATCATAACATCCCACAGATTCATTATCCTCCATCAGCACAAGAAATACCTTATCTAATTTTATTCTTATTGAAGGAGGGAAATTATTGTTAAATAATATCCCTCTGATATCATGACACTCCATAGATTAAATATACCTTCTTGGCCTAATGTTTTTATTATCTACCACCAATGATCAACTTTTCACTTGTAACAGCAATCATATAGGGTGACGTTCTACTATTCAGAACTATGATGTATGAAAAAGATATTTTCTATAGAGCTTATCCACTATTATTCAATCAATTGGTCGGTATATCCACAGATTGTTGGTGCTCATTTACAAATGAAGTACTTGTTATATTTTTGTTCCCTTCTTGGGGAAAACAGTCTCTCAGCATGATCTGTTTTATTTTCCACAACTTCAGTCAGTTGATTCATCAATCTCTTGAATGATTCCATTCAGCCTCCATTGATGGGCCATTAGCACATGGTCTATCGTGGTAACCATTTCCATTGTTCCTTCTATTTACCACCATATTAGAAAAGAATAAAATAATACATAGAAACAAGTTTGATTTTTGGATCATATATCACTAAATGAATTTTTTGTGTTAAACCAGAATACATAAACACATTATGCATTATCTATAATTACATTTTATATACATAGATCATATTGATTCATAAAAAACAAGTGATCTACCAAACATATCCCTTGGGAGTGTCAAACCATGAGTGCATCAAGTCCCATTATTGTGGACCATTTCCCATTCTTGTTTATATCAATGTTGTTTTTAATGGTTTTACCACTAGATATAAATTTTCTAAAGCCACATCCACATGTTTGTATCCAGACAAATATTTCTTTGTTAAGAAACCACATTCATAATATTTCACCAAAATACTAGATTTTTTTCCTATACCAAATATTTTATATATGTTTCTTCTAAAGGATTTTAATTAATAATTTTCTAAAATAACTAAACTATCCTTTGATACCATCTATTTCATACCTCCTTTATATTACATAACTTTTCCATACATTTTACAAATAAATGATGTTTAAAGGTTACTTTCTTGGAAATAAGGTACATAATACATGAAAACATAAATTATTATTCTATTCCATGTGGATAGATTATTCAATTTTCATCCTAATTATATTAGTGGAATCTCAAAACTTAGGTACATACATCAAAAGAATAGGTGATAAAAAGTCCCAGTAAGGGAAAACAAGTAAAACAATTTACATGTAAACTTGAATTGAGATATCATCAAGAACATAATGAATTATCATAAAGGAATTAGAAAGGGGAATAAAATAACAATAAGAACATTATTAATAACATTAATATCATTCTACAACATTTAATTTACACATTCTTATGAAAATCACTATGTTCCATCCCTATTTTGTGATGAAAATTAGAAAGGTTATTCACCAATGTATCATAAAACAAGTCATCTTTGAACATTAATTCCATTAACCATTTCATTGGAGAACTATATAGGTGAAAACATAATATTTATTTATTATTGTTTGATACACATAGATCATAATAAATCATTTTATAAATAAACCATAGAGAATAATATTATGTGGTTCCTTATAGAAATCATGGTGTTTTAATAAGTTATAAAAAATGGACAATATGTCATTTATAACCAACAAAAAGAGAATGAGGGTTTTCTCTATTTAAATTCTATAATAAAATAAATCAGTTTATCATATTTATCAATACATATATAAATAAAAGTTTTCTTGGTATTCAAATAATGAAAATAAATTACTTTCATAAGAAAAATGTGAGAGATGTTAAGATGAAATATCAACAACATAACAGGTATCAAACCAGGTTTTATAAAACATTAAAATAGTGGATAAAAGGGACACACTTTCATATAACATCCATAATACATTATAGGGATAAAATAAAATTTAAATATGAACATGGTATGGAAAAATTTAAAGACATGCCCCATAGAAGAGAACGTAAAAGGAAAAGAGAAGTTGTGTATTCCCTTACCATGAATATTATAATACATACTCTATGACTGGGACATTGGTTGTTTGAGAAAACCTTGGGAGTACATATTATAGGTAATAATATCATAACATCGATGGACTAGGTTTTTGAATGAATGTAAATTCTGAAACAGATGTGTATTTATTGTAAAACATAGGGAGTTTTTTGTTAATTTCATAGGACACCTAATTAGTGGTATTGGAAAAACCATAGGATTGACCAAGGTTTTTTCCAATGGAATTAAAATAGTGTGAAACATAATATCATATAATAATTAAATATAGTCAACCATAATTTGAAATTATAGAATTCATCATTATGATGGCATTAAACACAGAGAAAATGTAAAAGTGTATTTTTATTTTTCACCCGGAAAACAATATTTTATAACAATATCATAAGTTTGCTATAACATTATATCAACTTTATAAATTCATAAATTTAATTTATATAATAAAAAAAATTCTCTAAATATGTTAATTTTAACTTTTAACTCTAAAATACTTAATTATGAAGAATAATTTTGGACAATAAATGAATAGTAAACCATAGAGTAAAATTTATAAAATAATGATATGATTTTATCATTTTAAATTAGAAATTAGCATTTTATAATAATATTTATTTATAATAAGTATTATTATTAATTTAATAACTTATTAAAAAAAATTTATAATTTATATATTGTACAAAATTTGTTCGAATACAGTCATTTTATGAAATTCCATTTTTTTAAGAAAAAACTATTCATAAAACATAATTAATTAAATAAATTTATTTACACAAATGATTTATACATTATGTATCAATTTATATGTCACGTAACCAATAATTACACCTGCATACAACCTAAGTGCAACATGTTTTATCAGAAAAAACTCTTGGGGTGGCTTAGATAACATTTCCCGAGTGGTTATTTCAACTAACTTGATCTTCTACTTAATGGGAATTCATTGATGCTTCAATTTTTTAATAATAGCTTGGTATTGGTCTAGATTCAAGCCCTATGATAAAGACTACCTCAATGGATTTGAAAAATGGGCTATGTATGGAAATAGTCTATTAGTTGATTCCATAGGCACTTCATTCTATATTAATTATCTAGTATCATTTTTATTTATAGACAATAATTATAATGTTATAAATTATTATTATTTAAAATTTTCATATTAACCAACATTTGTAGAATGGTAAAACCAAAAGGTCACATTTCATTTAAACATATATATATTAATTTATTATGACTTAACAAAACATTCATTTTTAGGAAGTAAAATATTAATCAATAGTTTATATCGTAACAAAAAAACTCTGAAAACCATTGTTTTCACCCTTAATACATTATCAATGGACACCACCCAATGTTCATACCCAATTATCTTCCACAAAAAAATAGATATAAATTACTATTACTTATGTATCATAAATAAAAATAAATATTGATGGAATATAATATATCCACAACTTGAAATGTCAATGTATAAGCTTCATTGTCAATAATAGTATGATTAATATATTATATTTAGCATTATTATCAGTATTGTCTGATCTTGAATAAAAATAATTTTCCTCGTTAAAATTGGAAAAATATCACTATTTCTCTCTATCTGTTTAAGAACTCACCTCCTTCTTTCTTTATATATTTTTATCCAACATAACATTCTCCTCCTCTACATTTAAGCACTGACACTCCTAATCTATGATTTATTGGATATTCTCCACCCAATTTTAGATCGATCCAATATTCATCTAATCTGATACATCTTAGTATGAGATTCGATCTTCACCCTTCATTATCTCACTAATGTCACCATTTTTGTGTAATTTTTGTGAGAGATCATATTCCTTTTTATGAAGGTGTTCATCCATTCTTAAATTTTCATCTGATCTACAATAAAACAAGGGTTGTTACTTGGTGTGGATTATACTAAAAGAATTATCATGGTGGTCAATGACCTTCCCCAAAATACTTGTCATTTATAAATTGTCATCATTGTACACATGTCAGTTACATTGGGCCTCACCCATAAAATTCAACTTCTTATATTAAATTTTATATGGTGTACTATAAATCCCTATTCATACCATTTAGAAATCATTATTTTAAGGAACCCAAATGTTTTTAACCTTGAGTAGTTTTTGTTCACTTTTATTCTATTGGATATATATAATTTGTATACCTAGAACAATGGTCAGATTATCTCACTTGACATTTATTATGATATTTCCTACTTTTAATTGAGTGTGTAATGATCCATAAAATGGCTTCTATAAGTTTAAAAATATAACATTAATCTTATCCTATAAATATAATTTGACAATCTGTTTCATTTCCTCATTCAACCTTATCATGCATGATGAATGGTAATGGTATGAAAATAATAAAAATATAAATTAACTGTGTATTATATGACATAAAATGTTTTAGAATATACTAAAGGCATAAGGTTTCTGTTGAAGATGGAATTGTTCATATTTATAAGAATGGCTAGACATTATTCCACCTTGGATTCTAGATGGAATACCTTGATCACATAGAGAATTGAGTTAGGATTTTTGGAGAATATTTTATAGCGAGAAACCATCCAAGGAATTCACTATTTTCCCTTTTACGTGAATTCATTAGAGATATACTAAAAATTCACCAGACACTTTTTCAGATATTATAGTTCCATCGATACACTCATGGGATTCATATTGATGTTAATAAATAGGTTGTTGCATGGATTCACCCTTTTGAGACTAGTCATTATAAGCTCCGGATTACTATGTGTAGTCGCCGAAAAAGTCCGAAACTCCTAGAGGATGTTTTGAAATGGAAAAGCGATGTCATATTCGGAATCAAAGGCCCGGTCCAGAGGCTTGGGAAGTGGTCTGCGAAATAAAGGAGGACTTGCGTGAAATAATATTGTTTGAACGATGTATCCCCGGGATGCGCGCAATCGAACCGGTGAGGCGTGTAATTTTTGCGCACCCCGGTTCCTCGCGGTGAGGTTTTGTTCGCCGATGGCTCCCGGCGCGGAAGATTACGCGCGCCTCCTGGATTCTGCGCCGGCCGATGCCTATAAATAGAAGGCGACCCCAAATGGTTTGGGGTTTGTGGAATTCGGATTAGCTCTGGTGCGCGCAATTCGACTCCCCCCGTGCACAATATGACTCCCAGGTAATTCCCCTTTTCGCGCAACCATGACCTGGGGTTTGCCTTTGCATGCAACTCCACTGGTTTAAGTGAATTTTCCCCCTCCTCTGGGTTCCTTCCTTGCGCGCAATCCATTTCTCGTGTGCGCAATCCCCTTCCGTGTGTGCAATACCATGCGCGCAATTCCCCATCCGCGCGCAATCCCCTGGATCCAATTGCGCGACATCCTGGTGTTTTACACGCAAACCTTCACTTTGCGTGCAAAACTCATGACCCTTCACCTTGACGACCCTTGGCTGCCTCTCTGCGCCGACACCTGATGTCTCCCCTGCAGGGCATGCACACCATGCGTTGTTTTCCCGTAAGGCCTTCCAGGCTCGTGCAAAGTAACCTCAAGGTTCCTTTGGTGGTGTTTGCAATTGTGTTTCTTTGCCTTATGGTTCTCCACATAGGCACGCTAACGGCTATTGCTTCTTCTCATAGCCACGCTAACGTGGACCCTTTGATGGTTCGCACTACAACACCACTTCTCTACGGCCATGCCGATGCCTTCCCTCCCACAAGGGTTAGAGGGCATTGGGAATGTAAGCCCTAGGGGTGTGGAGCAAACCCACCCCATCCAAGCTGCAGGACGTTAAACTGCTAAGCACCTCGTCCTTAACACATGACACTAAACTGTGGTCTGACCCCGTGCTTCGCACGTAGGGTCCCCCTAGCTCGGGAGTTCTTTACGCCCACTCGTCTCCACGGAAATGAACTCCTACTAGCATGGGATGAGATCCTCCTTGTCGGAGTGGCATTTGCACATTGGGGAAGGGCTGCCTCAGAGCGTAAGCTCCAAGCGTCTCTTGCGGAAGGTTGTACTCGTGCATCCTTGTACTCCCCCCTACTGAGGCCAGTGGAGTCCCTTTCCCACTGCGCTTTGTCACACCACGGGCCCCCACCCTGGAGTAAGCCCTGACACCAAGGGCCGCTAACCACGCGTAAGCCCCTATTTCCTCTTTGGGCCGCTCAACGCGTAAGCCCCTTTCCGCTTCTCACGGACGCACCCTTTGCGACATGATCATCTAGTCCCTGTTGCCTCTTGTTTCTCACACCAAGCACGACTCACGTGGGATTAGAGTGTGCATCGACCATGACATACTCTATGGCCCGCCTAAGCGCGTAATCCCCATCCTAGAGAACTACATGGACTTTGATCCATGCTAACGCATGGTACGTGGGAAGCCTCCACGAAGTTCAAGCCCACCACCCGGTCGTTCTGACCTCTCCACGTTGGTTCCTCGACCACCATGGGCCACCTCAGAGCGTAAGTCCTATACGCACTCTGGGCCGCCTCAGAGTGTAAGCCCAAAATCCCTCATCCCGCATGACGTTAAACTATGTTCCCTCGTCCCGAATGACGTTAAACGGTATCTCGTCCCAGATGATGTTAAATTGTATTCCCCCTCATGGGTCAGCTTAGAGTGTAAGCCCCATGCCTCACACCCACGCCTCATCCTAACTTTTCCCCTGAGCCCACGTGCCTTGGGAAGCTCAATCCCTAGCCTAGAGATCTTACTTCTTCCAGGCTCCAATCCATGCGCTCATTCTCACGGGTTGCCTCTTCAGGTGTCCCACCGTATCACCGAAATACGCGGACATTGATTCCTTGCCGTGGGGATACGTAGAAAGCCTCCACGAGGTTCAAGCCCGTCACTCCACCATCAATCCTGATCCTTACCCGAGCCGCCACATCCCGGTGAGATCATGCCACCCCATCCCACTCCATGACATCTGGGTAGCCGCCCACGTGCTAGCCCCAACATCGGTGTTCCCCCTAAGGGGTCCTTAAGTCTGATCGGTCTCCGCAAGATGTTAAACTCGCGGAATACCCCGTGTTAAACATGGGAAGCTAAGTAAAACCTCAGATGGTACACAATCTCCGCGTTTGATGTGGGATTCCTCGGGCTTCTGTGCCCTCGAGAAGACTTGTGATAAGGGACAGAAGATAGAAATGTCGATCCCCAGTGTCAAGACATGCCAACGACACCCCAACATGACCATTATCCTCACCGAAGGTTGATTCCCCGACAAGACCCCTTGGAGCTTCTCGAAGGAAGCAACATAATTAACTGGCATCCATGTAGATATGGCTCCAGGAATGAGCTTCACGAACCCGTCTTAAATCTATGAGGGAGACCCGGACTAGGTAACGAGTTCCGAGGAGGAATCCACGGAAGGAATAATCGACATCCCATCATCCCGGTTTCGATCAAGGAGTAGACGTCCCTGAATAAAGAATGGATGTCGCCCGCCTTTGGAAAGTGGGAATGCGAGGCACCAAGAAGTGTGTCCTCCCCACAGATGGATGCGCGCGCCCCGGTGAAAGCGTCAGAAACATACAATGGTGAACCCGACATGAATCTATTCTCCTCAACACGGAGAATGGTAGCGTTCAGGGTGTCAGAAGATTAGCATGTCACCAGGTCCGGGTACCTATCACCGGGACATGAAACCCACCCAGGGTCAAGGCCGTTAGGACGTTGACCACTCCGTTCTGCGATGTCGTCAGCGTGGATCCCTCTCGCCGGCCACGGAAGATGGAATGACACTGGGCTTTGGTTGTGGATTCTTTTCCCTGTAAGTACTAATGAGTTCATCTCCCTGCTTCCCGGAATCGAGTCACTGCATCTCGAGATCGATCCCCACCTGCCCACTGGTGCAGAGGCAGGGGCAGTACTGACGCGGCCATCCCGCGCGGTCCCTCCTTTTCCGTAGTCGCTCCGACTTCGACCGCCTTAGCTGTCGGGCGCTCACGCCCCCTCTCCCTATCAGAAATCATCTAGAGAAGGGTGATCAACAACTTGGTTCCTAGGTACGACGAGGAAGAGATCATCCCCACCAGGGGCATGACCAATTTGGATCTAGAGGTGGTTGTGCCTCACCACCATCGCTGCCCCTGAGGGCCGCGTTGGGAGCCGCTGCTCGCCACTCCGACGTTCAACCGCTTCGGGTGACTATCCCCAAAGCGCCTTGAAACTTCCCTCCCCAACGCCAATGAGGTGGGGGATGTATGGGTCGTCCTGATCAGAGACCCTTCCTAGGGGTTAACGGCAATAACCCCCGCCAGGTTGCGTCAACACCACCACCCAACTCCTCGGGCCGAGGAGCAGACAATCTTCATGACCGCACCACCAGATCCGACACATCTGACCTGACGCCAGCATCAGGCGCGAGCGGAAGAGAATGCCCGTCCTGGGGCACCAACATCAGAATCCATTATGGCCCGAACCACTGTTGAATCCTGTTTCCAGACCCCCGCACATGTTGATCAGGGGCAGCCACATGCCCGACTGGGATCAAAACCCTGACCTCCCTGCAGGAAAGTTGGGTCGAATCTACCAGTCGCGGGCACTGGCAATGGCCACCGCGGACCAATCCGCATTAGTGCCACCCACAACGAAGGCTCACTCTGTGCCACTAATATGAAAAGCTGAAGGATTCTTCGCGACCGATACGCTCCGGGTATGACTCTTTCCAACGCCCACTACACTGGGTATGAGGTCACTCCCCCTACTACTGGCCGCGAGTATGGATCTGTTGCGTATCCAGTCACTCACTCACATAGAGGTCCACCCCATGTCCCTTTCGAAATCTTTCCCAGTGCTTCTCGCACCCCGGCCTTCAGTCCCCTCTGCCTCAACTCTATTGTGGCCAGGGGAATCCTTGACGGAAATCCTATTTACCCTGAGGAGAAACCCAGGGGCAGGAAGGTGGGGCATCATCGCCTTAAGAGGAATGTCAGGGGAGTCCGGACGGAAATTAGACCAGTCCATTTCTCGAATTCTGTGGTGGAGTACGACTCGATGATGGAACCTTCCCCCCAACCCTTGGAGTTGAGGTCAGGGATAGAGACGTGGCGCGTCAGTCTCGTACTCCCCGAATATGAGATCTGTATGATTCCCTCCTCCCTCCAAAGGTATATGTAGGAAGACGAGGACTTGGAGTTCCCCCATGGGACGAACACGCAGTTAGCGCTGGCTTACCCGGAAGCACCTTCCGCCTTTATTAGGGAGGGTGGGGAAATTTTATGGGGACCGACGGAAGAGTAGCTAGGTGATTCACCCACGATAAGCACCGACGCTATGAAAGGATTACCATTCTCCGGCCCATTCTATCTCGACATGGCTGCCAGGGCACTGCAACCCTTGGAGGATGACTCAGGGATCGGCGTCCAATCGGCATGTATGTCGTATTCCCCACCGACCAACCCACCGGCCCGGCGGCCTGCCTCGGTGCCGTTTCCAGTTCCCTGACTATTCTCAGTTGATGAGCAGGGGATGCATGGTCCGGACCTCGAACCGTAGTCATGGAGCTTCTGGACCATCCTCGCAGCGGTCCACTTCCCCAAGATGTTTTGGCCGGTCACAGGATCGGATTTTGATATGATAGAGTAACTCACCCTGGGATAGTTTGAATGCATCCGCAAGACTCTTCGGGTGACTCACACCCATCCTCCCCATCAGCTAGCGCCTTATCCCAGGAGCCAATCACATCTCAAGGATATCGGTGAGCAGTGTCGTCGGGTCGACCTGGCAGCACTCCCTGCGGTTCGGCACCCCGAGTCACTTGGCCACCACGGGGCCCTCCTGCAAAAATTCGTCCAGAGTTTTCAAGTACTCCACAATGTTATTGAGGAATCCACCCCCACGCGCATGTCCGCGGATGGGGACAGTACGCTACCCTTCTTTTCTGTGTGATCTACCGACAACACGATTCACTGGGCGGCCATAAGGGAACGTCGCCAAGGGCAGTGGAAGTCAACATGGATGACCTTTAAGATGAGGGAAATGGTGTGGAGCCCCTCGACAGGGACTCTCCCCCTGAGGAAAAGCTACTACTGGACCCATCTGGGGGGATTACTCGACAACAAAGTAGCCTCCTAGGTCTCCGTGTACCCACGGAGGCACTAACACTGAGCCGAATCATCGGCAAGGGTAAAGAGCCTGTCGGGTCTATCAAACTCGCCGACACATCTGCCTCGGTGCAGAAGGAAGAGTAAGATCCCTAGAAGGCCATGCTACACCCATAGATTGCTGAGAAAAAGAGGCTAGTCGATGAGCTCTTGGCCGAACGCATTGCAGAGTAGCGGCCTGACTACGGTAACCTTAGACCCGGACAACAGGGGCAGGAGCACCCACTCCTTACCGAAATTCCCCCGGGAAAACGCGAACATGTTGTGTTCTCCGAAAGGGGAGAGGCTGGAACCCATGGAAAGAGGGCGCGATATGTTTCGCAGAACCTTCCCGAGCGGAGGAACCACCTGGGGGACCCTACTCGATTTCGTCCCGCTACCCCAAGAGTCGCTCTACCAGCCGCCCTGCGAGCTGCTGAGCTTGAATACCGGATTGAAGAATCTGGAAATGCACTTTTGGTTAGAGATCTCCTTCAGGACAGGAATCCGCGTCCGGACGATCTGATGGGAGTAATCATCGCCCGCTTGGAGGCCCTAGAAACTCGGCAGGTGGTAATCCCACCGGATGACAAGCCATACCCAGCATGGGTGGATGATATACCGGCCCCGTCGGGATTTGGGAACCCCACCTTCGCCCCCTTTAACGGGACCGGAGACCCGCCACAACACCTGGCCCACATCAACTCGAGGTGCGGGCCTATGTTAGGGACTCCGGCGCAACAGGAGGCTTCCAAGCTCCGTTGCTTCGTTCATACACTAGAAGGACCAGCATTCATCTAGTACAGCCAGCTCCCTGTTGGATCTGTGATTAGCTGGGAGGACCATTGCCGAAAATTCCTCTACCATTTCAGTTCCACAACTCGGAAGATGAACATCACATACCTCTTCAGGTGCAAACAAAGGCCTGATGAGCAAGTCGCGGACTTCGTCGCCCGGTGGAAGGGGCTCATGTACTCCCTTGACATGCGACTAACTCAAGATAAATGGCTGAAAATGTGTGTAGGGAACGTCAAGGCAGAGCTGGTTCCTTCCCTGATCACTCAGAATTACCCTGGAGGGTTTCGGGACTTCTCAGAAAAGGATCAGCGCCTCGGAGAAGCCCTACAACAGGCCAGTCAGGCACGCCCGCTGCCTCCTGTAATATCCGCAAGGAGAGGCGCCAGAGCCGAGCCCGCTGCTGTAACCCAGATAGAGGCCCCCAGACAGCTAGAGTTGCTACCAGTAAGGCCATCTCAGCAGCCTCATAGGGGTCCACCTCCACGGGCACAGCCTCCGGCCCAGCAGTGACCACCTCAAAATCGGTAGGTGCATCTGCGTAACGCACCTCCACCACCTAGGCGAGGTAATCCAGCTCAGCCTCCTAGGCCTGCTCCCCCGGCCCCTGGTCATGGTCATCCTCCAAAATCCCCATTTCTGGACAAATGGAATCAGACATACTCGTTTGGTGAGTCCCAGGTCACCAGTTAATTTCATAGCACCTTGGAGCAGAGGATCGTGCGGCTGCCTGAGGGCCGGAAGCTAGAAGAGGTGTGTCTCACTGGCCACCCTAACTACTGCACATATCACCGGATATTGGGACACACCATCCAGCAATGCTATGTGTTCAAGGACTGGCTCCAAAACTAGATTGGAAACAACATAGTCAAGTTGGGCCCAGCCCCGATACATGTGTTAGGTGTCTTCGTGAGATCAGATGGAAGAAATGATAATGGGGATGGGTGGGAACAGGTTTCCGACCGTGGGTCCTCAAAGTATAACGACTGGATGGCCCGCAGGATGGTCTCCCTTTCCCATGGCATCATCCGTGACCGCCTGAGTCAGCCAGAGCCCTCAGAGTCTGCGAGCGCCACTTTGGAATCGTCGTCCCATCCTACCTCTTCCAATGAGAGAAAGCGGAGGCGTAAGAAGAAAGTATGCGCCCTGCTAGTGTCGTCATCTTCCCGCACGCTTGGCGATTTTATGCCCCCATAAATGGGGATCCCTCTGAGACTCTGTTCGGTAGTGGATTACTCCTCGAGCGAAAGCCTGTGGTACGCTTCGGTTAACAACGTAGAGTTGGTAAATCCCTTTTTGACTCCTGACGATGAGAAATGCCAAGTGGACCTCCCCAATGTCCCCAGTCGTCACCAATGTCGGCAGAGATGTGGCTACGTGAATCACCGGGGCATGACAGTCGTCACCTCCATTCAGGCCGTGCACTCTACCGAGACTAGGCAGCAGGCCCGGTACAGAGAGCAGCACACGCGGCTCCCTTACCCGGTGTCAACAGGTTCGCCTTCACAACCGTTTGTGTTGCTGGATCGGGCAGAACCAATTCGTCTGTGTCGCAACCAGCCCTGCCCTGCCACCGAACGACTACAGCCTTACGGTCCTAGCACGGCAGCCACCTCCCGGGATTCGGCTAGTGAGCAGCGGGACGTGCCTAGTACCAGTCAGCCACCTGTCCTACCAGCAGGGCCCGTCATGCCTCAAATCACAGAGCGACCTCCTGTAAGCAGAATCTCGAGTTTGGCCCGAATGTATGATGTTCGGAAGCACCTGGACGACATTCCAGAAAGTATTTCTATCCTTTAGGCCCATCGTCTGTCGTCTGAAATGCATGAGGCGCTCACCGAGGCTTTAAGGAGCCCCCGCCAGTTTGAAACGGAGGTAGCGGCCGTAGAAGCCTTCCACACCGAGGTGGTTGAGGACTCCGAATGTCAAGAGGTTATCTCATTTTCTGGTGAAGATGATGACCTACACATATAGGGGCACATCTGCCCACTGTACATCACCGGCCAATTCAATGGAATTGATGTTCACCGCTGTCTTGTCGACATGGGTTCCAGGATTAACCTAATCTCATCTCGAACATTGCGGAAACTGGGGTTATCCGAGGATGATTTAACTCCCTCCAACCTCAAGATCCAATGGTATGACGTGACCGAGCAAACTCCACTCGGCATGATTCTTCTGAAGACCCAGTTTGGTGGACTAATTTCCAATACCAAATTCATCGTTTTCTCTCAGGACACTGCCTACAACACGTTGATAGGCAGGACATGTCTCCACATTCACGCGACGTTCCCCTCATCGAATCAATAGTGCCTCAAATACTCCCTTAAGGGTCGAGTGGTCTTGCTCCAAGGAGATGCGTCTTCACTTGCCTCTTGTGAAGCCCATTACCGGGACGCCGACTATTACATGAGTAAGGACAAGCAGATCCTTGCAGGTGAGGTCAAGCCCGCCACTATCACGAGTGATCCCTGGGCAGGTTTGGATGACGCATATGTCTTCCCAATCCAACAGTTGGAGGCCACAACCCCCGATATGGGGATGCGATTTGTTGTCTTGGCTACTAGAGGAAGGCATATTTCCGGGTCTAAGCAACGGAGGGAAATCACCTCGTACTCTTACACCAACCAGGCTTCGGTGATCCCCGAGCCTCCTACCCCTGTACGATATCGGGACGTTGGGCTCATGGCAACGGCAGTACATCATACGTGTCTATTTCGTCGAGCCGGAATTGACCGTCTCAAGCCAACGTTCCACTACTACTTTGATGTCGTAAAGCATGGCCCCTTGGGCCGAAGGCCTAATGGGATTGGATCAACCGCCTTTGTCAGGATGGTCTCTGCAGTGCCTGAGTCTCCTGATGTGGCGACCTTTGCCACCCAAGCCAGAACCAGCTTCCCATCAGGGTCTAGCAGCCCTGAAATGGCTCCCCCCATGGATGATCCTTCCACAAGCGGAGAGGAGGACCTTAAAGAAGCTCCTCTTGCCTTTGAGGAGGGCGTCTCCACCATGGTCGAGAAGTTAGTGCAGGTGAACCTCAGTAGTTAGGCGGACCCGAGACCCACATTGGTCAGCGTTGCTATGCCCACCGAGGAACGGAAACGGTACATAGACTTCCTCAGACAACATCGTGATGCGTTTTCATGGGGTTATAACGAGATGTCGGGACTAGATACCCAGTTAGACATCCACCGCCTTGGCTTCCCAGCAAACCATCGAGGGTTCAAGCAGCCTCCTAGAAAGATGCAACCCTCTCATGGTGCCATGTTTGAGGCCGAAGTGGATAAGGTCATCAAGGCCAACTTCTTCTAGGAAGTCCATTACCATAGGTGGAAAGCCAAAATTGTGCCATTCAGGAAGAAGAACAGACAGATCAGGGTCTGCATCGACTTCCGCAATCTCAATCGCCACTGTCTGAAGGATGATTTTCCTCTTCTCGTGATAGAGTTGTTAATTGATGCCACGACCGGGTTCTGAGCCCTCTCCTTCATGGATGGGTACTCCGGGTATAACCAGATCTGGATGGCCCCTGAGGATGAAGATTTCACTTCCTTCAAGGACCCCCAGGGTACTTTCTGCTATCGGGTTATGCCCTTCGGCCTGAAGAATGTGGGTGCCACCTATCAACAGGCTATGCACCATATATTCAAGCCAATCCTCGGGACACTGGTTTAGTGCTACGTAGACGACCAGGTGGTTAAATCTCGTCAGCGCTAGGACCTCCTCAAAGACCTTGAGAAAGTGTTCGGCTTACTCCGTTCTCACCACTTGAAGATGAACCCGTTGAAGTCCGCCTTCGGGGTCACCTCCGGAAAGATTCTTGGCTTCATTTTTATGTATTGAGGCATCGAGATCGACCTAGAGAAAATCAAGGCCATCAGTCCGATGCATCCCCCGATTAATATTTGGGAGCTTCAAGTCCACCAAGGCCACTTAGCCTACATACGCCGATTCATTGCGAATCTGGACGGAAAGTGTAAGCCCTTTTCTCGGCTCATGAAGAAAGGCGCCGCCTACAGATGGAACGAAGAGTGTCAAATCGCTTTTGAGAAAATCAAGTAGTATCTGCTTCAACCTCTGTTCCTAATTCCACCCGTTCCCGGAAAGCCGCGGGTCCTATACGTGATCACCTTGGAGCGATCCCTCGGCGCACGTCTCGCCCAGAAGAACAACGAGGGAACAGAGAATAGCCTCTTCTCGATGGGAGAATATCTAATTTCCGCATCGATTTCCTGGCGCTCGTATTTGCTGTGCAGAAATTGCATCACTACTTGCAGCATCACGATGTACAACTGGTCTCTCGGGTAGACCCGTTGAAATACATCCTGAACATACCTATGATGACTGGACGGTTGGCATGCTGGGCGGTGATCCTCCAGCTGTTCGACATCAGGTTTGTACCTCATAAGGCCATCAAAGGACAGGAATTGGCAGAGTTCTTAGCTGCCCACCCAACCTCTGTGGACCAGCAACTGGATCTAGGCTTTCCTGATGAGGCAATCCTCTCAGTTGATCGCTCCATCCCATGCTGGAAGATGCAATTTGACGGTGCCTCCCGGAGCCCTACCGGTAGAAGGATCAATGATCCAAGGCTTAATGGAGTGGGCCTCAGTATCATCTTCATCACCCCGGAGCAAGCCGCTCTGCCATATTCATTTCTGTCAACAATGAGGCAGAATATCATTCCCTCATCACTGGCCTCGAGTTGGCTCTCGAGGCGGATGTACCCCATCTATATGTAAAAGGGGACTCTGAGCTAGTCATCTAGCAGGTCAATGGTGACTATGCTGTCAGAAATCCAGAACTCATGTCGTTGCTGGAGTGCACCCTCCATCTAATGGCTAAGTTCCCCACTCCGTCAGATGTCATTCACATTCCCCGGTCGCAGAATAGTCGAGCAGATTCTTTGGCCAGCCTGGCCACATCACTTGCGGAGCCCGAACAGGATGACCTAATCATCCACGTGGTGCACCAGAGATTCATTGCTCCTGTTATTCCGGAGGGAGATCGTGGCCCACGAGTGAACCATCTCACCACTGGCTCCCCTACATCAGGATCCCTCGGGGACTTCAGGCATGGTGATCGAGACAGTTCCTGACTGGAGTACACCCTTGGTTGAATATCTCCAGCACGACAATCTTCCGCTGGACTGAGCCGAGTGAGAACGAATCCGACGCTGCGCGCCGCAATTCACCCTTCAAGGCTCTCCCAGCCTTGAGTAATTCTTTTACAGGTGCGGGTTTGATGGTGTTCTCCACCGTTTTATTCAAGATGTCATGATTCCACCGGTCATGCAAGAAGTGCACGCTGGTTCCTGTGGCGCCCACCAGGCCAGGTCACAGTTGTCCCACCAGATTTGGAGGTTGGGATACTTCTGGACCTCCATGATCTACAACTGCATCGAGTATGCCAAGAGGTGTCATGCATGCCAAGTTCATTCTAACTATGTGCATCGGCCACCGGAGCCTCTCCATACTACCAAGTATTCTTGGCCCTTTACAGTCTTGGGTTGGATGTCGTAGGGCCTTACCCGCTGGTGACGGCCCACTAGTGTCGGTTCATCATAACCGCTACGTATTTCTTCTCGAAGTGGGAAAAGGAAATCCCACTCAGGGAAGTCAAGGCATGTTCTATCACTGAATTCATGAGCTCCAATATCATCTATTAGTTTGGAGTACCTCACTCTATCCTCATGGATAACAGAACCAACTTCCGAGCGGACGAGCTGAAGAAATTGTACTCTATGTACAACATTCGCTCTAACCACACCTCCCGCTATCATGTGTAGGAGAATGGATAGATTGAGGCATTTAAAAAAACCCTCTCTACCATTCTGCTAAATATGGTTGGCTAGAACAAGAAAAGTTGGCCAGAAAAGCTCCCCAACACCCTCTGGGCTTATAGGACGACGACTCGTAACTCCACCCAGGTGACTCTGTATTCCTTGGTATACGGATATGAGGCCGTAATGACCATCGAAATCCAGTTTCCCTCATTGCGCACGGCAGTCTACGACCAGCAAGCACCCTGATAGAGTTGACGGAATCCGTCTAGCCGAATTGGAAGCGCTGGACGGAAGTAGGATTTGTGCTTTACCTAACATGGAAAGGCAATAGAGCAGGATGGCTCGAGATTTCAATGAGAAGGTTCACCTCTACTCCTTCCTGCAAGGTGACCTTGTGCTGGCTCTCAGAGTGCCAATGATTCCCTGTAGGAAACCACCCATGTTGGAGCCCAAATGGGGGGGGGGGGGCTTTTATTGTCCATAAGGTCTATCCCAATGGAGCGTATTCCCTGGTAACTATGGATGGTGAGTGCATGAATCCTCCCACCAACGCCAGGTTCCTCAAGCAGTACATTGCCTAAGCCTTTTGTCGGGTCCCGCATGACCTTAAACTGCATCCGGTCCAGCATGACCATAAACTACATTTTTCCCTACATCTGGGCTCATCTGGTCCCACATGACCTTAAACTGCATACGGTCAAGCATGACCTTAAAATACATATTTCCCTACATCTGGGCTCCTCTGGACCAGCATGACCTTAAACTGCATCCGGTCCAGCATGACCATAAACTTCATTTTTCCCTACATTTGGGATCCTCTGGTCCCGCATGACCCTAAACTGCATCTAGTCCAGAATGACCTTAATCTACATTTTTCCTTACACTTGGGCTCCTCTGGTCCCGCATGACCTTAAACTGCATCCTGTCCATCATGATCTTAAAATACATTTTTTCCTACATCTGGGCTCCTTGGTCCTGCATGACCATAAACTGTACGGTCCCGCATGACCCTAAACTGCACCTTGTTCCGAGTTCTAAGAACTAAAACTAAGATCCGTATTTCATCCTACATGACGTTAAACTGTGTTTCTAGAACTACGTCTAGCTTGATTCAAAACTTAATGGGATATGTAGGAACACCCAGACCTTTCGTCTTTGGGTACAGCTTGAGGTCCGCTATCGTGTATGTCTCACCTTTGGGACCTTGACCACAGGATCGCGTGGCATGGTATGGGATTATGTCCTCATTCACGTCGGGTTTGCAATAGTTGTACCACGCGCACCCTGTCCTCAAGATTAGCCCTCCTATGTCATGTTCCCCATGACATTAAAAGGCACCATCTAGAACAACGTGCAGCTTGATTCTCATCCTTATGAGATACATAGGACCGCCTGAACACCTAGATGTCAGGTCCAGTCCCACCTCTTAGGAGATCACACGATCTCGCGGTTTCTAGGGTGATTGGCATTACACCCCCCTTTTCCCGGGAATCTGCCTTCATTTGGACGCTCTCAGACTGAGCCCTTTGACCCTTTCCAGTGGTCTGCTAATGTGTTCAGAGTACTCTGGTATAGGACCTGGAGTGTCAGATTCGACTTTGGCAAGTTCCATCCACTTTCCAAGCTTCGTGTTCCCCTTCATTCGTTCCCCCATCATCCTTTACACCAGGAGGGACCCCCGAGAACGGTCTGGATACAACGCCAAAGGTCTCTCCTACCGTCACGCGACAACTCCCCCGAGGGTTTCAGATAACAAATTGATACAAATCCAGCATTGCGAGTATGGTCAGCGGTTGATGCTCATTTGTTTGTCCCCATGGCTAATGCGACAAGATGCTATGTTGCGAACATGGTCAGCAGTAATCCTCATTCGTCACGCCGACTTTCCCGAGCCCTGAATGTTGGTTGCATGATTCACATTATGTTCCACCACACCGTGTCAAGGTCTAAACTCGACACTCGTTGTACTAACCCTCGGTACACCCCCACATGTCAGACTTACCAAGCTGCATAACGGTGTCTCTCGGGGCTCCTGCAATCTGAGCGCTAGAGTATGTGATTTGGATTCTTCTTTACAGGTTGCATGCAGCTTGAACCTCATCCACATGGGAAACGAGGAGTCGCCCGGACATTGCGTTTCGGGCCCAACACAGCTGGGAGCTAGCATCTCATGTCCCCCTTCTGATGGTTGGACCCTCGCCGGCCCCTTGGCCCGAGGCTCCTCTCTCGGAATCGCGCACAGTGATGGTATCACATCGTGCGTGTTCCCCCTGGTCCAAGCCATACGACCATAAACTGTGGTGTCAGTCCAAGCCATACGACCTTATACTATGATTTCGGTCCAAGCCATACGACCATAAACTGCGCTGTCGGTCCAAGCCATACGACCTTAAATTGTGCTGTCGGACCAAGCCATACGACCTTAAACAGTGCTCTCGGTCCAAGCCATATGACCTTAAACTGTATTGTCGGTCCAAGCCATACGACTTTAAACTATACTGTCGGTCCAAGCCATTCGACATTAAACTGTGTTTTCGGTCCAAGCCATACAAACATAAACTGTGGTATCGGTCCAAGCCATACGAGCCTAAACTATGATGTCGGTCCAAGCCATACGATCTTAAACTGTGCTTCCGGTCCAAGCCATATGACCTTAAACTGTGTTGTCGGTCCAGGCCATGCGACCTTAAACTGTGATGTCGGTCCACGCCATTCGACCTTAAACTGTGGTGTCGGACTAATCCATATGACATTAAACTGTGTTGTCGGTCCAAGGCATAAGACCTTAAACTGTGATGTCGGTCCAAGACATATGACCTTCAACTGTGCTGTCGGTCCAAGCCATACGACCTTAAACTGTGATATCGGACCAAGCCATACGACCTCAAAATGTGATGTCAGTCCAAGCCATACGACCTTAAACTATGCTGTCGGTCCCAGCCATAGGACCGTAAATTGTGCTATTGGTCCAAGCCATACGACCTTAAACTGTGCTGCCGATCCAAGCGATTCGACCATAAACTGTGGTGCCCTTCCAAGCCATGCGACCTTAAATTGTGTTGACGGTCCAAGACATACAACTTTAAACTGTGTTTTTGGTCCAAGCCATACAACAGTAAACTATGATGTCAGTCCAAGCCATACGACCTTAAACAGTGCTGTCGGTCCAAGCCAAATGACCTTAAACTGTGATGTCGGTCCAAGCCATACGACCATAAACTGTGTTGTTGGTCCAAACCATATGACCATAAACTGTGTTGTTGGTCCTACCATGAGACCTTAAACTATGATGTTGGTCCTACCATGAGACCTTAAACTGTGATGATATCATCCTGGCTGCACAACGAAAAATGGCACTGCATTATGATGACCTCCCCATGGGGGACATCATGCCAGGTATTGGTCGATTACCATGCCGTTTGTCAACGCCTATTATGACTTGATTATTGTGGGGACTCCAGGAATTTCTACCATAGGTCAGTCACCCCACAAAAGAAAAACCATTTACCTTCCAGAACAAACAGGATATATCAAATGCTGCTTCTTTTGGTGCGAGGGCTAGACCCGAACGACTCCTTTGTCCTTTGCACAGGCGCCACATCGCGCCATGCATCCCTTCAAGAACTACTTATGGCTTGATTCTCATCCTTATGAGATACGTAGGAGTGCCTGGGAGCTTCCCCACATGCCCAGCCTAATGTTTCACACTTGGTCTCTCGGCCTAAACGCATCCCTAGGAGCACATAGTAAGCAGGGTTTTTCCCCATTCACGTTGGGTTTTGCAATCTCTTTATCATGTGTCTTCCATTCCCCTTCCCCTTTGGTCCGAGTTCTAAGACCAACAACTAAGATCCTTTCTTTGGTTTTCTACGACTCGCTCTCTCTTGTGGGAGCGTACGGTGTGGTGTGGGATTATGTCCTCATTCACATCAGGTTACTGCCATGTTGTGCCTATCCCCCGATGAGATGTGTTCATCATCCCGCATGATGTTAAAATGTATTTCATCCAACATGACATTAAACTATTCTTATAGAACTATGTGTGGCTTGATTTTCATTCTAATTAGATATGTAGGAACGCCCAGACATTTCATTTTGGATCCAGCCCCAGTGATTACCAAACCCCGTCCCTCTTTATTGTCGGCCTCTCAGTCTGACTTCTTGGGAATTGGTGTAATTGGGACATCTACCCGAATAAGATCGGGATTCCCCGTGTTAATAATGGGAAGAAACATTTCTCTCTCCAAAGAGGTCCTGCTTGAATGTTGGGACGACCATTGATCAGGTCGGTACGTTCGCCTAATGCGCCTCTGCCACGGTGGCGCTATTTCAGGAGTGTTGGACTCCGTTCAAACAAACCACCACTCCACCTTCCACATTTTGCATTCCCCTTTATTTGGATCCTCATTTCCATTCATGTTTTAAAGGACCCCCAAACAGTATGGATGATAGACTTTGGTCCGCCTTCTGCCACAATATGGATGATAGACCTTTGGTCCGCCTATTATAGCAATATGGATGATAGACCTATGGTCCGCCTACTCTCCTGGTCCAACGTTCCGGAGGACTTCTCATGTTTGACAGGACCCCCTAACAGTATGGATGATAGATATTGGTCCGCCTGCTGCCACAATATGGATGATAGACCTTTGGTCCGCCTATTGCAGCAATATGGATGATAGACCTATGGTCTGCCTGCTGTCCTGGGCCAACGTTCCGGAAAAATGACTGACGGTATTTGAGTTAGGCCTCATGTTGCGAACATGGTCAGCGGTCAGCCCCCATTCATTGTCCCAATTCCAGGCCAACACGATATGGATGCCATGTTTCTGCCACAGTTAACAGTTATCCTCCATCGTCATTCCCCATAGTGTTCCGAATTTGGGCTGCATGATTCACCCTTCTTCTCCATCTCCCTATGTTTGGATAGATTTCAATGCCCCTGGAATTTCCCCGCTCGCGTGTCAGAGAAAATTGAGAAGGTGATATATCAATCGGTCTGAGGTCTCCTCAGAAATCTAGCCCCAATTTCGGATTCTTGAAGCTTGTTCAATTTCCCACGGTTGGGCGAAATGATAGCACGAGCATCCTTTGCTTCTCGCGTTGGGCGCGACCCACAGGATCTTAGGGATGTGTTCATATTCGTTTTGGAATTATGGTTGAGCATATTAAACCAAGGGTACAAATGGATGAATTTGGCCATGTATGGGATTGAGATGATGAGCAGTACCAGCAAGAAGTTCATGAGATGGTCAAAACAAAGCCCTTAGGGATCAGCGTGCTGAATCGATCTTTCTAGCACTGCTACCCATTGGCTGGTAGCCTCCAAGACTACTTCTCTCTCCTTAAAGACACTCTCCTCATCAGCCGCCGCAGAGTGCAGTTCACCAACCCTAGCTTGTGCATGTGCCCGCTCGGTTCGATGTACGAACATTTGGTGATTCGCCTCCATCATTTGTTCCTATGCATCAGCCAACTGGGCCGTCAGTTGCTCCACAAGCTCAGAGCATGTTGCAATGAAGGCCTTTTTATCTGCCGCCTACCCTTTGAGGTGACGAACTTCCCGCTCCGCCCTCAGCAACGCTGGGGCGCTCGCTGATCTTTCTCGACACTAGGCAACGTCGGTGCGCCGGCTGCTCTCGTGTATCTTCTCGTCCATTTAATCACAGACCATCAGATGAAGGCAGTAAGCGTCAGCCCCTCTGGTGAACAGGAAGCACAACCAAGTCTAGAGTGATCCGATCAACCTCATCCAATCCGACTGGGGCTGTCTGAGAAAGCGATGGTTACACTTCTACCCTTTTCGTCGTGTCATCCGGCTCTCCTCGGCTGCCTCTGAGTCTGAGTCATCTATCTCCTCAGGGTCAACGGGTCGGTACATAGGGAAGGCATCCAGCAGATCGGCAGCATGATCTTCCCCAGGGACGCGTTCGTGAGGAATAGGATCCTCGACGTCCGAGCAACCTTCTTCTCTCTCCCCAGCAGCGACGATCCCTCCACCAGCTTCCGACCTCGCCTCAAGAACAGCGCCGCTGATGTCTGATGCCCCATGTTCACCAATTGTCGGGGCCGACTCAGTGTGGGGAGCATGTTCTGAATGAGGTGGTATGTCCACCACTGGTCCACTCACCGACGGCTCGGGCTCCACAGCCTGACGAGCCTCCAATTTAGCGATCACTGTGTAAGTCGTACACTAATTAGTTTGGATATTTTGATACCAAGTGCCAGTAGTGAAGCGTGAGACTTACAAGAGTCCAAAGCATCGGTCTCCAGTGTTCTGGCCACTGCAGGAGCCGCCGTAATGGGAGACCCCTATGTGCTTGTTAATTCAATGATGGGTGTCGAATCCCCATTATGTCCCGCCAGTTCCTCTCCTTCATCCTCTGGTGGGGACGCCCGTCCAATACTCAGCCGCTCCTGAGTGAGGCATAGAGATGGTTGGGAAATTGTAAAGGAGGTTTGATGAAGAAAGAAAATGAATTAAGATAGAGACAGACCTCGAGTATCTCGGTTATGTTGAGATCAGAGCAGAAAATCTCACCAAACTCTTGGAAAATCCCTTGGTAGGTCGCCCCTTGCGACCCCTCACCTTCGGGTTCTCCTTCTTCTTCATCTTCTCCCTCGCCTTCGTCTACTCCGGTCTCCTCCTCCCCCTCTGACTCCTCATCACTATCGACTTCTCCTGGGGGAATCGCTTCCGGATAATGCTCCTAGTTGATCATCACGTTCACTATGAAAGGTGGCTCCGCACGCCAACCGCTATGGCGTGCGTATGTTTCCATGGTCGTTAGATAAGGATGTCGCCGATGGAAGTTCACCAATCGGTAATTCGAATGAGCCCGACCTCTGGCAGTTGGATCCCATTTTGCATGATCTTCTGCCAGGTGGCTTCAACGCTCAGCGATTGTCATAGGGTCATCTAGGCTGACCACAGTGCCAAGAAAATTGCATCTCGGGAAGGCTCGAGAAGGTATCTGATCTGCTTCCCGGGCAGTTCCCTGGCCGCCTCATGTGACCCCCCAAGGGTAACGAGGTCGCGGAGGCGCTATGTGATGTTCCCACTGCTGATGTCTTAGCCTGTGGAGGCCTCACTGCATGACACACCCTTGGTTCCCCCCTTCCGGCAGCACCATTCCTTCTTTCCCGTCACCCGGTTTCCACGCGAGTAACCTCGAGTTGCCAGAAATGCTTGCGTAAAAGCCCCTCAGGGTACGCGATGGTCGAGTGTCCGGTATACTCGATTTCTAGGACAACGTCGACCCCGGTGGGGAGAAGAGTAACGACATCGCCAGAGCCTAAGGTGGTAAACATCAACCACATATGGCGCAGGACACAGGGATTATTCTCCAGCCAGACAGTCGTGAATACCGTTTTTGGCATTTGTTGGAGGCACCCGAACTGCCTGGCGAATCAGGATGGCACGCAAGGCTCGCAGATCACATTCCCGTCGATCCAAGCCACGAGCACCCCACCCCGAATGCTCTGTAAATACTCCTGATGTTCCAGAGATCCTCGACCGTTGTCCACCATCTGGCCGACCGGGGTGGGGCATGGGCTGAGGTGGAAGTTTTTGTGCTTTCCAATAAGGATTCTCACACCCTCCTCATTGAGCGTCATCGGCGCCACCCCTGTGATTTTCAGCAAGGACGGTCACATGCCATTTCTCGTAGGACGGATGGCGTTTGGGAAAGTGTGCCCACTAAGGTGAGCTGCCACCTAGTCGTGGAAGATCTGGAAGGGACCACATACTCTCCGAGGAGACCCCCCTCATAAGATGAGTCCTAGGATGGCGTACAACTTGGCCAGTATGGGGACGCCCAAGTTGAACCGTTTGTTGGCAGTCATGGTACCCGCAATCACCAGTGTTTCTGAATGGACGCCCATCCTCACATCCCGCACAGGCAGGAGCCACCCGCTCAGGAAGGCAACAAGGAACCTGGCATACCGGACGTTCGGGTCCTGGGCCTCGATGACACGATATCCCCATGATTGGTATTTCCCCGCCTCCATGTTCCTCCACTATGACCCGTCCCTCCTCCTCTGAGCCGCGTTTGGGCACCATTTACCCCGTCCCGACATCTTGAAGGACAGATCCTTCTCAAGGAACAGGCTGAACCATCCCTTGAAGTCAATGTCCTTCAGGAAGTCCTTGACCCCCATCGTCTCTTTGGCCAGCTCCAGCAGGTGCCACATCATTATAGGCGTCCGTGAACTGTCATACCAGGTGTTCTTTGGAAGAACGAACTCATCGTATTGGTAGCCCTCCAGTGGGATACCTCTGATGTAGTGAACGTACCAGAGACTGATTCTGACTTCCCCATGATTAAGGTGGAATGTATTGGTGTCAGGAGACCACCGGGTGAACAGATCCGGACCGAGCTCCGGTTGATGGTGGAAGTGGAACTGTGATGTCCATACCACCTCGAACATGCCGATATACCACAGTTCATCCCCGAACTGGTCGCAAGTATGGAGAACCCAGAACAGCCAGGCTCATTCGCTAGTGATGTTTCCCCCGGACCGTAGGTCCCAATCCTTCAGCCAGGCCTTCGTTTCATCCATGACACTCTGACGGAACGTGCTTGCATAGAGGGATGGAAAATTCTCTGCGACAGGCTCGTCCCCAGTAATGGTCCTGGTCCTCGGGTTCAGGACATATACGTTCATATGTCTGGTTTCCCTGGAAGGATGGCCATTGTTGGTGATGTTGTAGTGAGGATGCTCGTCCTCCCAGGTCACCCATGACCGCGGTGTGTCCTCCTCGAAGCCCGGCAGAGGCACCTCCTCCAGGATGCCAAAGTTCAAGAGCGGGAGGTTTTCAGAAATGGGATACGTCTTCTAAGCTTGAGTCAGCAGATTGAACAAGGTCAGGTTGTTGGAGACGATCACCATGGGGCCATAAACCTCATCGTTTGCTGCCATTTCTATCCTACGAGCGGCGGCTTCCCCCTCATCAACTCGGTTTGTGGCCATCTTGAATATCTCGGGAGTTGCACGAAATCAGGATGCAGTGCGCGGAATCATAGAATGTCCCGCGAAATCTTATGTGGCGGCGCGAAATCCAGGAGATGGGTGTGAAATCGGCACACTAAGCGCGGAATATCCCAAGCAGGTACTCTAAGACGGAGAAAATTCAGAAGGAATTCTGATCTTCCAGAGCGTTTTTACCCATAGCCGCGGAAGCAATTCCGCGCACGAGAGCGATAAGCCTATCGCGCGGAAAAAGTTTAAGTACGGATTTGGGACCCAGCACCCCTTTTTTTAGGTGAGGCTAAGGTTCTGCGCCGTGCGGAAAGAGAATTCTGCGCGAGTCCGCCATTTTGCGCACTGCATTGGAATTTTGTGCGCAATGTGCCCAGGAGACCCATCACTTCAGCGTTTCAGTGTTTCCATAGAAATCCGATCGTTGCGACCTCTCGTCCATCCAATTCGTACGTAGGAAGCCTCCATGAGGTTCAAGCCCACCACCTGGTCGTTCCGACCTCTCCACATCGGTTCCCCGACCACCATGGTCCGCCTCAGAGAATAACCCCTATACCCACTCTGGGCTGCCACAGAGCGTAAGCCCCCAATCCCTCATCCCGCATGACGTTAAACGGTGTGCCCTCATCCCCCATGTCGTTAAACCGTATCTCATCCCGCATGACGTTAAACTGTATTACCCCTCTTGGGATGTCTCAGAGTGTAAGCCCCATGCCTCACACCCACATCTCATCCTGACATCTCCCCTGATCCCACATGCCTTGGGAAGATCATTCCCTAGCCCAGAGATCTTACTTCTTCCAAGCTTCAATATATGCGTTCATTCTCACGGGTCACCTCTTCATGTGTCCCACCGTATCACCGAACTATGCATACTTTGATTCCCTACCATGGGGATACGTTGGAAGCCTCCACGAGGTCCAAGCACATCACTCAAACATCAATCCTGATCCTTACCCGGGCCACCGCATCCCGGTGAGATCATGCCACCCCATCCCACTCCATTACATCTGGGAAGCCGCCCACGTGCTGGCCCCAACATCGGTGTTCCCCCTAGGGGGTCCTTCAGCCCGATCTGTCTCTGCAAGACGTCAAACTCGTGGAATACCCCATGTTAAACATGGGAAGCTCAAGAAATCCTCAGATGGTACACAATCCCCGCATTCAATGTGGGATTCCTTGGGATTCCGCGCCCTCGAGAAGCCCTGTGATAAGGGACAGAAGACAGACATGTCGATCCCTAGCATCGAGACATGCCAACGACACCCCAACGTGACCATTATCCTCATCGAAGGTTGCTTCCCTGACAATACCCCTTGGAGCGTCTCGACGGAAGCAGCATAAATAACTGGCGTCCATGTAGATATGGCTCTGGGAATGAGCTTCACGAACCCGTCTTAAATCTATGAGGGAGACCTGTACTATGTAACAAGTTCTGAGGAGGAATCCACGGAAGGAAGAATTGATATCCCATCATCCTGGTTTCGATCAAGGAGCAGACGTCACTGAATAAGGAATGGATGTCTCCCGCCTTTGGAAAGCGGGAATGGGGGGAAACAAGAATCACGTCCTCCACATAGAAAGATGTGCGCACCCCGAAAAATGTGTCAGAAACACTATGGATCAGCTGTATGAACTCAATTATACACATTTACAATAGAACCACTAGGTTGTATCCCTTTGATTACACTCCAAACCTTATCACCATACTATGTCACTACTAGTATTCTTTCCTATAACCACAATTCAAAACCAAGTGTTTATCCCATATACTATGGTTTTATGATATACCCATGATTTTATGAACAATCAGGAGTCTAGATGCCTCTATATACATATACCCATGGTTTGGTCAAATCGTGGGTATATGTTGCCTATACCTAGTATTTTTAATCCCTAGGTATTACCATTATGTGTGTTTATTCCTATATCCATGGTTTTCCGAAACTATAGGCATTGATCAATTCCCATGGTTTGTTCAAATGCTGGGTATACTTCATTTATTTAAACAAACTCAACGGGGTTTTATCCTAGAAACATCCCCAATACAATCTAACGACCTTACCACTACTCTATCACACATTTATGTTCATATATACAATATATATATATTTTTAGGAAAAACGTGTCAGGGTATACACTTTTTTTGGTCAAACTGTGGGTATAGTTCACAAAAATTATCCCCCATGAAACCATTTGATGTGGTTCAAAAAACATTTGGTTAATAACCTAACCTATAAAGACAACTTTTTCAAACTATGTGTATAAGTAATTCATGAAAAAAATTACTTAAAAACATGTACCCACAATTCTATGAAACCATGGTTATATGGTTGACCTATAGCTACATTTTTTGGGATAACTATTGGTATAGTTATTTCCCATGAAATTTGTGTTACCATGAAACATATACACATAGTTTGGCCACTATTTTCACGGGTTCCATGATCTTTATAGTATATTATAATTCATCACCCTTTAATAATAATTAAATGAATTCATGATATGAGACACCAAATAAGGTTTAGGTATTTTTGGTTTTTTCACTTTCAATGCTGATTTAATTTTGATATAAGAGAATATAAAACAATTTAAAAATATTGATCTGATTTTTATATAAACCATTTTGGTGGCCCACTGTGATATATTACACACCCTATTCATGCCACCACTGGAAACCGATTAGATTATATGATTACTGGTGTTTAAAAAGGGACGTTTGCTACATTGTAATCAAGATTTCTTACTTTAGGGTTGAATCATGGTGTCATATGACTAAGAAAGTTATTTGGATTCGTGGATTGTTTTTTAAATTTTTATTTTTTTAATATGTCCATCATTATATACCCTGTATACTCCTATGAATACATGTTTCCTATTTTTCTGAGACATCCCATTATCTTTTTTATGATTTATTTTATGTGCTGTGTTGATAATTTATTTCTTAGATGCTTATGATTATATTCGATTCCATATAAATTAATTTTATTCATATGTTTTTTGACCCTATATTCTCATCACCATTCCCCCATCACAAACTGAGTGATTAGTCTCCCAATAGGTACACCCTATGACATAATTACTAGTCGATAACCTCTAGAATATGGGGATGCACTCTTGAGGCCATGCAGCTAATTGGTTTCAATTACTCATGAGTGAATCATATTTGGTATCTCCAAAATTTTATTCATACAGATTACATATATTTTCTAAGGTTTTTCTTATATTTTATAATTGTTTAGAAAATTAGAATTGGATATTAGAAACGTTTTGTAACATTCAAAAAAATTTTTATGGGATTAGATAACCCTTATTAGGGGTAAACAACATGTTTTTGGCTAATGGAATATTTTCATTAATCATTTTTCTTAATTTTGTTGACATACATACAATATTTTACATCACACGTTACTTTTTAGGGTACTTATATATTATATATATTCCTCCATGAACGGTTATGGGAATCATCTCTACTAAATTTGTCACTATATGCACATGGGCTTCACATTCCATCTATATACCATGCCATATATGTGTATATTGTTACTTGCATTTTTTTGTAGTTTAGTTTCTCATAGTGCTCCTTGTTTTTTATATATGAAATTTTCACTAATATTGTCTATAGAAAACCTAAATTTTCTATTTAAATTTCCAAAAAAACCCAAATGGTTATTTCCAATGTATATTGATGGTGGAATCATAAATAGGTAATTTCAACCAACCAAAGCTATGTATCCCTGGTTACATGAGACATGCTTTGGATGTTATTACATGATTATCAATTTAATTCTATAATCTATATAGGCCATTATAATTTGGAATAATCGATTCATTTAGTTGGTCCATCATATTTTACAAGTTACATTTTATGGTAGAATGTAAGGATTCAGTGTTTTTATTAAATGGGTTTCAATATACATTTATAAAGTGTATGGATAATTACTAGCAAGGAATTAAATCTTATTTAATTGATCCTTTATTATGTAAAAATGTAATTATGTATCTATTATATAAATTAAGAATTATAAATTAAATGTTATATAATAAATAGAGTGGTTATGTTAACATAAATGTAACTTTTCCCCTTTATATATAACTGACCCTCAATATACCAGAACCCATAGAATAAAAAAAATATTCCAATGCTATGAATATTGATATTCATGTTGGGGTTGTTTGTTAGACAGTAATAACTATTCTTTTTTACTTATTTGGATAGTGATCTTATCTTTATTGGTATATTTTTCTATGGAATGTGACAATACTTTTTATAGTTATGCCACCATAACTCTCTCTAGTTTTGTTGTATGTGATTAGTGAATATAATGACTTAGATATGTTGGTCCATGAGCCATTAATATTGAATATTGTAGTGAAACATAAAGCACCACCTAATATTCCTTAACTAGGAACTGACACTTGTTTTCGAGATAGTTTTATGTGTTTGATACAGACTATGAGTGGGGCTCCAAAACCTACCAATATGATGTCTGATCATACTTATGAGTTGTAATATAATCATCCAAAAATCTTATTAGGAGACGTAGGTCCTTAGGATACATAATAATATCTATAATAGCACCTAGATATTCATTTAGAGATGTTTTTCAAGCTCATCTCCCCATTTTTGTGTTATTCTGTAATGAACGGGTGTGATGTGATTACTCATGTTAATCGTCATCCTGGCATGGCATCGGAAAACATTTGTACCACATTCTAGGATTATTTTTCCCCAATATTCTATTTGATGACTATTATAAGGTGATCATTCACCCATAATAGGGTATTTTTTCCAACATGTACTATTCAACGTGTTTCCCCAAGCATTGATGATTTTCATTACATCTTTTGGGCGAAGATCTATGACAACTATGATTCATCAAGGATGGGATCGTGAATGGAATAACGCCATAGGAAAGTGTTTCTTTTTCTTATATATCATTTTTGAGATCTTTTTCCAATCTATTATCACCATGCACAACTAGAGGGATGCATATTGTATAGGGAAGAAAGGGTTTGTGTAGAGACATGGAAATAACTCTTACTACTATTGGAAACATAGCCTTGAGTTTTCACATTAGAGAAGTTTTTGATAGAGTATCTACTCTTGTATATATATTGTATGACATCAGTGTGGAATATAATGTGATTGTGAATCCATGATACAAAATATACCCACTATATTGTCATGCTTGTGTTCATATTGGTCATCTTCAAAGGTTTTTTAGATATTTCATTCAATTTATAGAAGAAGAAGAACCAAAATAGATCCATATTTATTATTATGATCAGTGGCTTGAAATACAGTGATAATATGGAGTATCACTGACTAATAAGGCCATGGATGAGTTTGTGGATGAGGTTTCTTGATTTTAGAATTTCATTTCCTGCATAGCGGGCCTTATTAAGGTAGTGGAACTATAGCTCGGGTCCATGGATTAGGACAATATCAATCATTAAAGTAGAAACATGAGGAGTAAATAGTATTAATATCTAATATACTAAGTATTATTATTGTAGAATATATTATCATATATTATATTTTCAATATAGGTTTCTCCCACTATTTTAATTCTATATAAGTAATTGGAAACTATGTGTCTAGAATTACATATATTTATGGGTAGATGATCCTTGAAATAATTATGGGTGTATGGTCAGAACGTATATGAAAATGAAAGTGAATTACTATTGATATGGTAAGTTATCATTTATTGCATAATTTCTTTATCCTTGAGATAACAGGATTTGACATAATAATTGGTATGGATTGGATCATTACTTATCATGCATATATTTACTATTATCAATGAATGGTGGATTCTATATATTACTCAAGGGTGGTAGATATATACATTATAGGTAATAGGATTCCCATGATGGTTGTTCTAAACTAGTGCATCATTGGATGGGATGAGTGACATCCTAGACTAATAGAATTTTCAATGTTTATTAAATAGTTCACCTGATAGATATTCCACTATTCATGTTTTTCATTAGGTTGGCTATTTGAGATTATTTATCTACAACACTACATCACAATGGTATAGATATTATTAATAATATCATTTTCGGTAAAGAACCAATATATATTACTCCATATATGATGGATGATACAGAGATCATGGAGCACAAGATATAGTTATTGGTTTTTTAATCATTGGGATTTATTTGACCCCATACATCTCCGTGGGGTTTTCTAGTCATTTTTTCAAAAAATGAAGAAGGAACCAATTGAATTCTTTTGGATTACCAATGATTGAAATATCTTACTATTTTTACTAGTATATTATACCCTGAATAGATAATCTCTCTGACTAGATACAATGAGATACAATGTTCTAAATTATCATTCATGGATTGGGATATAATTTGGTGTGATTCAGTCCTTCAAATACACCACAAACAACGTTCAAAATTTTGAACAATTTTTAGGAGTACCTATTTTTGATGTCGGTCTTATAAACAAATATTTTTCATTACCATGAAGAATATGGATTTCCATCCCTACTATGGTTCATTATTATGGTTTTTTAAACAACAACTTAGTGTATTATCTTACTCGAATCAACCCTACAAAAAATCTTGTGATCATGTTGAATACAATAATATAGAAAATATTAAATGCTAAGCTCCCAAAGTTCAATATATGTATTAACAAGGTTCACTACTGGGGTCATATTATCCTATATTATAAATGATATGGGTCCCATACAAGGTTAGTGTTTTTACATCCAAGTATGATCCTAAAAACATGTTTAATAAATACAGTTTCATGGGGACATTTGCTTATTACACGCATTTTATACAGGACATATCATGATTTGCGACACACCTTATTGAAAATTCCACGTTGTGTGTCAGTGTTATATGGTCTAACATGTGACATAAATCCCATAAAGATATAAAAATGGATTACTTATGATCTATTCCTAATTCAACCAGATCCCAATTAGGGTTATACATTTTTCTATGATGTAATGGGAATCAATATGTGTGTGATTCAAATAATGGAGGATCGATTCATTTTATATGGATATTTCATGTTGCAACCCCATGATATCAACTACTCAACACATGATCTTGATCATTCTAAAATCATTTATATCATTCGTTACTAGAGATATTATCTTATGGGAGATCAATTTGTGGTATTTACATACATCAAAAGAATAAGATATATCTTTCCACAGAATCCAGTTAATATCATACCGTGAATATATTTAAAATAACATAATTTTTATGACATTGATTTTACTATAACCATAGAAATATAAATGATGTAGCAGATGAGCTTATATTGAAAAATTAGGCACATTACATTCTAGAATATACTGATGAAATTATGCTTATATAGTCTTTTATTTAATTAAATCTTGAGTGTCAAGAGAGTCCTAATAATCCTTTAAAAATATCTTTATTAGTTAAATTATCACTCCTTGAATGGGTGAAGCATTGTCCTATTTAGAAAATGATGACTTATACCTACATGAATTTTTATTAGGTGATGTACTGAGTCCAAATTGTTATGTCGATGAAGATGAAATACTATATACATATGGATATATCTAGGTTTTTACAAACATGAGAGAGGAAATAATACAAGGATCCCATGGTTCCTAGTGAGAGGGGAACCCATGTATCTCCAAGATGTCTCATGATATGTGTCATACGTATTGGTTTCCATGGATAAAATATCATAATGTTGGTTTTATCAATTGGTGTTAAACCTATTAGGAGTTGAAGGTGGATCACCTTTGATCACTGGCTTGTTACAACCCTTACCAGTACCAATATGGAAATGAGATTATTTCGTGTTTGATTTTTTGAGTAGTTATTCATGGTCACATCAAGATAGTGACGTGGTTTTGGTATTTATCATTAGGCTGAAGAATTTATCCCACAACAATCATATCAAAGATACTTTCAAATTTGATGGTAAGGGAACACTCTATGTCTTTTAGATTATAGGACTGCATGGGTTCCATTGTTATATAATTTTGGATAGGGATGTTAATATCAGATTGAGGATCATGAAAGAGTTAGAATAATATTTTGGTACATTTGTTATTCTAAACAAATATTTTCACCCTCAGACTGATTGTCAGTCAAAATGGAATATAATTTTGTTGGAGGACATTCTCTGAGAACTCATCGTTGATTTTGGGAGTTATTAAGAGATACATATACCCCTCATCAAGTTCCCCTATGATAATAACTTCCACATAACAATATAGATGGCTCAGTATGAGGCTATATATTTTAGGCCATTTCATACACCACTATTCCAGATAAAGGAATAGGAGTTGAGAAACATGGTCCTCATCCCATATATAAGACATCCTAAAAAGTGAAGTATGTTTAGAAACATATGACTACTATTATTTCCATAAAGTAATCATATGATGGTCACTATTTAAAAATTCTAGTGTTTTCGGTTAGTGATCATGTTTCTTTAAAACTAATGCCCATTATTGGGCACAGTCCGATACAGACCCAAGGGAAGCTATCAACTTGTTTTTTAATTCCTTTTAAGATCACATAGGGAGTTAGTCTAACATAATATCTATTGTTGTTACCATAGATTTTTCATTCCATACATGATTTATTTTCCATTTCATAGCATCACCATTACCATGTTGACCAATCTCATAATTTTTATCTCAAGGATGTTCAATTGGATGCTGATGCATAAGTTAAAGCGTATCCCATTCACATCATAGATCATAGAATTAAAGAGCATAAAGCAAGGAATTTTTCTTTATTATATGTGATATGGTAGATTTTACATGTATATGATGATAAATGGGAGTGGGAGGACAACATACATGTTTTCTCACTATAGTCATTATAGGAGAAAGTATTATAACCCTTGGAAGGGAAACTCGATGATGAGTTCTATTATGTGGGAAGAGTGTACAAACCCCTTTTAAATTTGAGTTATGACACCATTTATTTATTTTTTTATACCTAAATGTATCATTTTAAATATTCCTCATGTATTTTGGGATGTTTTTAAGGAATTCAGCGATTTTATGATTTTTAATCACATCCTTTTAGAGGAATCAATTGGGCTACACAGTTATAAGAAATCATGCATCATAGACTACATAGTTAGATTAACAATATTCTGAGACTTGGGGATCCTCATAGGGAAGAGGAAGAGCTTCAAAAAAAATTATAACCATGCATTATAGGTCATGGGGGTGTGTTTCCTAGGAACAGTAGGATTCAGAGGTCTATAGTGGCTATAAAAATTATTCCCCTAACTGTACATGCCACTATCCATGGACATTTTCTAGAACTTGGGGGGTTTATTATTAGTCCAACCTTGAATAAAAAATATTCTACTATTAATATTAGTTGACTTTACAATTTCTTCCCTATTTCTTTTTAGGAAATCACTGACATCCATCAATCAAAATTTCATGTGGATATCACCTTCTCATTCTATACTTTGAAGAAATCTCATGTCTGAACTTATCTTTGATTGATCTTGTTCATTTGTTATTTGATTGAGACAATTTTTATCGCATTAGATCCCTATCTAGTAGAGATTTTATATTCTTCATTATTTATCAAATTTGTCGTGGCATATTTGGATTTATTTTAGTGCTAACTCATACACCTTACTTTCAAAACATTTGTATGTTCTTCAATTTTTTCTTATCCAAGCCAAAACCAGTTAATGATTATAGATGAGGAATCTAATTATAACATTAGGTGGGTGGTCAATGACTTTTAAACTATGGTCTCTCAATTGGTAATCCTTTTTTCAAATGTGAAAGCCAGTTTTACTTGGTATTTCCAATAGAATTGATCAACATTTATCAAAATTTATAGGATGTATTCTAAGTCTTTAGTTTGAAATTTGTTTTACTTTGATGGAAGTTGTAACTTAAATGTTTACCACAAAAAATAGGTCGTGTTCTTCTTTATGACATTGGAAATTAAAATTGTGCTAAATTGGAACACTTTTAATGTGTTTTCACTTGAAAATTGTTTTATAATCACCTTATTTTAATTAATTAACATGTATATCATAAAATAGAAATTATTTGGGAAAGTATATACCATGATATTTAACCCTTAAATTTAATTTTAAATATTTTCATGGCATTATTTAACCCTATGATGTATGATTTATGTTAATAGAATAAACATAATGATAATATAATATCCATGAGTATTACATGACCATATATCATTTATGATATAATAAATGTCTAACTTTTCTATTCGATATGGACCATTTGTATTTTTAAAGAAATGGCTATACTTGAGCCATCCTTAGGTTCCTCTGAGAAATAATTTAGTAATCAAAAGATACCATTTAGATTCCTTGAGTGTATTTTCATTGGAGATAACCTCAAAAAAAACAATTCTTTGTATTAATAAATAAATTCCTTAGTGATATACTGACAATTCAAATAAATATTTTCTAGATTTTGGAATTATTTGGATACACTTCTTGGATTTAGCTTTAGGTCCATAGACATTTAGTGCCATGGATTCAACTCAATTGGCCTAGTCTTAATTAGCATGAGATTACTATGGATTATATTCATGGACTTGATTAGAATATTTTATAGTCTAATACCTCCCATATATCCTATTGATTAAACTTAGACCCTTGTCACCAGATTGTATAAGTTACTAATTTTATTTGGAATGAACCCAGTGGTCAATGATGTTTTTGTTCTCCATGGATCATCTTTTGTTATTAATATCATTATTTTTAAACGATTACCACTACATTATAATAAATAACCCCTGAAAATTAATTTAATGAATTACTTCTCAAAAAGACCAGTTGAAGGTGATGATGGTATGATTTTTTTATTTTTCACACTAGTTTAATTTTGATATACATGAGCATCATAATTGTTTTATTTGCAGACTAGATATATATGGGAACCATAAGTGGTGGGAAAATTAGATTTATCACATGTCAAATCTTGACCTCAATTTCCACCCAAATAAATTATATGATAAAAGGTGTAGAAAAAGGGATAAATTCCACTTTAGGGACCTAAAATCTTACATTTGGATGAGATATTTGTTGTAGAAGGTTGAGCTAGTTCTCGAGACACTATGAATGTTTTTTTCAGTTTTGATTATTTTTTATACATTTCTTTATTCTTCATTCCATCTACCATGAATTTTTTTCATTTTTAAAAGATATATAATTATCTTATAATGTATATAAAAAATAATCATATTGATGACCCAAAAAAATTCTCATAAATTATTGATGAAATAAATTTTATTTATATAAACTAAAGATCTTATACTAAAGGAATAGTAACATGACCATTGGAATAAGTGGCATGACCAGTAAGAATAGTAACCCATAAAATAGAATAACAGCCCCACCTTTGAATGTATAAATATAATTTATGCATCTATTAAATGAAAATATTATATTTATTTCATTATACATGTGACTAATGGTTTTAATAATAATAAATTAAGTGTTGGTAATTTTATCAGATGTAAGTAAATATTTAAAATTTATCAATAAATATAATGATTTACAATATAATACATTTTTATTATATAGATTCATTAAAAATGAATTTTTCTGATAATTAAAAAAATTATTATGATGCCATAATTAATTTTTTAAAGTGTCGTAAAATCGGTTATAATATTAAAATTGGTATTTTTATAAAAAACTATGATTTTCATAAAAATTTAATTTTCACCTATAAATAATATTTTTTACTCCAATTTAATTAATTTTTTAAATCTATTTGTAAAAAATTATCAGCATAATTATTTAATATTTTTTAAAAATAGATGATTTTTTTGTGAATATTGAAATAGCGTAATTTACGATATTTAACAATTACATGAATTATTAGGTCATGGATGATGTATAGATGAGGTAAAAACCCATTGGTTTAACATTTATTGAACCACATAACATATTTATTTATAGGATCCACACAATTAAAATTCTTGAACCAAAATAATAGGAAAATGAATACGATAATAAAAAAACAACTCACCTCCCAATATAAATACCACCCTTTCACCACAAACGTTATAAGCCTTAAAAATTTTCATAATACAATCAAATTAACACACCAACCCTCTTTTCATATCCATGATATTTTTGCCCTTACAAAGGAAAAAACCCAAATTCCTTATGGGGTTCTCAATGGGACAATATTCTAGAGGTAAAGTCCTATACCACTCTATTATTGATTCATTCTTTCTTTTATATCATCCTTCACTGCACTAAAGAATGATAAATGGTAGTTTCCATAACATACAAATACAATAATTGTATTTTAATAGTGTTTTATACATCATAAAATCTATTATAATCTCCCATTATTTTAAACATTAAAACATCATTCTTGAGGTATTAATTCACCACCTTTTGGATAATGATTTTTTCCCATTATCACCTTAATGGATTTTCATAAAACCATTATTGAAATTATATAATTATTATATATTTATTATATATACGTCCTTTCTGTCAAAAAAAAATAATCATAGTATTAAATATTAAAACAATGTAGTTCTGGATGATCAAAAAACCACCAAAATAAACTAAACATATATCATTAATGTTATGTCTAATGAATAATCCTCATAAAAAATTAATCGTCTATTTAATATAATTATGTTTATTAATGTCATAATATTATTCATTGGTGTTTTTATTCAATTTGACAATAACTCCCATAAAAACTCAATGGAACTAACAATAAATTAATTAAATGAATGATCCCAAAATGAAAAATTAAACATCATAAATTATAGATTTAACCATAAATAGACTGAATAAAATTAATATGAATAAAATATATGTAAAAATTTATATTTATTAGTTAATTAATTTATATAATTTAATTATTCACGATATTTTGTGCATGCGTAGAAAACATTCAAAAACATGGTATGGGATTATCTCTGAACCTCAACATTTCGATTAGGTTATGTTTTCTCTCTATTTACACCAATGTGATTGTTTTTTATTGTAATATAATTATTCTAAATTTTGGTTATATGTATAAGAAATAAGTATATAGATCAATTAATAATTCCATTAGTGGGAAATATATATTTTAAAATTATATATTCTCAATTATAGTGTTATTGCTTATAACCCATGTGTGATGCTTTTTTTTCAAATTTATTCTATTACATAGATATTTATCTCATTTTTTTGCCTATTCATTCCCTACATTGACCAATGTAGATGTAGGAGATAAAAATAAGTAATTATCTAATTATAGAAGATGAATACTTCAATTTTTTCTAGTTCCATGTCTTTTATTTTATTTACATACGATTCTAAATACACGAAACATTAGGATCCGTGGTTTTTATTTTGTGGTTAATTATTCTTAAAAAGTAGTTACAAATTGTGTAAATGTATTAGGTATTTATAGTTGGTATCAGTCCATGGCTGAGTTAATATTTATGATTTATACTAGAAAATATTAGTAAAAATCCTTTGTATAATTATATAAATTATATAATAATTATTGAATAACATGGCATTAAAAGTTAACATATACTTTCTATTTTCAATTTTATCCTTCTAGGTTCAATTTTTCTTTTTTACGTGCTTATTATAATGTAATAAATCCCCCCTAATTGTACATTACAAGTAGTTTTTTTTATTTTCCTAATAATTGAATTTATGGTTAAAGTTGAAATGTATGTTAGAAGGGGCAGCATACTGAATATGGCCCACCATTTTACCTTCCATTTCCTAGTTAATGGTACGAAATTGGATAAAATATTACAATAATCATTGTGATATATAATTTGACTATTTCCCTAATGATATTATATATCTAGTGGGAATGGGATATCAAAACATTATGATTGTACTGGTAAAACCACCTCAAGTAATGAATAATAAGTCGAATCTTCTAGAAGTCCTTCTGTCACGACCCGTCCTCGGGGCCCGTGTCGTGACTACCCCAAGCCCGCCTTCCATAGGCCAGGGGCTGGCGACTAGCACCAAGGCGTAAATCCCAACAAAAAGGGAAGGAATTGCCTTTGGAAAGTAAACAAGAACCACAGAGTAAGAAAGCGGAAAAGTAAACACTAAGTAAAAACTGTACAAGCTGTGCTGAAAGTAAAAGGGGCCGGAAATACAAGCCCAACTGTAAAGTACAACTGAAAGGAAAAACAGCAACTGAAAGGAAAAACTGCAGCGTCAAGCCATCCTCTGGAAGTCCCATCTGAATCGTGGGTACAGATAGCCTCCACTGCTCCTCGGGTCCACCTGACCGCTCCGAGTACGTCCCGCCCAGTGGTCCACCTCCAGGTACTGTCCTGCTCCGCACGCCTCCTCCACGATCAGCGCTGTCCGTCGTCTGCAACCAACACCACGAAGTGCGGGCATAGCCCGTGCAGGGGTGAGTATAAGCTACTCAGTAGGGACCCCGAGACCCCCGAAGGTCTCCCGAAATCCACAAAGGATAATCCACAAAGGAAAGATACAATCACGAAGTAATATCTGACACGGCTTAGGTATATGCCCATACATATACCTATGTCATCAATTCCCCGATTGGCTCCAACGTCCGAGCCCTAGCACAACCCAGTCCACACAGGAAAGCAAAACGCATACCCACGCAGGATAGAACAACACAATCCACAAAGGAGAGTAAACAGTAAATCCACACAGGAGAGAAACACAAGATTCAGCTCACACAGGTATACTTATTCGGATGACGATAAAGATGATCACTGAATCATCTAAATCGTCGGACCCACGAAGGGTCGATAGGTACTAACCCCGCAGTGACCCACACAAGATCGGACCCACACAGGATCGGGCCCACATAGGATCGGGCCCACGCAGGACCTGTAGGCGCTGGCTCACACAGAACCGCTGAGCGCTGACCCACACATGATCGGACCCACACAGGATCGGGCCCACACAGGACCTGTAGGCGCTGGCTCACACAGAACCGCTGAGCGCTGACCCACACAGGATTGGACCCACACAGGATCGGGCCCACACAGGACCGGTAGCACTGATCCACGGAGGATCGCTGAGTGTAGTAGTCGTCGCAGTCCACTGAGGATCTCTGCACAGTCGTCGCCGCAGTCCACGGAGGATCTCTGCACGGTCGTCGCCGCAGTCCACGGAGGATCTCTGCACGGTCGTCGTCGAAGTCCACGGAGGATCTCTGCACAGTCGTCGCCGCAGTCCACGGAGGATCTCTGCACGGTCGTCGTCGGAGTCCACGGAGGATCTCTGCACAATCGTCGCCGCAGTCCACGGAGGATCTCTGCACGGTCGTCGTCGGAGTCCATGGAGGATCTCTGCACCGTCGTCGCCGCAGTCCACGGAGGATCTCTGCACGGTCGTCGTTGGAGTCCACGGAGGATCTCTGCACAGTCGTCGCCGCAGTCCACGGAGGATCTCTGCACGGTCGTCGCCGCAGTCCACTGAGGATCTCTGCACCGTCGTCGCCGCAGTCCACGAAGGATCTCTGCACGGTCGTCGTCGGAGTCCACAGAGGATCTCTGCACAGTCTTCGCCGCAGTCCACGGAGGATCTCTGCACGGTCGTCGCTGGCGAAGTAGCAGTCGCAGCCAGCCTAGGGTTCCCGCACACAGCAAGCTCGTTCGGAGGGTCCTCTCCACGAGCCGAGAGGCTGATACATCAACTGTAACGAAGTCCGAAGTTGATGTATCCAAAAGTTTCGTATCGTCAACAGGAACTCAACGTCGCAGACGGCGCGTCAATCGGACGCCCAGTCTAAGAGTTATTGGCATTTTCGTCCCAGGGGCCCGGTTGGTTTTTAAGGCAAAACCAACCCGACCGCACTCCACCTGCGTCCAAACCTCGGGCGGAGTATGCCAAAAGATCCGTCTCACTTAGAGGAATTCAACAAAGCTGACGGCACGTCAATCGGACGTCCGTATCTCAAGATATGAGCGTTTCCGCTCCGAGGGCCCGGTTGGTTTCGTGTACGAACCAACCCGGCCGAACTCAAAGTATTCCGAAACCTTGAGTGCGATAAACCTTGGGTGGAGTATGCCAAAAGATCCGTCTCACTTAGAGGAATTCAACGAAACAGACGGAGCGTCAATCGGACGCCCGGTCTGTTAGTTATTGGCCTTTCCGTCTCACACCCACCCTGGGAAACTTCCCAGGAAGTCACCCATCCTTATCACTGCTCTAGGCCAAGCACGCTTAACTACGGAGTTTTAACTACGTAGGCTCCCAAAAAGGAAGGTGCACCTTGAGTATAGTATACCGAAACGACCGTCTCGATCCAAGAATCGTGTTGCCACTGACGGCGCGTCGTTCGGAGGCCCGTAGCTCAAGATACGACCGTTTGAACGAAAACGTCCGAACACGGGGGGGGGGGGGGGGTACGGGCCCGGGCCGACACGGCCCGACCCCCCCCCCCCCCCGGGAGTCGGCCGAAGGCCGTGGCATGCGGGGTGCCGCCCCCGCTGCCAGGTGATGCCGCGGCCCCCCGCGTGGGGCCGCGTTGAGTCGGGACGCGGCTTCAGCCGCGTCCGAGGGCACCGGACCCGCGCGGCCGCGGGTCCGCAGGTGCCGCCGCCGCCGCGCTGAGTCGCGGAGGCCTGTCCGGCGGCGCGCCGGGGCGCCGCCGCTCCCGGCTGCCGGCACCGCCGCGCCGCCGGCGAGTTCCGCGGGCCACCGGAATCGTTCCGGTGGTCCGATTCTCTTCTCGCCTGCGCCATTGCTCCTCCCGGGACTCGTTCTTCTCTGCGGAATCGTCAACATCCGTTGCGGCACGTTCCATCGTTGCCCGTCAAATCCGCACAGAACGAAGAACGGCGGAGGGTCGTCGGGTCGTGTTCGTTTGGCCCGCACCCTCCGCGTTAGAGATAAACAACCGAGAGAATTTTGTTCAACACATGAACCGACAATTTTAATAAAAATAAAATTGTTTGTTCGAACCGGGTCTTTAATTTTTAAAGAATGTTCACGGGAAATAAAAAGAAAAGGGGTAATTCCCAAAATAAATCCCTACCTCGTCGATCATCGTGCGCGGGCGTTATTCGCGGAAAAGCTCGTCGCGGAAGAGAGGGATCGTCGCGTCGTCGCGAGGAGGCGTCGCGTCGTCGCGGAATCCGGTGTTGAGTCGGCAAACTCAACACACCATGAAACAGCAGATTTAATTTAATTAATTAAATCCGTGTTTTTGGTTAAGAACCACGAAGGAGATAAAAAGGAAGGTCCGAGATTCTTACCTCAAGAAGCCGATCGAAGATCCGTCGCGGAAGAAGAGACGTCGCAGAAGAACGTTGTCGGCGATGCGGATCAAGGCGTCGCGTCGTCGATTTCCGGGTTTGGCGTTCTTCGCGTTCTTCGCGTTCTTCGCGACGGAGAAGAAGAAATAGGGATCCTCTCAAATCTTCTCAAAAGATTTTGGGTTGGTCTTATTTTATTAATATGCCAACACACGAAAACAGGTTAAGAAACGATTGAATTAATTCGTTGAATTAATTCAATGAAAGAAACATGCCATTTAATTCACGAAAGAAACATTCCATTTAATTCATGAAGAAACAGCCCATTTAATTCACGAAATAAACCGCCCAATTAAATGGTCTGTTAAGAATTTAGGAAACGCGTCAGTTGACTTTCATTAAGACGGGTTTTCACGGGTGCGTTTCTTAGCGGAAAGAAACGGCGGGGCTCGTGCGGGCCCCACCTCACAAATATCCTACCAAGGGGGTAGGATATTTTTGGATAGCATCATATCCAGTTCAAATCAGTTCAAGCCGCCATTAAGTGGCTTCAAGTGGCTTCCAAGTGGCTTAAGTGAAATAAAATAAAGTTGTCGCAAAATTATTTTATTTCTTAACTTTAAGCCCGAAAATTAAAAACCACACCCGAGAAAACGCAACTCCGGAAGAGGCGCTTCTAAGAGAATACCGGCGCTGCGATTTCATCGGTGCCCTCAGAATTCGATTCCGGGCACCGGTTCAAAAGTTAGAAAAACCCGCTCGTCCGTTCACTGAACGTACCCGAGCCAATCTTCGGAAAATGATTCCGGGCACACCGGGCCTCGGAATCAGGTGCCGTCAGAAACTGCGCTCTTATAAAATTTCAAAGAAAATTAAGAAAAAAATTTACTTGAAATTTACGGGTCTTTACATTACTCCCACCTCAGGACTTTACGTCCCCGTAAAGATACATCATAAACTAGGGAAACAAATGTGGGTACTGAGCACGCATCTGAGCCTCCCGCTCCCATGTGCTCTCCTGGAGGTTCCCGTGCTGCCATCTGATGCGCACAAGAGGAATCGATCGCCCACGTAGGACCCACTCCTGTCGATCCTCTATCTCCACTGGGACCTCCGCAAAAGTCGCCCCATCATCCACGTCTAGCTCCCCATAGCCAATGATGTGCGTCGGGTCGTGCACGTATCTCCTCAGCTGGGATACATGGAAGACGTCGTGCACCCGGTGCAACTGAGGTGGCAGAGCCAAACGATAAGCCACCTCGCCAATCCTGCTGAGGACCTGGAAAGGCCCGATGAAGCGTGGAGACAACTTGCCGCCTCGGCCAAATCTCCGCAAACCACGTCGAGGTGAGACACGCAAGAAGACGTGTTCGCCATCCTCGAACTCTAGTGGCCTCCGCCTCCTGTCAGCATATGACTTCTGCCGGCTCTGTGCTGTCCTCATCCGCTCCTGGATTACCTGGACTTTCTCTGTCGTGGCCCGAACCATCTCTGGTCCCACAAGTGCTGACTCTCCAGGGTCTGTCCAGCACAAAGGAGATCTGCAAGGCCTGCCGTACAACGCCTCGATCTTCACGGGATCCACTGCAACTCCCGCCTCTGAAATGATGTGCCCCAAGAAGTGGATCTCACGTAACCAGAACTGACACTTCGAGAGCTTGCCATAAAGCTGGTGCTCTCGGAGTGTGTCTAGCACAACACGCAGGTGGTAGGCGTGCTTCTCCTCGATCGTCGAGTACACCAAAATGTCGTCGATGAAGACTACGACAAATTGATCAAGGTATGGCTGGAAGATCCTGTTCATGAGACTCATGAACACTTCTGGAGCGTTGGTCACGCCGAAAGGCATAACCAAGAACTCATAGTGGCCATACCGACACCTGAAGGTCGTCTTCTGCACATCCTCGTCTCGAACTCTAAGCTGATGATAGCCTGACCTGAGGTCTATCTTCGAGAACCACCGTTCTCCCTTGAGCTGGTCGAAGAGGTCATCAATCCTGGGTAGCGGATACTTTTTCCTCACTGTCACCCGGTTCAGGCGACGATAATCAACACACAGTCGCAAGCTCCCGTCCGCCTTCTTGGCGAACAAAATCGGGGAAGCCCAGGGTGAAACACTGGGTCGGATGAACCCCTTGCCCTGCAAGTCCTCCAACTGTACCTGCAGCTCTCGAAGCTCAGCGGGGGCCACCCGATATGCTGGGGTGGATATCGGGGCTGTCCCGGGGTACAGGTCAAAATAAAAGTCTACCTCTCTGCGAGGAGGTAGTCCTGGAACGTCGTCGGGAAAGACGTCCGCGTACTGATCCACCACTGTAGGAAAACTGGGACTCCGCATGTCAAATGCTCCCAGGATGAGGCTAGCCAACTGATGAGTGATGGGCTGACCTCTCCTCTGCCTCGTCCGCCTCCTCCCTGCGGACCGCCACGGTCGACCCTCTGCCTCTGCCTGGGTGGTCCCTCCACCGTCTGCTGCCCCTCGGTACGACGGGTCGGGCAGTCACGAGCCATGTGGCCCTGCCCGCCGCACTCGTAGCACTGTCTGCCTCTCGGAAGGCTGGCTCTGTGCTGTGTGCCCCATACCGCTGAGCCAGTGTCCCGGGGTCGTCTGCCGGAAGGCCTGGTCTGCCTGGAACCCTGAGTCATTCGTTGGCTACCTGCTGCCGAAGACTCCGCTATCTGCCGCCCTGCGGTAGGTCTCGCTGTGGACTCAGCCAGGAAGCTCTCGATCAGGAGGGCTCGCTCCAGTACTCATGCCTGGGTCGGGATGCTGAGGGAGATCAGCGATACCCTGATCTCGTGTCTCAATCCCTGCTCGAAGGTCCGGGCCCGGAAGAAGGGGTCTCGTACTATGTCTGTCGAGTAGCGAGATAGGTCGGTGAACCTCGCCGCGTACTGAGCGACCGTCAAGCTGCCCTGCCGCAGATGAAGAATCTCCTGAATGCGCACCGCACGGAGGGTGGCTGGGACGAAATCTGAGCGGAAGAGGCTCTCGAAGTCCGTCCAGATGAGGGTGGACTCATCGTGTACCTATAGCATCAGGCTCCACCATCGCCCTGCTGCTGCGTGCAGTAGGCTCGCCGCGAGGATCACCATGAGGTCTGCTGGTGTCCTCACTACCCTGAAAACTCGGACAACCGCCTCCAGCCAGTCCTCGGCTGCCTTGGGGTATGACTCCCCACGGAACCTGGGTGGTCGCTGGCGCTGTTACTCGTGCAGAGCTCTGAGGCGTCGTGCGTCGTCAGCTGCCAGTGCTGGAAGCATCGGGGGCTCGGCGGGTAAAGGTACCGCCGATGCCTCTGCTGTCAACGGGCCCTGTACCGAGGCCTCGTCGCTCGGCGGGCTGTCGTCACGCTCTACTTTAGGAACCCTAGCTGGCTGCTGTCGCCGTGCCATCCCGAAAAGGAAACAAGTGCGCCACGGTCAGAATAGTATACCTGGTGAGCTGACACAAGTAATCACAAAGAAAACTTGAAACACACATGCAATCAATGTTTTCGTGCATTAAGTCGGAAATCAGAAGTCAGGGTCCTGGTGTATGGATACGTCGGCCGCCGCACCAACACTGGACTCCCTGGACTGATAACCACACTCAATATGCTAAACACTATTGCTTCACATAGAAGAAAGATCAGAGTCTGCGGTAGAACCGACCACCTCTGATACCAATTTGTCACGACCCGTCCTCGGGGCCCGTGTCGTGACTACCCCAAGCCCGCCTTCCATAGGCTAGGGGCTGGCGACTAGCACCAAGGCGTAAATCCCAACAAAAAGGGAAGGCATTGCCTTTGGAAAGTAAACAAGAACCACAGAGTAAGCAAGCGGAAAAGTAAACACTAAGTAAAAACTGTACAAGCTGTGCTGAAAGTAAAAGGGGCCGGAAATACAAGCCCAACTGTAAAGTACAACTGAAAGGAAAAACAGCAACTGAAAGGAAAAACTGCAGCGTCGAGCCGTCCTCTGGAAGTCCCACCTAAAGGGTGGGTACAGATAGCCTCCACTGCTCCTCGGGTCCACCTGACCGCTCCGAGTACGTCCCGCCCAGTGGTCCACCTCCAGGTACTGTCCTGCTCCGCACGCCTCCTCCACGATCAGCGATGTCTGTCGTCTGCAACCAACACCACGATGTGCGGGCATAGCCTGTGCAGGGGTGAGTATAAGCTACTCAGTAGGGACCCTGAGACCCCCGAAGGTCTCCCGAAATCCACAAAGGATAATCCACAAAGGAAAGATACAATCACGAAGTAATATCTGACACGGCTTAGGTATATGCCCATACATATACCTATGTCATCAATTCCCCGATTGGCTCCAACGTCCGAGCCCTAGCACAACCCAGTCCACACAGGAAAGCAAAACGCATACCCACGCAGGATAGAACAACACAATCCACAAAGGAGAGTAAACAGTAAATCCACACAGGAGAGAAACACAAGATTCAGCTCACACAGGTATACTTATTCGGATGACGATAAAGATGATCACTGAATCATCTAAATCGTCGGACCCACGAAGGGTCGATAGGTACTAACCCCGCAGTGACCCACACAAGATCGGACCCACACAGGATCGGGCCCACATAGGACCGGGCCCACGCAGGACCTGTAGGCGCTGGCTCACACAGAACCGCTGAGCGCTGACCCACACAGGATCGGACCCACACAGGATCGGGCCCACACAGGACCTGTAGGCGCTGGCTCACACAGAACCGCTGAGCGCTGATCCACACAGGATCGGACCCACACAGGATCGGGCCCACACAGGACCGGTAGCACTGATCCACGGAGGATCGCTGAGTGTAGTAGTCGTCGCAGTCCACTGAGGATCTCTGCACAGTCGTCGCCGCAGTCCAGAGAGGATCTCTGCACGGTCGTCGCCGCAGTCCACGGAGGATCTCTGCACGGTCGTCGTCGAAGTCCATGGAGGATCTCTGCACAGTCGTCGCCGCAGTCCACCGAGGATCTCTGCACGGTCGTCGTCGGAGTCCACGGAGGATCTCTGCACAGTCGTCGCCGCAGTCCACGGAGGATCTCTGCACGGTCGTCGTCGGAGTCCACAGAGGATCTCTGCACCGTCGTCGCCGCAGTCCACGGAGGATCTCTGCACGGTCGTCGTCGGAGTCCACGGAGGATCTCTGCACAGTCGTCGTCGCAGTCCACGGAGGATCTCTGCACGGTCGTCGACGCAGTCCACGGAGGATCTCTGCACGGTCGTCGCCGCAGTCCACGGAGGATCTCTGCACGGTCGTCGCCGCAGTCCACGGAGGATCTCTGCACGGTCGTCGCCGCAGTCCACGAAGGATCTCTGCACAGTCGTCGTCGGAGTCCACAGAGGATCTTTGCACAGTCGTCGCCGCAGTCCACGGAGGATCTCTGCACGGTCGTCATTGTCGAAGTAGCAGTCGTAGCCAGCCTAGGGTTCCCGCACACAGCAAGCTCGTTCGGAGGGTCCGCTCCACGAGCCGAGAGGCTGATACATCAACTGTCACGAAGTCCGAAGTTGATGTATCCAAAAGTTCCGTATCGTCAATAGGAACTCAACGTCGCAGACGGCGCGTCAATCGGACGCCCGGTCTGAGAGTTATTGGCATTTTCGTCCCAGGGGCCCGGTTGGTTTTTAAGGCAAAACCAACCCGACCGCACTCCACCTGCGTCCAAACCTCGGGCGGAGTATGCCAAATGATCCATCTCACTTAGAGGAATTCAACAAAGCTGACGGCACGTCAATCGGACGTTCGTATCTCAAGATATGAGCGTTTCCGCTCCGAGGGCCCGGTTGGTTTCGTGTACGAACCAACCTGGCCGAACTCAAGTATTCCGAAACCTTGAGTGCGATAAACCTTGGGTGGAGTATGCCAAAAGATCCGTCTCACTTAGAGGAATTCAACGAAACAGACGGAGCGTCAATCGGACGCCCGGTCTGTTAGTTATTGGCCTTTCCGTCTCACACCCACCCTGGGAAACTTCCCAGGAGGTCACCCATCCTTATCACTGCTCTAGGCCAAGCACGCTTAACTACGGAGTTTTAACTACGTAGGCTCGCGAAAAGGAAGGTGCACCTTGAGTATTGTATACCGAAACGACCGTCTCGATCCAAGGATCGCGTTGCCACTGACGGTGCGTCGTTCGGAGGCCCGTAGCTCAAGATACGGCCGTTTGAACGAAAACTTCCGAACACGGGGGGGGGGGGGGGGGGTACGGGCCCGGGCCGACACGGCCCGACCCCCCCCCCCCCCCCCCGGGACTCGGCCGAAGGCCGTGGCATGCGGGGTGCCGCCCCTGCTGCCAGGTGATGTCGCGGCCCCCCGCGTGGGGCCGCGTTGAGTCGGGAAGCGGCTTCAGCCGCGTCCGAGGGCACCGGACCCGCGCGGCCGCAGGTCCGCGGGTGCCGCCGCCGCCGCGCTGAGTCACGGCGGCCTGTCCGGCAGCGCGCCGGGGCGCCGCCGCTCCCGGCTGCCGGCGCCACCGCGCCGCTGGCGAGTTCCGCGGGCCACCGGAATCGTTCCGGTGGTCCGATTCTCTTCTCGCCTGCGCCATTGCTCCTCCCGGGACACGTTCTTCACTGCGGAATCGTCAACATCCGTTGCGGCACGTTCCGTCGTTGCCCGTCAAATCCGCACATAACGAAGAACGGCGGAGGGTCGTCGGGCCGTGTTCGTTTGGCCCGCACCCTCCGCGTTAGAGATAAACAACCGAGAGAATTTTGTTCAACACATGAACCGACAATTTTAATAAAAATAAAATTGTTGGTTCGAACCGGTTCGTTAATTTTCAAAGAATGTTCACGGGAAATAAAAAGAAAAGGGGTAATTCCCAAAATAAATCCCTACCTCGTCGATCGTCGCGCGCAGGCGTTCTTCGCGGAAAAGCTCGTCGCGGAAGAGAGGGATTGTCGCGTCGTCGCGGGGAGGCGTCGCGTCGTCGCGGAATCCGGTGTTGAGTCGGCAAACTCAGCACACCATGAAACAGAAGATTTAATTTAATTAATTAAATCCGTGTTTTTGGTTAAGAACCACGAAGGAGATAAAAAGGAAGGTCCGAGATTCTTACCTCAAGAAGCCGATCGAAGATCTGTCGCGGAAGAAGAGACGTCACAGAAGAACGTTGTCGGCGATGCGGATCAAGGCGTCGCGTCGTCGATTTCCGGGTTCGGCGTTCTTCGTGTTCTTCGCGTTCTTCGCGAGGGAGAAGAAGAAATAGGGATCCTCTCAAATCTTCTCAAAAGATTTTGGGTTGGTCTTGTTTTATTAATATGCCAACACACGAAAACAGGTTAAGAAACGATTGAATTAATTCGTTGAATTAATTCAACGAAAGAAACAGGCCATTTAATTCACGAAAGAAACATCTCATTTAATTCACGAAGAAACAGCCCATTTAATTCACGAAATAAACCGCCCAATTAAATGGTCTGTTAAGAATTTAGAAAACGCGTCAGTTGACTTTCATTAAGACGGGTTTTCACGGGTGCGTTTCTTAGCGGAAGGAAACGGCAGGGCTCGTGCGGGCCCCACCTCACAAATATCCTACCAAGGGGGTAGGATATTTTTGGATAGAATCATATCCAGTTCAAATCAGTTCAAGCCGCCTTTAAGTGGCTTCAAGTGGCTTCCAAGTGGCTTAAGTGAAATAAAATAAAGTTGTCGCAAAATTATTTTATTTCTTAACTTTAGGCCCGAAAATTAAAAACCACACCCGAGCAAACGCAACTCTGGAAGAGGCGCTTCTAAGCGAATACCGGCGTTGCGATTTCATCGGTGCCCTCAGAATTCGATTCCGGGCACCGGTTCAAAAGTTAGAAAAACCCGCTCGTCCGTTCACTGAACGTACCCGAGCCAAACTTCGGAAAATGATTCCGGGCACACCGGGCCTCGGAATCAGGTGCCGTCAGAAACTGCGCTCTTGTAAAATTTCAAAGAAAATTAAGAAAAAAAATTCCTTGAAATTTACGGGTCTTTACACCTTCTGTATCATATGAAAAATATTTTTTTTCGAATACTTAATATGGAAAATCCCTCTTATATTTATTGGATATTATGATCTAAATATAATGAAACATTTGATTAAATAAATTTAAAACATATTTAATGACTTACAATGCCTATAAGAAGATAAAGTTGTGTTGGAAGTCTATCATTTTGTTAGGGATGATTATCAGTGTTGAAACATATCAAATAGACAATGATTAAGGAGGAAATTGATTCCATGGATTGAGAAGTATTCACGAAATTATTTTTCAATAAATATTTTCCCAAAACACTATATCATATGATGGATAGTTAGTTCCTCAAACTGATGATAAAAGAAGATGTGTCTATCTGGGTGTATGTACAAAAATTTATAGGACAATAATTATACACCTTAAGTTTTTCATTAACACTGAAAGCAAGGTAGATCACTTCATTATAAAACTAAAATCAAATCTAAAAAATGAATTGGAATTTTGATACATTGACATATATGACGATTTTTTCATTTTTTTTCAATGTTGAGATATTTATTGGAGGCTCTCATGGATCTCATGATCTCATATATAAAAATAAAAAAATGGACTTCAAATACGGAAGAATCAATAGATTAATACCATTATAAAACGAAATCCCAACATCCCATCTATAAAATGTGGGTGAGGAATCGTCCTGGGAACTATCTAAATGGATACCTGAGATAGATAAAATTTAATAATGGAAAAATGACAATTATCGCAAATGGGATATGAATATTCCAAAAATTGAGGGTAAATAAAGAAGATTTATTTCAATTCAATGACTTTGGTTGTAACACCCCATGATATTATGAGAAATATTCTTTTCAATTTCTTTGATGTCTTGTGTTGTATGCATCACCAAGATAATATGGTGCTATGCACAACACTGTATTAGCTTGTAGTATATGCAAACAGTATTCATGGCTTGTGTTTCATGCAAGAGCGAGCTTCTTCAATAGCGTGTGTTGTACGCAATACCGTGTTTCACTAATCAACAATATTTTATGAACAAGCCGTTATTAATAGTATTGATAAAATTTTGAATTTTATAAAAATATAATTTATATTACACATATTCTACAACATGGTATGAGAACAAAATAAATTTTTTGGGTAAAATGAGTATTTTTAAGGAAATGCAGTTTTGCTGCCTTTTGATGGTGCACATACATTAAATCTAGTTTTTGACATCTTTATAAGATAAATTTGATAAATTAAACTTTTTCCATGGAATCAGGATATAAAAATTTACTATGGATAAATTTTTGATATTTTTTTGATATGTTTCATATTTTGATGAATCGTAAAAATAAACAACATTTTAATTAAAAACAACTTTTTTCATCAAGATAAATTATATGGTTAAATTAATATATTTAAAGGTTTTAAAGTATAAATATAATATATTATTACCATTTAAAATAATTTAAGTCATTATCATTAATTTGACATTGAATTCATAGGAAAAAACATTTCAATCTTTTGCAATGTTAAAATTTTTAATACCTGTTTTCTCAAAAATGGGGTTAATTTTAAATTAAATGCTCCACAACAGTGTACTGAATATCGAAAAATGGATATATATTTGTAATCAGTAATTAGAAATTATTTTAATAGGATACTTTTTATTTTTAGGCATTATGAATTGTAACTACGGTAAATTTTATTTACCATAATTAAAGGAAAATCAGGTAATTAATTGTAAATATAATATTATAAAATATCCCTAACAATTTTCATAATATAATTTGATGATTATATTTTTCTTTAAATAAAATTTGGCTTGAAATGGAATCTATTAGAACCCACATGGATGTGATTAATACCTTTAATTTATTTTATTTATAGAATCATAAATATGACTCACTCAAACTTTAATAATTAAATTATTTTTGATATAAGGTTATACAGAATATAAATTCAATTATAAATACTCATTTCAAAGAATTTTTTTTTTATTTTTCATGGTAATTTATTTGTAATTTTTAATAAATATTTAGTTTCCTAAATATCTTATACAATAATGATGAAGAAATTATTTATTTAGTGAAAAATCAATAATATATTTTCTATTCAAATAATAATACCCATAAAAGGACAAAAGACCTGAAAAATACATATTGGTGGTGCATATATATACCATAATAATCTAATGGTCTAATTTTGGACCATTTGTAGCCTTATAAATGTGATTATGACACTTATATTATTTTATTTTAAATAATTTCATATTTGTCAACTTCAAAATTTCATTAATATAACAATTTAACTGTTGTTATTTTAAGGTGATAAATTCTATTAAATGTATTTTTATGGAATATTTTAGATTTATCTTTATCATAGTATTTTATTTTTAATTTTTATGCAAAATATAAGTATATTAAATAATTATACAAAAATGATGTATAAATTGTTTTATTAAGAAAAATATCAAATAAATGATTTTAAATGTATTAAAATAAATATTATAAGAACTAATTAATGATCCCCACAAATTTTATAAATTAATATGACTTGTTAGGAATCTATTAAATTTTTTTAATATATTTTGTGTGGATTTTATTTATATTCCAATAAATGAATTGTGTCCGAATTGAGACTATTGATATTTTATGAAAATAACATATTATTAAATTGTTTAAAAATCACAACAATGATTAACAATTACAAATTAAAATTTATACGGTCTAAAATGTCCTAAAGTATAAAATATGTACAATTAACAACACATATCTAAGTATTTATTAACATTTAAAATTTATAACATTATTACCAAAAAATTAAATAGATTAAATAAGGATAAATCAAAATGATATGGTTTGAAATAAAATAAAAACATGTCTAAATTTTATGGGATTATGGGAAAACAACCCTATATAATTTCACATCCTAATTTGAGTCACTTTGGATGTTTTTATGTGGGGTTTATGTTTATTATAAATTAATATTTTTGAGGATTCGAAAAGTTCCCATCTCCTCTCTTTTATATAGGCACCTCTACCCTCTCATCATTACAACGTTTTAAGCCTTCTAGCTCAGAACAACCCTAAACATTTCCATTATCCACATCCCTAGAAACATAATATAGGTCCTGGAATTCTAAAAAGACCATCTTTAGTGCCCTGAGAGGAGTTTTAGAAGAGACGCGTCGAAGAAGAGGTAATCTCTTCTTCTGATTCTTTCAATGTTTGTTTATTCTTATACTTCCTCTTATTTAGTTGTTTAATTATAATTTAATAACATTAGTAAAAATAATATACCGATATGTTATTATTAATATTAAACAACCCCATTTCACCTTCTACCCATCCTACGGAAAATGAAATCACCGCGCGTGCGTATGTACGGAATATCATCTCCACGTCGTGGTGTAATCTGTTTTTCCACCACCACCTTTCATAGATGTGTATAATGGCAGAAATAATAACTATATATGCTTATTATAACATTATTATAATTATCAGATATTATATCATCCACTCCAAACTCATTCAATAATTATGAGAATGAAATCATCGCTCGTGCTTATGTATGGATTACCGTTCCACAACGCGATGAGATTCATTCTCCATGTTAACCATTACAGAATGATTTTAAAGTATATATATAATAAATAAGGAAAACATTTATGACATAATAATGGTACTGTATTTAAATATAAATATATAAATATATATATATATCATCTACTTGCTTCCATTCAATTCATTAAGGAAATGAATATGACGTTCATGCATACGTCAGGTCTACCGTCTCCATGAACGGTGTATATTATTTCATTTATCTATCTATTATACACATATATCCTGAGTATATATGATATATAAATCATATTTTACATTCTGGAAGCAAGTAAATCATGATATAAGTAATAATAAAATTAATAACAATAAGTCCAAACACGTATGATAAATGAAATGATTTTACACAAAACACTACTTTAACATAGAATAGTCACATGCACGTGTCATATAAAGTCATAAGTGAATAATATATGAAATCATAAATATTATTATGGTTCTATTACAAGTTAATAATATTTTTAATCCCACTATATAGGGGCCTCGGAAACATATAGAAGAAATTGGACATAAGGTAAGGGATAATTATTCCAATCTTGTTCTTATCTGAGATTGTTTATTTGTAAGTATTTATTGGGGTTATTTTTATCATCCATGTCCATGTTTTCTAAAAATGTGTTCATAAAATGGTTACTATTCTTCCATGTATTTTTAATTTCATTTTTACCCTTTTTTGACTTTTTCCACATTGTATGGAAGGAATCTTTCCTTTGTTTACCATATAAGGTACTTTTTGACTTTTCCAGAATAAGTTTGAGAAGAATTTTTTTAACATATACGACATGAAAGAATTTTGACAGTTTCATAACACTTTATTTCCTTGAAGATTCCTCTACTAGATTTCATGATTATTTGAAACAAAATTAGTTTCTTTTAAAATCGCATCGCATTTTGAGAGAAGAAAAATATTTTGAAGAAGAAATGATATTTTCCTCAAAAATTCATTTCAAGTGATTATTCAAAACTATTTTCCCTCTAAGATTACATTATTTAATATGGATATGTTTCAAGCATAATGTTCTTAGTATTTACATGTTTTTATTTTTAATATGATGAAATTATTTCCATTGTTTTTTATGGATTATGTTATGGTGGGATGATGTTTATGAAACCCTTTATATTCTTTGGGTTATTAGGAATGATTTATGATTAATTTGTGGCACCCTTAAGAATGATTTAATTATGAGATGGGTGAGACCTATATATCCCTATAATTCATTGGGTAATGATTTATATCTCATGAGATAGACATGGCTTGAACGTCAAGTACATCCGGTTTAGTAATACAGTGCTGGAAAAGCAAGTAAACCCAATTCAGTAAGGGACTTTGTCCACAATGATGGTCTTGGCAGCAATGCCTTGGCTACTATTGAAATCATATCATGTGATTAATGGGTTTTCACACTTAAATGTTTTATTACAATGTTATTTTACCATGTTTGATGTTCTATTATGATATATACCTTACGTACAACAATGTTTTTTGTCATTGTTCATGATTTTGATGTTTAAACATTATTTTCATGTTTTTTAATTCAAATCGATATGGTTTTTTTTCTCCATACTTTCTCTTAATGATAATTTGAGCTCATCCTTTATATGTTTTCTTTTTCCAATGATTTAATACAATTTTTTAGTTAAGAAAACAAATATGAAATATCTTTATGGGAGATGTTGAAGATCTTTCACCATGACTAGAAGATATTGTTCAGAGTTTCCAAAGACACTAACAGTTACTGTACTTGGGTGTCTGTTTTTGTAATGTATTAAGTATTCATAAAAATTAATGTAATTTCTATGTATGTCAAGCATGGGTCTCTAATGTTGGTATCATATGATTGTTTTACTCAACCATTGGAAACTAGGGTGCGAAAAATTTAGTGAAATTTCTAGAGATATTTATATAGTATGTCTAGGGATGTCCCTAAGGCTATATATACATATATGTTATAGTCCTATAATTAGGGTAATGATCTTAGAATTAAACCTAATATGTAATATATTTAAGGTACTAACCCTTTGTTATGTTGTTTTAAAACCATGATTTTTTCCTCTCACATTATTCTTTTTGGTTTTTAGACGACGGCTGAAACCCGAAAGAACCGTGTTGATCAATGTAATGGAACATGGAATTATTGTCCAAAAGAACAAACAAATGTTATGGGAAATGAATTGAAAAATCATATTTCTATACTTACAAAATCTATGAATCATTCTGGACTTTCAAATTAGTAGAAAAGGGAACAATATTCTATTGAGTCCTTCAGGAGGCAACACCCACCTTCTTTCAGTGAGTCTTTTGATACACTTGTTGTTGAATAATGGATATGTACCATTGAAAATATATTTTCCATACATCACTGTTCAGAACATGAAAAAGTAATTTTTGTTGTTTATCATTTAGAAGGTGAATCATACCAGTAGTGGAATCTAATTAAGAATACAATCCCCAAGATAAAATTGAATCCATGTAATGGGATGAGTTCAAGAACAAGTTTTTCAGTAAGTACTTTCCTATAATTCATCAAAAAAATATGGAGAAGGAGTTCCTTGAGCTTATACAAATGGATTATGAATCTATTGGTATATACGAAGTGAATTTTACAAGGCTTACAAGGTATGCAATGGATTTATCATTCAACCTGAACGTAAAGTTGAACAATTCTTCAATGGCTTAAAACCAAGTCTTCGAAGGGAATTAGAGATAAGAGACTTCAGTAGCTATGAAGAAATTTTGCATTGTTCTATCAAGGAAGAACTGGAAGTTGGTGTTACATATCCATCTCATGGTTTTGACAAGAAACTAAAGATGGAGTTCAAGGAAAAATCTCAAAACAATATTGAAAAGAAGGCAAATGTTACATTGTTATAAAAGTGTAGAAAGATACATTGTGGAGATTTTCTTAAAGCTACTAGAAAATGTTTTCAGTGTCCAAAATAAGGTCATCAAGTAGCCGAGTGTTGAAGTAATGGGAAAAAGTTAGCTAATGATGTGAATAGAGAAAATGTTACAAAAAATGCACCAACAACACTTTATTGCTACAAGTGCAAGGAAATGGGGAATTATGCTAAACAATGCCCTAATCTAAGGGTTAATGATGATCAACATTAACAACCACATAAGGTAAATGTCAATGGGAAGTCACATGAGATAACTATTGGCGATGTTGAGTATGACAATGATGTGGTGAAATGATTAAGTGTTTTTGTAATTGGATTCCAATATAATGTTGTCAAATCTCATTTATAGTATCGTGAAATATTTTAATATCTATGTATTGGTTTATTGTGGTTTTTAATAATATTATGGTACCGGTAACCATGAATAGTTATTGAAATATTTTTGGAAGGAACATGATATGATAATAATTAAGGGATAAGGGGAAAATATTATGTTTGATAATATTAATGTTCTCATGACTGATTTAAGGACAAAGTGAAATCATGGTATGAAGATATAGAAATTTTTGGATTTTGTTATGTGGAAAGAGTTAAATTTTGACAGCATTCAATTTTTCAATAAGGTTCAATGGGTATTCATTTTTCAAGAGAATACATGATTAAAGAATTCACATGTCTGGAATGTGACCAACAACTTATATCTCATGATATATGGGGGATAAATGATGGTATTCACTTGTATGGTATATTACCTTTTCAGTTATCATTTTCTTTATACTATGAGATTGGATAGAATATTTTGGATAAGCCTTAAGAATATAATTAATTATATTGTACATAAGATATTATTGTTTAATGATAGAACATTTTGATATTAATTCTGAAATGTTATAATAGTATAGTTTTAGAAAAAGGACAGCCTATAGGATGGGCGACAACCTGTCACATCGGACGAGGATGCAGGAATAAAACCCACAACCGAAGTGAAACAGGCCTTTATTGCCTACCATTGGCCTATAGGAAGTACCTAGCTAGTATAAATTAGTTTTATTTTATTAAGTGGTATGATAGATGAAGAATTAATCTATTTTTTGAACCATATATGATTAAACTCACCATATATAGACTTATGTATATTTAATATATTGTGCCATCCGTTTTTATGATAGAGATAGATGTAATGACCTATCATTCTATCACATGATCTACTAATACTTCAAGAATGAAAAATTCTACATCATTTCTTTAAATAAGAGATGAAGTGGAAATTGTTCATGGAATGACTAAAAAGTTTATTACACTGAAATCATGTAATTATTAATCCTTATGAAAAAATTCATCAACTTTATGGAAATTATCTGAAAACTAAAAAATTTTGTCATAGTACCCTCATATCCGATGAATTAGATGGTACTTTAGATCATCACAAATTTATGGATTTCTGATTGTCGGGTTTTTCAAAGACATCTTCTCTACCACTCTCAATAAGAACTTGATGTTTAGATTTCTCCTCCATATCCTTGTTTTCAGCTATGTTCTCATATGTGGAAACCCAGTGGTGAGTTAATTTGGGTAACCATTCCGTTTCATACTCTATATTATAAAATTATGTTTTATTATTCCTTTTTACAATGTGGGTTTCGATAAATGAAATTTTATGTAGTAAACCATTTATAACCCCAACGAATTTTGAGGGAGAAATTAATTTTAAGGGGGGTAGAATGTAACACCCCACGATTTTAGGAGAAGTATTCCTTTTAATTTATTTGATATATTATTTTTTACACTTCGCCAAGACTATCTGTCATTATACACAAAACTGTATTAGCTTTTAGTATAAAGAAACAATAATCTTGGCTTTTATGGAACACAAGAGAGAGCTTTCTCAATAGCATGTGTTGTACGCAATACAGAGTTTCACTAAACAATGTTATATTATGAAATATCCATTATGAATATTATTAACCACAATTTGAATTTTATAATAGTATAATTAATCTTAGACACATTCTATAACATGGTTTGAGAACACAATAAATTTTTTGGGTAAAATGATTTTTTTTCAAAAAATGCAGTTTTGCTGACTTTTGATGTTGCACCCACTTTAAATCTCGTTTATTGACATGTTTATAAATTCCATCTGAGAAATTAAACTTCTTCATTTTAATCAAGATATGAAAATTTACTTTTGATAAGTTTTTTATATTTTTCTGATAAGTTTCATTTTTTGTTGAATAGTAAAAATACGCTAAATTTTAATTAAAAACAACTTTTTTCATCAAGATAATTTATTGGCAAAATTATTATATTTAATGGTTTTAAAATATAAATAGAATATATTTTTACCATTTAATATAATTTATGTCATTGTCATTCATTTTACATTGAATTGATCGATAAAACCATTTCAATCTTTTTCATTGTTTTAACATTTAAAACATGTTTTCTCAACAATGGGATTAATTTTAAATTAAATACTGCCACTTCATTGTATTGAATTGGGTAAAATGGATTCCATATTTGTAAGCGGTATGTCCAAATTATTTTGATAGGATACTTTTTATTATTAGGCTTTATGAATTGTAACTACAGTAAATTTTAATTTTCATAGTTAATATTAAATCAGGTAATTAAGGGTAAATATAATATTAAAAAATTACCCTAAAACATTTCATAATATACATGGATGATTATATTTTTCCCTAAATCATAATTGTGTCTAAATGGAATATATTGGAACCCACTTGTATGTGATTAAGACCTTTAAAATATTTTATTTAAAGAATGTGAAATATGTCTCACTAAAACATTAATAACTAAAGTATTTTTAATATAAGGTTATACAAAATATAAATTCAATTATAAAACTCATTTTAAAGATAAAATGTTTTTATTTTTAATGGTAATTGATATGTAATTTTTACGAAATATTTAACATCCTAAATAGCTTATTCATTAATGATGTAGAAATTATTTATTTAGTGAAAAATCAATAATATAGTTTCTATTCAAATAATAATACCTGTAAATGGACCAAAAACATAGAAAAAACTTATTGGTCATGCATATTATATCCATAATCATTCAATGGACTAATTTTGGACCATTCAGAGCCATAAAAAGCGACTATGACACTTATATTATTTTATTTTAAATAATGTCAATGTTTCCCCCTTTATAATATAATAAATATAACAATTTAAATCTTGTGATTTTAAGATTATAAATTTGATTAAAAGTATTCTTATGGATTATATTAGATTTATCGTTATCATAGTATTTTATTTTTAATTATTATGCAAAAAATAAGTATATTAAATAATCATAAAAATAATTTTGTAGTAATTATTTTATTAAGAGAAATATCAAATCAATGGTGTTAAAAGTATTAAAATTAATATTATAAAAACTAATTAATGTGTTACACGAATTTTATAGATTAATATGACTTGTTAGTAATCTATTTAACAGTCTTATTTCTAAAATACATTTTATTTGTATTTTATTTAAATTCAAATAAATTAATTGTGGAAAAATTGAGACTATTGATATTTTATGAAAATAACATATTATTAAATTTTTTAAAATTCACAAAAATGTTTAAAAATTAAAATATTTAATTTATATGGTCTACCATGTAATAAAATATCAAATCATGTACAATTAACAATACATAACTATGTATTTATAACCATTAAAAATTTATAACATTATTACCAAAATAAAATTAAATAGATTAAATAAGGATAAATCAAAACGATAAGGTTTAAAATAAAATCAAAACATGTCTAAATTTGATTGGTTGATGGAATTAGAAAACTATATTATCTCATTTCCGAATTTGAGACCCTTTTGAATTATTTAAGTGGGGATTGAGTTTTTAAAAATTAATATTTTTGAGGATTCCAAAAGTACCCCTGTTCTCTCTAATATAAGGTCACCTCCTCCCTCTCTTCTACACTAAATTTTGATCCTTAAATCTCTGCCAACCCCTGACCATTTCCCATATCCACTTCCCTAGAAACATAATATAGGTTATTTTCTTCTAAAAATATCATCTTTAGTGACCTAAATGAGGATTATAAGAGGCAAATCGAAGAAAAGGCAATCTCTTCTACCAATTCTTTAAAAGATTCTTTATTCTTCTACTTCCTCTTATTTAGTTGTTTCATTATAAATTAATAACATCAGTATAACTAATATACTTATATATAATTATAAATAAGAGACAAACCTATTTCACCATCTACCAATCTTGCAAGAAACGAAATCACTACGCGTTCGTACGTACGGAATACCGTCTCCCCATCGTGGTGTAATCTGTTTTTCCACCACCACCTTACTTGGATGTGTATAATGGTGGAAATAATAAATATATATAATTATTATAACATTATTATAATTATAAGATATTATATCATCCACTCTAATACCATTCAATAGTTATGTTAATGATATCATCGTTCGTGCATACGTACGGGTTACCGTATCCACGACGCGATGAGATTCATTCTACATGTTAACCATTACAGAATGGTTATAAAGTACATATTTAATAAATAATCATAAAATTTATGACATCATAATTCTATTTTATTTATTTATATATGTGTTTGAAATATAATTACTTCGATTCAATTAAATAAGGAATGGAAAACACCATTCATGGCTAAGTATGGTGTACCATCTCCATAAACGGTGTATTTTATTTCATTTATCAATCTATTATATACATATATATCCTTAATATATATGATATTTAAATCATGTTTTAAATTAAATATTTTTGTAAATCATGATATAAGTAATAATAAAATTAATAACAATAAGTCCAAACGTGTACGAGAAATGAAACGATTTTACCCAAAACACTACTTTAACACTGAATTGTCAAATGCACAGGTAATATAAAATCATAAGTGAATCATATATGATATCATACATATTATTACGGTTATATTATAATTTAATAATATTCTTAATCCAACTATACAGGGGTCTCAGAATCATACATAAGAAACTTTACATAAGGTAAGAGATAATTATCCCAATCTCTTTCTTATCCGAGATTTTCATTCATAAGTAATTACTGGGGTTATATTTATCATCCATGTCCATGATTTCTAAAATTGTTTTCATAAAATTTTCACTACTCTTCCATGTATGTTTAAATTCATTTTTTCCTCTTTTTGACTTTTACCCAATTGTATGGAAGGAATCGTTCTGTTGATTACCATATAAGGTACTTTTTGACTTTTCGGGCAAAAGTACGAGAAGAATGTTTTTTGAACTTATATGGCATGAATGGATTTTTATGGTTTCATAACTCCTTATTTCCATGAATATTCTCCTACAATATTTCATGATTATTTCAACAAAATATTTTTCTTTTAAAATTGAATGCCATTTTTTGAAAAGAAAATGATTTTGAAGAAGAAAATATATTTTCCTCAAGAATTAATTTAAAGTGTTTATTCAAAAATATTTTCCCTCTAAGATTACATTATTTAATATGATTATGTTTCATGTATAATGTTTCTATTTTTAAAATGGTTTGATTTTTTTATGATGAAATGATGTCCATTGTTTTATATATATTATGTTATGATGAGGTTATTTTTATGAAACCCATTCTATTCATTGGGTTATTATGAATGATTTATGATTATTTTGTGTCACACTTAATAATGATTTTATTATATGATGGGTGGGACCTATATCTCCCTCAAATGCATTGGATAATGATTTATATATCATGAGATAGACATGGCTGAAATGAAAAGTAAATCGAGTTCAGTAATACAGAGATGCAACGGGAAGTAAACCCAATTTAGGAAGAGACTTTTTCCACTATGATGGTCTTGGAAGCAATGCCCTGGCTACCATGGAAATAATATCATGTGATTAATGGTTTTCCAAAATTAAATGTTTTATTCCCAGATAATTTATTAATGATTGATGTTCCATTATGATCTTTTCCTTACGTACTTCAATGTTTTATATCATGGCTTAAGATTTTGATGTTTAAACATATGTTAATGTTTAAAAATTAAAATATATATGGTTTGTTTTGTTTTCTCCATGCTTACCCTTACTGGGAATTTAAGCTCACCTTTATATCTTTTATTTTCCCCAATATTTAGAGAAATGTTTTAGGTAAGAAAAAAAATAGGGAGTAACTTTATGGGAGATGTTGAAGATCTTTTACCATGAAAAGAAGACATTTTTCTGAGATTCCAAAGACACTAAACTATTACGTTCCTTGGGTGTCAGTTTTTGTTATGTATTATGTATTCCGAAAAACTAATGTAATGTCTATGTACGTCAAAATTGGGTATCTACATTATTAACGTGTTTCAACTTCAAATAACATGGGAATTATATGACATAGTGACCAAAGCCAAGGGTTTTTAGAGGAAATAAAAAACTGCCAAGGTAACAAAGAAGGGAATAAGATATCACTACTACTAAAGTGGTTCCTAAAAATCAAGTGGTAAAAGGTACACTAGTTGTTCTTTAATGAATAGTGAATGTACTATTGGATTCTAGATCTATAAATTTTTTCTTATCATGATTGTTTAGTATATATATCGAATCACCGCCTCAAAATATGAATATTTAGTTATTGTTGATAATAGTGCATGTGGAAATTATTACATCAAAATTATATAAACCCACCCCAGTTAATATTAACAGATTAAAAATTCCATAAAATCTTGTCTAGTTTCCTTTGTTAGAGTTTGATGATACAATGGAAATGTATTGGATATCATTATATAAGTCAAAAATCCAATATTGGGAATGGGAGTTAACTCCTTACATTTTAAGTAACCCTAAAATTATATTCATATGTAATATGGCTAATAAATATCCATCAGAATCAACATATCAACCACGTATATTATTCTATTATGAGAAAGAATATTTATCTTTAATTATTTTGAGAAAGTAAAGGATCATGCCTGAAGACATTCCCATTGTGAGGGACTAGGCTTATGTGTCCCCTGATGAATTTCTCGATCTATGTCCTGATAGATTGGTTCAGTTATTAATTAAAAGTATTCCTAGATAACTACAACAATCAAAGAAACAATATATTATTGAAACCACTGATTTGGTGAAACATAAGATGTTGGTACAACAAGATTTGACCAAGGATTTTATTAACCGTAGTTCTTCACTATGGGGTGTGCTAGTTCACATCATCAACAATAAGAATGGATCAATGTGCATCTTCGTTTATAGTTGGTAGATAAAAACATCATGATAAAGAACATGTATATGGATTGAAGGATAAATGAATTAATCAATCAGATACATATGTTTATGTATGTATATAAGTAGTACATTGAAATGGGGTTCCTTTAAATAAACGTGAATATGGAAGTTAATCCCAAGATTATATTTTTATCAAGTTTCGTACACTATGAGCTCATAAAAATTCATTTTAGACTCAATAATGATCTATATATTTTCATGGACTTTATTAATATGGTCATTATATATTACCACAAAACATTTTTGGTAGTCATTATTGATTGTTTTATGGTATACTCCAAGTGAAAGGAGGAACCCATGAAAAATTTGAATAAAATGAAAATGAATTTGCGAAATGATAAACATAATTTTTTATACATGTATGTTCTATATGGAGGAAGAATCATTATTTTTGCATGTTATCACCAAAATGAAATATTTATAGACCCCTCCAATTCCAAGGTAATCAGAGAGTGGCCCAAAACAATATTAGTACTACGTATCTATATTTTTCATATAATTGATTGGTACTATAGACATTTTTTTGGGAATTTATAATTATTGTTTGACCAATTAGCTTTGTTAACATAAAAAGGGGTAATATATTTATAAATGGAATAATGTGAGGAATTTTTTAAGGAGATCAAGAAGAAGTGATTCAAAAAAATAATACTCACACTATAGAAATCTTGATATGTTTTTTTTGATATATAATGATTATTAATTGAAACACTTGTGATGTGTACTCATGGAGATTGATAAATTGATATCCAACACATTACATTAGTCGATGATCTATCAAGAAACATGTTGGTCATTCATCTGAACCGGTGCCTGCCCTGGACTGTGACATAGCCCAAAGGGCATCTTCGATCCTCATGGTATGAAAAACATAGTCTAGGTATCAACAATACATCATGGGAATGATTTTAATTGATCACAAAAACATGAAAAATCATTAATTAAATATGAATCCAAAAATTAAATCAATAACCAAAAATGACATAAAAACATTCAATAATTAATGCTTACATATTAAAACAAAAACCCAAAAAATGCTACTATAATAAGAGGAGTAAAACTCCATATCAACCCCCCATGAAACAAGATCAGAAAAATCCTCATATGCTTGCTACCAAATAAAACAATAGAATACCCATATAAACTCAAACCACCATTACTAAATGCCTTTCCATTACCTTGGTCAAATAGAACATGTTTGTATACACCCAAAGGTGTATATATGGCGTGAGCCAAATCCTAGTAGGATTCCCCCCAAATAAATATAGTCCATGATGTAAATTGTAATAGACAATTTATCAATCTCATTTATACAAAAACTTTTGAAACTATTTTAGAGAAAAAATTTGAAAGATAAACATTCTAATGTAAAAAAAATTTAAAAGTGGAAAACTTCTACAAGGAAAATTATTTATGTATAATACTTTTAAAGATAACATATTAATAATATAATTTACATCAAATAAACATAGTTTAAAATGAAATACCCTCAAGTTACACCATATGGAGATAGATTGAACCTCATAATATAATTCGCATGTCATGTTATGAACCATGATTAAATCCCAAGGGTTATTTTAGCTCAAATGGGACACAAGAACCTCATAACACAATGTATCATATTATAGAAACAAAAATCATATCTTTGTTATGCCTGAGACACTATGATTGTACACCCCAATGGACTAGGGTTAACACGTCATAATTATAGTATAGATTGTGTTTTAATTGTCAATCCAGATAGATGAAATCAGGATGAACCACTTCCAAATCATCTAGCATATTAAATTAGTCATCCCACCTAGATTATTGTGATTTCCCTTGAAGTCAAGGACATATTCGAATGCCACACATACCACCAGAAACTAATATCATTTCCATGAAATTCAAGGATATCCCTATTTAATAAAACCATTCTCTATTTCGTTCACACCTAAATACCTTTAAAATAAATTATAAAATTGTAAAAACTCTTGTTAGATCATAATTATTTCCAACCAAGTCCATGGTTGAAGTTTCCATCAAACCTATACATAAAATGTGTTTATATTCAACACATGATTCCCATTTTTAAACCACTATCAACTCATACTAATAGTTCACAATAAATAAATCATGCCAAAGATAATTCATTACATTTAGAAAACACATTTTTAATACATTCACATATCAATATCCCTTGAATTCACATTACTCAATCCACAAAAAACACAAAAAACCCTTACAATAATTTATAAAATAAATAAAACATGAAAATTTGACCATTTCGGTTATAAACCCCACTTTCATCAAATATGCATGTCAAAAAATTTGAAACATATACATTTCACTAGAAAAATAAATAATAGAGTATATTTATAAACTGAAAACAGAAAACTTAAATCATATAAAAATTATAAATCATGGAACCACCTACCTAGAACAAAGAAGATTCTAAATAATGATGTTACACTCCATATGAAACAACACAATAACCTAGAAAGGTATGATCTGACCAAAAACGTCAAGATTGAACACTATTATTCAAGAACATAAAATATAAACATCACCGTACTATATATGGATAATAAACCCAATAGATTAATACAAGGAACCTATGGAATGTGATGTAAAATAAACCAGGAGTTACTTACATGTTTAATTCATGGGGAATCCACCACAAAATCGCCCTATAAATTGAGTTTTATGGAAAAAAAGGAGGTGGGAGAGTATCCTTAGGAGTAAGAGGCCAAGGGAAGAGAGGAAATGAGGATTATGGATAAAAACATGGAGAGAGAATAAGGGTAAACCAATTTTAATGAAATTTATTGGCCACAAGGTTATTCTTCATAGTTTTTTAAATTATGTGGCGACCATGTGCACCACTCTTCTTAAACAGGTACCTATAATATGTTTAATGTGCATAACATAAATTACTATGCAGAGGCTGTGATGAAACTTATTTAAAAACACCCAACATACAACATGGTAACATTGTCAAAGGCACAACATCTGACAAACCATGTACTAGTATTGTAGTAACTACTACCTCAACAATCCACCTTCTGCACGGTTAACTAGGGAAGGTGGACAATTTCAAAAAATTGTTTTCCATGGGTGAGGAAAAAAATTTCCTTACATAAGATAATATTATTCTGGAAAATTCAATAAGAAAATCAAGGATGATTAGTAGACTTTGAATAACCAAATTAATGACCTCAATAATTCAAACTCGACACACATAGTCCCCAATAAAATAACAAAGAACCAAACCAGAACCAAAACAAATCTTGAAGTCTTGAATAATGGGGGTGAAAAATCTCCACACTATAATGACTTACACCCTTGTAAATCCATATCAATGCCTTATATAAAGTCAAAAAACAACACTTCTTTATAGATTAAGGATATTCCCAATGAATTTTAAACAAGAAAAATGCAAGAGTGTTGTGGGTAAGAAATGAGGTTTACTTGATGGACTCATCTGGAACAATCAAGGAATAGACTCCCCAATATTACTTCCACTCCAAAAGGATGAAACACCATTAGTTTATCGATCAAATAAATATCACTCTCATAATTTACAATCAAACCTCTTAATCCATAATAGCTTAGACCCCACCAAAAAAAACTCACATGAATTACATGATTTGAGAAAAGAAATTCTAACAAAATCTCAAATAATTAATCAAACACATTAATTAAAAAACAATTTATAGCACCCCAATCCCAATGATTATGCAATGAATTAACATCAAGTTAGATATCTCATAATGCGACTACCCACTACCATGCCAACACCAGAAATGAAATTGGATTATCAACATGGGGAGGCTAGAATGGACTCCCCCTCCATAAAAATAGGTTATCATAGATTAAAAAAAAGGTAACTTAAACGAGACCCAAAATGTGTCTCCCCACTATAAGAAACCATCCACATAGAGTAAAGTTGGAGAACCAACATAAACCAAACCCCCACCATAAAGATTCTGATGAAATAAAATCTATTACAAATGAAAAACACAATGCATTTCACTTCTCCCAAAAGATTGTATATTCCATAGATAGTTCTATGACAAAACTTTTATCAATTTACACGGATTTCCATACAATTACCATCAAATAGAAACTCACATAAAATAAGCCAAAACCATTGGTATTTTATGAAAATGGGATGACCACGCCTATATATAACAAAGGAGTAACTCTTCCACTCTCTTGGTAACAAAGTAGAAATGAGTTTCCCATGTCTCTGTAGGTAAAATAAGACTGTTAGAAACATGAAGGTACCATGGAGGCTTAAATGGTATCCATTTCTCATTGGGGTCCTAACAGCAAGTCGGATTCACTTTGAGTCCAATGGATATATCCCTAATGAATGATGCATCTCATGCCTCATTGTCAATAATTGATGACCCCTAGCTGAATATCATATGTTTTTTCCAAATGAAACCATAAGGTAACCCTGGTTGCACCAAGAGAACACAACACACCCTAGGAACAACATTACCTCAACACATCTCTTCACCATGACAATGAATTGGAAGATTCACATGAATCATCCCTTTCCACTTTGAACGAGATAAATCTATAAATGTTCTATAACATCCAAATTTTCATTTTAATGAAAATAAAACCTTGAAATATTCCACCGAATATCACCCTTACAACCTAAGGTAATTAAACAGGAAATGGACTTTGAACAAAGTCTTGAGCAGTACATGATTTCTACAAGCCTGTATAACAACCTCTTATAGACATATTTTCATCGCTGGTGGCCTAGCATGAACCCTATCTTAGAAGAAACAAGAAAATTATCTAAATAACCATTAAAACAGTATCTAGCTCCAACAACCAAGATCAAAATCCACCCTCCTCACTGTAATTCCATTTACCGAGTCCAGGGTGGACCTTCTGAAACAAGGTTTTCCTGCATCACCTTTGATGACTTAGGAAACTCAAGAAAATAATGTTTCTTTCAATTCCATATGTATCTACTCTTACATAGTGGTTGGATGATCTTAGCAAAAAAAATAATATGTGGATTCCATTCCTGAAGCTCAATAAGAAATTCCATACATTAACCAAATGGAGAGTGTACTGACATGAGATCACTCATGGACACAATTTGATTATGCACCGATTCCTTATGTGGGTAAACAGTAACCAACAAGGGAAACCAAGGATCCAATCAAAATAGAAAATCTACCAAATTTTACCCCAAACAAACAATAAACACTTTTAGGGAACCATTACAAAAACATTCTGACATATTTCACAATAGTTTCCAATATCCATTGTCTCCTAACCAACTCACTGATAAATATAAATACATGAAACATCATTCAAAAAATAATAGTTTTAAAACTCAAAATAACACTGAAGATATATTCTCAAATAACAAGGTTACATTAAACACAACCACTAGTTATAAAAACATCACACATTCTCTAAAAAGAACCATTGAAAAAATAGGATTGGTGGGGTGCACATTCTCTAATGGTATCTCATGGGACTCTCCCAGGAATGTTCTTGTGCTGCACCTAGAAACCACTCGTGTTAATCTGGGAACTCATCCATTCATTCCATTGACAATCCACCTTCCCATACATACCCAAATATGTGATTAGTCATTAAAACAAAAATGTTCAAAAAAAAAATTTCGCAACACAATTACACCACATAGTCAACTTCCCCAATTCACCTACATTAAAAAATTTCATCAAAACATTTTTCATAAACCGCTATCTACAAAATAAAAACTCCATTATAATACCACATAACATTTTCATAAAACAGAAACCATTAAAATAAATCCACTTTTCAATGTCCAAACATCAATTACAAATCATTTTAACCATTTCAAAACATTTTTTACAAACCAAAGAACCACATCTCATATATAACCATTCAAATTACAAACTCAAATCCTCTTATTTTAAACATGTTTCAAAAATCCATTCAGAAATAAATTTCCATTTTCTAAAAATAATTTTTTTACCAAACACATGTTATATATATATATATATATTCAAATTAAGTATATGTATCCCCATTTACACAAATCCATTTTACAAAATGCACATTTCTGAAGCTTTATTCAAAAAAATTCTAA